>JARGCV010000083.1:2012500-3212500 GCA_034064705.1 Bothrops alternatus
CATACATTGCTCCTAGAAGCACGAAACCGAAAGCACCAGCCTGAAGCTATGCTTTATTGATTTATTGGACACTTGAGATATGCTCAGTAAAAATTACAAATCAGTAAATCTTCCCAGATCGTAGCTGTATCTCCATTATATTATTTTAAGGGATTGGATTGGCTACATCAGCATTCATCATTTTATTTATAAGAGTTGGATCATTTGAGTACAAGTTATTGATCTTTACTTCAATTTTTAGCATTACTTAGCCTAGTAATATAGACAAGGATTCTTTAGATTGTTTTCTTTTACATTTCACAAAAAATGCAAATCAATTCAAAATGCTTTCCAGAAGGAATAAAATGTTATGGATGCAAGGTGTAGGAAAAGTCCTCACTTGGTTCCCAAATGCCAAAGTGTCAAGATATCCCAACAAGTTGTTTTCTCACTGAAAGCCTTTTAGGGAACAAGGCCTCATTGAGATCAGATAAAGGCAGACTGACATGCTTGGAGAGCCAGACTTTTTTCAACATGTTGAAAGGAGTCACCTCTGATTTTCATCCAGGCGTTGTAGTTAAACATAGAACATGGTATTATACAGGTCCAAGGGAAGAATCTAATAGAATTCTGGGAGAGTAAATTAGGATTTTCTCTAGAAATTTCTCACCTGTTAAGTTCTTCTTTAAGATATTTATTATCTTTCAAGAATTCCTCCTTCTCTCCGCCTAGTTTTTCAATCTTGCATCTGAGAGACAAATTCTCTCTTTTCAGCTTGTTTATCTGCAAGGCTTCATCTGACATATTCCTTCTGTAAAATATCAAGGCCAAGTGAAATTAGCCCGCTTAATTAATGTCTTCCTTCAAAACTCCTGGGAAATTAAATAATTCTGTTTGGCTTGGATTTAATCTCATTATCACACTATAAATGACTCCCATAAGGTTAACTTCAGTATTTGATGGATGTAAAGCAACACGACACAAAATGCAAGAACTCTGGGCAATTGGAAGTATGTTTTTCCAAAATGAAAGGGGACCACGTAAAGACATTTTCAGGTATGCCAAAACTTACCTAAAGTCCTGCAGCTGAGCATACTTCAGGTGTTCTTCCGGTTTTATTTCCACCAAACTTCTTTCTGTTGTAAGACGATCTTCCTACAACATTAACAAAAAAAAATACGGTTTAAAAAGACAAACTTACTGTCAACAATTAAGAACACTAATTTTTCAAACAACAGCTTTATCGGTGAGGGGGAGTTAACCAATGTTTCTCTTTCTTCAATTCTTAGGTGCCAACCAATACTTCAGCTACCTAAATTCTGCACATTTTCCTGAAAGTACATACCACTGAATAAAAGATTTATTTTGATATTGCTCTGTATGTATTGACAACTGGCACTTAATACAAACTGTGTAGCTGCAGTGTGTGCTGGCATAATTTACCTTTTCCTTCTTCATCTCCTACTTTTTACAGCCTGTTGGGATGGAGTATTGAACAGCCTATTCGCTATTTTGAGGCATTTTAGTCATTTCAATAAAGTTATATACTCCTTAACTAATTATTTCTTACCAATATATCCTTTTTTACCCACAATCACAAAAGTAAAGGGGAGAAAATCTTATTCTTGGTAAGTTAATTTGTAATCTTAAAATGCACTGAGGTGCATTGAAATCTTCCTCCAAATCTCATCAGCAAATCAATATTAGATCACATTGTTTTCTTTTCTTTAGATTCACTTTCTGAAAATGAATAAATTAGTTCAATATTCTCAGTGTAAAATCCTACCAGGAACTGTAATTCAACTGATTTCAAACGAAATTTTGCATTAATAACTGGATGCAGAATTGTAATCTACAATCTTAATAAGTGTGATTTATTTTCTGAAGTAAGAAGGCATTTATTTATTTGAAGTATGATATTTTCTTTCTATCTATCTATCTATCTATCTATCTATCTATCTATCTATCTATCTATCTATCTATCTATCTATCTATCTATCTATCTATCTATCTATCTTTGTGTACCCAGATCTTGACCTTGGATAGTGGAACTGGATCTGGGAAACTTCTACCTCTTGAGAAGAATGTATGGTTTTGACTGAGTTGCTGATATTTGCCAATTTCCTAGGAAGAGACTATTTAGTCAGTTTCAGTCCAAAGGTCAACATGGGCAAAAATATTTAAGGGGTCTTTTGTTTTGTTGCTTAGGGTTCAGACAGGTTAGAGAAGGCTAAGGTTGGTGAATGGTCTGGGTGGCAAAGGTGTCATGCGGACTTTGCCTTCTCACACTATTATGATTCAGGTTGCACTATTTGCTTCATGTTACCAATATGAATTTGTTATTAACAGCTTGTTTAATGCCATACAATAGATCCATGATTAAACTGGAGTGTGAATCCATATATTACTCAAATACCAAAAAGGATTACTAATCATATGCTGAATGGCTAAACCAGTAATTTAATCTTATTTTGTTGTAACAGGCTTCAATCCTAGAAACAAGAAATAGGAGCAGTTCTCCTATACATATCCCAGGTCAAATAAATATATGGATTATTTACAACCACTCGCTGTTCCTGAGTTAAGGCCTGAACTGTTATAGTTCCATGAAAAATGGAATAAAATTAGAAAGCCTAGTACTGCCCCACTGATTTTCAGTGTTGGGATTTGTAGTCATCCGAAGCTTCCTTCTAGTCTCCCAAATTGCTTTTTGGAAAGAAGAAAATTTCAATGTGTGTCTGTGTGAGGTCCTTTGCTCTTTGCAGAGGCCACTTTTTGCAGAAAACAATGCTAAGAGAACATGTTTCATATTTTCTTTTTAAAAAATAATCAGTCCTATATGAAATATCTCTGCATTTTTCAGTTATGTATACTCAAAAGATTCTTAACATGATAGATTGCTTACCTGGTGGTGATATTTGGTAGAGCAGGAATCATGGCATGCCACTTCCTGCTGGATTACATGTGTTGTAATGTCTTCCTGATGTCTGGAAAATTGATAGTTGTGTAATCTCGAAGTATGTAGCTTAAAAGCAATTACAGTAATAAAGATTAATAAAATATGCTATTAATTATACTGTAAAGTTCACTTTTTGTAAGTAGATTCTGCATCTCTAAACCATTTCATTACCATAATTGTTGATGCTATTGTTATCATATACCCATACATAACTACACAAAGACTTATCAGATTTATCTTCTTCTTGTGCCATATCCATTATTGGACATTGGCAATCATGTTGGTGATCATGTTTTTGTCAGCAGCTGCATGAAAAAGTGCTGCTGAGTTTTGTCCAAACCAATCCCTTAGATTTATCAGATTTATCATATCAGACTTATTTATTCTGTCACTTTCCTGGTAGGTAGTAAGATAGCATCAAGAAATTAAATGTCTTAGATAAATTTGTTTAAGCTGAAATAATAGTATGGACACACTATGTAAAATTGATTGATTGACTGATTGATTCAATTTGCATAGCCATGCATTTCAAACTAATGAGTGGCAAGCAACTGTAAAACCAATGAAAAGATAACATGAATTGAGAATCCAATGTTTGCTTGATATTTTTCTTTCATTGAGGTATTTCTTCAAGGAGAAATGTTTCATAGTTATGAGAACAATTACATAATTTTGTAAACTTCTATGTGATGCCAGCATAGAAGAAGATGTTAGTCTAGATTCTGTACTCTGAGGTGTAGAAAAGCATATGTGTGCATCATTTACACCCATGCATGTCAATATACCTGCATCCATATGCAATTCCTAACTGACTGCTCTAAATGGACATTAGGGGCAAAAATGTTTATTCACTCTTGGGTGGAAAAAGAAGAATCTGATAAACTGTTTTCCTGTGGCCCAAACTTTTGCAAGGGGAGAAAGTTGGGTGACATCACACAGTGCCCTTAGAGCAATCAGTCTTTAGAAAGAAAGCTGGGTGGGTTGCAATGCTCTGAGCAATCCAAATTGGGCAAGTGGATGCAACTTATCCATTAGCCTTCTCCATTATGAAAGCAAGGGAAGTTGTTAGAGGGGTAGAGGAGGAAAGTAAAAAAAGAAAGGGGAGATATGAGTAATAAAAGAAGATGGGAAAGAAGAGGGGGGAATTTTGAAAGTTCCTAAAGATGTGAGGAACAACAAGAGTCCTAAGCTGGCTCTATTAGACAATGGAATTGAAATTTCTGTTATTAAATTCTTTCTTTTAGACAGAAAGCAGACAGACCTCTGACTGGGAGACTTCAGGTCCAGAGGGAGGGGGCACACGTTAGTGGACAGGTAAAGACCACCACGTCCCCTGTAACCCTCGAGAAACAATATCCATTTCTAAAGACTGCTGAAACATTTTTAGCAACTTAGAAAAGGAAGGTATTCCAAATAAACCTCTTTAGTAGCCCCCTAACCACTTTGAAAACAGATGGGATTTCAGATATGCAGGCTAGAGCATTTATTCAAGCCTGATCTGCTTTATGCCTCCATCCTTGAACCAAACATGCAATAGGTTTTGAACTACACAGAAACTCATGCTCCCTTTAACTTCTTCATCCCCAGATCAGGAAGTTTGGTTTATTAATGGGGCATCATGGTGGGAGGAACGGACACGACAGACCTCTTGAATATATGTTTCTTCCACAAACTTAAAATTAGGAGCTGTTTTACCAAATTACTATAATGCACAAGAGGCAGAACTAATGGCTGCCTAACAGTTAATGCAATACACAATAGATAAAGGGGGAAAGCATTTGCATAATCACAGACAGGGAATATTAGCATTGCCCATTACAATACCAGGAAGTGTCAGTTTCAGGAAAATTGGTAAAAGATGCAGAAATATGGCAGGATTTGTGTAATAACTGGCAGAAAACCTGAAAGATTCCATATACTGGATTAAGGCTCACACTGGTTTAATAATTGGTTTTCTCCAAGAAAGCGGGACCGTCTTCTGCCCCATGAATCCCAGCGACCGGTTAGGGCACACAGGGTTGGCCTCCTATGGGTCCCGTCTGTTAGATAATGCCGTTTGGTGGGACCTAGGGTTAGGGCCTTCTCTGTTGCTGCCCCAGCCCTCTGGAATCAACTTCCCTCAGAGGTTCGTACTGCTCCCTCCCTCCTAGCTTTCCGAAAACTTTTAAAAACACAACTATGCAGACAGGCTTGGGGCGTGTGAGCTGCGCTCTGCCCCTGAACCTTTGATTGGGACTGTATGTGGTATGAGTGGGTATAGTTTTATAGTTTTTTTAATATTGTATACTATTATTTTAACTGATTTATATTTTGAACTTGTATTATTTGCTGTGAGCTGCCCTGAGTCTGAGGAGAAAGGCGGCATATAAGTCAAAATAATAAAATAAATAAATAATAAAATAAAGCAAAGATAGATGCCTATACAAAAGAGGATGCCCAACAGTTACATGCCGTGTATCTGTGACAAGTGACAAAAATAAGGGGGAAAAGGGGCTACATGTTTTTAAAAATGTATGCTTTCTATTTTAACACCTTAAAGATGGACATTGTATTGATTTGCAAAGAAATAATCTAACTGAAAGGACAAATATTACATACCTCAATACGTCTCCTTGCTTCTATTAATGTTGTTGTTGATGAACCTTTAGATAGTTCTTCCTACAATATTGACAAAAATGCTATTTTAAAAAGACAAACTTACTATTAGCAATTAAAGACACTAATTTTTCAAACAACGGGGGTGAGGTGGGGTTAACCATTGTTTCTCCATTCTCAAATCTTACATGCCAGCTGATACCGCTGGTATTTAAACTCTACACCCTTACTCCTTAAATAATTGTTGTTTTCCATTATGGGCTTTTTCTTCCACAATCACAGAAGTAGAGAGGAGAAAATCTTATTCTTGCTGAATTCATTTGCAATATTAAAATGCACTGAAGTTCAAGAAGATTCAACTTGGCGTTGAACACTAGACTTATTACTAAATTTTTCTTGATCCAGTTTTTTATTTGAACTATACTTAACAATATGAACTAAATAACATATATCCATGATGCATGGAGAAAAAACATATTTTAAAATTTAAGAAATGAACAAGTATAACATATGTAGACATTTATATCCAAAAATCTTCATATTATGGTCAAAATTTTATGAATTTTGGATGGGTTTTTATCATTTCTCTCAATAGCAATAAACTATAAAATACATTCAAATTTTATAGAATTGTGTCTCCTGCCTCTGATTTCATTATTTTATTTTTTAAATTATTTTTTCTGAGGTAGCAATCAGAGAAGATGTATTAATCCACTTTTCAATTGTTCCATTGACTAATTACCGGTAGTAGTTCAGCTGCTAGTTAAGTCAATGAGTTTAATCTCAAGCTTATTTTTAAGCTTGAGATTTAGTCCTATAATTCAATGAAGCAAACCTAAGTTTGAGGAGCATTTAAATTCTTTATTTAGTCTTGCTATTTATCTCTCCAAGCATTTTGTGCCCAAAAGATATTGCTTTTCACATGACCACCACAAATGAAAGAAACACCCTTGTTTTGCTAACCTCTCCAACAGTTCTAAGAATAACTCTGATATACCTATGCCAACCTAACTGGAATCAAGTGCTAGTGTACTGTATAATTTTTCCTTTTCTTGCTCTGAAAATGAGGTGAACCCACCCAATTTCCATAATTCCTGCCAATATATTTCCCAGAATAAACTGATTCTTTTTTCCCCCAGCAATATCGGATGAATACCCCCATACTTCAATGGAACATCTAATATTGGACTACTACTTTGATTTTCATTATGTTACTGAAATACAAAAGAATTAAAGGGGATACAAATAGGAATGAAAAAGAATGGGGCAGAATGAGGCTACTATATCCCCAAACAGTAAAAATGTAGGTGAGTTCTTGAACTATTCTAGTAATTTCTCCTCTGTGCATGTTTTAAAGTATTTCAAGGGCACAGATTCATTTTTCTCTTCCTTCTCAATTTATGATACTTTAATCAGCTTTAAATTATCTCGAGGCACCCCCAAAATGAGGGATTATTTTGCCTTTTCATATTAAGTGGACAGTGCAGAAAAGATGAATAGAACTTATTATGCAGTGCTTTTTTTATTAAAAAAAAGGTGCCAGAATCACCCATGTCATACAACCCGCCTTGCCTACCCTACAAGGTTCCATCCCAAAAAGGTGTCAGAACTCCGTCTGTCTGTCCATCCATTTTGCACCCATGTATTCATCCATACATCTATCTATATCAAATTTCTATAACAGCCATCACACTTGTCTGACAATAGCATTTAGTGTGGCCCATAAACGAGATGACTTCTCATACCTCATCTTGGAGACGCTTCTTGAAATTTTTCATTCTCCTTTTAAACTCACCTTCCATCACAGAGTTGTGACAATTGTCAACTGGAAGAAGAATTAAAAGGTGAGAATGCAGAATAGCATTAACATTCTTTTTGACATATGAGAATATAAGATTGAGAGACTGTATCCAGAATAGCACATAATATAGTATTTAAAATGGATTTGCTCTCTAGTTCCTCTTATCTGAATGATCCTTGAGGACAACTGTTGAATCTCCAAATAATGTTCCTGTCCTAAAGGAGCTAGAAGAATAGTCACAATAATGGAAAATATGTATTAATGAAATAGGTGTTTTCGTGTATTTTCTAAAGAGAGAAAGTGTGGTAGCTGAATAGTCTGGGAGTGTTGCAGGAAAAGGCCATCTTTCATTTGCCTAAGAGATCTGTCTCAAAAAGCGGCACACCTGGTTCCTCCTGCAGAATGTGAATCTGCAGAAACACATCCCCCTAGGTAGCCAGGCTCTAAGCTGTTTAAAACAAGCAATTCCCATATAACTCACCTAATAACCAAAGGAGACATAGTGAGGTTTCTGGACAGCATCAGGTTGCCCATTCCTATCAAGGAGTTCCTGCTTTCCCTTTTTAAAAAAAAACAAAAAAACAATTGTTTGGTATTTGTTTTCCAATTGATAGGATGACAGGAGACCTAAGTTACTTTTCAATATCCTATAACTGACATGGATAATTTTTGATCGGTGAGCCAAATTCACCACATGGAATAAATTCTTGTTTCTCCTGTTAATTCCCATCAGTTATATTGTCTGTAGAAGCCATAACCTCTATTTCCCATTGCAATAAAAGCATATCTAAATCCTACTGAATTCCACTGGACTCAAATGCCAGTAAGGCTTAATTATTTGGCCTGAAACTGAGAAAAAGAAGTAATAGCTCTTCTCAGCTGATAACCCTAATTGATTTTCTTTACTACTTAGATGATACAACCAGGGATCTCCTGAATTATCTATAGTGATCTATATATTTGGCCATGAATGTTCCAAAGGTGATTTTTTCAAAAGGCAACTGGACTTGCTTGTCTTTTTTTTTCTTTTGAAAACATTTCGCTTCTCAGCCAAGAAGCTTCTTCAGTTCTTGGATAAGAAACAAAATGTTTTCAAAAGAAACCCAGAAAGTCCAGTTGCTTTTTGAAAAAAAGCACCTTTGGAACAACCATGACCTGGATGATTGAGAATCTCGATAGACAGTTGGTCATGAATATTCCTGTGATGAGTCTTTAGAACCCAAGACCTTTTTCTCTCTTACATACTACCATAAAAACAAGTCAATTCAAAACAATTTTAGAAGTAAAGTCTTGAATGCACTATATAGGAAAAGTTTTCATTTTTCCCCCCTAATGCTAAACTGTAAAGGTAGCCCAAAAGTTGTTTTCCCACAATTTAGGCAGTACCTTCTCTGTTTAGTCATATGAGATCAGAACTGTCTAAAACTTTCATTTTTGATGAGCAGCTTCATATAAAAAGCAAACTCAACTATTGCTATTTCCTAGTTTTTGTTAAAGCTTTACCAGAACGGGGTCAATGAACAGTGGGGGTCTTCTTAGCATTCTACATTCAAATTGTAGAATTTATCTGCATTGAAGATGGGGATTAGGGACCAGAGTTCTGGTCTGACACCCCTGATTTGGAGGTCAAAAATAAATACTGAAAAGAAAAATCAATTGAAATCTTGTTGAGCAATGCAGAATCACAGCCTCTCTCACTTTTATTTCAATGAATACTTATATCATTTATATTGAAAAGAAAAAGAGAGGAAAACCAAGGGAAGGAAAGAGAAGGAAGGTGTACCAGTTTCCTATCTCTTTACTGAGATAAATTAAATTTACTTTAATTAAACTTTTAGTTAGGGTTGACCTGCTGGATCATCCTTAGAGGTATTTCCTTACCAGGATCCTTGGTGCCTAAAACAAGGACAGAGCTCCTAAAATGACGCCTGGCCCCAAAATCTAGGCATTAACTGAGACATAGTCCCTGTTGAGCAATATTATAAAGCACAGACAAATGTCATCACAGAAGAGGTTTTGTATTATGTCATAATATTCTGCCTAACTGTGCATAGATGCCTGAGATCCACCCTCATATACTCCAAAACAAGGGTGTATCTTTGACTATAAAGGGTTTCAAGCTAAAAGAGAGATCCTGATCTTAAAGAAGGAAAAACTGGGTGGGGAAAGACAAAGAGAAGTTCCTCAAATATTTCAATGAGAACTGAGTACACAAATTGTCCTCAAAATGCTAAATGACTGGGGGGGGGGAGGGAGAGAGAGAGAGAGAAACAAAACTTTCAAATTTTACTCCGAATTTGTCTCGTCTGGATTTCTTTTAATTTGAATATCCTGCAAACAATTTCAATAAAGAATTCCTGACCAAAATCTTTGGTGTCATTTTAGGATCTACATTGTAGGTAATTTACCTGCAGTCCTTATACTTTCATAAGGAATTCTACCTTAGCACAAGCACAAGATAAATGCTGCAACTTGCAAATTTTGTGAGCATGCAATTTCTTTAAGGAATGATGCAGGACAGAATGATTGGTGTCATAGATAAATTGACTGTGTTCACACAACGTGTTCAAAGAAAGAGCAAATTGCTAAGTTCATATGCAAAGCAGATATGCTCCTGTGCACCCCTCCCTACAGGTCCCCACCTGCTGCACCCAGTGCACAATACTTTACTTATGCGCTTTTGCTTCCCAGTCTGTCAGCCTGGAAAGAGACAGCTTTCTTCTTTGAATGGAAATCCTGGGGGTCTTTCCAGTGATGGGATTCAAATATGTGAACAACCAGTTCTCTGTGTGGATGCCCCTTCCGGAAGTCCATTCTGGGCCTGGGCAACAAAAAATTAGCTACCGGTTCTGCCGAAGTGGTGCAAACTGGCTGAACCCCACCACTGGGTCTTTCCCAGCTGCTCTTGAACCCTGAGCTGGACTCTCAGTCTCTGTTGGTCTGTCTCCAGCTGTTTTTATTCCTTCCAATTGCTATATGGTCTTCAGTGTTGGCATTAGCAGTAGGTTGGGGGAGTCTATATCTAGGATGAACCTGAGGTGCAGGCAGGAACACCACACCTAATGACACAGCCAAGTAGCTGGCATTGTGTACAGGAACATCTGCACAGAATATTGGCTAGACCCTCCTAACTTTAAATGGGAGATCCCACAAAAGCTTGTGAAAAATAAGAAGGCTACGATCTTGTGAGATCTCCAGATTCAGACAGGCAGGCAGGCACTGGCGAATCAGACATTGTGGTGGTAGAAAAGATTAGAAAATGGTGGTAATAGATATAATGGTGCCAAGTGACAGCAACATCAGGAAGAAGGAGTACAAGAAACTGGAAAAGTACCAGGTCCTGTAGGAGGAACTGAAAGGATGTGGAAGTCAAAGTTGCCCCACCAATGGTAGATGTGCTCAAGATGATGACAGAAAGAGGGGATCCAACAGAATCCAGGAATGACATCAGAATATTTTTATGTTTGGATGTTTCAAATAAAAAAAACCTAAGGGGGATAATTTCACATTGTCTTGATATTTTACAAAATGATGATGATGATTTCTTCTCTATTATCAGACAGAAAAGAACTCCAGCCTAAGAATGAGCTGACTTACTTCAGTCTCCAACTATAGGGAGATCCTATAAGGCTGTAAATGGTTTGAAGAAAAACTGAGCAGGTGAGAAATATTTAATTGTCTTGGACCCAAGAGGGCAACAGGCTAGCAGATTCTGAAATAAGCTCCCAGCTTGCAACAGGCCTCTCTGCTTCTGACTTAAGTAAACAACATGAAACGCATCCAAGGGCAAGAATAGAATCAGAAGTAGCCCCTTCCCCAAATTTACTGGAACCCAAATATTTAACAATGTGGAAGAACAGGTGAGGAGTGACTCATCTCCCCAATGGCAGAGGCAAACAAAACTTTTCTTGCCTGTATCACACCTTAGGAACTTTCTTGGTTGGAAGGATATTTAATTCAAACACTCCAGTTGAATGTATAGAGGTTGTGGGGAAATTTCCACACAACTTTTAAAAAGATTGCTGTTAACCAAGGGGACAATTATAGTAGTCCACACAGTTATGCACAGGGTAAGGAACCTTGGCTCTTTTATGACTTGTGGACTTCAGTACCTAGAATTCCTGAACCAGCCATGCTGTCTCAGGAATTTTGGAAGTCTATCCCATATTTTTCTGTCTTACCAAGAAGTAGGTTGTGAAATGCCTTTGTCAAGAACAAATCATGACAGACAAAACTTACTGAATTCTTTGACAAAATGACTAAGCTAATGGACGAACATAATGCTGCAGACATTATATACTTTGACTTCAGTAAGGCATTTAATAAAGTAGGTCAATCCAAGAAGCTTGGAAAACTTTGAAAAATGAGATTATAAAAGCACTGTCTAGCTCTAGCATAATAACATTGAAAAAGAAAAATAAGAAATCCCAGAAGAAACCAGCATGATTGCATAAAGAATTCTCTGATAAATTAAAAGACAAAAAGGAGAAATATAAAAAAATGGAAAGAGGGACACATAACTAAGGCAGAATGTGAGCATATAACCCGAACCTGCAGAGATGAAGTCAGGAAAGTTAAGTCTCAGAATGAATTAACACTTGCAACACATATTATGTAGCCATTGTGTCAAGGATCTCCACTTGAGTCCTGGAGAGCCACTGCTAGACATAGTGCATCTCGCATATGGTATTTTCCTGTATCTTTTATTATTTTCACTCAGAAGTTGGACTGTATCAACCAAGGCTGTTGTGCAGTGCTGAGGAATGAGGGAATTCTAGTGGCAAAATGCTGAAACTCTGCATGTTACACAATCTACTATTCTTTGGGTAAAATACAAATTAGCTTTTTAGATGAACTCATGTGAAAATGAGTACTGAAGGAGCTGGCAGACATGATCTTGGAACCATATCCTTCAAATATCCTGAAGCACTAGGGAACGACCAGAGGACTGGGAAAGAGATTATATGTTCCCATCTTCAAAAAGGGGGCAAAAATGGATCCAGGAAACCTACAGAACAATTACATTTGGAATACTACATCCAGTTTTGGCCACCACAATATAAAAAAGATGTTGACTATAGAAAGAGTGCAGAGAAGAGTAACAAATCTGGTTAGGGGACTGGAGGCTAAAGCATATGATGAACAGTGGCAGAAACGGGGTATATCTAATGAACAGAAGGACTAGGGGTGACATGATAGCAGTCTTCCAATATTTGGAAGGCTATCATAGAGAACACGGGGTTGACCTATTCTCCAAAGCACCTGAGGACAAAACAAGAAGTTATAAATAGAAACTTATAAAGGAGAGATCCATCCTAGAAGTAAGGAAAAATTTCCTGACAATGAGAACCATTAATCCAGGTGTCCCCAGCCCCCATTTCATGGACTAGTACCAGGCCATGGCATGCCAGCAACTGGTCTGCACAAACAAAACCCCATCCGTGGGATGCTGGCAGTACACGAAATCACGCACCCTCTGGTCCACGGAAAAACCACTCTCCACAGAACCGATCCCTGGTGCCCAAAAGGTTGGGGTCCTCTACATTAATCAATGGAATGGTTTACCTCCCAAAGTTGTGGGTGCTTCATCACTGGATGTCTTTAAGAGATTGGACAGCCATTTGTCCAAAATCGTATAGGTTCTGTCAGTGCTTTTTTGTAAAAAAAAAAAAAAAAAAGATGCCGGAACACACACGTCATACAACCCGCCTTGCCTACCCTACAAGGTTTCATCCAAAAAATGTGCCAGAACTCCATTCTGGACGTTCTATGACAAAAAAAGCCCTGGGTTCTCTTGCTTGAGCAGATAGTTGACCAGAAGACCTCCTATGTCTCTTCTAACTCTGTTATTCTGTATTCATTTGGAAATTTTCCAAGGATGCTTTCAGCTCTAAATTTCTAGCAAGATTGAACCTCATTAGTTGAATGGAAAACCATCAGAAAATCTCATAATTGAGGATTAGACCGAGAATTCAGAAAAGCCTCCTAAAACCCAGCAATAATACTTTTATATTACCAAGGAATCATGGACAAGTTATCAGTTAGACTCTGGGGAAATCTCAGCAAGTCTTTGTTACATAGGAGTTCAGGGTAGTCCTTTTGGGAAAAAGTCAAGTAACCAAGAACTTTCTGGGGCGGGGGTGGAGTGGGAGCTCAAATATTGCAACAATAGTGATGAAGCTCTTTCCTAATTACAGACAATCCTTAATTTATAACCACAACTGAGCCTAAAATTTCTATTACTTAAGTGAGACAGTTGTTAAGTGAGTTTTGCCCCATTTTTTGACTTTTCTTGCCACAGTTGTTAAGTGAATCCTTTCAAACCTATCTTTCCCATTGACTTTGCTTGTCAGAAAGTCACAAAAGGTGATAACATGACTCCTGGATACTGTAGCCATTATAAATATGAATCAGTTTTCAAGTATCTGAATCTTGATCATGTGACCATGGAGAATGCTACAATAGTAGTAGGTATGAAAAATAGTCATGTTTTGAGACTTTGTTCAGTGTTGTAACTTCGAATGGTCACTAAATGAACTGTTGTAAGTCAAGGACTATCTTATATAACATTTTTAAAAATCTTCAATGTACATTCACTTCCAATTCGATGCAGAAAACACATTTGCTTCGAATGTCCGCAAAACATCCAGCGAGGAGCATTGGAGCTCCCTATTTTCTCCCTCTCCCGTCTGGCCTGAGATTCCTCCTTATGCAAAACCAGAAGAATGAGCCAATTCAGAGACCCAAAGCTGGGTTTTGCCTTCCCGCAAGCATAACTAATACAAGGTGCTGGAACTTGCCGATCCGGCCTACAACTGCCTTTGCCTTTTACATCCGGTCCGGGCAGCAACATTCGCTCTATTGTTGCCATGGATACAGCTTGGCTTGTGACAACCGGGCTCAGCGGAAATGAGAAAGCTCAAAATGAACAGAAAAAAACTGCGGAAGCTTACCGAATCGCTGTGCAAATCCGCTAAACATTGTGAGTGAAAATGGACCTACTCCTCTGTACTTCTTTAAACCCAGATGCTCCTGGGTTCATTAATCGATCAGTGAATTCATGACAATTGTTTTTATATTGTTATCGTTACTGGATAAGATTGAGCTTTCCACCCAGAGATGCTGAAACTACAACTCCCAGAATTCCTTGTCAGCGGAGTAATCGAGTTGAGAACGTCAACATTAGAGTACCCGGGAGATGTATATTCAAATTTACATTCGATAGTGAACAAATAAATCTTCTTTGTTTATTTTGTTTCACTGTTACCTTTTGTAGTTAATAAATTTGAAATGGATTGTCTCATAAAACAGCCTGTTGGTTTAGATCGCAATTCATTTCGCAATATTCCAACATATCACATTTGGAATGATAAATGATATGATTACGGATAGAAGTGGGATTAAATCATTGCTCATAAATTATTTTTAAATATTTTTAAATATTTATGAAAAGCTATTTCGGAAGGCAATTTTGAAAATATTTCTATATTAATTCATGGTTTGAAAAATCGCATGAAAGCCCAAATTGTCCCAGTTTTATTTAACATAGTTCATTGTGCATAACATAACTCTTGAATACGATTTATTTTCCTGCATAATGAGTTCTATTGATGATATAATTTGATTTTATAGTATTTGGATTACTGTATCATTTGGCCTTTTTAATGTCCCCACATACTCGCAATATGTAACAAATAGCAATAGCTCTAACAATAACAATAGGGTTGGAAGGGACTTTTGAGGTCTTCTAGTCCCTACTATTTCAAACGGTTGTCCAGTCTCTTCTTAAAAACTTACAGGCTTGGAGCATTCACAACTCTGGAGGCAGGTTATTCTAACTGTCAGGAAATTTCTCCTTAGTTCTAGGTTGCTTTCCTCTTCAGTTAGTTTCTATCCATTGCTTCTTGTCCTGCCTTCAGGTGCTTTGGACTGGAAAATAGCTTGACTCCCTCTTCTTTGTGGCAGCCCCTGAGATATTGGAATACTGCTATCATGTCCCCCCTCGTCCTTCTCGTCGTTAAACTAGACATACCCAATTCCAGCAACCGTTCTTTATGTTTTAGCCTCCAGTCCCCTAATCATCTTTGTTGCTCTTCTCTGTACTTTCTAGAGTCTCAACATCTTTTTTACATTGTAGTGACCCAAACTGGATGTAGTATTCCAAATGTGGCCTTGCTGAGGCATTATAAAGTGGTATTGTAAATATTAAATATTATTAAGTATTAAGTAAATATCTAGTAAAATATTTGTAGTACAATCCTTTTTATATTGACCCAGAGCTAGAAGTACAGATTGTAATTTTAATAAAGATTTGGAAATTCTTGAGCTATAGATATACAAGCTACTATATGGGCATTAATCTATTTACGTGCACTGTATTGAGCAATATATGGTGTAAAATATAAAATCTCCTTGGAGTGGAGTTTTACTCCACGAGACTCCCATGTGTCAATATGAAAATGATTTGCTATTGATTTCTGGGATATTTTTCAACTTCCCAGTCTATCCCATAGCCCTGGTATTTTCTGGTGATCTTCTATCTAAGCACTAACCATGTTCAACCCTGTTTTACTTTAAAATAGGAGGGAGAACATAGCACAGCTGTTAAAATGTCATTAAACACTATGTTTACAAAGTTATGAAATTTCTGTATTTTGGTTGAAACCAGAATTGCTTTTTTAAATTTTCCAGGAACTTGAGATTCAGTAAGATTTGAATAGTAGGCCTCCACATTATATAAGAAACTTTGATTCAAACACTAAAGACTATAAAAATAGTTCTCTTTTGAAAAGGCATTGGAGACGTTATTTAGGGGATATCTGATTTTAGAACAGAAGAGAATAGAACTGAAAGGGACCTTGGAGGTCTTTAGTCCAGCCCCTTGCTCAAGCAGGAGAACCTATATCATTTCCGACAAGCGACTGTCTAGTTTCTTCTTAAAAACCTCCAGAGATGGAGTGCCCACGATTTCTGAAGGCAAGCTGTTCCATTGGTTAATTGTCCTCATTGTTAGGAAGTTTCTCTTTAATTCCAGGTTGCTTCTCTCTTTGATCAGTTTCCAATCAGTTTCTTGGTTCTGCGCTGATACTTTGGAAAATAATTTGACCCCCTCTTCTTTGTGTCAGCCCCTCAAATACTGGAATACTGCTATCACGTCACCACTGTTTCTTCTTTTCTTTAGAGTAGCCAAACCCAAGTCCTGCAGCTGTTCTTCATATATTTTAGCCTCCAGGCCTTTGATAATTTTAGTTTCATAGCCATCAATAAACTTCAACATAATGGATAATCTTTAAATTTACAAGAAGAGTTTCATATTAACAATCAAGTCATATTTGTCTAGAAACAGCCAGAGTCTGTTTGTGAGTAAAATATAAATGTAACATGTACGCAGAAATATTTATATTTGTCGCCTCTGCTTAATTACTGATTGTTTGATTTTTCACTAATAATTCTTCAGATGACTTTGAAGTTTGAACTGAATCAGCAATCTAGTTTGGAAAAGAGAATCTAAAGTTAGTGTATGCCTCTATAATAGAAGAGATTAAGCTACTGCAAAATAAGCCTCTATAATAGAAGAGATTAAGCTACTGCAAAATAATTAATATAGGCAAATTCTATGATGTTAGAACTACATATTTTCACAGCATTGAATAAAAAACTATTAGCCCATCTTCTTTAAACTATTAAAGATTGCTGAGGTATTCAGTCAGGTATTCCATGTCTATTTTAGGTATTTCTGATAACCGAAAGGGCAAATTGATTATCTTCTTCTTTTCTCTTCTTTTGTTCCTGAAGTTGAGTAGTATGGGGTATGAATCTTTCAAGACCTTCATCACATGGAACCTTTCTATTTAGGTTCCAGGAAATATGTTATGTACTCTTTGCTATGATTTCTTATCTGTTGTTATGTTTTGGCTAAAGCATGCTAATTTTGTAGCACACTGATGACAATAATGAGGTGCTACTAAGGGATTTTGGAAATGCATTCTGAAGGAGATGTAATATGTTTCAGTAATAAAGTAAAACAGAAAGATAGACGGGTCCTGTGTATATTTTGCTGGAGACCATTTGCTAATGGCTGTCTTAGATGTCCATGATCCACGATCCAACTGCATGATCTTTGAAAAACGTACACGACAATCCTGTTTTGTCTCCAGTGATTGCTCTTAAAACACACACACAAAAAACAATGTGTTATATTAGTGCATAGTAAACAAAGGCATTTTTGAAGTGAACTTTAATTTTGTTCACAATTTATCATGCTAAAAAACAGAGAGCAGGATTTATTTGATAAGCAGTAAGAAATATTGTTTTAATGTCTTAACTGACAGTTACGGAAAAATTCCCTTCAAACCATCTTTGTTCTGTTACGCTTTGGGTATGATGATTCTATATACATTTTCAAAGAACTGGATTATTCTAATAAATTACATAAATGTCCACCATTCTGGTTTTTTGGGAGGAGAATTGTGCAAAAAGGTACAATGGAATAATAAACAAAAGAAATTAAATACATGAAGTAATTATAAATTAATTAATCTAATTCAAAGTAAATACTGTAGACACTCAGTGTTTTTGGTTTGCTCCCATCCTTATTTTGTTTCATGCCAAACTATTTAGAGTGGAAATAATGCAAGAGAGATTCTTAATGACTATAAAAACAAAGAATATAATTTTTCAAACAGTAAATGTAAAATTCTTATTGAGCTGAGTTTAGCTTCTGATAAGACTCTTGGCAAATTAATATTGGATTTTTGGGGAAATTACAAAAATTGTTTGCTTTTGCCATTTACTGATTTAAAATAATAAAAGCCATAAACCCTTGCAATTGGTTGCTTTTGCTATATATTTTCATTTGTATCTTAGTCTGTCTCTGGTCTCTTGTACACTCTCAAATTCTGGAGCATAGCATATATGTAGCAAACTGCCAAAGAAATTCCGCTCATCCAGTTTTCTTTTGACTGCCCTAAAAGAGAGAAGGAATGATACTCAATGTTAAAGACAACTCAATCTTGTTGAAGTTAAGTTCTGTTTAAATCCAGGAAGTTCAGTTTTGATATTATAAACATAATTGTTGTGGTCTACATAAAATTGATATATGAAAGAAATTTCAATATTAAACAAATAGGGATTCTAGGGACAACAAAAGCAATATTTACTACCCTGCACTTTTAATTTTTTAAAAACTTGATCAGGTACACTTCAGTAAATTCTTCTGATGGATAGCCATCTAGTGGATTATATTCCTCAATGGTACGTACCATTTAATGCAAAAAGTTCAATTAGTTCCTTTATAACTCCCAATGCAGGAAAACCTTGGATTAACAAATATTGAGTGTCTAAATTGACAGTATAAATCTGAAAAACAAGATCACCTTAACATCACTTTAATATATGTAGATGAACCATTCTATTTTGAAATTAATTGTTTACAATAATATACTATAACAACTTTAGAGGAATGTGTCAGAAGTTTGGTATTTTAACATTAATAATCAAGTTCATCCATGGTAGTCTTCTGCCTATGAACACAATTGAGATCAGAATTTCCACTGCTAAGTAAGGCAGTTTCTAAGTAAATTGCACCTGATTTTATTACCTTTTTTGCTACAGTTGTTAACACTGAAGTTGTTAAATGAATCATGTGATTAATGCAAATCTCGCCTCCCCCCTTCTTGACAGAAGCTGGTTGTGCTCGCAAATGGCAATTACATGACTCTGGAATGCTGCAACCATCATAAATACATGTCAGTGATCAAACATCATGTGTCTGTGGGGGTGCTGTGATGTTATAATTGTGAGGACCAGTCATAAGTAACGTTTTTCAGAATGTTATAACTTTGAATGATTGCTAAACAAATGGTTGTTAGTTGAAGACTAAATGTATGGCTTGTTTGGGTTTGACTGAGTTTGGTGAATGAACCTAAACTATAATATTTTTGATTCACTAGACTTTATTAATACTCTGAGGCCAAAAAAAGTAACAATGCAAGTTACAGAGTTAAAAACAAACCAAACAAGTAAAAGGAAAAAGAAAACTAGTATCAGGTAAAATGAAATTTTAAGTTAGTGGAAAAAACACCATAGATAGTAGGTAAAAGAATATAGCTAAGTTCAGAAATTAAAGATTGCTGAGCATTATCTACAGTATAGGAAGAAGAAAGATATCAGTATTAACTATATTATAGCAAAGATTCTACATTGTTTCTCATAGCATTTGGGCAAAATACAATTAACTACTGTCCTAGATATTTCAAAAATTATATTATTCAAGAAAAATGAATGTTCACATCAGATGAGCAACAATCACTGCCTAAAGCTTGGTTATGACATTGGAAATTATTGTTCAAATCTTCTCTTGAAAATTAACATAAAATAGTTTCACAAGATATGAAGCATTGTGGAGATTAAAATGTAAAATCAGAGACACATCTGACCATTCAAAAGAATATTTTGCACGCAGTATTCAGCAATTCAGGAAGGATCTAAAACCTGTAGAGATTCCAATAATTATGCATGACTTAAAAAGGAACAAATTGATAAATGTCTTATCAAAGAAAAGTCGTAACAGTTGAACACAATTTCGTTTTTCAGAGAATATGTATTCAGTAAGACATTTGACAAAATGGACCACAACTACTATTGGTAAAACACAAAAATGTGAAATAGAAAGCATCCCCATCAGATGGATTCATAACTGGCTGACCAATTGCATTTAACAGTTAATGAAACTACATCTGTATAGAGAGAAATGTGTAGTGAAGTACCTCAAGGTTCTGCCTTAGGCTCAGTACTCTTCAATATCTTTATAAATGAGCTGTGGGGATAGAAGGGGAACCCATCAAATTTGAAGATGACAACAAGTTGATGGGAATAGCCAACACTTTAGAACAGGGGTCCCCAATCCCCGGGCTGCAGACCAGTACCAAGCCGTGGCCTTTTAGGAACTAGGCCGTAGGAGATTGGTGGGAAAGTAAAATTGCATATTCCTCATTCCCCCATTCCAGTATGTGGTCCTCAATGGAACTGCATCTACATGGAGGGAAGTGTGCTCCAGGGCTCTGTTCTAGGCCCAGTGCTCTTCAACATCTTCATCAACGATTTGGATGAGGGGATAGATGGGGAACTCATCACATTTGCAGATGACACCAAGCTGGCAGGAATAGCCAACACTCCAGAAGATAGGCTTAAGATACAGAAGGCTCTTGACAGACTTGAACATTGGGTGCTATCTAACAAAATAAAATTCAATGGTGAAAAAAGTAAGGTTCTGCATTTAGGTAAGACAAACCAAATGTACAGGTATAGTATGGTTGGTACCTTGCTCAATAGTAGTAACTGTAAGAGGGATCTTGGAGTCCTGGTGGACAAACCTTTAAATATGACCAAGCAGTATGCTGCAGCTGCCAAAAAAGCCAACACAGGGCTAGGCTGCATTAACAGAGGGCTAGAATCAAGATCACGTGAAATATTAACACCACTTTACAATGCCTTGGTAAGGCCACACTTGGAATACTGCATCCAGTTTTGGTCACTACGATGTAAAAAAGATGTTGAGACTCTAGAAAGAGTAGAAAAGAGCAACGAAGATGATTAGGGGACTGGAGGCTAAAACATATAAGCAACAGTTCCTGGAATTGGGTATATCTAGTTTAATGAAGAGAAGGACGAGGGGGGATATGATAGCAGTGTTCCAATAACTCAGGGACTGCTACAAAGAAGAGGGAGTCAAGCTATTCTCCAAAGCGCCTGAAGGCAGGACAAGAAGCAATGGATGGAAACTAATCAAGGAGAGAAGCAACCTAGAACTAAGGAGAAACTTCCTGACAGCTAGAACAATTAACCAGTGGAACAACCTGCCTCCAGAAGCGGTGAATGCTCCAACATTGGAGGTTTTTAAGAAGAGACTGGATAGTCATTTCTCTGAAATGGTATAGGGTTTCCTGCCTGAGCAGAGGGTTGGACTAGATGACCTCCAAGGTCCCTTCCAACTTTATATTATTATTATTATATTATAATTATCATCAATCATCATCATCATCATCATCATTTCTCTTCCATGAAACCGGTCCCAGGTGCCAAAAAGGTTGGGGACCGCTGCTTTAGAAGTCAGGTTCAATCTTGACAGACTTGAATACTGGGTCTTATCCAACAAAATGCAATTCAGTGGCAAGAAAAATAAGGTTTTACATTTGGACAAGAAAAAACAAATGCATGGATAAAGAATAGGTGATACCTGGCCCAACAGTAGTAACTGTGAGAGGGATCTCGGAGTCCTAGTGGATAACCAGTTAAATATGAGCCAGCAGTGTGCTGAAGCTGCAAAAAAACCCAATACAGTCCAGGGCTGCAAGTGTTACTACAGTGATAATGCCTTGATAGGACTACACTTGGAATACTGTATCCAATTGTGATTGCTACAATACAAAAAAGACACCGAGATACTAGAAGCAGTGCAGAGAAGAGCAACAAAAATGATTAAGGGATTTGAGGCTAAACATAAAAAGACATGTTACAGGAACTGAATATGTCTAGTCTAATGAAGAGAACTTGAGGTGACATTATAATAGTCTTCCAATATCACAAAGAAATGAACAATCTGTTCTCCAAAGCACCTGAGGGCAGGACAAGAAGTAACCCATGGAAACCTATCAATCGAGATCCAACCTAGAAATAAGGAAAAAATTTCTGACAGAGAGAACATTAATCAGTGGATCAGCATGCCTTCATCACTGGAGATCTTTAGGAAGAGATTAGGCATTTCGGATTGTCTGAAATGGTATGTCTTGCTTAAGCAGAGGGCTGGGCTAGAAGTCCTCCAAGGTCCCTTCCAACTCTACTATTCTTTTCTACTCGATTCGATTTCCTGTATAGGTGCTGCGAGTGTATATGTAAACAAAAAGGGGAAGGAGGGAAGCACAGATTTGCTTTTAGTTTGTAGGCTTCCTATGGAGATTCCAACAAAGTTCTTGTATCAGAAAACGGATCTGAGATCGGATTTGAAAAGGCGAGGGAGTATTTAAAGCACCGGTGTTAAACTCGATCACGTCCCGTGACGTATCGTGACCTATCGCGACGTTTTTTTCCTTTGCGGAGCTGGGGGGTGGCGGTGGCCTGCGCGTGGCATATCCGGCCAGCGGACCGCCAGTTTGACATCCCTGATATTCTAAAGCGATACCTCTTTATCCTTCACCTTCACTGCTCGTGGCCTGCGCCCTTCTCGATGCTTAGCGCGCGATGTACATATCGTCTGCTATGCGTGATGCTGACAGACGTCGCCAACCTCGTCCCCGCGATCGCCCTCACCAGTATCAACCACCGCCATCTTCACTTCCTCAGTCTCTGTCGCCTCTTCAAACCGTCATCCAAGTCCCTTCTTCCACCCCCCCCCCCCAAGCACCGATGGCCAGTCAAAGGAAAGGCGGGAGCAAATCGATGAAGAACCTGGCAAGGGAACGAAGCGGAGCCGTGGCATTTTATCCAATCATAGCAGGGGAAAACGGCTAGGCCTCCAATGATATTAGGCTACCCCAAAAAGGGCACGGTACCGAGCTGGGAGCTAGTTCCGCCAGTCTGATGACAGTCAAGAGGCGCGACTTTGTTTTTATTTCTAAAGGTGGCTGATTCTGGTAGATGACCGTGGAAGGCTGGAGGTTCGACGGCTGTGTTGCGGGCAGGAGGATTCGGAATATCCGCGGCGAGCGTCCCCTTCAGAGACATCAAGAACTGCTTTTGCCAACTGGGCTGATTTCCTATTTCCGACTGCAGCAGATGCAAAAATTCACGAAGATGGGTACCGGTCTCCATTCCGGGATCGTGCTCTTTTTAACGGAGTGCCGTACTCGATCTATGTTCCATGTTCTATGTTCATTCACAGTTACAGCATACTTTTCTTGGTAACATCTCTATATTCAAGCATGGGGCTGTTAGCACTTCAGAGCCATAGGAGGGGATTCTTTCTTGGCTCCAGGTAGTATTAAAAGGCTAACTTATCAGAATAACAGAGTTATTCAACCCATCCAACCCCTTCTCAAGCAGGAGAACCTATCCTCTTCATTAGCTATGCTAGGTAAAAACAATTATTCGCTGGAGTCAAAAAAGAGATTTGTAGCTGTGCCTATTGAGGTTTCTTGACAACACAACAGAAATGATATGTTATTGCCTTTTCAGGAGGATGTTCAGTATCATCTGGCATAGGATGGCTTGGTGCTCTCCCATCTTAAGCATTCACCTGAACTTGCTGAACATTTTGTTTTCAAAATATGCCAATCATAGGTGCTGCCACCCACTGGGGATTATTTGCATATGACACCAAATATGAAGGGGAAGCTGGTGTTTCATTGCTATAGTTTTCAAGCATTGCAGTACTGAGAATAATCTGAAATTTCAACTTTCTACAGCTATTAAAGGAACATGAGTTTTAAATTTGATATAGCATATTTTATCTCCCCTTCCCCAATAAGGCCTGCTGATTTTTTTTCTCACTGTGGAAACATAGTTAAAACTAGTTTTTTATCATTTTGAAAAATACTTTGTTATATCCATGAGATGATATCTTAATGCAGCGTAATAATTATGGGTGGGCTGTGTTCTGTATTACCTTTATAAATTTTCTTAAAACAAGAACTAAAGCTGAAATTAACAAACTCGAGACCATCAAACTATTGACCCTCTGACACACTGCATTAGTTAAAAGTTTGTCGGAAGAGCCAGGTCTTTGGACCTTCCAAAAAGGCTGCTGCTTTCCAGATCACTGACAAAGGCTGAAGATGGCAAAGCCAAAATTAAGAAATCTGAAACCAGACAGAACACTGATGCTGACATTCCCTAAACTCCACTTAAGATGTTACCTAGCCTGGTAATGAAACGTTCAGAAACCAACCCCCAAGCTCAGAGAACGAACCTTCACCCTCATCTTAAACCCGAGCTACAGATATTTGCCACTATTGCAAACAGAACTGTTAATAAAATATGTAGCTATTTCTAGGTCTTTTTTTCTCATAGAACGCCCAGAACGGAGTTCCGGTACCTTTTTTGGATGGAACCTTGTAGGGTAGGCAAGGCGGGTTGTATGACGTGTGTGAGTTCCGGCACTTTTTTTTTTTTTTTTTTTTTAGAAAAAAAGCACTGGCTATTTCCACTTCCAAGACTGAAAAATGTGCACATGTCCACTATATCCAAGGTTGAAAAATGAGCAGCATGAATTCTATTAGCCCATAAAAGCAGGAAAAATATAAAATTCAAACCCTGGGTATTTTATAAATAGAAAGCTCGATTGATTGATTACTCTGGGTTAGTCACTCTTAGCCCAACCCACTGCTGTTGCAAAGAAAACAAGAGGAGGAAGGAGTGTTAGATATGTTTTAGTTATATGTTAACAAGCTGGGATAAAATACTAATACTGTAATAATGAGCGGGCTAAGATCTTTAAGATCTTAAGATCTTTAAGATCTTTAAGAACTTTAAGATCCAAACTGACAGGCATCTTAATAGATGTCTGATATAACACTTACTGAAAAGAAAAAAGTCTGGTTCATTGATGTTGCTATACTAGGTGATGCTAGGATTGAAGAAAAAATGGGAAAAATTACAAACTATTGAGACTTACAGGTCAAATTTGAACATTTATAGAACATTGAGACTTACAGGTCAAATTTGAACATTTATAGAAAAAGAAATCTCTTTTTATACCAATTTGATTGGAGCTCTCAATCAATACCTAAAGGACTTCCTCTATATCTGGATGTATTGAATTTATCAGACCTGAACACCTTAACTTTACAAAAAAAAAAAAGCCACCCACTCTGCTTGGACTTGGTCTATATGTACATATTTGTCCACTAACATGAAATATCCCATTTGTTTAACATAAATTTGTTTTCTTTCAAATTCGTAGGATCAAGTTGTGAAACTTTTGGGGGGACTCAACCTGTATTTTTGGGTTGAATAGAAAACAATTCAAACAGAGGAAAATGTTGAAATAAACAGACAATTAGCAGAAAAGATTAGCATCAAAGATGGACAACAGGTTTGAAATGCATTTTTCTATTTTTATACTTGGAACAGAATATAGCAATAGCACAAATGTAGAGAGGACTTTTCAGCCCTCTCTAAGTGATTTACAGGGTCGACATATAGGGGAATTGGAATGCTTGGTGAAGGAAAATAATATTGATATTATTGGCATAACAGAAACCTGGTGGACAGATGAAAACCAATGGGACACAAGGATTCCAGGTTACAAATTGTATAGGATGGACAGGAGAGGGAGAAATGGTGGTGGCCTGGCCTTGTACATAAATGAGGAGTTAGAATCTCATGAACTTGAAATTCAAGAAAATTCAAACTCACACACAGAAACATTGTGGATAAAAATCCCAGGACAGGGAACTAATCTGACGTTAGGGATCTGCTATCGCCCTCCCAACCAAACTCCAGAGGCAGATTGCTATTTGGAAAATGAATTTAAGGAGGCCTCAAAAAGAAATAGGGTAGTCATAATGGGGGACTTCAACTATCCCCAAATAGATTGGGTAAATTCTTGTTCTACACATGAAAGAGAGACAGGGTTCCTCAACATGTTAGCTGATTATTCCCTTGAGCAGATGGTCATGGAACCAACCAGGGGAAAGGGGATCCTAGACTTGGTTCTAACTAACACACAGGATTTGGTTCATGATGTCCTTGTAACCGAGCCCATAGGAACCAGTGATCACAACACAACAACCTTCAACTTAACCATGGATAGCAAACTGTCAGTGAAAACTAATACAGAGACCCTAAACTTTCACAGAGGGAATTTTGACAAAATGAGGAAAATAGTAAAGAAGAAACTAAAAGGAACAGTAAAAAAAGTCAAATCCCTCCAAAATGCTTGGAAACTGTTTAAAAATACGTTACAACAGGCTCAAATAAAATGCATTCCTAAAAGAAGAAAGAGGACTGGAAAGTCCAAGAGGATACCAGTATGGCTTACGATTGAGGTAAAGGAGGTTATTGGAAAGAAGAAAAACTCATTTAAGAAATGGAAGGCTCTTCCTACCGAGGAGAACAGGAGGGATCACAAACTCTGGCAGACCAAATGCAAGGCGATAGTCATGAAAGCCAAGAGAGACTTTGAGGAGCACATAGCAAAGAATATTAAAAATAATAACAAAACCTTTTTTAAGTACATCAGAAGCAGGAACCCAACCAGAAAAACAGTTGGGCCATTCGATGACAATGGTCAGAAGGGGATAATCAGAGAAGACGAGATTGCTAAGAGGCTAAATGACTTCTTTGCCTCCGTTTTCACCGAGGAGGATAGAGAACATTTGCCTGCCACTGAATTAGTTTTCCCAGGGAGGGAAACAGAAGAATTAAACCTGATAGAGATAAACAAGGAAGATGTTCTTGCATGCCTTTCTAAACTAAACGTCAACAAATCGCCGGGTCCAGATGGCATCCACCCTAGAGTTCTCAAGGAACTCAAGTGTGAAATTGCTGAACTTCTAGCTAAAATATATAATTTTTCTCTAAGATCAGACACTGTACCGGAGGATTGGAGGGAGGCAAATATAACCCCGATCTTCAAGAAAGGATCCAGAGGTGATCCAGGAAACTATAGACCAGTCAGTTTAACCTCAGTTCCAGGCAAACTGATGGAAACCATTATTAAAGATAAAATTACAGGGCACATAGAAAAACAGGCATTGCTGAAAGAAAATCAACATGGTTTCTGCAAAGGCAAATCATGTCTTACTAACTTGTTAGAATTCTTTGAGGGTGTAAATAAATACATAGATAAAGGGGCCCCAGTTGATATTGTATATCTTGACTTTCAAAAGGCTTTTGACAAAGTCCCTCACCAAAGGCTCCTAAAAAAGCTCTTCAGCCACGGAATTAGAGGACAGGTCTTGTCCTGGATTGGTAACTGGCTAAATTGTAGGAAGCAAAGGGTGGTAATAAATGGACAAGTCTCTGGATGGAGAGAAGTGAGAAGTGGTGTACCCCAAGGTTCAGTTTTGGGACCTTTACTTTTTAATTTATTCATGATCTGGATGTAGAAGTAAACAGTGAGGTAGCAAAGTTTGCTGATGACACTAAATTGTTCCAGGTAGTGAAAAGTGAAACTGATTGTCGGGAGCTCCAGAAGGATCTCTTGAAATTGTGTGAGTGGGCAACAAAGTGGCAAATGCATTTTAACCTAAACAAGTGCAAAGTTATGCACATCGGGGCAAAGAACCCCAATTATACTTACCAACTGATGGGGACCAAACTTTCTGAGACAACCCAAGAAAGGGATCTTGGGGTTTTGGTGGACAGCTCGATGAAGATGTCAACCCAATGCGCAGCAGCAGTAAAAAAAAGCAAATTCCATGCTTGGCATGATTAGGAAGGGAATCAAAAATAAGTCAGCAAGTGTTGTATTGTCTCTGTACAAATCGATGGTGAGACCACACTTGGAGTACTGTGTACAGTTCTGGTCACCGCACCTCAAGAAGGATATAATGGAACTGGAAAAGGTGCAAAAAAGGGCAACAAGAATGATCAAGGAAATGGAGCACCTCCCTTATGAAACCAGATTGCAACGCCTTGGTCTCTTCAGCCTTGAAAGACGGCGTTTAAGGGGTGACTTGATCGAAGTGTATAAAATCATGCATGGGATAGAAAAGGTGGATAGAGAAAAATTCTTTTCTCTATCACACAATAGTAGGACAAGGGGGCACTCCCTATAGCTCATAGGTAAGAAAGTGAGGACAAATAAAGGGAAATATTTCTTCACCCAGAGGGTCGTTGGTTTATGGAATTCACTTCCAGAAGAGGTCGTGACAGCTGTCAGCCTTGATAGCTTCAAGGCAGGGTTAGACAGATTCATGGATGCCAAGTGTATCGGTGGTTATTAAAACGAATGTCCATGTGCTGCCTCTATGTTGGTTGAGGCAGGCAGGATTCCCTTGAGTACCATTTGTTGGGGGTCAAGGGAAAAGGAGGGTTTTGCCTTCTCTTTCTGCTCCAGATCCCCATGTACAATTGGTGGGCCACTGTGTGACACAGAATGCTGGACTCGATGGGCTTTGGCCTGATTCAGCATGGCTCTTCTTATGTTCTTATATTGCCCTCAATAATCTGGTAATAATTTTACTAACCTCGGAAGGATGGAAGGCTGAGTCAACCTTGAACTATTCAGAATCAAACTCCTGGAGTGAACAGTGAGTTAGCCTGCAGTATTGCATTGTAACCACCACACCATCACTTTTTATATATAAAGTTAATATATATGGAATGTATCATAGCTACTTGTTTCAAAATCTGGCTTCTTATTAAATTATCAAATTGTTTATCGGTACAAGTTATGCTTAATAAAATATGAGATCAAGGCAAACATATTCTAAATGATAAAGCTAACTTTCAAAATAATTGTTGTATACATTCTCTATTAATTTATTTGCACCTGCACAATACATATAAATCAAGTGCTTTTCTTATGGGGTATGCAGACATCATGCACAAACAAAAATTGCACATGATGAAGAATGCTACTTGAAAGAAATATGCAGAAATAATACAGGTAGTCCTCAATCAACGACTGTAATGGAGTCTGCCCATTACATTCATAAATCGTTATGGCCATTAAATTAAGTGCCCATGTGATCATCTTATTTACAGACCTTTGTTCTTTCTTTTTTCAATGCAGCCATTAAATGAATGTGTAAATTGTTAAGTAGAGCACAAGGTGCCTCAGGGACCTTGGGTATCCTCTGGGATGCCTAGCACAAGCCGTCCTGGGCCTCCCAAAGTTTCTCCCCATCCCCTGAGGCATCCGGTGCACCAGTTCTCACCCCTTCGGGTCTCTGCCGGCTTTGAGATTGTTTTATACCCCACCATGCTCCACAGCCTTCTCATCCCATGTCATCCATTGTGTGCTTACTTTTCAAAAAATCTCTGGAGCTTGGATTAGGATGAGAAATGAAGGCAGGCCGCTCTGTTCCTGGGCCATATGGCTCAATCCTATGGGTGCTCTGAAAATGATGGCTGCTTTGATGCCTCCCACAGCTCAGGAATAAATTCACCCTGCTTTTTAACATGAGCTTCAGAGTTCTGGACGACCACCAAATTTTCCAAAACTTGCATTAGGGAAGCAGAGCACGCCTCTTCATTCCTGGGAAATGTGGTTTGATCCTAGAAGTGGACACTTATTTTCTGGTCAGCCTCATTGAATTATGGGAAGCTCTGTAAATCACCCTACACGGCCCAGTGCAAAGAGACCTGCCTTTCTAATACAAATTCTGGAAAGCTCTGCATTGGGTCGGAGCTCATGTTAAAGAAGAAGAGCAAGTCTCTTCATTCCTGGACTATGTGGCACAATCCCAAAAGTGGCCACCATTTTTAGAGCAGCCATAATTCAATGTAGCTGATCATAAATATTGGCAAAAGAAAGGATCGTATTGATTGGAAACATGAAGAAGAGGCCTTCATTCTGAAGTGGATAGACAATGACTAAAATGATGATGATGATGAAATGTTTATGCAATACTTTATCAGAATTAGCTAATTATAAGTTTGGCATGCATATTAATATTTACCTTTTTATTTTAGTTACTCTAAAACCCCCAGCTTGCACATGTATCTCCTAAATTACGGCAGTGTGAAAATAGGGCTGCCCTGTTGCCTTCCCTCAACGATGACATGCAGAATGATGTCCCTGAAACTGAATTAAAAATTGGAAAAGAAATGAGGAACCATGTTCCAAAAAAATCCATTTAAATTAGCAATTTCAGCAGCATCAGCCTAACTCAAAGGGACCATTGAATGCAAATATTTCCCCAAACTTTTGGATTTTACTTGAGAGAATTTTTTTTTATAATTCTGGAAAAAAACGTGAGCCTCCATTCTGTTAAATATGATTCAAATGGATTTTGTGTTTAGAGTATGTCAGAGGCAACTTCCCAGCATGAAAAATACACTGGAAACATGTACATTTCAGGAATACAACACTTTCTTTGTTTTTCCATAGAATGAAGTATTTCCTGTTTTAGAAGCTAATACTCAGGTTTCTTATGGGAAAATTAGTAAACTACTTTATCCAAGATAGCAGATACAAAATTTAAACTATCATCTGACATCAAAGAAATGGCTGTCTAGTACAGAAGATCCAAAGCAATTTACTTCGAGTAAGAGTCAGGAATCTAATGAGTTTTTATTGTGCAAATAATATGGAATAAATTTGAGGATCTAAAAAATGCCATAATGTTCAATAACATTGTGGAGCAAAGGCATGTTGGAAGAATTTGGGTTAGTAAAATTTATGAAGGATACAGGAAAAATTATTATATTAGACTCATTAGGATTTTAAACCAATTTTTATGAGTTGTTGACTGATTAACATTACAGAGTGAAAATATGTTACCTAGAATTAAACTGTACTAAATTTTAATACTTGTTCAGAAACAAATGTGTTTATGATCAGTGTTGGTCAGCAATCTCCAAACTATAATACATATGATAGGGTTTTTTTGTCTTTAATGAACATTATCCTAATCCAACTTAAATAATTCAAATAATTTCAATTTAAAAACACTAATTTAGTTTGCTTTATTTATTTCAAATAATTATGTCCCTTCCTAAATCAAGTTCTTAAATATTTTAAAGTAGCAAAACAAAATTTAGTGTATTTTGTATTTGTCTTTCTTCAGTTGGGCAAAGTTTCTGCTGCAAAAACAAGAGTTAATATTATTGTCATAAATAATGTGAAGGCCATTTTGTCCAGTGGTTAAGGCATCAGGCTACAAAGTGCAAGACTGAGTTCAAGTCTTAACGTTAGTCATGAAAGCAACTGGGCGACTTTGGGTCAGTCACTCTCAGCCCAACTCATCTCTGAAGTTGTGGGGAAAATAGGAGAAGGAAGTGTTGGATATGTTTGCCACCTTGAGTTATATGTAAAAATAAGAGGGGGATACACATCATTAAACCAAATCAAATCAATAGATGATGGGGTAAGATGCAGTGCAAGGAATCCTTTTTTCCTTGAGAGAATTGAGAAAGCTGTTAATCTTTTAACTACAATTATAGTAATAATAATAATAATAATAAAGTTGGAAGGGGCCTTGCAGGTCATCTAGTCCAACCCCCTGCTCAGGCAAGAAACTCTATAGCATTTCGGACAAATGGCTGTCCAGTCTCTTCTTAAAAATTTCCAGTGTTGGAGCATTCACCGCTTCTGGAGGAAGGTTGTTCCACTGGTTAATTGTTCTAACTGTCAGGAAATTTCTCCTTAGTTCTAGGTTGCTTCTCTCCTTGATTAGTTTCCATCCGTTGCTTCTTGCCTGCCTTCAGGTGCTTTGGAAAATAGCCTTTGAAAATAGTCTTTAAATAGCTTTGAAATCCAAAGTTGTCTTAATTTCTTTCTCAAATTTCTATACCAACCATCTCACCTACAGTGATTCTACACTAACCTCACCACTATTCCAATGACTACATCTTATGAAAGATTAAAGTTTTTCTATATTTTCTATATTAGAGAAGGAACTGTTTGTGATTTTTATTTTGTATTTCAGATACCTGAATGGTTGAGAAAGAAGCTACATATATAGAGATATATGCTGCTGTCAGAATCTCATCTATCGGTTCAGAAAAATTCCAATCTTTCTCAGATTACAGCCTGAATGTACTTTAATGAGTTTGACCTAATTATTTGATAGATTGCTTCCAGTATCTTACTGTCTACTTATAGTTTTAGCTTCAACTCTCCTCACTCACTTATCTCTGCTCTTTGGGCTACCCTGCAAAAGCACATCATGGCAGCAGTGGTGGTGCCAGTGGTGCTGGGGCCAAAATAAAAGCCTCGGGCCTCATGGGCTGCTGCTGCCCCTTGGCCTCTACTTCAGTCCCAGCACCACCATTGCCACCAAAGAGTACCACCTCAAGTCCTGTTTTTCCTATACATCAATTTTAAAAGATTTAGCCAATTACAATTGGATTTCAGTTTATTTACATTTAATATATTAGATTAAAAACTAAATGTCTGTTGCCATACGTGTTTTAATAATTTATGAAAAAGCTGCAATATTGTAAAGAAAATGGGTAAGTTTTATTTATTCGATTGTAGCACATCCAATCTGAGATCACTGTAAAGGACCTTTCCATCTGCTCTATTTAATCCTTTAAAATTGGTTCTTTTGTAACTAATGAAAGGGAAACCTCTAAAATAATAAAGTACACAATGAAACTCATTGTCATATCAACTAGATTTGCAAAGTTAAAATATGCCATATTTTGCATTGAATAATAATCAGATTAAAGTTCATTGCATTTTGGAAGGCCTGGAAGATTTTGTCCTCAATATAATCACTTCTGACACTGAAGAAGAGAAAACTAAAAATACTTTTGTCTGGAGCCCTAGCTTGCTGCAGAAGGCAAATATACAAGCAAACATAACTAATTTCAGATAGTCAATGATTTAAAATATTAATGCCATTTACTTAAGATTATTGTTTTATCTGCTTTACTTAATTTTATCTTACCATAAGCAATAAGAAAAATTCAGATGATATTAAATTTCAATATTTAGATGAGGCATTATAATATTTGAAGAGAATTCTGGGGTGACCTCCTCTTTGCAAAACAAGATTTTATTTTATCTCATCTTTTATTTATTTGAATTTGTACTTTCTGACCTCCATAGCTCTGTAATTAGTAGAAGATAAAATATGTTACAACCTGAAGAGTCGAAGTTTTGAAATACAAGGAAATGTGAACCTTATTTTGAATACAGAATAATTTGAGGTGTACATGTCATTGTTTAAATACCTATTGTTATTTAAATGTATCTGTCAATTTAGACAAGAAACAAAATCATCCTAGGCAAACTTTACTCCAGTTCTGAATTTCAGATGTCTTTCCAATGTGGGTGAGATCAACATTTTCAGTTCTTTTTTAAATAAAGAATATTAAAGCATAAAGTGTCTGAAGTATTATAGAGCTGCTTGGTATTTCAGCCTTAATACTTTTCATAACTGAGCCACTTTTATGGGAGTTTATAGCAAAATGTGTGCTTTATAACCTCCATTTCTATAGGTTCCTCCAAATGAGCCCCCAAATTGTTCCTACCCAATTTTGTTGTTTTGATATCATAGATTACAGCTCCACATTAATTGTTCAAAAAACCATTTTTGAAATAGAAAATATGCCTGTCCACAAAATATGCCTGTTCTTGTTTTATATTACATGCTTCTAGAATTGCATAACTATTTTTTTTAAGTAATTGTATGCCATTATGTCTTCTCCAGGATATTTCATCTGACTAACCAGAAATAAGTCTTATTGAATTTAATAGGACTTACATCAGTATAAATGTGACTTCTCCTTTATCACTTTTTCTGCTCCTAACAGTATATTCTTTCTGCAGGTTTTGTTACATCCTGTGTCTCCAGGATCCAGAAGTCGTAACTTTCAGTCTTGTTGTGAACCTTTGCCATGGCTCAATCTAGACCGCTTAGACTGAGCTATTCTAACATAACATAACAACACAAAGGAAAGAAATGAAGGATGGATGAATTTTTAATATGCGTTGCACATTTATTGTGCATAATGTTCATCTTTGCTTTCAGTAAGTGCATGTGTACAGTATTCGACTGTTTTATACAGTATTCTGAAAACAATAGGCTTTTATTTGATATGTAATTTGATCAGGATATGGAACTTCTCAGTTTTGTTCTTTGCTGAGGAGTAAATAACATGGTATTATCATCTTTAAACACATATTGCATAGCATCTTGATATATCCCCCATCTCAAAAATTAGCTCCCTTTTGTGCTGGACTATTGGTGGGGGTATGCTAATTACTGGAGCAAAGCTAAATAGGCTTTTAATTTCCCTTTTAGCATACAGGACATTTTCATTTTAGTTATTTGTCTTTTTATGCCAAACAATCATGAAATTGTGTCAGTTGCTTCTTCTAAAGGAGTATTTTATGCAGTTCTGTGACTTGCCTTTATGAGGACTCTTAAATATCAATATATGACAAAGATATTTCTTTGCTGTATGTAGTATTATGCAGCCTTCTATATATGACAATAAAGAATAAGAAGAAAGTTTTAGAATCTCTTCTAGAAACATGAAATTGGTAGTAAATATATAGATGATGATTGATCTTGCATAAGGTGGGTTGTTTGAACTCTTGCCTGTTCTTGTGGATCTGAAATTTCATTAAATAGATATGATTCCAAGATTTTCTTAACAAGCAGAATAGATTATACTGTGACACAGGGAGCAAAAACATAAGGAGTTGAATTTGCATTATATAGAAATATAAATGAAGATCTTCTCAGTCCATAAAACAGTAGTTGATCTGATTCTTTAAGATGATAGAATGGCAATAATTAGAAATTATAATATAAACTGAGTTGAGCTAAGTTGTAATATATGTTCTCTGTTGTCACAGATTTGATTCTATCAACTTTACATTTCCAAAAAAACTATACAAAGTTTTACCCCAATATCTTTGAGAAACATTAAGCTTCATAAACTTCATAATTTGGGATAAAAATTGGTGGCCTTAAAGAAAGACAGCAAATACTTAGAGATACCATCCAGTTACCTTCAAAAGTATTTTTGTGTTTCTTTGTTGTTGTATTTTGTCTGTGAAGAATAACAAAGATTTATGAAATGTCTAGTTTAGGAAATAACAGTTTCATAACCTAAGAAGGACAATGTGTATGTATATGTTATATAAAGAATTGATAATTATTGGGCTACATTATAATATGCACTGTCACATTAAAATAAATGCAAAACATCATCAGTGGAAAGCAAAAACGTTTTGGTTATATTTGAAAGAAATATAATTAAACACAAGTCCTTGTTTAATGTTGTTTTAAAAGAAGTTTCTTTTTTTTCAGAATTGTTATTATGAAGATTATTATGCTAATTCTATTGACAATTAGGATATACTCTAGTGGGAAAGAAGTGTTTCAACAAGAAATTATTAAAAAAGCTTTTCTAAAATTCTACTCCAAGTTGTATTCCGAAGAGAAAGTACAACAGAATGAGATAGATGCCTTTTTACAAAATGAAATTTTGAAAATTACTAAGGAACAAAGAGATATATTAAATGCTTTGATTACATCAGAAGAAATTATTGCAGTGATTAATCAATTGAAAATGGGAAAATCTCCTGGGACTGATGGTTTAACAGCGATTTATTATAAGTATCTCCAAGAAGAAATGGTGGAACCTCTCAGAGAGTTATTTGTAAATATACAAGAGGGTGGTCGGGTACCACCTTCATGGAAAACGGCTTATGTTTCTTTGATCCCTAAAGAGGGAAGAGATAATGTTCAAGTAGAAAATTTTAGACCTATCTCATTGTTAAATACGGATTATAAGATTTTTGCAAAAATTTTGGCTAATAGATTAATGACAGTTTTAAGACAAATAATTCATTCCGACCAAACTGGTTTTTTACAAGGGAGACAGATGAAAACTAATGTTAGACAACTTATTAACATATTGGAATATTTGGATAAGCATATCCAAGTGCCTGCAGTTCTTATGTTTTTGGATGCGGAGAAAGCTTTTGATAGACTGAATTGGTTATTTTCGAAAAGATTAATTGTTAAGATGGGAATGGGGGATAATTCTATATCAGCAGTTTACCAGAAACAAAAAGGTCAGATTATTGTGAATGGGCAATTAACAGATTTATTTAATATAGAGAAAGGTACTAGGCAGGGTTGTCCTTTATCCCCTTTATTGTTTGTTTTAACCTTAGAGGTTTTATTGAATAGGATTAGAGCTTCAGATGAACTAAAAGGTATACAGATTAGACAACAGGATTATAGATTATGTGCTTTTGCTGATCATTTACTTGTGACATTGACCCAACCAATACAGTCGGCTCAGAGCTTGATGGAGATTATTCAAAATTATGGAAGGGTATCAGGCTTTAAATTAAATATATCCAAGACAAAGATGTTGGTTAAAAATTTAGATGATAAATTAAAACAAGATTTGGAAAGAATAACGGGTTGTGAAATAGTTAAGAAAGTTAAATATTTAGGAATTTATATAGAAGCTTCTAATGGGAAACTATATAAGAATAACTATGAATCTTTATGGAACAAGATACAAATAGAATTGGAGAAATGGAAAAAATTACAATTATCTATGTTGGGTAGGATAGCTGCAATCAAAATGAATGTATTGCCGAAATTTTTATTCTTATTTCAAATGTTACCAATACTTAAAAAGGATGCGAACTTAGAGGAGTGGCAGAAAGGTATCAATAGATTTATTTGGAATGGCAAGAAACCAAGGGTTAAATTAAAAATTATTCAAGATACAAGGGAGAGAGGTGGTTTGAAAATGCCCAATTTTAAGTTATATTATTATGCTGCAGTTTTAGTAGCAATAAGTGATTGGATTAATTTAACTAAGGATAGGATATTGAATATAGAAGGGTACGGGTTATTGTATGGGCTGCATGCATATTTAGTTTATGATAAAAAGGTGGACAGGAGTTTTAAAGAGCATTTATTGAGAAATGCTCTGTTGCGTGTCTGGAAAAAGTTTTATTATAAATTAAATGGAAAGATTCCACTTTGGACAGTTCCCAGGCATGCAATAGAGAGTATAAATAGACAACAAATTCAAGATGTGGTGTCCTATGAGAAACTCTTAATTAAAGAAGGGAATTCTTTATTATTGAAACCATTAAATAGGTTAAGGGAAGAAGGAATAGCTCATAATTGGTATTCACATGTACAATTACAGTCTAGATGGCAAAAAGATTTTAAGATGGGTTTCTCCTTAAAGGACGATAATTTAATTAAACAAGTTAGAGATCAAAGACCTATGCATATTAAAAGATTATATAATGCATTAATTGAAATTGATTCTGAAACTGAATTAGTTAAGGATTGCATGATTAAGTGGGAACATAATTTTGGACAATCAATTACGATGGAAACATGGGAGAAGATATGGGTGAAAAATGTAAAATTTACGCAAGCACAACATTTAAGAGAAATTTTTTATAAAATGTTTTATAGATGGCATTTAGACCCGAAAAAATTATCATCTATGTATCCGGATATGTATCATTTATGTACCCAGATGTGCAACCCAAGTGTTGGAGATGTGAATCTATGGACGCTACTTATTTTCATGTTTGGTGAACTTGTAAAAAAATCAAAGCTTTTTGGATAAAAATATGGTGGATTCTTCAAAATATATTGAAAAAGCGTGTTGAATTTTCACCACAGTTGTTTTTGCTTGGTATCATAAAAGACTGTACCACCATAGAGTCTAAGTTGATTTTGAACTTGATTACTGCAGCAAGATTACTGGTGGGACAATATTGGAAGACGTCTGAATTACCATCTATTGAAGAATGGACATTAAAAGTTATAAATATGGCAGAAATGGCCAAGATATCCACATATCTGAAGGATCACTCAAATGAAAAATTTATGATGGATTGGAAAAAATGGATAGATTATATACAAGGGAAATATCAATTGAAGAAATTATATTTAGCATATAGTTAAATATTTATATATTGGATTTATATAATAAGTAGTTTAGTGGGTTTTCTTGTGTTTTTACCCTGTATTCACTCTGGGAAGTCGGGGAGGGGGAGTGGGAGGATATTCATAATTTATATATTATGTTTTCTCAACTGTAATCGCGGTTGGCGATATGTACGAATATGTAAGAATATATATTAAGGGGTTGCTCGGGTGGCCTCTTGGCACCACATCTGGTGGGTAAGAGGAGGAGTGAAAGAGGAGTGAAGGTAGAGGTAAGTAGGAAGTTGGTATGAGGAGGCAAGAGTGGGGGTAGAGATGGTGGGTGGAGAAGTAGAGGAGGAGTGAGAGGAAAGTAGGTAGATGGTAAGAGGAAGGAAGGGTGGTTAGGGATAGGGGGATGTGGTGGGGGGGGTGCCGAGCAGTTATTTTAATTGTTTGGAAAATGTAGTATATGTTAGTTCTCGATTGAGTTATTATTATGTGTCTTTTTTGTAAATTTAAAAAAACCAATAAAAATTATGAGGATATACTCTAGCAAGAAACAGAAACCCAGCAACAAGAGTCAAATGTGTTTTAGGCAGTTTTTATTCTTTTAAAAGCAGACATTATTTCGGATATGTTCTATTTCCAGTATCCAAAATTACTTGCCAATCTATCCATATGGCAAAAAAACAGGAATCTTACTATATGGGCCTCCTGGAACAGGAAAAAAAAATATTGGCAAGTATAGTTGCCCAAGATAGTGGGATGAATTTTATCAGCAGCAAGTAATAAATTGAACTTGTATGTAATTCCTGAAAGTGCTACGGTGTATTGAATGGTTTCCAAATAAAATACATATACTGTTTGCCAGTTAGCTAGAGCTCTTTTAAAATCTGTATGATGCAATTTTGAATCTTTTTTGCAACCATCTGTGTATACAATAAAGTTCATTAATACAGTGATTATAGAAAGGCTTTTGATTACAATGTCAAGCTAGAAACATAGAAATTTGATGCCAAAAAAGACACAGTAGTCCACAGTATCCACCCTTTGAGAGTTTATTGTTTGTTTTTATCTTCTTTTTATTAATTTTAATTATTATTTTTATTTATTATGGTCTGTCGCATAATCAGCCAGATGTTCAGACTGGATTGGGCACTTTTGTCTGCCAGTCAGGTCCTTCCACGTAGGCAAATGTGGATGTTTGATGGTGTTACAGATACTGTCGCAGGATGTATTCATTTTAAATTTTATTTTTAATTTGTAATTAAAATGTGGAATAGCTCAGAAAAATGGGTATCTAGAACATCTCTTCTCCAGGTCAGGAAGCCCCAATACAGATAGACCATGATGAAATAGATTGGCTCCAGGTTGGCAAAGGAGTGTGACACAGCTGTATACATTCTCCTTATTTATTCATACTATATGTGGAATATGTATTAAATGAAGGTTGATTGGAAGAAGATAGCTATGATTTTAAAACTGAAGGAAGAAACACTAATAATCTATGCTGCTGTAATAACACTTCCTTGATAGCTGAAAACGTAGGTATCCTCGACCTACAACCAGTCGGTGGCCGTTCTAGGTTATGTTGTTGCTGAATGAATAGCTGTGTTGTCCTAGCAACCCCATCATTACATTATCACAATTTGGGTGATTGGTAACCTGTTTGCACTTATGACAAGTTGCCAAGCAGCTACTATCACTTAATTGCCACTTCCTCAAAAAGTCAATGTGAAGGAAAAGGCAGAGAAGATCACAAGGTCTCCCTCACCTGTGCATACTCCTCCAGCTCTGTGCTTATGTCATGCCAGCCACTCATGCACCCCATGCACTCTCTTTGACCCTTGCTTACCCCCACACAGCGTGCACTTTCTCACACCCTCTCTGATCTGCACAGTATATTTCACCCATCCTCCCAACCTGTACAGTGCCTCTCACACACCTTGCACCTTTCCCAAACTGTTTGGCATCTCTTGCACATTCCCTCACATCCCCTGTTCTCTCCCCAAGCTACACACAGCCTTGTTCACATCCTTGTACACCTTTCTCACATCATGCTGTCTTTCATATGCCCTTCCCAACCCATGCAGTGCCTTTCACTCATCCCTGAGACCTTCACGTACCCTCACCAATCCACATGGCTCCTCTTGCACACCTACTCATGCCTCCCTGCTTGATGAGCAATGCACCGTCTCACTCCATCCCCAACCTGGAAGCAGGCATTTACTTGTTTGTCGTGTGGAATTTGCAACTTCTGCTGGCTTCCCCACTGACTAGTTGTAGGAAGCTAGCAAAAAGTTACCTTACCTAATAGCTGAGGGCTTCAGTTAACAACAGCAGCTAAGACTGTCACTAAGCAGTGAAGTCATGCTTTACAACTACATTGCTTACCAATGAAAATTCCAATCCCAGCTACTATGAGGACTAATTATACAAAGATCTGAAAGCTCTAGTAATATCAAGGTCCACAGTGAAAAAATGAAACTAAAATTAAGTATTACAAAAATCCAACAAGAGGTAGAACTAGCCTTAAAATTGGCAATCAAAATATTGAAGTGGTGGATAGCTGCTGCCTTTATTTATGATGGTTGTAGTGTCCCAAGTCATGTGATCACTTTTTGAGACCTTCTCACAAGCAAAATCAGTGGGGAAGCCAGATTCAATTTACAACCATGTTACTAACTTAGCAACTACAGTGATTCACTTAATAAATATGAGCCAGGTGCCAAGCATCAGAATTTTGATCATATGACCATGGGGATGCTGCAGTGGTTATAAGTGTGACAATCATATGTCATTTTTTTCACAGACATAACTTAGAGCATCACTAAATGAATGGTTGTAAGTTGAGGACTAGCTGTATTTCATCTTTCATAACCATCTTGCTGTGACTTTCTCATATCACCCTTTAGCAAACTCAATTTGGATTTGGATTTGCTAATTTCACATTTTCACTTTTGGCAAATGATATTTTATTTTTTTAGTCTGAAGTTTATATTGCAGAGCTCAGGAAGCCAAGCCATGCATACTTTTCTTTGATGAATTTGATTTTCTTGTTCCTGGAAGAGGTCACGATAACATTGGTGTAACTGACCAAGTTGTTAATCAACTGTTCACTCAATTAGATGGTATATATGGTTTAAAAGGTATGTATGCATTGTCCAAGACCAATCATAAAAACGAAGTAAAACAAATATGGTAAATAAAACAATAACATTACATTGTTACAAATGTTAATTTGAAGGAGCACTAGGTGATTTCTGGAGACCATGGTTATTGATTAAAATTTTGCAGCCTTCTGAGAATTAGAAGAGCATAAATCTCATAATCAGAGGAGCAGTTCAAATTATTGACAACTGGGGTTGTGAATTTTCATTCCTATTAGTGTATATAATGGGCATTTGAATAACATAGCTGCAGCTTTCATACTTAAGTTTGGTGTATCTGCTAGTTAGTGTTCCAGTTTATGCCAAAGTAATAATCTCCTGTGAGTAACATATAGGGTATTAAAAAAAATCTCAGGATAGTCAAGTTATGTGCACGAGGTTACACTATTATTATTGTTCGTCCATCTAATTCGATGAAGACCTTGACATCTTAAGAATTATGGGCCATCAACGATGTGTCCGTAGGTGGCTGATAAGACCGATGTTAGCACGGAATGTTCTGCCACATACTGAACAAAGAAATGTAGACACTGTTACTTCGGCATTTACAGCTCTGGCTTTGCGGAGTGCACGCTTCTCTTGTGCCAAGATTGTCCTTCTATGTTCATATGTCTGGCAACACTGGTACACCAGAGTACGCCATGTCGATCGATCATGTTCCCAGGAGGTGGTGTTAATATCCAGGGACTTGAGAGAGGCTTTCAGCGTATCTTTATATCGCTTCTTTTGTCCCCCGTGTGATCATTTTCCTTGAGACAGTTCACCATAAAAGAGCTGTTTAGGGATGCAATGATCTGGCATCCTTACAACATGGCCTGCCCAGCGCATCTGGGCTTTCATCAACAGAGTGTAAACTGATGATAGACCTGCTCTGGAGAGGACATCAGTGTCTGGTATCTTATCTTGCCACCGGATCCTCAGAATTCTATGAATGCAAGTCATGTGGAAATAATTCAGTTGCCTCATGTGCCTCTTGTACACTGTCCAGGTCTCACTAGCATACATCAGGGTAGTTAACACTGCTCCTTGTAAACTTTAAGCTTAGTAGCAAGGCTTATTCCACGGCGGTCCCACACTTTAGTCCGCAATCTGCCAAATGCAGAGCTTCCCTTAGCAATTCTACAGTTGACCTCGTTGTCAATTGTCACTGCACGGGAGAGGGTACTACCAAGATATGTAAATTGATCCACTACTTGCAGCTTTTGTCCCTTTACTGTGATGGTAGGCTCTTGATACTGAGCTTTTGGAACTGGCTGGTACATCACTTCAGTTTTCTTCGTATTAATGAGGAGGCCAAAGTTGTCACAAGCGGCTGCGAATTTGTCCATGCTGGCTTGCATTTCCTGCTCTGATCCTGCATTAAGGGCGCAGTCATCAGCAAAAAGTAGATCTCGTAACACAGTCTCATTTACCTTGGTGACAGCCTGAAGTCTTCGCAGGTTGAATAGTTTCCCATCGATTCTGTACCTCAGATTAACTCCCACTGAGCTGTTCTGAAAGGCGTCTGACAGCATGGCTGAAAACATCATGCTGAACAGGGTTGGTGCCAGCACGCAGCCTTGCTTAAAGCCGTTAGTGACAGGGAAGGCCTCTGAGGCTCCACCGTTACTCAAAACACGAGCCGCCATGCCATCATGGAACTGCCGTACCATCAGAATAAATCTGTCAGGGCACCCAAACTTTGACATAATACGCCATAATCCTTCGGTACTAACTGTGTCAAAAGCCTTGGTAAGATCCATGAAGGTCGTATATAGTTCACAATTTTGCTCCTGACATTTCTCCTGGAGGTGTCAAGCTGCAAAGATCATGTCCACCATGCCGCGCTCTTTACGGAAACCACACTGTGTTTCAGGTAGTATACCCTGTTCCAGATGGTCAATCAGGCGATTTAGCAACACACATGCAAAGATCTTGCCTGCGACAGAGAGAAGTGATATTCCTCTATAGTTATCGCAGAGTTGTTGATTTCCTTTCCTCTTATAGAGGTGCACGATGGACGCATCTTTCAGTTCCTGGGGAATGGAACCTTGTTTCCAAAAGGATCAGAACAGTTGGGTAAGTTTTTCAACAAGCACAGCACCACCAGCCTTATAAATTTCTGCTGGGATTGCGTCAGATCCTGGCGCCTTACCACTGGAACATTGCCTGATGGCCTGTAAGGCTTCAGCCTCTGATGGTAGGGCATCCAGGCTATAGTTGATATCTACCTGGGACATCCTGTCAATCTCCTCATTATTGATGGTAGATGGGCGGTTCAGCACAGAGTGGAAGTGATCAGCCCAACGCTGTAAAATCAGGGTCTTCTCAGTGATAAGAGTTGCACCACTCGAATCCAGTAGAGGAGAGCTTCCTAAGGGCTGAGGTCCATACAGGGATCTAAGGGCTTCTTAGAACTGTTTGACGTCGCCTCTATCAGCAAACTTCTGGATTTCATCTGCTTTAGCACTCAACCAGGAATCCTGCATCTTGCGGAGCTTGCTCTGTACACTCCTGCGAGTGTTTATAAAAGCATTTTTCTTTGCAGTTGACGATGGATCATTTTGATGAGCACGGCAGAGGTGGTGTTTTTCAGCAAGCAAGATCTTAATCTCTTCGTCGTTTTCATCAAACCAGTCCTGCTGCTTCCTATATGAAGGTCCAAGAACCTTGAGTGCAGAAGAATGCAAGATGTCCCGGAAACATTCCCAGTCCTTCTCAGCATTTTCCTGTATTTGCAGCTCCAGGAGTTGAGTATCAAGATCTTTTACTAATGAAGCTGCTATGTCTGGGTTTTCCAGTGCACTGACGTTGATCTTTTTCATCACAACTCTGTTTCCTTGTGGACGATTTTTTGGCTTGATGTGAATATTTAACTTTGAAATGATGAGTCTATGGTCAGTCCAACAGTCAGCACTCGGCATAGCCTTAGTTACTCTTACATCTTGCATGTCTTTCCTCCGCACAATGACGTAGTCAATGAGATGCCAATGCCTGGAGCGTGGGTGCATCCAGGACGTCTTTTTACGAGTAGGCAGGCGAAAGATGGTATTAGTAATGACCAGATCATGAGCAGCACATGTCTTCAATAATAGTAGACCATTGCTGTTACACGTGCCAATTCCATTTTTACCAATAACGCCATCCCAGGTAGAATGATCAGACCCCACTCTCGCATTGAAATCACCAAGTAAAATCAGCCTATCAGTGCACGTCACAGATGAAAGTAGGGCATCAAGATTTTCGTAAAACTTGTCCTTTACTTCATCTGGATTTGTCATTGTAGGTGCGTAGGCACTGATCAATGTGGCTTGTTTTCCACTTAGTAATGGGAGGTGCAGTGTCATAAGTCGATCATTCACACCTTTAGGAAGACTGGCTAGTTGGCGAACAAGATGGTTCTTAACCGCCAAGCCAACTCCAGACTCACGACGTTGGTCATTACTACGTCCACACCAAAAGAATGTATAACCGCCTCCTGTTTCTGTAAGCTGTAAGCTCGTTTCATTGGCTAAACGAGTTTCACACAGGGTCGCAATGTCAATGTTAAATCTTGCAAGTTCTCTGGCTACCAGAGCTGTTCTTCTTTCTGGACAGTCTGCTAATGGATTGTCTTGAAGCGTACGTACATTCCATGTACCAATAATAAGTGGTAACACCTTGTGTTTTGTCTTAAATTTTGTATTTTGACCACATGAGATGGGATCCCCCCCAGCCGCGGTAGGCAGGACAGGGTTTGAAGGAAGCAACAATGTTTAGGGCACATTTTCTAGCCCCTTCCTCATACTACAGAGGTGAGCAGTGTGATCCTAAAGAGGGCTGCTCAGTCGCTCAGATAGACGCCAAATCCAGCTGTTGCTTCATCAGCAAGAAGTGACCTGAGCCTCCTGTGTGCAGGTCCGTGTCCACAGCTCCCAGTGATTCCACACCTGCTTCTTTTTCGCTTGCCTATCGCCACAGGACTTTAAGATTTCATCAGAATTAGGGAAATAGGGAAAATCAAGATGTCAAGACTTGCGCGTGAATTGGATTTAAGTGAGGGACAGGTGTGCATAGTCAGCCTCACTCTCTCTTCCCAGATTCCATCTTGTTCCAATGACAGGACAAAAGTCGAGACAGTTGGAGATGGGCTGGGCGCAGTGGTTGACCAGGGCATCTTTCGTGTCTTGCCATGCTCTCAGCGTACCACATTGCTTGCAGAAACTGCCTTCATGACTGTTGGTTCTATTTTGATAGATCTCATCCACTCAATCCGCCAGAGTCTGTCTTCACATGCTTGGGATAGACAAATCCCTTACTCATCGAGTGTCGAACCTGGTTTAGCCAGCCTGTCAAAGCTGTTGCCTGGGGTGTGGCCGCTGCACATGTTACAGCTACTAGGAGCCACAGGTGAGAGCTGAGTGTCAGGTGGGGACCAAAGGTGTACGAGCTGCCCTAAAATGCACGACATGCCCTACACCAGAGGTACTACCCCTACCTGGCCACCCCATACACTATAGAAAAGATGGGAAATACTGATTCAATTTAAATGTCCAACTCCCAATTCTTTTGCTTCAATTTTGCTTCAGGCTGAGTTTTATCTATGCCAAAGGCAGACAATGCTGGCAAGACACAATATGCTAAATCACTGTTAATTTGTCTTCTTAGAGTAGAACCAAATCTTATCTAGCCAGGTGAAATAGGATAGAGAGATCCACTTAGGTCGCTTAAGTAGTAACCCCTCACCTTAATAGTGCCATGGGGCAGTAGTATATTTAATTTAAGGAGACATTGATCAATCAAAACAGTAGTTAATTTCCTCTAGAATATTTCATGAATTATTGAAACAAAGGCCGTCCTTTGTTTATAAAATCTATAAAGCTAACATAAAGCTAAAAAAGGGAGTTCCTGTGGATTTTACTTTGCTAATCATTGCCAACTATAGGTAACATAAAAGGCAAATTGAAATATTTCTCAGTGAGATTGTACAATAGGATCTATTGGTCTGTCTGAACTGACCAGATCTGAGACTAGATCCAAGATGTTATTAAGGCTATCCAGTCCAGTCAACTCCAGCATCTATTTCCAATGAAAATCAACTTCCCTGTACTTCAAGTGTACTATGGTATTTATTTTCTTATGAAACAACTAGAACAATTCTTCAGCTATCTTCTAAATCACAGCACTTCAGATCTTTGAAGACTGCCATTACCTTTCCTTGCAGTCTTCTCCAGGCTTTTCCTTATAAATGCTTTGCATTTGGTAGGTAACAGGCAAGTTAAAGCCTATAATTCAGAAACACCTTGCAATGTGGAAAAGATTTTGTTCTTCAACCCACTCCCTATATCTCCCTATATCTGCAGAAAGAAGCTGAAGTAGGCCCATCTTGCTTCACTGGATGTTAGAAAGCATCCTTTTAAGTGAGTGTTTCTCAATCTCGGATCTTTTAAAATGTGTGGACTTCAGCTCCCAGAATTCTCCAGCGAATAAGCTGACTGGGCAATTCTGGGAAACGAACTTACCACATGTTAAAGTTTTAAACTGGAAAACACCGTTTTAAGTTTTTCTTACAGCTGAAGTTGTTCACTTATTCCCAGATCCTTACTCTATTGAATTATTTTTTACCTATATCCTCATTACAAAAATACATGATATGATACGGTCCGTGTTTTTTACGTATACATTTTTACAATTTTACACCAACGTTATAGGAAGTGTAGATTCTCACTTTACCGATTGAGCTCTCTTTTGAATCTCCCGCGAATTAAAAAAAACGAGAAGAAATGAACATTGCGTCTTTCCCCACAATTTTTGCAATCCTGGGGCTCTCTCGCCTTATTGCGGTTACATTCATTTTCCTATATTTACTCCATACAATATTTTAACTACTTAACGATTAGGTGCGAAGTAAATATTAAAAAAAAGGAAGAAAATCATACCACCGCAACACATACTAAACGCCGAGTTCTTCCCTCCCTCTCGTTCTCCCTCCCTCTCGTGATGGCAAACAAGGAAGGGCAAATGGCTACAATGGCTGCCACTGAGCATGTTCGGTGTCCCTGAGCATGCTCAGTAGTATCTGGTGTTAAAACTTGACGGGTAGCAGAGAAAAGGGCTCCGGCTAGGCCGGTTTGATTTTCGTCGCTGGGGTTCCGGGATTCCTGCACGCCATGGGGAAGAGGGATAACCGGGTGGTGCGTAAGCTAAGTCTCTCTCCTAGAGGCGCGATCGAAACGACTAGGGTTTTGAAGAAGGGACATAGTCTTTCCTACTGGCCTGGGTGGGGATGAAGGACTCAGAGGGAGACGGTGGCTATGCGACCACCTTTGAAATTGGGGGGAGGAATAGCCAGTGTCTGTCACAGACATCCTGCAGACCTTTCCTCATTTCATTGACAAAAGGGGTGAGCTACTAAAAATAGTTCTGATTGTCATGGGCTTTGTAGTCGTTTGAATCGAAAGGGTGGGTGGCTGTGAGAGTTCTTTGGGGCTTTCCACATGAAACATTTCTTCCTCTGTCATGAAATCAAAGTAGTAAGTTGGGCCCTTCAGTACATGTGGATCTGGTGGGTTTTTCGTCTCAATTATGTGATCAGAATGAAAAGTAACCTGGTACTTTTTTATAAGGATATTATCTGATCTTATATGAATATATGGACTGTGCCTGTATGTTTCTCAGCATTAGGTCCTTCATTATAAAATAATCTGGAGTCCCAGTTTTTGTATTTCAAAACTTATGTCCATTATTTTTTGTGTTTTTCATCTTGGTGGGTTTTTTTTGATTTTATGCTTAAAGATGATTTAATTATCACATCAAAATGTATAGATCGTTTAAGTAAACTTGAGTGACACATTATATATTGAGCAGTAAGATATTTCTAAAAGAGTAGTGGAAAGTTAAAAGTTTTCTAAGGCATCTGTCTATTTAGCTGTGCTTTTTAGAAAAAAAATGTGCTCATCCTTATTTTTCAGTTTGAAGAGACTATGTTCCCTGCTTTTGTTAAATTCCTAAGAATACACTGAAGATATAGAAATGACTAATTTGTCCTAAGTAAAAACTACATAGCACTGAATGATGATTTGTTATTCTTGGGAATAGAAAAGCACTATCAAACTTTGTACACTGTCAGTGAAATGTTAAAACTGGGGGGAAGTTTTTTTATTTTTCTCTGTGAATAACCTTTGTTTTCTGAATAAAGACAGGCAGTAATAAATCTATTATAAAACAGGCCACTTTAAGACAAAGATTGGTATGTTAATTTTATAAATGAGATATTATATAGACAGCCTGATGATTCATTTTGTATGTCAAATTCTGCCTAAAATCAAAACTTCAATTATTTGTTTATACATTAGCTTACAAGGGTCACTTTGAGGCTATTTTATTTAAGCCAGAAAAAGATGATGAAAAAAATAAAAAATAGAAAGCAAAGAAATTCCCCAAAGAGATGTGTTTTTATTCACAGTTGGTTCTGAGCTTGATGTTTCAATTCTCTGATTGCTTACCAAGGCCCATAACACAATCCAGTTGGGTAGAATCCAGAAACAACCCATATGAAATGACTGGTAGTTCATACATGCTGAAACAATAATGTCTATATTAAATAGTGAATGCCTTATGGTTAAAGAATAGAAAAAAGAGTGATTTCTTATAAGTTTCATGATAACCTGCTATTGAATCTGCAGTTAATAATATGCCCTAGATATGCATGCCTCAATATAAATATATGTTTCCAAGATTACATTTGCATACAATAGCTTCATTAATCATTAATATACTAATAGTTCCTTTACTATTTTTTTAATTTAAAAATCCAGATTAAGAGATGGCAATATTGAATATTTTCTGTTCTTTTACTTTACTATAAACTGTTCTTTGATGAAGGTTTCTAATAATGAAAATATATGTTTTGGATTGCATGGGGAGGTAAGAAATATGTCAGAGATTTGAAAAGATGGTAATGATAAACCTAGTGGTTGTCTACATTCCTCTCATTTTATGCTATAATAAATTAATCATCTCTACCCCAACTTTCATTTCATATATGATACTCTATTTAATTAGGTCCATGCTTTAAATGTGTAACTAATTTTTAAAAGGTCATCAAAAATTGATGTAATAACATAGTGAAAGATAAGGAAATGTAGGAACATTCATTCTCTTATATACCGTATTCTCTTAGCCAGCTTAACGATAACTTTATTAGTCTTAATGGTACCATAAGAATATTTATTTTGTTGCTATCCTCTCATAAGATGTTAAATATTACAGTATTAGATGATCCTCTGTGTTAGTTCCATTCAATTTTTCTTGAGCAGACTGATTTCCCAGAGTCCAATTATACGCAGCTTTTGCTGAGGCAAATTAAGAATAAGAAATATCCCAACATACTGCCTCCTCACCCCCAAATGCCATAACCATATGAGTGTGTTTCATTAATCACTGAGAGTTATTTTTACTTATACAAATATATTACATTTTATTTATATATAAAAGTTTGACAGTAAATATATACCTTTAAATACTAGCTTTTTATAACCATTGGAGAGGAAGCTGGACATATCAAAAAGTGAAACTATCAAAATATGTTGTCTCAACAATCATTTTACAATACCTTGACAATTCTATCAAGTTGATAACTTACATAGATTGGCTAAATGACAAGCTATTTTTAAGGGTTGCAAATTGGAGTAATTTAAGGTTCTCTCACTCTTTCTTTGTCGTATTTAAGGCATATATGAATCCCATAGCAATGGCTAGATCACGAGGTCCTGCTCCCTCTTCAGGACCTACAATACAAGACTACTTGAACAGACCAAGACCAACATGGTATGTCTGCAAATGATGACTTTGTTCCTTTTATAAGATTATACTCTATTAAGAAAGAGTAGTAGTAAAATGTGCCTAACTGTAATACTTGTGCCCGAAATTAATGGACTGGTTTGCATATGACTTAATCAGGAAAAGAAAAATGGAGTTTGAGGTCCACATGTGGACTTCCACCATCCATTTCTGGCTTCTGGAACTCATCCAAATATGGGTAGGCTCAAAATTTGGGTGATGTTTTACATTTTATCTTTTAGGGCAAAATGAAACTCTTTAAGACTTACAAATGCTTTAAGGCTTTAACTGGCAGGTGAAAATCTTCAATCATGAAGTTTTAAAGGGTGAGGCTTAGCAATTTTATTCCAGATTAACTGTCTCCTGCAGTTTCCCCAAATGTGAGAAATTCAACTGCATAATTGTTGGTTGCCCAGAGTTGTGTACACAAGATGGGCAGCCGTATAAAGTCAATAAATAAACAAAATTTCATCTCTTAAAACTTATGATCCCACCCCTTAAGATTATCGGTTGCCCAGTTTTTGAATGTAGGTCTAGATGAGTTGCACAAAGCTTTGTGCAGATTTCCATTTGATAGAAGTTGCATTCTTCATGAATGAAACCACAGTTGCATGAAACCAGTTTCACTTGAGATGCACAAAAAGAGAAAGAGAGCAAGTTTTCTTTCAGTTTCCTTAAGTCAAGATCTGCAGTGATGATGTTACATAGTTTGGTAATGTAAGGTCTAGAAAATCCCAACCAAGGTGAGAGAGCATCAAGGATTCCTAAGTTAATATTTTCAGATCTAAACTTATGTAGCAATTACAGATTATGTATTTTTTCATTAAAGGGAAGAAGTAAAAGAACAACTAGAAAAGAAGAAGAAAGGTTCCAAGGCCTTAGCAGAATTTGAAGAAAGAATGAATGAGGTTTGTTATTTGAATAATGTAGGCATAAGCCTAGATTTTATATCTGTATTATTATTAGTATTAATATAATGCTAATGAAATTTCAGTTTTATACTAAGAGGTACAGTTCAGTGTTAATTGCTTCTTATGCAGATACATCAAAAGATACTGATCCAATGCTAACGTGATTAGCAATAAGAACCAATGTTCTTTCATGTTAGAAATTAACTTTCAATGATTGCAAATCTAATCCAGCACATCCTAGATTTAACAAGATGTGATTGGATATTCAGCTTTTAACAGTCAGTGATTGAATATTAGACATCTCAAGTACTTAATGTTGGCCATAAATGTTAGGCATATTAATCTACCAGATTAACAAAGATAGTTTTAGCATAATTGTTAAAACGACATTGCTGTTCACAAAAATGCATGTTTTCTCCTATTCTTTCTGTGGCATCCAATAAATTATACGTAGGCTAGGTTGCAGTACTGACTACTTCTGTAATGAAGCCTAATAGTACAATCCTATTAAAAAGTAAAGAGGAGGCAGTATATAAATGGGATTTTTTTTGCAGAAGAATGAATATAGAATTCTAGTCTAATTGAAATAATTAATTCCCAACTTTAGAAATGGCTATTATGAGTTAGTGACCATAAAGGATACTTGAGAAATACTCATAATTGTTTCAATTGTTTTTCAGAACTGGAAAAAAGAACTGGAAAAACATAGAGAGAAATTGTTAAGTGGAAGTGAGAGCACTTCAAGAAAGAAAGAGGTAAATGTCCTCATATGTACCCTCCATGCGGATCTAGGGATTTGAAAATTTTGTGTTACAATAGTCTTTGCTTTAACTGCATTATTGCGGTTGTTGCTATAGAATGCACTTCAAAAATTCATTCAAACATATTAATGAAAAAAATCCTTTTTTTAGAAAAAGAAAAAAGAGAAGAAGAAATCCAGTAGGGTGAGCAAATATTTCATTTATTTCTCAACACCTAAGACAGAAATAGTTTATTTAAAGGAAAAAGGGTGATTTTTGTATTTTTATTATTAATGTTTAATATTGATTTTTAAATGCAGGTGATGCAGCTTTGGATGATATCCATAAATTTCAGGGGCGCGGGTTAATTTATTCTGTTGACAAATTCTGCATCTCACAAATTTACGTTTTGTTGTCTTTGGTCAAGTTGTCTCCATCTTCCTCTTCCTCATCAAGCTCTGATTCTTCCAGCAGTTCATCTGATGTTGAAGATGAGGTAAGACTGAATTGTAACTTTCCATAATTTCATATTCAAAATGGGTGGCTAAATGGAGGAGAAGCAGTGTCATTTTCACTGAAATGTCGGAAATCTTTTAAGGCAGGAATCCCCAACCTTGGCCACTTTATGACTTGTGGAGTTCAATTCCCAGAATTCCTCAGCCAGCATGACTGGCTGAGGAATTCTGGGAGTTGAACTCCACAAGTCATAAAGTGGCTAAGGTTGGGGACCCCTGTTTTAAGGAACTGGTTTTTTAAAGCCATCTGAAGGATGGCATCGCTAAGTTTGTTGAGAAGTACCAGAGTCATTGTATTCATCTGCTGGCTGAGGTGGGAGTAAATGTCTGTCACCTCTATTCTCTGAAAATCTGCTCCAGAGAATTAGAGGAAGATGAAACTATATCTTGTTTTCCCCTTTCATCTGTATTAACCTCCCATAATTGCTTTTGAAAAAGCAAGGCGTCCTCCATGTAGCTTAGGAAAAGGTATTCTTATGAAATCCCACTACCTCCTATGGATGTACTCTGAAGACTGGCGCCAAAAGTGAGAGAGAATGTATGTGTGTGTATCTATTCCTGATTCCCATCCCTTTCTTGTAAATATATTTAGTTCATTCATTTAATGGCTGACATTTATATAGAAGCTATTTTCTTGAGTGTGCTAAAATCCAAGCTTTTCTGTAACTTCTGTAACTGGATAACGTAGGAAGCTATTCACATCCATACATCAATGGAAGTGAAAGGGAGATGTATGAAAGGCTGAAGTATAGTTTTATTATTTTCTTTCCCCTCTTTTGTGTGGATGTTTGTACTTTGGAACTTCTGAATTGAGTTTTGTAGAATTTTTCTAAAAGATTTTTTTACCTTCACATCAGAAACAACTTGTGCTATTTTTCAATAGAAAATAAAACAACTTAAGTGAATTCCAGCAAAAATGAATAATTTTGTAGGCAAAAAGGACAGTATTGAAATGAAACTCTCCTAGTACATGTACAGTATTAAACAGGCAGCTGAATTTCTAAAACTCCACGCATCATTGCTGAGGACTTCCTATTCCAGTAGACAAGTGTGGACAGTGTTTAAGCATCCTTACAAGACTGAATTTTTAGTAGACTGGAAAAATGCCTTGAACCATTGTAAAAAATAAACTCTCAGACTAGAATGATTTATTATATCACAAATCATTATGAATTAATAGCAGAACGGATTATTTTTTAGAGAAGTACTGTAAATTTGATTGGTTTCCTAGTCATGATTCTAGCATGCATATGTGATAGGAACCAGTATAGATCTCTTGAAGAAAAAAATTTGGAAGAATCTTGATGGAAACATTTGGTTAGTCAGAAAGATAAGCATCCTCTCTCCTTATCAGTTCTCTGCCTTCTGATATTCCCTGGCAGAGAAGAAGTAGCAGCTGAGATTCTAATACAGAAGGTAACCATGGTAGTTCCAATCCCTTTTGGCTTTTCACAAGGCAGAATTGTGAAGGATGAAGAAAATTCCTGTTTGATCTTTACTAAAACAACTGTAATGTAACTCTTTGACGTAAAGGCTGTATAAAAGGATATGAGAAGTAAAAGACTTAGGTGCTCTAGTTGAAATTGATCAAAAACATGACTTCTCTGAGGCCCATAGCTATTAATTAGGCAAGATTGTTCATGAATCAGGACTTTTGATTTTTTTTGTAATTTAATTGCTTTTCTGATAGATTGAAATCATAGTTCCAAAGTATGAAAAATTATAGTCAGAATGTTTTGCCATTAATTTTTCATTGAAGTAATGTAGTAATTGATAAAAACAATTAAATTGAATTTCACTCTTTTTACTATTGGAATATAATGCCTGTTTAATTCAGAATGACTTATATTGAGCTTTTGAATAAACACTGCTTCCATTTAATTTCTAAAATTTTCGTTTTAAGAATGTTTTTGAGCTTTGTTTTTCTCTGAAATGTTTTTTCTTCATAGCTTTTGATCTTTGAATACAAGTCAATGAAATCAGAGTATTAAAATGATATTTGATAAAGACTTATTAAACAAAGACATTATCTTGAATATATAGAAATGGGAAGGACAACATAAAATCCAGTTAATTCTGTGGCTAGTCATTATGTGTTTATGCTTTATGTCTGAAATGATTTAATCTGAACAAAATCTAATAATTTTCTTATCATATTAATAATTAGGATAAGAAGCAAGGAAAAAAGAGAAAGAAAAAAAAATATTGCTCCCTACAGAAGTCATCTGAAAGCTCTAGTTCAAACTCTGATTCAGATAGCAAGGTAAAGTAAAAAAAAATACTATCCTTGCCTAATTTATGAATGAAACTTTTCACACTGATTAGAGTGCAGTGGTAGTAGAAATGCATATGTACAATATGAATGAAATTTGGATCTCTGTGCTTTGTTTTAAACTGGTGCAATATTTGCTGTGCTGGCTGTATTGCTCTATTGCACAGGTCGGCAACCTGCAACTCCGGAGCCGCACGTGGCTCTTTGAGCCTTCCCCCCCTCTCTCTCTCTCTCTCTCTCTCTCTCTCTCTCTCTCTCTCTCTCTCTCTCTCTCTCTCTCCCTCCCTCCCTCCCTCCCTCTCTCTGTGTCAAAGAGAGTGGACTCACGGAGTTCTCCAACAAGCTGAAAAGCTTTTTGGGCGGGGCTTCCCACTTTGCTGCATCTCTGCAGGAAGCAGGAAACAGGAAGGGCAGGAGAGAGCTAGCTAGCCCAGCTATGCTGACTCAGGAATCTGGGAGTTGAAGTCCATGAGTCATAAAAGAGCCAAGGTTGCCTACCCCTGAGCTTGTTGGAGAACAGCTATTGCAACAATAATACGTATCTGTTTTATTTTTCACTGCAACCTCTGTTCTGATTATTCCATTTCCAGAATAACAATTGCCATTACTTCTGCACTATTTGCTTATACAGACGCAAATTTAAGTGTACACTGTCATTAATGCTGTTTTTTAATATCGACTTTTTTATTATTTAGGATAGCCTAAGAACTAAACGGACAAAGGAAGATTATGAAAGAGACAAGGTAAAACAGTTTCATAGTATTTTTAAAATTTCCTTGAAAATAAATTTGCAATTATAAAATAAGTAAATGAAAATTCCTACTTGCCTAATTGTAAAAAAACCTCTGAAATTAACAGCTGTTTGGCATTAAAATTGCTGCTTGTTAGGCAAACTAATTCCAAAACCTGATCTGTTATATCAGTTGACCTCTAAGAATTTTTTAATTTAATTTAATAAATATATTTTTATTATTATAGTTGGTCATACAATCAGCAATTAGTCTTGATTTTGTTCTTAAATAAATAACAAGATGAAATCATAGCTGCCAATCTTTTAGTTGGTATTGGCCTTCATAATAATAATAATTTGCATCAAGTTATTTTCAAGAACTTAGGTGTCGTAATGTATTGGCATAGTATATGTCCAGATCCAAGCAATATGGTCTTGTATAATTAGCAGATGAAAATTTTGTCAATATGCAGATTTTCTCAGTGTCATCCAAGGCTTTTTGGTAGGGCACTCTATGTCCCTGTAACCATTAGGACCACCGCTGCTAGTTAAGCCATAATCTTCCAGTTTTGATTTTTGAATCTTGATACTTTGCAGTCTTCTCCAATTCTTTGTCTTCTGTTTTATTGTTCCCTGGTATTGTCACATTAATTACCCGTACTTTTTCTCTTCAACCATAGTTAAATATGGTGTGTTATATGGCAAAAATGTATTTGTTTATATTTGGAAATCATTATGTTAGATTGCACAGTCGGCCAGATTGGATTTGGCATTTTTATCAATTTATCAATCCTTCCCAAGGATCTGGGATAGGCAAATGTGTTTATTTGACAGTATTAAAGGTACTGTTGCAGGATGTAAGCTATTTCAAGTAAAGGTGCCTTTTGCAATTGACTAATAGTGATTTTGTCAATGCTGATGGTATTTAAGTATGCTCCAGAGGTATGGGGATTGCACCCAAGGGACCTATTACTCTTGGTACTATCTTTGCTTTCTTTTGCCATTGTCATTCTACTTCTATTTGCAGGTATTTGTATTTGTATTTTGTAATTTTCTCCAGTTGTTTCTCTTCTACTTTGTCTCCAGGTATTGTGATTTCATTATTCAGATGCTTTTAGTCTTTCTTATCAACAGTTTATTATTGATATTTTGTGGTGCTGTTATAAGTCTGCACTGTCTTCTTGCAACAGCTAACTAGGTGGTTACTGTTTTTCAGCTTCTTTGCAGAGGTAGCGTTTTGCTGTCTGTTACTATTTTCTGAATTCTGGCTGTGTATACATTTTTCTTAAGAGTTGGTCTTGTACAGCCAGAATCATTCCGTCTCTTCAATTTTCCTGCTCTTAGCTATTGCGAGGCTTCTTTGTTGTTATTTACTTTGCCTGCTTTGTGTGCTTCTCTCTCCCCCCCCTTCTTCCCTCCCTCCCTCCCTCCCTCCCTCCCTCCCTCTGTGCTAGCCAAGTAATACTTGTGTCTCTTTTCTGTTCTTCAAAGTATTATATAGTCAATACATTAAAAAAAGAACAGATAACAAGATCTGGCAATAGTGAAGAACAAGAAAGTTGAAGAGAGATGGACTATTCTTTATCAGAGGAAATGTGATTTTTAAAGGTGACCATAATTAAATATTTTAATCTTACCTAGGATTCCAAAAGTCTTGTTAGGAAAAGAATAAAAGCAGATCATATGGAAGAATTATTGCCATCAGACTCTTCATTGGAATCAATTCAAACAGAGGAGGTCAGTTTAAATATAAAGCAAAGCATTTACACTATTTAAAAATGTTCACCAAGGTCTCCATTCATATGCATATGCAGAAACTTTGGTCCATTTTTCCCATATGTGCTGCTTCAGATGATTGTGAATTAAGAGACCCACAAAGATCTTTCCTACATAGTTCTTTCTAGACTGTAGAACTCCAAAATGTTGGCTGTGATGTTCCTGAAAGGTTTAGGCATGACAGCAGGATTAGAAAACACGAAATTGCCAGATAGTACAAAATAGCTATTGGAGAAGTAGTCTTTTTTTCCAAGTTATAATTAAGCAACATTTCTATTGTGATTGCTATTTCAGTTTTTCAGCCTTTCCTTTTTGTAATTCTGCTTCTTCTTATTTAGATACAAGCAAAAAAGAAGAAAAATAGTGAAGAAAAAGAGAAAAATGTAAGCTTATTTTATCTGTCTAAGAATTTTAAACTCCAGTTTTTTAAATCAGCATGTATATATGCTGGGGCAACCTCCCTATTTCAACTGCTCTGAGTTTCTTGTGATTTTATAATAAAGTTGGAAGGGACCTTGGAGGTCATCTTGTCCAACCCCCTGCTCAGGGAGAAAACCCTATACCATTTCAGACAAATGGCTGTCCAGTCTCTTCTTAAAAACCTCCAGTGTTGGAGCATTCACAGCTTCTGGAGGAAGGTTGTTCCACTGGTTAATTGTTCTAACTGTCAGGAAGTTTCTCCTTAGTTCTAGGTTGCTTCTCTCCTTGATTAGTTTCCATCCGTTGCTTCTTGTCCTTCATTCAGGTGCTTTGGAGAATAGCTTGACTCCCTCTTCTTTGTGGCAACCCCTGAGATATTGGAACACTGATATACTATATATGATATTTACTATATGATATTTACTATATCAGTAATTTGCATAGTATAGATAGATATGTAATCCTCCTTGGAGTAAATATACTAGCCAGAAAATAGGAGGACTGCAGAAGGAGTACAGTACCTGGAACTCTGGAAGGAAATGTGGCATAGAAATTAGATAAATAAATCATGAGCATTATAGTATTAAATTTAAATGATTGATTCTAGAGATTAAGAAAATACTATTTTTCCCTAAATACAATAGTCCTAAGCAGGTAATAAGATATAGGATGAATTAACAAATCAAATCAGATTGTTTAATATAGTCTTGCTAATATCACTTGGCAACAAATTATAAATTAGCTTTCTTGGATTTTTTTTTCAAATTAATGAAATGTGATATGAGGAATTAAAGTTAGAACTTTATATATAAAGAAGAACAACTCTAGAGATAAATTTGTGGACAGTGTCTTCTGTAAACCTTCTAGTAGGGTGGTATTTGCTGTTCTTAATTTAGATGGGCTTATGATATTCGATGGCTTTAATTAATCCTTTCCTTGAAAATGCATTTGGAGAGACAAAACTTGAATTGGAATCAGGTAGTTTCAGAATATAACAATCGTTTTTGGTATTTCCCTTTTTAAAGGATAAAACAAAAAAGCGGAAGAAACACAAGAAGCACAGCAAAAAGAAGAAAAAGAAAACAGCAAGTTCAAGCTCTCATCCAAAATACTTAAGTCAAGTTTTTCTTTCTCAAAAGTGCAATGAGACTATAGAGACTTGCAAATTGTGAAAATTATGATCAAATCTGCCAACTGCATGAGCTCTCCTGTATGTTAACAAATCTAGACATTCAGCTTGCCCAATACCATTGGGCTGGAAATAGCCATTGTTGTTGCCTGATGCTTAATATGCATATAAGTACCCCTCTCTAGCCCTCCAGTAACGGATAGGACATATTTGAAAGAAACTCTTCCCATGGTTTAGATGATTGAGCGGTAGTGTAAAACTGGATGGATGCCAAAAGGTTTTGCCTACTTTATTCAGGGATATGTGCATGTGATTTGATATGCAGATGTCAATCAGTTTCATTGTTGTAATGAATGACGCAACTCCCTGTGGACAAAGATGCATCAGGAGGCCTGTATCTATAAACCAAAGTTGAATTTGGGTGTTTTATTTTAACAGACTATTAATAAAACTTAATTTTCTATTACAAAGACATTTGCAAAATTCCTCTACAGAATCAAATGTCATTTAGCAACTCCTGTGATATTTCATTTTTACTGATACCATTTTTGGAACAGGAATGTAGCATTAATATATACAAATATTACTTTTTTAGATATGCGTAATATAATTTTGTGCTTGTGTTTTTGAGTTGAAGTTGTTAATTAGAGCACATAGTTTGATTTGACAAAAATAATACAGTTTTGCTAATATTTCCATAATATAAACTGCAATCTTTTTATTTAAGAATTTAAGGGAAAATCCACTATGAATTTTCTGAGCATGCCCCATTAAAGTCAATGGAAGTGTGGAAGACCAGCTAGGCCAATAATTATAACTGAGCTGATTATGATAGCCTGCTGTTATTTATTTATGTACAGTAGTAGCCAAAATTATAGAAACGTTTTGGGAAAAGTGTACATTTGAGGTTTGATAGGTAATGACACCACTTTTTTTGGAGTAGTACCATAAAATGATATATCAATGGAAAGATAATTTAATCAAGAATGTAATGCAATAACTTTTATGAAGGATTTATTAGAATAGTAGTTATAAAGAAGAAAAGTGAAACACATAGAAAAAACAAGATATACAAAAATTTCACCATAGAAAAAATGAGATATACAAAAATTATCACCATAGAAAAAACAAGATATATAAAAATTATCACCATGTCAGTTAATACTTAGTTGGGTAACCTTTAGCATGAATTACAGCCTTACAACATCTTCCCATGGAGTGAACCAAGTCCTTTAGTTCTGCAGCTGTTATAATGTGAAACCAAGATTGAATGATTGCTTCTATTAACTGGGTTTTATTGCTAGGTCACTTCTGACTAACAAGTTTCTTTAATCACTCCATAGATTTTCAATTGGGTTAAGGTCTGGGCTATTCCCAGGCCATTCCAGCAGTGGCATATGATTATCTTGAAACCACTTTTTGCACACAGCAGCAACATGACATGGAGCTGAATCCTGTTGAAATATAAATTCCTCATTGTCTTGCAGAAGGCTTCAGTTTGGGCTCAAATATTTCATTAATATATTTTGGCCGTTTATATTCCCATTAATCACACAAATTCTGCCCACGCCTTTTGATGTCATACAGTCCCAGATCATAACACTGACTGGGTGTTTCACGGGACATATAATGCAATCAGGATGCAAATCTCCGATTCGTCTCCTTACGTATTTTATGCCATCACTAGCAAACAGGGAGATCTTGGTGTCATCACTCCAAATAATACTGTCCCATTGTTTCTCTGTCCAGGTAACATGGATTTTAGCCCAGTTTAGTCCTTTCAACCTTTTTTTAAAAATTTTTTTATTGAATATACAGTTAAAAACAAAAATGACACAATGGACATGATAGAACTTCCCTGGTTTAAACAATACTATTAATATTACCTTGTGAAAGAAAAAAAGTTTCTCTACATTATAACAAAATATGCATATAGGATCTGTGAACTTTCTAGTAAGCGTTCTTTCAATCGTATACATTGTGGTTGAATAATTTTTAATTCTATCTTATAAAAAATATTGGTATAAAAATTTCTAAACTATCAACTTATCAATCAACATTCGTCCCGGCATGCCTCCTTGACTCTAGCCATTTATACACTTCATTCTAAATTTCGAAATAGTCTGTTTCAGTTTTATTTTTAAGCTCTAATGTTAACTTATCCATTTCAGCGCAGAATAGAATTTTATTTATTACTTCTTCTTCGGTATGTGGTAGTAAGTCCCTGGTAATTTTCTACATTTCCAACATATCGATGAGGATTTTTTGTCCATTTTTGCTAGTCTTGTGGGAGGAAGATGCCACCTGTAGAACATCTTATAGAGATTTTCTTTATACGTGGTGGCTAATGTTAGCCTCCTATTCCTGTCCCATAATAGTTGCCAATTATCTAAATCGATACTATAGCCAAAATTTTTGCTCCAAATTAGCATTGTGTCTTTTACTTGTTTTTCTAGTATGTCTTGTTCTAGTAAATATTGATATATCTTTTTTATCATTTTATCTTCTGTACCTAGTAGGATTTTATGTAATTCTGTATATTCTAATTTTATCCCGGGTTCTTTTTTATCTTTTCTGTATCGTGATTATATTTGCAGATATGCCCACCATTCCAGCTCTATGCCATCTTCTAATAGTTTTCCCCTTGTTTTCAACTCTCTGTTCTAATCTAGAATGTCTTTATATGTGATTACCCTTTCTAGGTTCATAAATTTTGGATGCAAAAATATCTCCAATGTCGATATCCAACTGGGGATTTTCCTGTAGTTAGATTTTTTAATTTTAATTCACCCGTCTAATATAGTGTTTCTGAAAATACTGATGTGCCTTGTGTTTCCCGTCCCATAGTATCGCATGCCACCCTATCTGCATGTCATGGCCTTCTAATGCTAACAATCTCCTATTCCTTAGGTGTATCCATTCCTTTATCCAGGCAGATGTTGCTGCCTGATAGAATTTTTCCCAATTTGGGAGGCCGAATCCTCCTCTTTCCTTTATGTCTTGTAATAACTTGAACTTAATTCTCGGTTTTCTCCCTTGCCAGATAAATTTGGATATAATTTTGTTTAAATTTTCAAAGAAGTCTTTGCCTAATTTAATTGTTATGCATTGGAATAGAAAGAGAAGTTTAGGAAGTAAATTCATTTTAATTGTCGCAATTCTCCCCATAAAGGAGAGCTGTAAGTTTTTCCATCTATCTAAATCCACTGTGATTTGATCTATTAGTTTATCATAATTTTCTCTTTTAAGTGTGGTGCATCTTGCCGTCAGTTGAATCCCCAGGTACCTTACTTTTTTTATATATATATATAAAAAATTCCTTACCATCAGCATTGTACATAAAATCTTTGTATGCATCAAACATCATAGCATCTGATATACAACACTATGTATTATTCTTTGTAGACGTCTGGTTTGGTAAACATTTTTCACTCCTCACTTCAATCCTCTATTATACACCTGTTACATTTTTTTTCTCTATGATCCCTAACAATAGGTCCTGAGGTAGTAGTTAAACATTAAATGTAAGATCATATTAATAATCAATCATCATAGAACACAACATACAACACTAGGCATTAATCTTTGTACACGTCTGGTTTGGTAACTATTCTTTACTCCTCACTTCCAGCCTCAACTATATGTCTGTTATATTTTATCTTTTATGATCCCTAGCAAAAGATCCTGAGGCAGAGATTCAATAACCTGGGGTAAAAATTCAGTCTGTTTTTTCATTATTAAAGTAATCATCATTAAGCAAAAGATCATATTAAGAAGCGATCATCGTAGGACATAACATACAACAATAGGTAAACATTCTTCACTCCTCACTTCAAGCCTCCACTATACACCTGTTACATTTTTAACCCTGTATGATCCCTAACAATAGGTCCTGAGGTAGTAATTCAATAACCTGAGGTAGAAATTCAGTCCGCTTTTTCAATATTAAAGTATTCAACATTAAACATAAGATCATATTAATAAGCAATCATCATAGAACACCACATATAACACTAGGTATTAATCTTTGTAAACGCCTGGTTTGGTGAATATTCTTTACTCCTCACTTTCAGCCTCAACTATATGTCTGTTACATTTTATCTTTTATGATCCCTAGCAAAAGATCCTGAGGTAGAAATTCAATAACCTGGGGTAAAAAAAATTCAGTCTGCTTTTTCATTATTAAAGTAATCAACATTAAACATAAGGTCGTGTTAAGAGGCATTAGTCATAGAACATAAACATTCAACATTAGGTGTTAGTTTTTGTAAACGTTTGATTTGTTATACATTCTTCCCTCCTCACGTCGAGCCTTAGCTAAACGCCAGATGCATTTTGTTTGATTGGTGCTTCTCTTGGATATAGTCTATCCATTGTTTCCAGTCTGTCAAATATTGTTCATTGGAGCGACCTTTCAAGTATGCTGATATTTTCGCCATTTCCGCCAAGTTTGTTACTTTCACAGTCCATTCTTCAATAGGCGGTATTTCTGGATTGTTCCAGTATTGTCCCACCAACAATCTTGCTGCTGTAATCGAGTTCAGAAATAAGTTCGTCTCTGAGGTAGTGAAATCCTTTGTAATCCCTAACAAAAAAACCTGAGGTAGAAATTCTATACGCTTTGTGAAAATGGTTTGGAGTGTCCACCATATCTTCCTCCAGAAGGCTCTGATTTTTCTGCATGTCCACCATACATGAAAGTAGGTAGCTTCCCCGTCCCCACACCTCCAACATTTGGGCTGGGAGTCTGGGTAGATGAGCGATAGTTTTTTCGGGTCGAGGTGCCACCTATAGAACATCTTGTAGAAGTTTTCCCTTAAGTGTTGCGATTTCGTAAATTCTACATTTCTCACTCAAATTTTCTCCCACGTGTCCATGGTGATAGGATGTCCAAAGTCTTGTTCGCACTTTACCATACAGCTCTTGACTAGTTCGGTTTCAGAGTCCATTTCTATCAGAATGCTGTACACTCGTTTGATGTGCATGATCCCCTGTTCTCTAATCTGTTCAATTAGTTTCTCGTCGGTCTGGGAGAAGCCCTTCTTCTTATCTTTATGCCACCTTGATTGCAGTTGTATATATGATAGCCAGGTACCTCCTATTCCTCTGTTTGCTAGCGTTGCTTGGGGTTTCAAGAGGAACCCATTTTCTTCTCCCAGTACAAGTTTACTGTAGGGCACCACTTCTTGCCCTTGGGATGTGTTTGTATCTCCTATTGCGTGTCCGGGGATTGTCCAGATGGGAATCTTGTCGTGTAGGAGGTGTTTATATTTCCTCCAGACCCATAACAATGGGATCCGTAGTGGGTTCTCCTTGAAGTTCCTGTCTGCCTTTTTGTCGTATACTAAGTATGCGTGCCAGCCAAATAGTAGACCATGCCCTTCAACATTCAGTATTCTATCATTCGTCATATTGATCCAGTCACTCACCGCCACCAACGTCGCTGCATAGTAGTATAGCTTTAAATTAGGCATTTTTAGTCCCCCTCTCTTCCTTGTATCCTGTATGATTTTTAGTTTCACCCTCGGTCTCATGCCATCCCAAATATATCTGTTGATGTCCTTCTGCCAGTCGTCCAAATCCACATCCCTTTTGAGTATGGGTAGCATTTGAAAGAGAAATAGGAATCTTGGCAATACGTTCATCTTAGGTACCTTACTTTTTAAAATATTTGAATGTTAATTTTTTCTGCTAGCTCATTTTCTTGTGATTTGGTCATATTCTTAACGAACATTTTGGTTTTCTCTTTGTTAATCTTCAACCCTGCTACATCTCCATAGTTTTCCAGGACCTGTAATAGTCTTGAGCCAGACTCTAGGGGCTCTTCCAAAATAAAGACTAGATCATCTGCATAGGCCTGTAATTTAAATATCTCTTTCTTACTTTCTAAGCCTTTAATCAGTTTATCTTCTCAAATTATTCTTGTTAAAACTTCTAAAGAGAGTACAAATAATAATGCTGATAGTGGGCAACCTTGTCTCGCACCTTTTTGTATTTGGAAACTTTTGGTTAATTTTCCATTCATAATTACTTTTGCTTCTTGTTTAGAATAAATTGCTTTGAACTTGTTTATGAATCTTTCCCCAAATTCCATATGTTTAAGTTGGGTCAACATGAAGTCCCATTTAACGTTATCAAATGCTTTTTGCGCGTCAACAAAGATCAATGCCATTTGTTTTTCATTATGTGATTCGTAATATTCTAGCACAGGGGTAGGCAACCGTGGCTCTTTTATGACTCGTGTACTTCAACTCCCAGAATTCCTGAGCCAGCTGGCTCAGGAATTCTGGGAGTTGAAGTACACGAGTCATAAAAGAGCCACGGTTGCCTACCGCTGTTCTAGCATATCTAATATGATCCTAACATATCTTATTTGCCTTTTGGGCAAAAAACCATTTTGGTCAGTATGAATAAATTCAACTAAGTATCTTTTTAATCTTTCTGTCATTATTGTCATAAAGATCTTATAGTCTGTATTTAATAAAGAGATAGGCCTATAGTTTTTGATGAGAGTTAAATCAGAATTTTCTTTAGGTATTAATGTAATGGTTGCTTCTTTCCATGAATTTGGGATCTTTGCTACTTTTAATACTTCATTAAATGTATCTAATAAGGTTGGGCCCAAAAGTTCTTGAAGATTTTTGTATATTTCAGAAGGTAATCCATCAGGGCTGGGTGTTTTATTACTTTTTTGTTTTTTAATTGCTTGTATAATTGAAGTGTTATGTCCTTATTTAATATATTTTGGAATTCTTCTGGGACCTTAGGCAGATCAGCATTCATAAGGTATTGTTGTATTCTTCCCTCGCTAATCTTTTCATCGTCTTTATAGAGGTTTTTATAGAATTCGTAGATCACATGTTTTTTTTCTTCAGTCTGGTGTACCATCTCCCCCACTTCATTGCGTAGTTTACTAATCCATCTTTTTCCTTTTTGTTTTTTCAGTCTATAGGCCAACCATCTCCGGGGTTTATTTGCCTGTTCAAAAAAAATTTGTCTGATACTTTTTATTTTTTGTGCTAATTTTTCTTTTTCAATAATGTTCAATTTATGTTTATTTAGATCTAATTGTCATTTTAGATCCCTACACTGTGGTTTATTTTTGTAGTTCTGTTTCCAGTTTTTTGTGTTCTTCCTCTAAACTTTTTTGGTACTGCCTATTCTTTTTATTTTCATTGGCCAGATATGCAATTGCAGTTCCTCTCATGACTGCCTTGGTTGTATCCCATAGATTTTGGGTATTAGTCTCCTCTTTCTTGTTTGTCTGGAAGAATATCCGCATTTGTTCTTCCATCTTATACTTGAATTCTTTTTGATTTAAGATTGCCTTTTTTAAGGTCCACCTCCTTGTTGTCTTCTGTCCTTTCCATTTCATTATAATAGGATTGTGGTCTGCCCATGTATTAATATCTATTATTACATTATCTACATCTGAATTTAGTTGTTTTGTTGTTCATACCATGTCAATTAGACCACGATTGGTGACGCCCTGAATAATATGTAAATTATTTTACGTTCAAATTTCTCTCCCTCCAACTATCCTGGATGTTAAGTTCCTCCGCCATTTTAAAAAAAGTAACAGGTAGTATTCTTCTGGTTCCTTTTCTTGTATTCTCACTTTTATAGTCTAATTCTCTATCTACAATTGCATTGAAATCGCCAATTAAACAAATATTCTCATTTTCGATATGACCGATAATCTTATGTAATTTCTTGTAAAATTGTCTTTGTCTCTCATTGAGGGCATAAATTCCTACCAGAGCGACTTTTTTTTGCTGGGATTCTTTCTTTGACATATATCACTATTCCTCCTTTTTTCTGCTGTGAAAGTGATACAAATTTAGTTCCTAACTTGGGGTAGTTTAATATATCTTGGTGCTGGTTCTTTATATATGTTTCTTGTAAAATTATTATGTCTAAGTTTTTCTTACTACGGTAAGCTTGTTCAAAATTTTATTTCTCTTAGCCGGGGAGCTTAAACAGTTTACATTTAGTGATAGTGCTGTTAGTTCTTCCGCATTACTGCCTATATTTTGATCTTGTCGTTCTTATCGATCCATCTTCTTTAAGTTCTTTATGTCTACTTTCATCATCATTGCCATAGTTCATTTTTTCCCTTCTCTCAATTTCTCATTCTTTGCTTTGCTTCTCGTGCCTTTCTGCTGTATCTTTCTGTAGTATCTTCTCTTAGTTCTCTTTCTTCTCATTTTTCTTCGCTACATAGATATTGCTCAAAAAACTCTTCTGCTTTGTTTATCATGTCCAGCCTCTATCTTTTTTCTTGCTAAGTCACCAGGATTCCTTCCGGCATCAGCCACCTAAAAATAATGTTTTGTCTTATTAGTTTTGATGTGTTGATAGGGCCTTCTAAGATCTCTTACCCTCCTGGGGACTTGTTTAAGAACTGTTAGTTGTTTTCCTTTATATTCTATTGGGTCGTCTTGGTTCTATGCAGGATCTCGTCTCTGACTGACTTCTTGACGAATCTAATATGCACTTCCTTAGATAAGTTGTTTCTTCTCGCATAATTCGTGTGTATTCTATAATAATAATAATAGTAAAGTTGGAAGGGACCTTGAAGGTCATCTAGTCCAACCCCCTGCTCAAGCAGGAAACTATATCATTTTGGACAAATGGCTGTCCAGTCTCTTCTTAAAAACTTCCAGTATTGGAGCATTCACTGCTTCTGGAGGAAGGTTGTTCCACTGGTTAATTGTTCTAACTGTCAAAGGAAGTTTCTCCTTAGTTCTAGGTTGCTTCTCTCCTTGATTAGTTTCCATCCGTTGCTTCTTGTCCTGCCTTCAGGCGCCTTGGAAAATAGCTTGACTCCCTCTTCTTTGAGGCAACTCCTGAGATATTAGAACACTGCTATATCATGTCCCCCCTCGTCCTTCTCTTCGTTAAACTAGACATACCCAATTCCAGCAACTGTTCTTTATATGCTTTAGCCTCCAGTCCCCTAATCTATTTCATCTATCTCATTTGTCATCTCTTCTTTCTCGATTTCTAAAGCTCTTGCTAACATGTCCATCATCATTTCTGGGAGGTCCTCCCCCTTCTCTTCTTTCACGTTCTAAAAACATAAGTAGTGGTCTGCTTTCTCTGCCTCTAGCAAGATAACAGTTTTTCCCAATTCTTTGTTTGCCTGTGAGAGTTTTTTGTTCATTTCATCTACTCTTCTTTCCTCCTTATTCATTCTATCTTCCATTTCTAATAGTTTCTGTTCATTTTTCAGTATTTGTTGTTGGAAGCATTCGAATTTCCTATCCATTGCTCCCATATTCTCTTTTGAGTTCTCCGGTATCATTCCTTATTTCACCTATTTCTTTTTTCAGGTCTTCGTGGTTTCTCAACATACCCTCTTGCATGGATTGTAACATCGATTGTAGGTCTTTGAGTGAGCCTGCTCTTTCCCTTGGCATCATTTCCTCTATCGATCTTTGCCCTGCTGGGCTTAGTTCCGCCGATGTTGCTTGAGTTATCTGCTTCTTCCAGTCCCAACTCTTGTTAGGTTGGGAATGCTTGTCATCTTTCGGAGTGACGTTAACCAGCCCTCCCACTTATATACAGTCTTTGTCTTTTCCTTCACAACACCTGAAAGATTTGTAATTCTTCTAATATTATAATCACTGATACCTTATATCTTAGCAATATTATATTCTGTTACTAACATAGTATAAATCCTCTAATTCTGGCACTTTTAATATACAGACTGTAATTAACACTCTGATGTATTTATCAGTTTCAAATGCTCATATTCCATTGCAATTCTAATTTATCTAAATAATAGTATATAATAATGTAACAATTGGTTCGCCTAACAAATGTTCAATTCATTGGCAATATAGTCCAAATTTTACAATTAATCTTTTGACAATTATAGGAATTGAAGTGTTCAGCAAGGTAGACAAGCAAATGATTTTTCTCATCTTCTTTAAATTTTCAACCTTTTGTCTCTAGTTAGTCTCTTCCTGTTCAATCGTGTAATAGGTTATATTCAATTAATTCTTATTTGCCTGAACTCTCAATTCAGCTACAGTTTGTCCTTTTTATTTTTAAGAGCAATTTTAGAGAGATTTCTTTACTTTATTTCTATGCATATTTTTCTTCTTAACATGTAGGTGTCTCTCTTCTCTCATTTAATATTAATCAGTCCTCCATTCTTATTCAAAATGTCTGCTCTCTCTGCTCAGTTGGCACTTTCGCTTTTCAGATTTTTAACTTTCTTCTTGGTTTGTTGAAAGGCCCAAAAAGAGAAACCAACCTTATCCGTTAATTCTTTATAGCTTATAAGTCTGTTGCTTTAAGGTAAAGCCTCTTTTCCCCCATGCTCCTTATCGCCGCTATCTCACAGGGGAAGTAGTTTTACCCCTTTCGTTCTGGGGCTTCCCTTCTCTTCCTTTCTTCTTTGAAATTCTCCGGAATGGCTTTATGCCTGGATCACTTGCAAAGGCTCGCTGGATACTCACGCCACCAGGTTGGTTGTATCGTTGTCCCGCTAAATCACTGCTATTTTTGTCCAGCTAACGAGACTTCTCCGAGGCTTTCCTGCTTCTTACGGTTCGGACCGCCATCCTGAAGCACTCTGCTGGGCACCTCCTTTTTCAATCTCCGAGAGATAAGGGGCTTTAAAAAGCCCACCGAGCACGGGGAAGTGGCTGTGGAATAGGAGTGCTTATTCGGAGTGCTGTTTCAATGCAGCCATTCCATTTGGCAGCTGGCTTCGCCCTAGTGTTTTCAACCTTTGTTTGAGAGATAAAAGTGGCTTTTTTCATGGAATTCTAGATTTTAGGCCAAATTCCTGCAGACTGTGCCGAACAGTCCTTGCACATTGCATTGCGCAATTTCATCTTGTATACACCCAGATGATTTTTTTCTGTGATGTAGGCACAGTCTCTTAATTCTTCTACCATCACTTGCTGTGGTGCATCGTTTTCTGCCTTTGCCAGTGTGATTTTGTAATGACCGAGTCTCCTTGTGCCTCTTCAGAAACTTAGAAATATCACCTTTGGTTAAGTTTCCACCAATGTTTCTTCTAATTTGTTTATAACTGTAGCCTTGTTCACTTAATAATAAATAAATAAATAAATAAATAAATAAATAATAAAACAATACTATTTTACATCACTTTCTGAGCGACCAGTGAACTCTTTGCACCATTACTTTAAGCTTATTATGTTTTAGAAACTCACTAAATGAAAGAACACAAAAAAACCCAACCAACTTGATAGTGATCACATAACACACTGACAAATGTCCTCCTCTCAGCTTCAATACATGACATCAATAACTGAATCCTACTGAATTGGATTGGCTCATTGCCAAAACAAGATGACACCTGATTGGCTCTCTAAGCACATGCTCATTGGCTATAATCAAATGAAAGAAAGCTACCTGATATCAACCTAAGCAAGTTGTGCTTCCTTTTTCTGGTTATTTGGCTATACCTTTTCATAGAATACAGATAATTGAACAAACTTTGTTGCATACATTCTTGATTAAATTATCTTTTCATTGATATATAATTTTATGATACTACTCCCAAAAAGTGGTGTTGTTAGCCATTAAACCTCAACTTTTCCCAAAAGGTTTCCACAATTTTGGTCACTACTGTATAATAAACTTTTATCTTTCATTCAGGATGATGTAATTCTAACAATGAAATATATGCTTGGCTGATATTTCTAAAAATGAAAAGTGGACATTCTTTTTCCTTTGGACATGTTCACTTCTAATATTGGTATTAGGTACAGAAAAAAGTGTCTATATTTTAGGAATATCAGATATAAGACACTATTCTTTATACATGAGTAAGAAAGGAAAAAACTATTTTAATATTCTCATCTAAGGTTTTTTCCGATTTTATATATGCTACTGGAATAGAAGACGTACCAATCTAATATGTAAGGATTTTATTACCACTGAATTAAAACAATACTGGGGCCTGAGATAGTATGCGCTGTGACGTTGATTTTAACTATAATTTTTTTGTTATTTTTTAAAAACATTATTCTTAATATACTTAGAATTATACTGCATGATTTTGTACTGTTGTTATATCTAATTAAGGAATACAATTATAATCAGTGTTTTTAATTATTAACTATCAGAAATAATAATTTTTAATTAACTGTTTCAAATGCAACATCACATCATCCTAATATTAATGTACAGCTGCTGAAAATATTTAGCATGTAAAAAGCTGAACAGTGATGTTATCAGACAGCTTCATATTGAAACTGTTTTTATTCTTTATTATAAGTTCAGTGGTAGATTTATTTTACAATTATGTTCTGGTATACACAAACTGCCAGACATTTCGTAAAGACAATGTTTTAAAAGTTTCTTTGGTCTGGATTATATGTGTATTGTTTTAGCTTCTTTAGCAATAAAGTGTGTACTTTAATAAATACCTCTAGATGTGAGACCATAAAGAGGCTGTGACATTCACAGTGATTATACACATTTACCATTTTATGTAAAGAAGTACTAAAATTACTGGGTAATATTTGCTGTTTCAGCCTCTTACTAAGTAAATGTTTAAGGAGCAGTGCTTTTTTTGTACGAAAAATGGAACTGAGCCCTCCCCCTGCCAGGCCATTCCTTGATCAGCAACCTTTCGGATTGCCATGCTAAGGTGGGTGGGATAGGCGGGGATGAAACTATTACGATTCAGAAACTGACAAAACAAGAATAATACTGTGTGTCTAAGCATATTTATGCAACAGCATCCCTTCTCAAACAACACTGCAACTACCGGCAGACTTTGCTGGTTATTTACAGCCAGAGCCGAGATGGAAGACAGAGGTGGGCATGGTTACCGCTGTTGCCATAGTTGTCTGAGTGATGTACAGAATCGGGGGCAGTTCTACGACAGGCCATGAGTCAGTTGGGGGGCGCTTGGGGCTGATGCACTAAGAGAACGGTCAGTGTTGGGCCTTTGGCCTGTGCGGCCAACTAACCTAATTGACGGCTCAAGGGTGGGAGGGGACCACAGGGATCACCTTTCACTGTCACGTCTATCTCAGCACCTCAGGAGCAACCACAGCATCTTCTAGAGACCCTCTTTCCCCTCCCCATTTTCCTTACTTCCTCCGGGCTGGGGTTCTTGGTCGGTCACTCTCCTTGCGCGAGGTCCAGCCATGTCCGGGCTGCTGGGGAAGTTGTTCGGGATTGGCACTGGGGAGAAAGGCGGCGGGAAGGGACCTTCTCCCCAGGAGGCCATCCAGAGGCTTAAAGAGACCGAGGACATGCTGAGTAAAAAACGAGTTGCTAACCTGCTTTTCAGCTCTGGCATTTCTTTTCTGCTGCAGGGAAACAGAATTTGTGGGACAAAAAAAAGTTCAGTCAGACCTTCAAACTCCTTGTCAGTTCTTTTTTTTTCTCAAGAAGTTGGAAGGTCTGACTGAACTTTTTTTAGTTCCACAAATTCCGTTGAAAAAAGGTGCCGGAATGCCGTTCCATGCATTCTATGACAAAAAAATCCCTGTTAAGGAGAAAATGATTGGTGGAATGATTTGTATTGTTATTGCTTGGAAACTTTGTATCAACATTTCTTTAAATTATAGCAATAGATATTATATAAAGAGTGTACAATAAGGTTGATGAAAGATACTTCTTCCAATCTTTACACATGCCTAAGAAAGGAAGGAAAAACCCCAGATTGGGATGAAGTTTTCAGCATTTAAGCAAAATGAGCCAAGTAGTTCATATGAAGTCTTGAAAGAATAGGCGAATATATTTTTATAAGATAATATCTTTATGAATGAAGGCAAATATGTATCCCAGGATAATGATGCAAGATTGAATCTATGTCGGTCACTAGGTCCAATAGACTTATGCTGGAGCCCCTCTTCAGGGAACTTGTCTCTACTGGGATACGTGCTTTGGGCTATTCTATGAATCGTATTTATGTGGTGACTTCTTATTGGCTGATTGTGTGTTGATGGCTGGCATTTGCTGTTGTTTCCTTGTGCTGCCAAGCCCTCAGCTCCTAAGTGTCATGGTTCCGAAAGAAGAAGCTTTTCAAAGAACTTTGAGGCCTTGTTTACCTTAAAGAATCCTTTTATTGCTACATAGCTTCGGCACGTACATAATGAAGCCAAAAACTGAATTCTCCTTCCCCCAATCACCTGTAACAAAGCATAACTCACTCCTTCATTTAACAGTCATCAATCATATTCTCCAATTAGCTTGAAGTATGAACTTTCCCTCCCATATCTCCTCTGGTTACAACTAACCTTGAAAATACTATACTGAAATATTGTTATGGCTAACTATTCCCCGAGTACATACTTTCCCCCCTTCCTTCTAACATTGTCTGACTTTAATTCTAGAAGTGATACACAGGTTAAATAAAACATGTCTGCTTCTTCATATATTGTCAAGCAAGAACATCCGATGTTTGCAGCCTTGACACTAAGTACTTGTTAAGCTGATGGTAAATCAGCACTCCTGTTATCTGACAAGGGTCCCGTTTCTCAGGCTTCAGTCATTTCCCTGGTTATCTTTGTACTTCCATGGCCAACGATCTTAGTAGCTGTGAAACTAAATGTGTGTCCTTGTTCATTCCAATGTGAGGCTACCAATGAATTCGGGTCTCATGTGACAATTCGCTTTTGTTTTTGTAGTCTGGTGGTTAGCTTTTTCCCCATCTGTCCTATATAGTTGCAGGGGCCATCCATGCAGGGGATTGGGTAAATTGCACTAGACGTATCTCCCACCTCCAAGCTATCCTTATAATGCATAATTTGTCCTCCTATGGTAGCCTCTGACAGTGTGCTATTGCCCACTTGCAGATTTTGGAAGCCATGTTCTGTTCTGAAATGTATGGCAGGGTGTACCATATAATTGGTCTTTTACCTTCTCTTTTGTTTTGTATTTTGCACAGGCCTCGTATAATAAATGTGCTTGAATTGTTCATGTAGGTATCTTCTCTCCAGTTGTTTAACTTGCTGGGTACTACAGTGGGTTCTCACTCTGCTATACAGTGTTGTGATGCAACTCTTTTTATGTGACAGTGGATGGTTACTGTTGAAACTAAGAATGCTTGGAGTGTTGGTGGCCTTATGATAAACTGGTTTCTTGGTTTCCATCTTCCTGCCTTTTGACAAACATGTCTAAAAATGATAATTGTCTAGCCATTTCTTCCTCCATTGTGAATTGTATATCTGGAAAGATGGAGTTCAGTTAGCATATGAAAGTCTTTCAGTGTATTTTTTTTTTTGATGATAACAAAGATATCCTCCACGTAGCGGCACCAAAATGTAGGTATGTACTTTTGAAATGCACAGTGTTCTAGTTCTCTCAGGAAGTTTCTGCAATGACTCCTGATATCTTTATTACAGGTCAAATAAAAATTCAGAATGAACATCCCTTTGAATTATCCTAATATCATCAAGCTGGATAGGAAAGAGAACAGGAAGAATGCTGGATTAAAATTAAAAAAGATGTAAATTTAAAATTTAATTTTTAAAATTTAAAATTAAAAGCCACAATGTTCCATTTAGAAATGCTGAATTCAAATTTGCTTCATATACAAAATTTACAAAAACTGTCAAAACATGGTGATACACACACAAACATGACATTTGCTCTTACAGAAAATATTGAGTTTGCACTAGGATGTATGCAAAGCAGCCTGATCCCCAGTGTATCCAGGTCATTATTATGCTAAATATGTGTCGCTGTTTATATATGCAGTAGCTTCAGGTAGCTTTAGACATCAAGGAAAAGCAATATTTATACAGGAGGATTGGTGGTAATGCACTGTTTTGCAAATGTGAGCATGTTACAAGTGTGATCTTTTGAGTCATAAATTGGACAGATACAGATGTGAATAAAATGTTCACTTAAGATAAAGGTTTGAATTTCAAGATAAAACATTTCCACTTAGAAAAAGAAATAATTACAGAAAATAATAAAACAAAGTTTAAAATAATTTAAATCTGATACAGAAAATAATTGTATTTTACATTCAATATTTAGCTTGTAGTATTTTTCTAATTATCAAATGAACAGCCAGAAATTAATCACATGCATTCTAGAAAAACATCTTTCACAGAGATTCCTCCATTTTTTTAAAATCCTTATCAAATATTTAATAGTAATTCCTTATCCTGGTCTTCAAAATCTTCCATATTCCTTTTTGCTTTGTCTGTTATATGTCCTTGAGCATGACTTCTTTTTACCACTGATCATCTGTCTAGAGTGGCCACTTTCTCACAAAACTAGTTTTATTATTTAGTTTCAAACAGATTTCTTTGAATCTCTCTTCAATAATCTGTTTTAGATTCTTGAAATTTTCCTCAAAATTAATCTGGTTCTGAATGCTTTGGAATAAACTATTATTTTGATAACCTACTGTAAAGAAACCTAGTACATGTAAATACATTTTCCCTAGTTTGTGTTTCCTTTTGTGTTTCCTTTTGTATTTCCTTTGTCAAATAACAGATCATTACCTCCATAGGGGGGGGAAACATTTTTGTAAAAGCCATGCCAACTGGTTGCATCATATGTTGACTACTGACCACTTTCCTGGCCAATGTTGGGTATCATCCTCAGCTTTTTCCCCTCACACAGCTCAACTCACCAGTTCCTGCAGCTAGTGATTATCTTGCCAAGTTACAAGTTGTCTATCCGTTGGTGCGACGGCAACTGGATAAAGCCAAGGCGGATTATAAAAAAGTCACTGATCAGTCTCGGCATGATATGCCAACTTTGGCTGTGAGAAATCAGGTATGGCTGTTAACCAGGCACTTTGTGTCAGACTGTCCTGTCAAGAAATTGGATCACTGGTACCTAGGCCCTTTCCCCATCGAAGCTGTCATTAACCTGGTCGCCTATCGCCTGACCTTGCCACGCTCACTAAAAGTACATCCAGTCTTCCACTGGTCCCTCATTTCAGAACAACCGGACTGTCTGCTCCACCGACCAGAACATCCCCCACCTGAACCACATGACAGAGATGGCTCTTTTGAGGTCACCATCCAAGACTCACACTGGCTGAAAGGCTGGTTCCAGTTCCTGATCGAGTGGGAGGAGTATGGAGTATGGAGTTTACATGGGAGGATGCGACCATTATGCATGCATTCCATGATCAATTCTCTTCATGGTCGCAAACAGATTTGTCTGACCCGGGGAAAGAGTCCTGTGGTAAGGGATAGTATTGTGATCAGTTGGCTGCCAACAGAGCTAGCAACATAATCAGATGAGGGGGAGGGGGAGCCTGAGTCAACTTTGGAGCCTTTGGAAGGTTCTGATGAGGATGAGGAAGCAGAATCAGAGGCAGATGCAGAGCCAGGGCCATCTGTCTGTGCCCAGGCGGAGAGGCAGCTGTCTTTGGGGTCTGAACTGAGTGAGGGGGAGAAATAGAAAGGGCCTGTCTCAGATGCGCATATGCATAGAGAGGAGAGGAGAGCAACAGAAGGCAATAAGCCGGCTCTCAGGGAAAAGACGTAGATGCTAGCCAGTCACTCCTTGCTGGGAAATAAATAGTAGAGGTTTGGGAGTGGCCTGTTGTTGCAGACAACCGTTCATTTTCCGGGTACATCAAGCAAGTTGGATTTCTTTGCTAGAATCAGTCGGGACTATTTGCTCTGTATTTGAGGTGCCAACTGAGTCTCTCTGCTGGGTACTAATAGATAGTGAATTTGCTCAGCCAGTGTGAACAGGGACTGTTTCTGCTTGGATTAATCCTTGAAAGACTTTCTGTCTGGAGTTCTCAAGTGAACAGACTGTTCCTGCCCTGTGTCAGAATGGGAAAAAACTTTCCTTTGTGACTACTTATTTTTGGTTTGTCTATCCCAAGGCTTTTCAACAAGTGGTACGGGTACCACCTGTGGTACATTGGCACCTAGCAGGTGGTACGCAACCATCCTAGAAAAGTAGCAGGGGAGGGGAATGAGCTGAATGGTGGCAGCACCGCAAAAGCCTGAGCGAGAGATGGCTGGAGTGCAGGGCTGTCAGGGCTCAGCAGAAGCACCAGGATCAGCTCCAGGCTCCAGCTGGCACTCGGTGCTGATCCTGGCGCTTCTGCCAAGCCCAGAAGAAGCGCCGATCAGCTGGAATGTTGCAGCATCTCCAGGGTCTTGTGATTACATTCAGATGCTTGGCAACTGATTCATATTTATGACTGTCACAGTGTCCCAGAGTCATGTGAAGTGACCAAAATCTGCTGCAATCACCCAGCAGACAGGGGAATAAAAACCAAACACCTCCCATCCCACCCTCGCTGCCAATCCTCAACAGAAATGCTTACAACAATGAAAATCTCAGACAGGAGGAAGAGCGCCACTGGGTGGGCAGGCATGTGTCTTGTTCGGCTGTGGCTTGGGGCCACTTTTTTCAGTGCCATTGTAACTTCGAACAGTCACTAAGCGAACTGTTGTAAGTCGAGGACTACCTGTACTTCATTTCCCCCCCCTTTTTTGGTCATCAAGTTTTTGACACCTTGATAGGTGACTGGTGGTACTCGGATATTGCCATATCCTAAAAGTGGTACAATGGGTGAAAAGGCTGAAAAGCCCTGGTCTATCCAATGTGAACAAAGATTGTTCCTGTCCTGTTTTAATAAGGTTTGTTTTACTCATGAGTAAGCAGTTTCTCATTACTTGCGAAATCTGAGTTAGAATAATATGTTTGTTGGTTTGTTTATTTCTGGAAATTTATATGGCCACCCAACTCATTCATTACTCAGGGTGGCTTATAAAGACAAAAACTCAATATAAAAACAATAACAAGCAATAACTCCTCCCCCATTCTCCTGGTGACAACAATCAATTAAATAAGCCACTAGATGGACTCCATTCTATTCTTGGGCCCCCAGACCTACTGGCAACACCAGATCTTTAGGGCCTTATGAAAAAATGTCAAGTGGGGTTAATTTTATCTCTATGGAGATGATGTTCCTTAGGAGGGACCTACCATGGAGAAGGCCCTTCTTCTTTGTCCTGTTAGGTGGACCTTCTCAGCAAAGGGGACCCATAGCATTCCCTGCTTCCCACTCTAGTGGGTTGGATGGCTGTGATAAGTTGGTCTTTCAAATAACCATGTAGGAATTTAAAGGTAACAACCAGCACCCTGAATTGGACCCAGAAGCAAATCAGCAGCTAATGCAGCTCTCACAGGAGAGATGACACTTGTGCACATCTAGGCCTGCACAAGACCATGCTCAGATCCGGGCTGACCTAGACTCCAATTGTGAAGCAGAGTCGACTAATAACGATTCAGTCGAGGGAACAGGGGCATGTTCTTGTCCGATCATCTGGGGCGAGTTTGAGGCTGTTACGCCTGATGAAGTGGACAGGGCCATTGGAGCTGTGAGTTCCGCCACCTGTTTGTTGGACCCGTGTCCCTCCTGGCTGGTTTTTGCCAGTAGGGAGGTGACACGTACCTGGATCCAGGAGATTGTCAACGCTTCTTTGAGGGAGGGGTCCTTTCCGGCTCCCTTAAAGGAGGCACTAGTGCACCCCCTCCTTAAGAAGCCTTCCCTGGATCCAGCAATTCTGACCAACTATCGTCCGGTCTCCAACCTCCCCTTTGTAGGGAAGGTTGTTGAGAAGGTGGTGGCACTCCAGCTCCAGCGGTCTCTGGAGGAAGCCGATTATCTGGGGCCTCTGCAGTCTGGGTTCAGGCCCAGCTACTGCACCGAAACTGCTTTGGTCGCTCTGATGGATGATCTCTGGCGGGCCCGGGATAGAGGCCAGTCCTCTTTCCTGGTGCTTCTTGACCTCTCAGCGGCGTTCGATACCATCGACCATGGTATCCTTCTGTGCTGGCTGAAGGGATTGGGAGTGGGGGACACCGTGTTACAGTGGTTCTCCTATCTCTCTGGTCGGTCGCAGTCGGTGTTTGTGGGGGGTCAGAGGTCCACCTCTAGGTTACTCCTGTGTGGGGTGCCTCAGGGGTCGGTTCTCTCCCTCCTACTTTTTAACATTTACATGAAGCCACTGGGAGAGATCATCCATCGGCATGGAGTGAGATACCATCAGTACGCTTATGATACTCAGCTGTACATTTTCACTCCTGGCCAAATCAGTGAAGCGGTTGAGGTGATGTGCCGGTGTCTGGAGGCTGTGAGGGTCTGGATGGGCGTTAACAGATTAAGGCTCAACCCTGACAAGACAGAGTGGCTGTGGGTTATGTCTCCCAAGGACGCTTCAATCTGTCCTTCCATTACCCTAGGGGGCGAATCTATAAACCCCTCGGAGAAGGTTCGCAACTTGGGAGTCCTCCTCGATCCACAGCTGACATTGGAACATCATTTATCGGCTGTGGCGAGGGGGGCATTTGCCCAGGTTCGCCTGGTGCACCAGTTCCACCCTTATTTGGATCGGGAGTCTCTCCTCACAGTCACACATGCTCTTGTCACCTCGAGGATCGACTACTGCAACGCTCTCTACATGGGGCTGCCCTTGAAGAGTGTTCGGAGACTACAATTAGTGCAAAATGTAGCTGCGCGAGCAATTGTGGGCCTTCCACGTTGTGCCCACATTTCATCAACTCTCCGCATGCTGCATTGGTTGCCTATTGGTCTCCGAGCCCAATTCAAGGTGTTGGTTATTACCTATAAAGCCCTTCATGGCATGGGACCAGGATACTTACGGGACCGCCTTCTGCCACATACTTCTCTACGACCGGTGAAAGCGCACAGGGTTGGCCTCCTCCGGGTCCCGTCAGCGAAACAATGTCGTTTGGCGGGTCCTAGGGGGAGGGCCTTCTCTGTTGTGGCGCCCACCCTCTGGAACCAACTGCCCCTTGAAGTCCGCGTTTCTCCCACTCTCCCGGCCTTCTGAAAGAACCTTAAAACTTATCTTTGCCGGCAGGCCTGGGAATGATTGTGGGTTGTTGTTCAAAAGTTGTACGTGTGTTGGGTGTCTATTTTTAATATTTTGATTGGACTTAGATTTTTGATGTTTTGTATATGTTGTAAGCCGCTCCGAGTCTCCGGAGAGGAGCGGCATACAAGTCGAATAAATAAATAAATAAATAATAAATGCGGATTGCTGAATTTTGAACCAATTAAAGCTTCTGGATAACTTTCAAGGGCAGCCCCATGTAGAGTACGTTGCAATAGCTAACGATGGAAGGTGACTAGGGCATGAGTGACTGTAAGCAAGCATTGTTGGCTCAGGAAAGGGCTTCAATGGCACATAATCTGCAGTTGCGCCCAGGCTCTCCTGGCCAAAACTGCCACCTGCTCCTCAAGCAGGAGTCTAAGAAGATTTTGCGGACTGGATCTTTCTGGGGCAGTGCCACCCATCCAAGATCACTCACCCAATGTTAATGTTGCTAATTATTCAAATAATGTAACAAAAAAAATAATGCAAAATTTAAAATATTTTCTTTAAGAATCATATTTTTAAAATGCAAGGTAAGATGAAAATTCTGAAGCATATAAGGGGAAAATGTCTTAAGACAGACTGTGTTTCACACTGAAGAGTGCTTGAAAATACTTAACCAACAATGTAAGTTGAGGATAGTTTTTTCAGAAGGAAGGTGGACATTGGCTGGTAACAAAGACCTTGCCATTAGATTCAGAAGCTGGGCCTCTTAGATAAGCCAGTAGATCAGATGCAGGGATTTATTGCAGTCTCTAGGTGGCAACAAACTGCAAATTTGTGATGGTTTTGCGCTAAATAATTATAGTGATTTCTTTTAATTTTCTGTGCTCAGATATATTCCCAGGATGCCTACCTGAAAGGCAATGAAGCCTAAAATAATAATTTTCTTTATATTCCTGAGCCTCCATCAAAAAGTTATCCTCAGTTAATGTATCATAGCCGTTTATTGACATCAGCACAACTTGAAATGGCCTGCTGGAAGGAAATACGTGCCTTCAAGTTACTAATAGATTTTTTTTTGTATAATTTGCAATTGTTTTTCATGGCTTTCTAATAGCTAGTCATTTGAAAGAAATAATAAATGTTCTTTTATGGTGGTAATGGAGACAATTTTTGTGTGAAAACCCATGTTCTTAGAATGTAATAATCCTTGTAAATCTGAGTAGATGAGATCATTTCTGAAGATGCTGGGAGGGAGGGGCTTCCTGGTATCTCCTTTGATGTCACCCAATATCCCAGCTCCATCTTTTTTTAAAGAGTCTTTAATACTGAAACCTGCCCACTTGAGTCACCTTTGGACCCAGACTTGGAGGCTTCTGTCCCTTTGGTTAGTGCCTGCCAGCCTAGTAGAGAACATAGGTAAGTGTGAATGAATGTTTGTATGCATGTGTGAAACAGCAAATATATACATTGTAATCAGTAAAGTTTACTATTATTTTAAATTTAACCTGTCTCCATGTATTCTAAAGAACCATTTGTGCCTCAGTGTTCAGCTGAAAGTTATTTCAATGTGGCTGTTTTCCAGGGCTGTATGTGAACATAAGCCAAACCTGAGAGCACATATGTAACATTTTTAATGGTGTGAGAAATGGGATACATGGATTAGACCTTTGAATGTATTTGAGTGATCAATAATGCCTTTCTGGAAATTTGGGGATGCTCAGCAAAAGGGTGCTTTGCATTTCCTGCCTTCTTGGCGACAGCTCCACTGGAGAACCTGAGGAGGGGAAAATGGGTTTGGTATATCGTGAAGTGATGGAGAAAGAAATTGGGATTGCCTATTGGTGATTTGCAGGAGAAAATGAAGTCAGTGTATTCAGGGAGATATGTTAAGGTAGAATTTGGGGAGCTGTACAAATTAAGAGGAGGAATGAAACAAAAATATGTACCTGGAATGTTTGCAGTAGTATTGAGAGTTGGGCTACCCAAAGGGATCAGCTCCTCAGGCAGTTGTGATTGGAGAACTCCTCTTTAAAAGGCGACTTGGAGCAACTCAAAAATAATCACCATTTTTTGCAGGCTGATTAACAGCTACAAAAGAGCCAAATGGTGGAACTAAAAGAGATCTTGCCTCAATTGAAGGATAATGTAGGAAGGGAAGAGGAATGGCAACAAAAGCATGCTGTGCAAAAATTAAAAATCTTATGTAGACCTATGCTAGGAATAAGCACCTAGCATTCTCTTTTGGAGAATGTATTAAAGTATGGGAACTACACAGACAAATAAAGCAACAATCTTACCAAATTGCTTGTTTAATAGGCCAGATCTTGATGAAACTCCAGATTTTTTTTTATAGGAAGGAGCCTTTTGAAGAATTATGCAGTAAGGTTCCTCGGGCTTTAACAGCAGTAGTGGAAACCCAAGCAAGGCATAAAAATGCCCAGAACCAGCAATGGGAAGAGTGGGAATAAACAGTTACTCATATTCCTTTAACAGGAAGCGAGCAAAAATGGATTGTTATCGATCTAGGGGCCCTAAGCGCTGATCCCCCTCAAATGGACCTAAAGGCTACATCAACTCAGATTCCAATACTTTTCTGACCAAGAACCTGTTAGGAATGTTGGAGAGGAAAGTAAAGAATGTGATGGAGCTGCAAGTAATGAAAGAAAGCTGGGAAAGAAGAGAAGACAATAACAATAGGAATTTATGGAGCAGCCAGGAACATGTGCAAATGTGGCTAAAAGTGAAAGATTTGGAAGAAAACATGAAGATGAGGTGGGGTTTCTACTATGAGTTTGAAGGAATGGGTGGAGCAGTTAGAAAGAAATCATCAAAGAAAGTATTGGATACCAAGTATCAGATTCTGAAGAAATTGCAATCTCAGACTTCTGCTTAGTCAATTTCTAAGGCTGCTCCACTGCTGTGGTAAATTAATACATGGGTCTTGAGTTGAGGTATGGGGGGGGAGGGATTGGAAAGATTCTAAAGACATGAGGAATTCTGATTTATCCACAATGATCCTAAGCAAGCTCTATTAGATACTGGAGCTGAAACTTTATTAAACATTTCCCTTTGGGTAAGCAAATCTCTATTGCAGTACTATCTGCCTTACTATCTGACTTTGTTCCAGAGGCTAACCAAACCCATAATGGCCAGCATGGGACATGTAGACAGGTAGAGATCACCAGGTCCCTTGCAACCCCCCCCAAACAATACTCCAAACCAAAGGCTGTTGAAATAGGGATCATAGAAAATATCTACACCTTAGAGAAGGAAGATATTTTAAATAAATCAGTAAATCTTTTTAATAGCTGGCCCATTCTGAAATCAGATGGGAGAATTTACAGTCTAGAGAATTTATCCACACCTCATCTGCTTTCTGCCCCCATTCTTGAATAAAAGCATGAATTTTGGCTTTGGGTTTGACTTATCTAAAACTTCATACCCAAGACAAAGAAATCTGGTTTACTGGTGCAAGGACAGGTCCCAAAATATCTCCTGTGTAGCTGTTTCTACCAGAGATTTAAATTTAGGGGCTTGTCAAATACTTACTGCATACAAGTGGCAGAACTACAGATTTCTTGATAGGCACATGCCTTAGTATAGGTAACTTAATTAAGATTATTTTGAATTTATATAAAATGACCCATGGAGCAGTGAAAACCTTGACAAAGGAACATCAAGTTGTAATGTGGCCCAATCAGCGGATCCTGGTTCAGAGGGGGAGGAGGAGTTGGAACTGCGACTATCCAATGGGGGAGGGCATGATCCCCTCCAAACAAGTGGAGAATTCAGGGAATGAGGAGGAGGGCCGGCTGGCAGTGGGGAGGGGGCAGCCGACCAAATGGAGAACTGCCTGCAGGAAAGTAGCAGTTGCAGAGAGCCAGCAGACATGACAGACTCAAGACGACCTCTGAAGAGGAACAGCTGCCTCCCCCATCCGATTTGCTGGTGAGGAGAGCAGAGCAGAGGGAGACACAAAGGAAGTCAGAGAGACTATGTCAACCATCCAAATAGTGAACTCAAAATCAAGGAATCTTCAAGGTTCTGAAGTATCATAAAAGATAAACTTTATTGATGAGAAGAACTCAGAACTGAAGAAGCAAAACCAGCTCTGCTTTTCCCACACAAAAATTGTCAACCATCCAAATAGTGAACTCAAAATCAAGGAATCTTCAAGGCTCTGAAGTATCATAAAAGATAAACTTTATTGATGAGAAGAACTCAGAACTGAAGAAGCAAAACCAGCTCTGCTTTTCCCACACAAAAATTGTCAACCATCCAAATAGTGAACTCAAAATCAAGGAATCTTCAAGGCTCTGAAGTATCATAAAAGATAAACTTTATTGATGAGAAGAACTCAGAACTGAAGAAGCAAAACCAGCTCTGCTTTTCCCACACAAAAATTGTCAACCATCCAAATAGTGAACTCAAAATCAAGGAATCTTCAAGGCTCTGAAGTATCATAAAAGATAAACTTTATTGATGAGAAGAACTCAGAACTGAAGAAGCAAAACCATCTCTGCTTTTCCCACACAAAAACTGTCAACCATCCAAATAGTGAACTCAAAATCAAGGAATTGTCAAGGCTCTGAATTATCATAAAAGATAAACTTTATTGATGAGAAGAACTCAGAACTGAAGAAGCAAAACCAGCTCTGCTTTTCCCACACAAAAATTGTCAACCATCCAAATAGTGAACTCAAAGTCAAGGAATCTTCAAGGCTCTGAATTATCATAAAAGATAAACTTTATTGATGAGAAGAACTCAGAACTGAAGAAGCAAAACCAGCTCTGCTTTTCCCACACAAAAATTGTCAACCATCCAAATAGTGAACTCAAAATCAAGGAATCGTCAAGGCTCTGAAGTATCATAAAATATAAACTTTATTGATGAGAAGAATTCAGAACTGAAGAAGCAAAACCAGCTCTGCTTTTCCCACACAAAAATTGTCAACCATCCAAATAGTGAACTCAAAGTCAAGGAATCTTCAAGGCTCTGAAGTATCATAAAAGATAAACTTTATTGATGAGAAGAACTCAGAACTGAAGAAGCAAAACCAGCTCTGCTTTTCCCACACAAAAATTGTCAACCATCCAAATAGTGAACTCAAAGTCAAGGAATCTTCAAGGCTCTGAAGTATCATAAAAGATAAACTTTATTGATGAGAAGAACTCAGAACTGAAGAAGCAAAACCAGCTCTGCTTTTCCCACACAAAAATTGTCAACCATCCAAATAGTGAACTCAAAATCAAGGAATCTTCAAGGCTCTGAAGTATCATAAAAGATAAACTTTATTGATGAGAAGAACTCAGAACTGAAGAAGCAAAACCAGCTCTGCTTTTCCCACACAAAAACTGTCAACCATCCAAATAGTGAACTCAAAATCAAGGAATTGTCAAGGCTCTGAATTATCATAAAAGATAAACTTTATTGATGAGAAGAACTCAGAACTGAAGAAGCAAAACCAGCTCTGCTTTTCCCACACAAAAATTGTCAACCATCCAAATAGTGAACTCAAAATCAAGGAATCTTCAAGGCTCTGAAGTATCATAAAAGATAAACTTTATTGATGAGAACAACTCAGAACTGAAGAAGCAAAACCAGCTCTGCTTTTCCCACACAAAAATTGTCAACCATCCAAATAGTGAACTCAAAGTCAAGGAATCTTCAAGGCTCTGAAGTATCATAAAAGATAAACTTTATTGATGAGAAGAACTCAGAACTGAAGAAGCAAAACCAGCTCTGCTTTTCCCACACAAAAATTGTCAACCATCCAAATAGTGAACTCAAAATCAAGGAATCTTCAAGGCTCTGAAGTATCATAAAATATAAACTTTATTGATGAGAAGAACTCAGAACTGAAGAAGCAAAACCAGCTCTGCTTTTCCCACACAAAAATTGTCAACCATCCAAATAGTGAACTCAAAATCAAGGAATCTTCAAGGCTCTGAAGTATCATAAAAGATAAACTTTATTGATGAGAACAACTCAGAACTGAAGAAGCAAAACCAGCTCTGCTTTTCCCACACAAAAATTGTCAACCATCCAAATAGTGAACTCAAAGTCAAGGAATCTTCAAGGCTCTGAAGTATCATAAAAGATAAACTTTATTGATGAGAAGAACTCAGAACTGAAGAAGCAAAACCAGCTCTGCTTTTCCCACACAAAAATTGTCAACCATCCAAATAGTGAACTCAAAATCAAGGAATCTTCAAGGCTCTGAAGTATCATAAAATATAAACTTTATTGATGAGAAGAACTCAGAACTGAAGAAGCAAAACCAGCTCTGCTTTTCCCACACAAAAATTGTCAACCATCCAAATAGTGAACTCAAAATCAAGGAATCGTCAAGGCTCTGAAGTGTCATAAAATATAAACTTTATTGATGAGAAGAACTCAGAACTGAAGAAGCAAAACCAGCTCTGCTTTTCCCACACAAAAATTGTCAACCATCCAAATAATGAACTCAAAATCAAGGAATCTTCAAGGCTCTGAAGTATCGTAAAAGATAAAATTTATTGATGAGAAGAACTCAGAACTGAAGAAGCAAAACCAGCTCTGCTTTTCCCACACAAAAATTGTCAACCATCCAAATAGTGAACTCAAAATCAAGGAATCTTCAAGGCTCTGAAGTATCATAAAAGATAAACTTTATTGATGAGAAGAACTCAGAACTGAAGAAGCAAAACCAGCTCTGCTTTTCCCACACAAAAATTGTCAACCATCCAAATAGTGAACTCAAAATCAAGGAATCTTCAAGGCTCTGAAGTATCATAAAAGATAAACTTTATTGATGAGAACAACTCAGAACTGAAGAAGCAAAACCAGCTCTGCTTTTCCCACACAAAAATTGTCAACCATCCAAATAGTGAACTCAAAGTCAAGGAATCTTCAAGGCTCTGAAGTATCATAAAAGATAAACTTTATTGATGAGAAGAACTCAGAACTGAAGAAGCAAAACCAGCTCTGCTTTTCCCACACAAAAATTGTCAACCATCCAAATAGTGAACTCAAAATCAAGGAATCTTCAAGGCTCTGAAGTATCATAAAATATAAACTTTATTGATGAGAAGAACTCAGAACTGAAGAAGCAAAACCAGCTCTGCTTTTCCCACACAAAAATTGTCAACCATCCAAATAGTGAACTCAAAATCAAGGAATCTTCAAGGCTCTGAAGTATCATAAAAGATAAACTTTATTGATGAGAACAACTCAGAACTGAAGAAGCAAAACCAGCTCTGCTTTTCCCACACAAAAATTGTCAACCATCCAAATAGTGAACTCAAAGTCAAGGAATCTTCAAGGCTCTGAAGTATCATAAAAGATAAACTTTATTGATGAGAAGAACTCAGAACTGAAGAAGCAAAACCAGCTCTGCTTTTCCCACACAAAAATTGTCAACCATCCAAATAGTGAACTCAAAATCAAGGAATCTTCAAGGCTCTGAAGTATCATAAAATATAAACTTTATTGATGAGAAGAACTCAGAACTGAAGAAGCAAAACCAGCTCTGCTTTTCCCACACAAAAATTGTCAACCATCCAAATAGTGAACTCAAAATCAAGGAATCGTCAAGGCTCTGAAGTGTCATAAAATATAAACTTTATTGATGAGAAGAACTCAGAACTGAAGAAGCAAAACCAGCTCTGCTTTTCCCACACAAAAATTGTCAACCATCCAAATAATGAACTCAAAATCAAGGAATCTTCAAGGCTCTGAAGTATCGTAAAAGATAAAATTTATTGATGAGAAGAACTCAGAACTGAAGAAGCAAAACCAGCTCTGCTTTTCCCACACAAAAATTGTCAACCATCCAAATAGTGAACTCAAAATCAAGGAATCTTCAAGGCTCTGAAGTATCATAAAAGATAAACTTTATTGATGAGAAGAACTCAGAACTGAAGAAGCAAAACCAGCTCTGCTTTTCCCACACAAAAATTGTCAACCATCCAAATAGTGAACTCAAAATCAAGGAATCTTCAAGGCTCTGAAGTATCATAAAAGATAAACTTTATTGATGAGAACAACTCAGAACTAAAGAAGTAAAACCAGCTCTGCTTTTCCCACACAAAAATTGTCAACCATCCAAATAGTGAACTCAAAGTCAAGGAATCTTCAAGGCTCTGAAGTATCATAAAAGATAAACTTTATTGATGAGAAGAACTCAGAACTGAAGAAGCAAAACCAGCTCTGCTTTTCCCACACAAAAATTGTCAACCATCCAAATAGTGAACTCAAAATCAAGGAATCTTCAAGGCTCTGAAGTATCATAAAATATAAACTTTATTGATGAGAAGAACTCAGAACTGAAGAAGCAAAACCAGCTCTGCTTTTCCCACACAAAAATTGTCAACCATCCAAATAGTGAACTCAAAATCAAGGAATCGTCAAGGCTCTGAAGTGTCATAAAATATAAACTTTATTGATGAGAAGAACTCAGAACTGAAGTAGCAAAACCAGCTCTGCTTTTCCCACACAAAAATTGTCAACCATCCAAATAATGAACTCAAAATCAAGGAATCTTCAAGGCTCTGAAGTATCATAAAAGATAAAATTTATTGATGAGAAGAACTCAGAACTGAAGAAGCAAAACCAGCTCTGCTTTTCCCACACAAAAATTGTCAACCATCCAAATAGTGAACTCAAAATCAAGGAATCTTCAAGGCTCTGAAGTATCATAAAAGATAAACTTTATTGATGAGAAGAACTCAGAACTGAAGAAGCAAAACCAGCTCTGCTTTTCCCACACAAAAATTGTCAACCATCCAAATAGTGAACTCAAAATCAAGGAATCTTCAAGGCTCTGAAGTATCATAAAAGATAAACTTTATTGATGAGAAGAACTCAGAACTGAAGAAGCAAAACCAGCTCTGCTTTTCCCACACAAAAATTGTCAACCATCCAAATAGTGAACTCAAAATCAAGGAATCGTCAAGGCTCTGAAGTGTCATAAAAGATAAACTTTATTGATGAGAAGAACTCAGAACTGAAGAAGCAAAACCAGCTCTGCTTTTCCCACACAAAAATTGTCAACCATCCAAATAGTGAACTCAAAATCAAGGAATCTTCAAGGCTCTGAAGTATCATAAAAGATAAACTTTATTGATCAGAAGAACTCAGAACTGAAGAAGCAAAACCAGCTCTGCTTTTCCCACACAAAAATTGTCAACCATCCAAATAGTGAACTCAAAATCAAGGAATCTTCAAGGCTCTGAAGTGTCATAAAAGATAAACTTTATTGATGAGAAGAACTCAGAACTGAAGAAGCAAAACCAGCTCTGCTTTTCCCACACAAAAATTGTCAACCATCCAAATAGTGAACTCAAAATCAAGGAATCTTCAAGGCTCTGAAGTATCATAAAAGATAAACTTTATTGATGAGAAGAACTCAGAACTGAAGAAGCAAAACCAGCTCTGCTTTTCCCACACAAAAATTGTCAACCATCCAAATAGTGAACTCAAAATCAAGGAATCTTCAAGGCTCTGAAGTATCATAAAAGATAAACTTTATTGATGAGAAGAACTCAGAACTGAAGAAGCAAAACCAGCTCTGCTTTTCCCCACACAAAAATTGTCAACCATCCAAATAGTGAACTCAAAATCAAGGAATCGTCAAGGCTCTGAAGTGTCATAAAAGATAAACTTTATTGATGAGAAGAACTCAGAACTGAAGAAGCAAAACCAGCTCTGCTTTTCCCACACAAAAATTGTCAAACATCCAAATAGTGAACTCAAAATCAAGGAATCTTCAAGGCTCTGAAGTATCATAAAAGATAAACTTTATTGATCAGAAGAACTCAGAACTGAAGAAGCAAAACCAGCTCTGCTTTTCCCACACAAAAATTGTCAACCATCCAAATAGTGAACTCAAAATCAAGGAATCTTCAAGGCTCTGAAGTGTCATAAAAGATAAACTTTATTGATGAGAAGAACTCAGAACTGAAGAAGCAAAACCAGCTCTGCTTTTCCCACACAAAAATTGTCAACCATCCAAATAGTGAACTCAAAATCAAGGAATCTTCAAGGCTCTGAAGTATCATAAAAGATAAACTTTATTGATGAGAAGAACTCAGAACTGAAGAAGCAAAACCAGCTCTGCTTTTCCCACACAAAAATTGTCAACCATCCAAATAGTGAACTCAAAATCAAGGAATCTTCAAGGCTCTGAAGTATCATAAAAGATAAACTTTATTGATGAGAAGAACTCAGAACTGAAGAAGCAAAACCAGCTCTGCTTTTCCCACACAAAAATTGTCAACCATCCAAATAGTGAACTCAAAATCAAGGAATCTTCAAGGCTCTGAAGTATCATAAAAGATAAACTTTATTGATGAGAAGAACTCAGAACTGAAGAAGCAAAACCAGCTCTGCTTTTCCCACACAAAAATTGTCAACCATCCAAATAGTGAACTCAAAATCAAGGAATCTTCAAGGCTCTGAAGTATCATAAAAGATAAACTTTATTGATGAGAACAACTCAGAACTAAAGAAGTAAAACCAGCTCTGCTTTTCCCACACAAAAATTGTCAACCATCCAAATGGTGAACTCAAAATCAAGGAATCTTCAAGGCTCTGAAGTATCATAAAAGATAAACTTTATTGATGAGAAGAACTCAGAACTGCAGAAGAAAACCAGCTCTGCTTTTCCCACACAAAGATTGTCAACCATCCAAATAGTGAACTCAAAATCAAGGAATCGTCAAGGCTCTGAAGTATCATAAAATATAAACTTTATTGATGAGAAGAACTCAGAACTGAAGAAGCAAAACCAGCTCTGCTTTTCCCACACAAAAATTGTCAACCATCCAAATAGTGAACTCAAAATCAAGGAATCTTCAAGCTCAGAAGTATCATAAAAGATAAACTTTATTGATGAGAAGAACTCAGAACTGAAGAAGCAAAACCAGCTCTGCTTTTCCCACACAAAAATTGTCAACCATCCAAATAGTGAACTCAAAATCAAGGAATCTTCAAGGCTCTGAACTGTCATAAAAGATAAACTTTATTGATGAGAAGAACTCAGAACTGAAGAAGCAAAACCAGCTCTGCTTTTCCCACACAAAAATTGTCAAGCATCCAAATAGTGAACTCAAAATCAAGGAATCTTCAAGGCTCTGAAGTATCATAAAAGATAAACTTTATTGATGAGAAGAACTCAGAACTGAAGAAGCAAAACCAGCTCTGCTTTTCCCACACAAAAATTGTCAAACATCCAAATAGTGAACTCAAAATCAAGGAATCTTCAAGGCTCTGAAGTATCATAAAAGATAAACTTTATTGATCAGAAGAACTCAGAACTGAAGAAGCAAAACCAGCTCTGCTTTTCCCACACAAAAATTGTCAACCATCCAAATAGTGAACTCAAAATCAAGGAATCGTCAAGGCTCTGAAGTGTCATAAAAGATAAACTTTATTGATGAGAAGAACTCAGAACTGAAGAAGCAAAACCAGCTCTGCTTTTCCCACACAAAAATTGTCAACCATCCAAATAGTGAACTCAAAATCAAGGAATTTTCAAGGCTCTGAAGTGTCATAAAAGATAAACTTTATTGATGAGAAGAACTCAGAACTGAAGAAGCAAAACCAGCTCTGCTTTTCCCACACAAAAATTGTCAAACATCCAAATAGTGAACTCAAAATCAAGGAATCTTCAAGGCTCTGAAGTATCATAAAAGATAAACTTTATTGATCAGAAGAACTCAGAACTGAAGAAGCAAAACCAGCTCTGCTTTTCCCACACAAAAATTGTCAACCATCCAAATAGTGAACTCAAAATCAAGGAATCTTCAAGGCTCTGAAGTGTCATAAAAGATAAACTTTATTGATGAGAAGAACTCAGAACTGAAGAAGCAAAACCAGCTCTGCTTTTCCCACACAAAAATTGTCAACCATCCAAATAGTGAACTCAAAATCAAGGAATCTTCAAGGCTCTGAAGTATCATAAAAGATAAACTTTATTGATGAGAAGAACTCAGAACTGAAGAAGCAAAACCAGCTCTGCTTTTCCCACACAAAAATTGTCAACCATCCAAATAGTTAACTCAAAATCAAGGAATCTTCAAGGCTCTGAAGTATCATAAAAGATAAACTTTATTGATGAGAAGAACTCAGAACTGAAGAAGCAAAACCAGCTCTGCTTTTCCCCACACAAAAATTGTCAACCATCCAAATAGTGAACTCAAAATCAAGGAATCGTCAAGGCTCTGAAGTGTCATAAAAGATAAACTTTATTGATGAGAAGAACTCAGAACTGAAGAAGCAAAACCAGCTCTGCTTTTCCCACACAAAAATTGTCAACCATCCAAATAGTGAACTCAAAATCAAGGAATTTTCAAGGCTCTGAAGTGTCATAAAAGATAAACTTTATTGATGAGAAGAACTCAGAACTGAAGAAGCAAAACCAGCTCTGCTTTTCCCACACAAAAATTGTCAAACATCCAAATAGTGAACTCAAAATCAAGGAATCTTCAAGGCTCTGAAGTATCATAAAAGATAAACTTTATTGATCAGAAGAACTCAGAACTGAAGAAGCAAAACCAGCTCTGCTTTTCCCACACAAAAATTGTCAACCATCCAAATAGTGAACTCAAAATCAAGGAATCTTCAAGGCTCTGAAGTGTCATAAAAGATAAACTTTATTGATGAGAAGAACTCAGAACTGAAGAAGCAAAACCAGCTCTGCTTTTCCCACACAAAAATTGTCAACCATCCAAATAGTGAACTCAAAATCAAGGAATCTTCAAGGCTCTGAAGTATCATAAAAGATAAACTTTATTGATGAGAAGAACTCAGAACTGAAGAAGCAAAACCAGCTCTGCTTTTCCCACACAAAAATTGTCAACCATCCAAATAGTGAACTCAAAATCAAGGAATCTTCAAGGCTCTGAAGTATCATAAAAGATAAACTTTATTGATGAGAAGAACTCAGAACTGAAGAAGCAAAACCAGCTCTGCTTTTCCCACACAAAAATTGTCAACCATCCAAATAGTGAACTCAAAATCAAGGAATCTTCAAGGCTCTGAAGTATCATAAAAGATAAACTTTATTGATGAGAAGAACTCAGAACTGAAGAAGCAAAACCAGCTCTGCTTTTCCCACACAAAAATTGTCAACCATCCAAATAGTGAACTCAAAATCAAGGAATCTTCAAGGCTCTGAAGTATCATAAAAGATAAACTTTATTGATGAGAAGAACTCAGAACTGAAGAAGCAAAACCAGCTCTGCTTTTCCCACACAAAAATTGTCAACCATCCAAATAGTGAACTCAAAATCAAGGAATCTTCAAGGCTCTGAAGTATCATAAAAGATAAACTTTATTGATGAGAACAACTCAGAACTAAAGAAGTAAAACCAGCTCTGCTTTTCCCACACAAAAATTGTCAACCATCCAAATGGTGAACTCAAAATCAAGGAATCTTCAAGGCTCTGAAGTATCATAAAAGATAAACTTTATTGATGAGAAGAACTCAGAACTGCAGAAGAAAACCAGCTCTGCTTTTCCCACACAAAGATTGTCAACCATCCAAATAGTGAACTCAAAATCAAGGAATCGTCAAGGCTCTGAAGTATCATAAAATATAAACTTTATTGATGAGAAGAACTCAGAACTGAAGAAGCAAAACCAGCTCTGCTTTTCCCACACAAAAATTGTCAACCATCCAAATAGTGAACTCAAAATCAAGGAATCTTCAAGCTCAGAAGTATCATAAAAGATAAACTTTATTGATGAGAAGAACTCAGAACTGAAGAAGCAAAACCAGCTCTGCTTTTCCCACACAAAAATTGTCAACCATCCAAATAGTGAACTCAAAATCAAGGAATCTTCAAGGCTCTGAACTGTCATAAAAGATAAACTTTATTGATGAGAAGAACTCAGAACTGAAGAAGCAAAACCAGCTCTGCTTTTCCCACACAAAAATTGTCAAGCATCCAAATAGTGAACTCAAAATCAAGGAATCTTCAAGGCTCTGAAGTATCATAAAAGATAAACTTTATTGATGAGAAGAACTCAGAACTGAAGAAGCAAAACCAGCTCTGCTTTTCCCACACAAAAATTGTCAAACATCCAAATAGTGAACTCAAAATCAAGGAATCTTCAAGGCTCTGAAGTATCATAAAAGATAAACTTTATTGATCAGAAGAACTCAGAACTGAAGAAGCAAAACCAGCTCTGCTTTTCCCACACAAAAATTGTCAACCATCCAAATAGTGAACTCAAAATCAAGGAATCGTCAAGGCTCTGAAGTGTCATAAAAGATAAACTTTATTGATGAGAAGAACTCAGAACTGAAGAAGCAAAACCAGCTCTGCTTTTCCCACACAAAAATTGTCAACCATCCAAATAGTGAACTCAAAATCAAGGAATTTTCAAGGCTCTGAAGTGTCATAAAAGATAAACTTTATTGATGAGAAGAACTCAGAACTGAAGAAGCAAAACCAGCTCTGCTTTTCCCACACAAAAATTGTCAAACATCCAAATAGTGAACTCAAAATCAAGGAATCTTCAAGGCTCTGAAGTATCATAAAAGATAAACTTTATTGATCAGAAGAACTCAGAACTGAAGAAGCAAAACCAGCTCTGCTTTTCCCACACAAAAATTGTCAACCATCCAAATAGTGAACTCAAAATCAAGGAATCTTCAAGGCTCTGAAGTGTCATAAAAGATAAACTTTATTGATGAGAAGAACTCAGAACTGAAGAAGCAAAACCAGCTCTGCTTTTCCCACACAAAAATTGTCAACCATCCAAATAGTGAACTCAAAATCAAGGAATCTTCAAGGCTCTGAAGTATCATAAAAGATAAACTTTATTGATGAGAAGAACTCAGAACTGAAGAAGCAAAACCAGCTCTGCTTTTCCCACACAAAAATTGTCAACCATCCAAATAGTTAACTCAAAATCAAGGAATCTTCAAGGCTCTGAAGTATCATAAAAGATAAACTTTATTGATGAGAAGAACTCAGAACTGAAGAAGCAAAACCAGCTCTGCTTTTCCCCACACAAAAATTGTCAACCATCCAAATAGTGAACTCAAAATCAAGGAATCGTCAAGGCTCTGAAGTGTCATAAAAGGTAAACTTTATTGATGAGAAGAACTCAGAACTGAAGAAGCAAAACCAGCTCTGCTTTTCCCACACAAAAATTGTCAACCATCCAAATAGTGAACTCAAAATCAAGGAATTTTCAAGGCTCTGAAGTGTCATAAAAGATAAACTTTATTGATGAGAAGAACTCAGAACTGAAGAAGCAAAACCAGCTCTGCTTTTCCCACACAAAAATTGTCAAACATCCAAATAGTGAACTCAAAATCAAGGAATCTTCAAGGCTCTGAAGTATCATAAAAGATAAACTTTATTGATCAGAAGAACTCAGAACTGAAGAAGCAAAACCAGCTCTGCTTTTCCCACACAAAAATTGTCAACCATCCAAATAGTGAACTCAAAATCAAGGAATCTTCAAGGCTCTGAAGTGTCATAAAAGATAAACTTTATTGATGAGAAGAACTCAGAACTGAAGAAGCAAAACCAGCTCTGCTTTTCCCACACAAAAATTGTCAACCATCCAAATAGTGAACTCAAAATCAAGGAATCTTCAAGGCTCTGAAGTATCATAAAAGATAAACTTTATTGATGAGAAGAACTCAGAACTGAAGAAGCAAAACCAGCTCTGCTTTTCCCACACAAAAATTGTCAACCATCCAAATAGTGAACTCAAAATCAAGGAATCTTCAAGGCTCTGAAGTATCATAAAAGATAAACTTTATTGATGAGAAGAACTCAGAACTGAAGAAGCAAAACAAGCTCTGCTTTTCCCACACAAAAATTGTCAACCATCCAAATAGTGAACTCAAAATCAAGGAATCGTCAAGGCTCTGAAATGTCATAAAAGATAAACTTTATTGATGATAAGAACTCAGAACTGAAGAAGCAAAACCAGCTCTGCTTTTCCCACACAAAAATTGTCAACCATCCAAATAGTGAACTCAAAATCAAGGAATCTTCAAGGCTCTGAAGTGTCATAAAAGATAAACTTTATTGATGAGAAGAACTCAGAACTGAAGAAGCAAAACCAGCTCTGCTTTTCCCACACAAAAATTGTCAAACATCCAAATAGTGAACTCAAAATCAAGGAATCTTCAAGGCTCTGAAGTGTCATAAAAGATAAACTTTATTGATGAGAAGAACTCAGAACTGAAGAAGCAAAACCAGCTCTGCTTTTCCCACACAAAAATTGTCAACCATCCAAATAGTGAACTCAAAATCAAGGAATCTTCAAGGCTCTGAAGTATCATAAAAGATAAACTTTATTGATGAGAAGAACTCAGAACTGAAGAAGCAAAACCAGCTCTGCTTTTCCCACACAAAAACTGTCAACTATCCAAATAGTGAACTCAAAATCAAGGAATCGTCAAGGCTCTGAAGTATTATAAAAGATAAACTTTATTGATGAGAAGAACTCAGAACTGAAGAAGCAAAACCAGCTCTGCTTTTCCCACACAAAAATTGTCAACCATCCAAATAGTGAACTCAAAATCAAGGAATCTTCAAGGCTCTGAAGTGTCATAAAAGATAAACTTTATTGATGAGAAGAACTCAGAACTGAAGAAGCAAAACCAGCTCTGCTTTTCCCACACAAAAATTGTCAAACATCCAAATAGTGAACTCAAAATCAAGGAATCTTCAAGGCTCTGAAGTATCATAAAAGATAAACTTTATTGATGAGAAGAACTCAGAACTGAAGAAGCAAAACCAGCTCTGCTTTTCCCACACAAAAATTGTCAACCATCCAAATAGTGAACTCAAAATCAAGGAATCTTCAAGGCTCTGAAGTGTCATAAAAGATAAACTTTATTGATGAGAAGAACTCAGAACTGAAGAAGCAAAACCAGCTCTGCTTTTCCCACACAAAAATTGTCAACCATCCAAATAGTGAACTCAAAATCAAGGAATTTTCAAGGCTCTGAAGTGTCATAAAAGATAAACTTTATTGATGAGAAGAACTCAGAACTGAAGAAGCAAAACCAGCTCTGCTTTTCCCACACAAAAATTGTCAAACATCCAAATAGTGAACTCAAAATCAAGGAATCTTCAAGGCTCTGAAGTATCATAAAAGATAAACTTTATTGATGAGAAGAACTCAGAACTGAAGAAGCAAAACCAGCTCTGCTTTTCCCACACAAAAATTGTCAACCATCCAAATAGTGAACTCAAAATCAAGGAATCTTCAAGGCTCTGAAGTGTCATAAAAGATAAACTTTATTGATGAGAAGAACTCAGAACTGAAGAAGCAAAACCAGCTCTGCTTTTCCCACACAAAAATTGTCAACCATCCAAATAGTGAACTCAAAATCAAGGAATCTTCAAGGCTCTGAAGTATCATAAAAGATAACCTTTATTGATGAGAAGAACTCAGAACTGAAGAAGCAAAACCAGCTCTGCTTTTCCCACACAAAAATTGTCAACCATCCAAATAGTGAACTCAAAATCAAGGAATCTTCAAGGCTCTGAAGTATCATAAAAGATAAACTTTATTGATGAGAAGAACTCAGAACTGAAGAAGCAAAACCAGCTCTGCTTTTCCCACACAAAAATTGTCAACCATCCAAATAGTGAACTCAAAATCAAGGAATCTTCAAGGCTCTGAAGTGTCATAAAAGATAAACTTTATTGATGAGAAGAACTCAGAACTGAAGAAGCAAAACCAGCTCTGCTTTTCCCACACAAAAATTGTCAAACATCCAAATAGTGAACTCAAAATCAAGGAATCTTCAAGGCTCTGAAGTATCATAAAAGATAAACTTTATTGATGAGAAGAACTCAGAACTGAAGAAGCAAAACCAGCTCTGCTTTTCCCACACAAAAATTGTCAACCATCCAAATAGTGAACTCAAAATCAAGGAATCTTCAAGGCTCTGAAGTGTCATAAAAGATAAACTTTATTGATGAGAAGAACTCAGAACTGAAGAAGCAAAACCAGCTCTGCTTTTCCCACACAAAAATTGTCAAGCATCCAAATAGTGAACTCAAAGTCAAGGAATCTTCAAGGCTCTGAAGTATCATAAAAGATAAACTTTATTGATGAGAAGAACTCAGAACTGAAGAAGCAAAACCAGCTCTGCTTTTCCCACACAAAAATTGTCAAGCATCCAAATAGTGAACTCAAAATCAAGGAATCTTCAAGGCTCTGAAGTATCATAAAAGATAAACTTTATTGATGAGAAGAACTCAGAACTGAAGAAGCAAAACCAGCTCTGCTTTTCCCACACAAAAATTGTCAACCATCCAAATAGTGAACTCAAAATCAAGGAATCTTCAAGGCTCTGAAGTATCATAAAATATAAACTTTATTGATAAGAAGAACTCAGAACTGAAGAAGCAAAACCAGCTCTGCTTTTCCCACACAAAAATTGTCAACCATCCAAATGGTGAACTCAAAATCAAGGAATCTTCAAGGCTCTGAAGTATCATAAAAGATAAACTTTATTGATGAGAAGAACTCAGAACTGCAGAAGCAAAACCAGCTCTGCTTTTCCCACACAAAAATTGTCAACCATCCAAATAGTGAACTCAAAATCAAGGAATCGTCAAGGCTCTGAAGTATCATAAAATATAAACTTTATTGATGAGAAGAACTCAGAACTGAAGAAGCAAAACCAGCTCTGCTTTTCCCACACAAAAATTGTCAAGCATCCAAATGGTGAACTCAAAATCAAGGAATCTTCAAGGCTCTGAAGTATCATAAAAGATAAACTTTATTGATGAGAAGAACTCAGAACTGCAGAAGAAAACCAGCTCTGCTTTTCCCACACAAAAATTGTCAACCATCCAAATAGTGAACTCAAAATCAAGGAATCGTCAAGGCTCTGAAGTATCATAAAATATAAACTTTATTGATGAGAAGAACTCAGAACTGAAGAAGCAAAACCAGCTCTGCTTTTCCCACACAAAAATTGTCAACCATCCAAATAGTGAACTCAAAATCAAGGAATCTTCAAGCTCAGAAGTATCATAAAAGATAAACTTTATTGATGAGAAGAACTCAGAACTGAAGAAGCAAAACCAGCTCTGCTTTTCCCACACAAAAATTGTCAACCATCCAAATAGTGAACTCAAAATCAAGGAATCTTCAAGGCTCTGAACTGTCATAAAAGATAAACTTTATTGATGAGAAGAACTCAGAACTGAAGAAGCAAAACCAGCTCTGCTTTTCCCACACAAAAATTGTCAAGCATCCAAATAGTGAACTCAAAATCAAGGAATCTTCAAGGCTCTGAAGTATCATAAAAGATAAACTTTATTGATGAGAAGAACTCAGAACTGAAGAAGCAAAACCAGCTCTGCTTTTCCCACACAAAAATTGTCAACCATCCAAATAGTGAACTCAAAATCAAGGAATCTTCAAGGCTCTGAAGTGTCATAAAAGATAAACTTTATTGATGAGAAGAACTCAGAACTGAAGAAGCAAAACCAGCTCTGCTTTTCCCACACAAAAATTGTCAAGCATCCAAATAGTGAACTCAAAGTCAAGGAATCTTCAAGGCTCTGAAGTATCATAAAAGATAAACTTTATTGATGAGAAGAACTCAGAACTGAAGAAGCAAAACCAGCTCTGCTTTTCCCACACAAAAATTGTCAAGCATCCAAATAGTGAACTCAAAATCAAGGAATCTTCAAGGCTCTGAAGTATCATAAAAGATAAACTTTATTGATGAGAAGAACTCAGAACTGAAGAAGCAAAACCAGCTCTGCTTTTCCCACACAAAAATTGTCAACCATCCAAATAGTGAACTCAAAATCAAGGAATCTTCAAGGCTCTGAAGTATCATAAAATATAAACTTTATTGATAAGAAGAACTCAGAACTGAAGAAGCAAAACCAGCTCTGCTTTTCCCACACAAAAATTGTCAACCATCCAAATGGTGAACTCAAAATCAAGGAATCTTCAAGGCTCTGAAGTATCATAAAAGATAAACTTTATTGATGAGGAGAACTCAGAACTGCAGAAGCAAAACCAGCTCTGCTTTTCCCACACAAAAATTGTCAACCATCCAAATAGTGAACTCAAAATCAAGGAATCGTCAAGGCTCTGAAGTATCATAAAATATAAACTTTATTGATGAGAAGAACTCAGAACTGAAGAAGCAAAACCAGCTCTGCTTTTCCCACACAAAAATTGTCAGGCATCCAAATGGTGAACTCAAAATCAAGGAATCTTCAAGGCTCTGAAGTATCATAAAAGATAAACTTTATTGATGAGAAGAACTCAGAACTGCAGAAGAAAACCAGCTCTGCTTTTCCCACACAAAAATTGTCAACCATCCAAATAGTGAACTCAAAATCAAGGAATCGTCAAGGCTCTGAAGTATCATAAAATATAAACTTTATTGATGAGAAGAACTCAGAACTGAAGAAGCAAAACCAGCTCTGCTTTTCCCACACAAAAATTGTCAACCATCCAAATAGTGAACTCAAAATCAAGGAATCTTCAAGCTCTGAAGTATCATAAAAGATAAACTTTATTGATGAGAAGAACTCAGAACTGAAGAAGCAAAACCAGCTCTGCTTTTCCCACACAAAAATTGTCAACCATCCAAATAGTGAACTCAAAATCAAGGAATCTTCAAGGCTCTGAACTGTCATAAAAGATAAACTTTATTGATGAGAAGAACTCAGAACTGAAGAAGCAAAACCAGCTCTGCTTTTCCCACACAAAAATTGTCAAGCATCCAAATAGTGAACTCAAAATCAAGGAATCTTCAAGGCTCTGAAGTATCATATAAGATAAACTTTATTGATGAGAAGAACTCAGAACTGAAGAAGCAAAACCAGCTCTGCTTTTCCCACAAAAAAATTGTCAACCATCCAAATAGTGAACTCAAAGTCAAGGAATCTTCAAGGCTCTGAAGTATCATAAAAGATAAACTTTATTGATGAGAAGAACTCAGAACTGAAGAAGCAAAACCAGCTCTGCTTTTCCCACACAAAAATTGTCAACCATCCAAATAGTGAACTCAAAATCAAGGAATCGTCAAGGCTCTGAAGTATCATAAAAGATAAACTTTATTGATGAGAAGAACTCAGAACTGAAGAAGCAAAACCAGCTCTGCTTTTCCCACACAAAAATTGTCAACCATCCAAATAGTGAACTCAAAATCAAGGAATCTTCAAGCTCTGAAGTATCATAAAAGATAAACTTTATTGATGAGAAGAACTCAGAACTGAAGAAGCAAAACCAGCTCTGCTTTTCCCACACAAAAATTGTCAACCATCCAAATAGTGAACTCAAAATCAAGGAATCTTCAAGGCTCTGAACTGTCATAAAAGATAAACTTTATTGATGAGAAGAACTCAGAACTGAAGAAGCAAAACCAGCTCTGCTTTTCCCACACAAAAATTGTCAAGCATCCAAATAGTGAACTCAAAATCAAGGAATCTTCAAGGCTCTGAAGTATCATATAAGATAAACTTTATTGATGAGAAGAACTCAGAACTGAAGAAGCAAAACCAGCTCTGCTTTTCCCACAAAAAAATTGTCAACCATCCAAATAGTGAACTCAAAGTCAAGGAATCTTCAAGGCTCTGAAGTATCATAAAAGATAAACTTTATTGATGAGAAGAACTCAGAACTGAAGAAGCAAAACCAGCTCTGCTTTTCCCACACAAAAATTGTCAACCATCCAAATAGTGAACTCAAAATCAAGGAATCGTCAAGGCTCTGAAGTATCATAAAAGATAAACTTTATTGATGAGAAGAACTCAGAACTGAAGAAGCAAAACCAGCTCTGCTTTTCCCACACAAAAATTGTCAACCATCCAAATAGTGAACTCAAAGTCAAGGAATCTTCAAGGCTCTGAAGTATCATAAAAGATAAACTTTATTGATGAGAAGAACTCAGAACTGAAGAAGCAAAACCAGCTCTGCTTTTCCCACACAAAAATTGTCAACCATCCAAATAGTGAACTCAAAGTCAAGGAATCTTCAAGGCTCTGAAGTATCATAAAAGATAAACTTTATTGATGAGAAGAACTCAGAACTGCAGAAGCAAAACCAGCTCTGCTTTTCCCACACAAAAATTGTCAACCATCCAAATAGTGAACTCAAAATCAAGGAATCGTCAAGGCTCTGAAGTATCATAAAATATAAACTTTATTGATGAGAAGAACTCAGAACTGAAGAAGCAAAACCAGCTCTGCTTTTCCCACACAAAAATTGTCAAGCATCCAAATGGTGAACTCAAAATCAAGGAATCTTCAAGGCTCTGAAGTATCATAAAAGATAAACTTTATTGATGAGAAGAACTCAGAACTGCAGAAGAAAACCAGCTCTGCTTTTCCCACACAAAAATTGTCAACCATCCAAATAGTGAACTCAAAATCAAGGAATCGTCAAGGCTCTGAAGTATCATAAAATATAAACTTTATTGATGAGAAGAACTCAGAACTGAAGAAGCAAAACCAGCTCTGCTTTTCCCACACAAAAATTGTCAACCATCCAAATAGTGAACTCAAAATCAAGGAATCTTCAAGCTCAGAAGTATCATAAAAGATAAACTTTATTGATGAGAAGAACTCAGAACTGAAGAAGCAAAACCAGCTCTGCTTTTCCCACACAAAAATTGTCAACCATCCAAATAGTGAACTCAAAATCAAGGAATCTTCAAGGCTCTGAACTGTCATAAAAGATAAACTTTATTGATGAGAAGAACTCAGAACTGAAGAAGCAAAACCAGCTCTGCTTTTCCCACACAAAAATTGTCAAGCATCCAAATAGTGAACTCAAAATCAAGGAATCTTCAAGGCTCTGAAGTATCATAAAAGATAAACTTTATTGATGAGAAGAACTCAGAACTGAAGAAGCAAAACCAGCTCTGCTTTTCCCACACAAAAATTGTCAACCATCCAAATAGTGAACTCAAAATCAAGGAATCTTCAAGGCTCTGAAGTGTCATAAAAGATAAACTTTATTGATGAGAAGAACTCAGAACTGAAGAAGCAAAACCAGCTCTGCTTTTCCCACACAAAAATTGTCAAGCATCCAAATAGTGAACTCAAAGTCAAGGAATCTTCAAGGCTCTGAAGTATCATAAAAGATAAACTTTATTGATGAGAAGAACTCAGAACTGAAGAAGCAAAACCAGCTCTGCTTTTCCCACACAAAAATTGTCAAGCATCCAAATAGTGAACTCAAAATCAAGGAATCTTCAAGGCTCTGAAGTATCATAAAAGATAAACTTTATTGATGAGAAGAACTCAGAACTGAAGAAGCAAAACCAGCTCTGCTTTTCCCACACAAAAATTGTCAACCATCCAAATAGTGAACTCAAAATCAAGGAATCTTCAAGGCTCTGAAGTATCATAAAATATAAACTTTATTGATAAGAAGAACTCAGAACTGAAGAAGCAAAACCAGCTCTGCTTTTCCCACACAAAAATTGTCAACCATCCAAATGGTGAACTCAAAATCAAGGAATCTTCAAGGCTCTGAAGTATCATAAAAGATAAACTTTATTGATGAGGAGAACTCAGAACTGCAGAAGCAAAACCAGCTCTGCTTTTCCCACACAAAAATTGTCAACCATCCAAATAGTGAACTCAAAATCAAGGAATCGTCAAGGCTCTGAAGTATCATAAAATATAAACTTTATTGATGAGAAGAACTCAGAACTGAAGAAGCAAAACCAGCTCTGCTTTTCCCACACAAAAATTGTCAGGCATCCAAATGGTGAACTCAAAATCAAGGAATCTTCAAGGCTCTGAAGTATCATAAAAGATAAACTTTATTGATGAGAAGAACTCAGAACTGCAGAAGAAAACCAGCTCTGCTTTTCCCACACAAAAATTGTCAACCATCCAAATAGTGAACTCAAAATCAAGGAATCGTCAAGGCTCTGAAGTATCATAAAATATAAACTTTATTGATGAGAAGAACTCAGAACTGAAGAAGCAAAACCAGCTCTGCTTTTCCCACACAAAAATTGTCAACCATCCAAATAGTGAACTTAAAATCAAGGAATCTTCAAGCTCTGAAGTATCATAAAAGATAAACTTTATTGATGAGAAGAACTCAGAACTGAAGAAGCAAAACCAGCTCTGCTTTTCCCACACAAAAATTGTCAACCATCCAAATAGTGAACTCAAAATCAAGGAATCTTCAAGGCTCTGAACTGTCATAAAAGATAAACTTTATTGATGAGAAGAACTCAGAACTGAAGAAGCAAAACCAGCTCTGCTTTTCCCACACAAAAATTGTCAAGCATCCAAATAGTGAACTCAAAATCAAGGAATCTTCAAGGCTCTGAAGTATCATATAAGATAAACTTTATTGATGAGAAGAACTCAGAACTGAAGAAGCAAAACCAGCTCTGCTTTTCCCACAAAAAAATTGTCAACCATCCAAATAGTGAACTCAAAGTCAAGGAATCTTCAAGGCTCTGAAGTATCATAAAAGATAAACTTTATTGATGAGAAGAACTCAGAACTGAAGAAGCAAAACCAGCTCTGCTTTTCCCACACAAAAATTGTCAACCATCCAAATAGTGAACTCAAAATCAAGGAATCGTCAAGGCTCTGAAGTATCATAAAAGATAAACTTTATTGATGAGAAGAACTCAGAACTGAAGAAGCAAAACCAGCTCTGCTTTTCCCACACAAAAATTGTCAACCATCCAAATAGTGAACTCAAAATCAAGGAATCTTCAAGCTCTGAAGTATCATAAAAGATAAACTTTATTGATGAGAAGAACTCAGAACTGAAGAAGCAAAACCAGCTCTGCTTTTCCCACACAAAAATTGTCAACCATCCAAATAGTGAACTCAAAATCAAGGAATCTTCAAGGCTCTGAACTGTCATAAAAGATAAACTTTATTGATGAGAAGAACTCAGAACTGAAGAAGCAAAACCAGCTCTGCTTTTCCCACACAAAAATTGTCAAGCATCCAAATAGTGAACTCAAAATCAAGGAATCTTCAAGGCTCTGAAGTATCATATAAGATAAACTTTATTGATGAGAAGAACTCAGAACTGAAGAAGCAAAACCAGCTCTGCTTTTCCCACAAAAAAATTGTCAACCATCCAAATAGTGAACTCAAAGTCAAGGAATCTTCAAGGCTCTGAAGTATCATAAAAGATAAACTTTATTGATGAGAAGAACTCAGAACTGAAGAAGCAAAACCAGCTCTGCTTTTCCCACACAAAAATTGTCAACCATCCAAATAGTGAACTCAAAATCAAGGAATCGTCAAGGCTCTGAAGTATCATAAAAGATAAACTTTATTGATGAGAAGAACTCAGAACTGAAGAAGCAAAACCAGCTCTGCTTTTCCCACACAAAAATTGTCAACCATCCAAATAGTGAACTCAAAATCAAGGAATCTTCAAGGCTCTGAAGTATCATAAAAGATAAACTTTATTGATGAGAAGAACTCAGAACTGAAGAAGCAAAACCAGCTCTGCTTTTCCCACACAAAAATTGTCAACCATCCAAATAGTGAACTCAAAATCAAGGAATCTTCAAGGCTCTGAAGTATCATAAAAGATAAACTTTATTGATGAGAAGAACTCAGAACTGAAGAAGCAAAACCAGCTCTGCTTTTCCCACAAAAAAATTGTCAACCATCCAAATAGTGAACTCAAAATCAAGGAATCTTCAAGGCTCTGAAGTATCATAAAAGATAAACTTTATTGATGAGAAGAACTCAGAACTGAAGAAGCAAAACCAGCTCTGCTTTTCCCACACAAAAATTGTCAACCATCCAAATAGTGAACTCAAAGTCAAGGAATCTTCAAGGCTCTGAAGTATCATAAAAGATAAACTTTATTGATGAGAAGAACTCAGAACTGAAGAAGCAAAACCAGCTCTGCTTTTCCCACACAAAAATTGTCAACCATCCAAATAGTGAACTCAAAGTCAAGGAATCTTCAAGGCTCTGAAGTATCATAAAAGATAAACTTTATTGATGAGAAGAACTCAGAACTGAAGAAGCAAAACCAGCTCTGCTTTTCCCACACAAAAATTGTCAACCATCCAAATAGTGAACTCAAAGTCAAGGAATCTTCAAGGCTCTGAAGTATCATAAAAGATCAACTTTATTGATGAGAAGAACTCAGAACTGAAGAAGCAAAACCAGCTCTGCTTTTCCCACACAAAAATTGTCAACCATCCAAATAGTGAACTCAAAGACAAGGAATCTTCAAGGCTCTGAACTGTCATAAAAGATAAACTTTATTGATGAGAAGAACTCAGAACTGAAGAAGCAAAACCAGCTCTGCTTTTCCCACACAAAAATTGTCAACCATCCAAATAGTGAACTCAAAATCAAGGAATCTTCAAGGCTCTGAAGTATCATAAAAGATAAACTTTATTGATGAGAAGAACTCAGAACTGAAGAAGCAAAACCAGCTCTGCTTTTCCCACACAAAAATTGTCAACCATCCAAATAGTGAACTCAAAATCAAGGAATCTTCAAGGCTCTGAAGTATCATAAAATATAAACTTTATTGATGAGAAGAACTCAGAACTGAAGAAGCAAAACCAGCTCTGCTTTTCCCACACAAAAATTGTCAACCATCCAAATAGTGAACTCAAAGTCAAGGAATCTTCAAGGCTCTGAAGTATCATAAAAGATAAACTTTATTGATGAGAAGAACTCAGAACTGAAGAAGCAAAACCAGCTCTGCTTTTCCCACACAAAAATTGTCAACCATCCAAATAGTGAACTCAAAATCAAGGAATCTTCAAGGCTCTGAAGTATCATAAAAGATAAACTTTATTGATGAGAAGAACTCAGAACTGAAGAAGCAAAACCAGCTCTGCTTTTCCCACACAAAAATTGTCAACCATCCAAATAGTGAACTCAAAATCAAGGAATCTTCAAGGCTCTGAAGTATCATAAAATATAAACTTTATTGATGAGAAGAACTCAGAACTGAAGAAGCAAAACCAGCTCTGCTTTTCCCACACAAAAATTGTCAACCATCCAAATAGTGAACTCAAAGACAAGGAATCTTCAAGGCTCTGAACTGTCATAAAAGATAAACTTTATTGATGAGAAGAACTCAGAACTGAAGAAGCAAAACCAGCTCTGCTTTTCCCACACAAAAATTGTCAACCATCCAAATAGTGAACTCAAAATCAAGGAATCTTCAAGGCTCTGAAGTATCATAAAAGATAAACTTTATTGATGAGAAGAACTCAGAACTGAAGAAGCAAAACCAGCTCTGCTTTTCCCACACAAAAATTGTCAACCATCCAAATAGTGAACTCAAAATCAAGGAATCTTCAAGGCTCTGAAGTATCATAAAATATAAACTTTATTGATGAGAAGAACTCAGAACTGAAGAAGCAAAACCAGCTCTGCTTTTCCCACACAAAAATTGTCAACCATCCAAATAGTGAACTCAAAGTCAAGGAATCTTCAAGGCTCTGAAGTATCATAAAAGATAAACTTTATTGATGAGAAGAACTCAGAACTGAAGAAGCAAAACCAGCTCTGCTTTTCCCACACAAAAATTGTCAACCATCCAAATAGTGAACTCAAAATCAAGGAATCTTCAAGGCTCTGAAGTATCATAAAAGATAAACTTTATTGATGAGAAGAACTCAGAACTGAAGAAGCAAAACCAGCTCTGCTTTTCCCACACAAAAATTGTCAACCATCCAAATAGTGAACTCAAAGTCAAGGAATCTTCAAGGCTCTGAAGTATCATAAAAAATAAACTTTATTGATGAGAAGAACTCAGAACTGAAGAAGCAAAACCAGCTCTGCTTTTCCCACACAAAAATTGTCAACCATCCAAATAGTGAACTCAAAATCAAGGAATCGTCAAGGCTCTGAAGTATCATAAAAGATAAACTTTATTGATGAGAAGAACTCAGAACTGAAGAAGCAAAACCAGCTCTGCTTTTCCCACACAAAAATTGTCAACCATCCAAATAGTGAACTCAAAGTCAAGGAATCTTCAAGGCTCTGAAGTATCATAAAAGATAAACTTTATTGATGAGAAGAACTCAGAACTGAAGAAGCAAAACCAGCTCTGCTTTTCCCACACAAAAATTGTCAACCATCCAAATAGTGAACTCAAAGTCAAGGAATCTTCAAGGCTCTGAAGTATCATAAAAGATAAACTTTATTGATGAGAAGAACTCAGAACTGAAGAAGCAAAACCAGCTCTGCTTTTCCCACACAAAAATTGTCAACCATCCAAATAGTGAACTCAAAGTCAAGGAATCTTCAAGGCTCTGAAGTATCATAAAAGATAAACTTTATTGATGAGAAGAACTCAGAACTGAAGAAGCAAAACCAGCTCTGCTTTTCCCACACAAAAATTGTCAACCATCCAAATAGTGAACTCAAAATCAAGGAATCTTCAAGGCTCTGAAGTATCATAAAATATAAACTTTATTGATGAGAAGAACTCAGAACTGAAGAAGCAAAACCAGCTCTGCTTTTCCCACACAAAAATTGTCAACCATCCAAATAGTGAACTCAAAGACAAGGAATCTTCAAGGCTCTGAAGTATCATAAAAGATAAACTTTATTGATGAGAAGAACTCAGAACTGAAGAAGCAAAACCAGCTCTGCTTTTCCCACACAAAAATTATCAACCATCCAAATAGTGAACTCAAAATCAAGGAATCTTCAAGGCTCTGAAGTATCATAAAAGATAAACTTTATTGATGAGAAGAACTCAGAACTGAAGAAGCAAAACCAGCTCTGCTTTTCCCACACAAAAATTGTCAACCATCCAAATAGTGAACTCAAAATCAAGGAATCTTCAAGGCTCTGAAGTATCATAAAATATAAACTTTATTGATGAGAAGAACTCAGAACTGAAGAAGCAAAACCAGCTCTGCTTTTCCCACACAAAAATTGTCAACCATCCAAATAGTGAACTCAAAGTCAAGGAATCTTCAAGGCTCTGAAGTATCATAAAAGATAAACTTTATTGATGAGAAGAACTCAGAACTGAAGAAGCAAAACCAGCTCTGCTTTTCCCACACAAAAATTGTCAAACATCCAAATAGTGAACTCAAAGTCAAGGAATCTTCAAGGCTCTGAAGTATCATAAAAGATAAACTTTATTGATGAGAAGAACTCAGAACTGAAGAAGCAAAACCAGCTCTGCTTTTCCCACACAAAAATTGTCAACCATCCAAATAGTGAACTCAAAGTCAAGGAATCTTCAAGGCTCTGAAGTATCATAAAAAATAAACTTTATTGATGAGAAGAACTCAGAACTGAAGAAGCAAAACCAGCTCTGCTTTTCCCACACAAAAATTGTCAACCATCCAAATAGTGAACTCAAAATCAAGGAATCGTCAAGGCTCTGAAGTATCATAAAAGATAAACTTTATTGATGAGAAGAACTCAGAACTGAAGAAGCAAAACCAGCTCTGCTTTTCCCACACAAAAATTGTCAACCATCCAAATAGTGAACTCAAAGTCAAGGAATCTTCAAGGCTCTGAAGTATCATAAAAGATAAACTTTATTGATGAGAAGAACTCAGAACTGAAGAAGCAAAACCAGCTCTGCTTTTCCCACACAAAAATTGTCAACCATCCAAATAGTGAACTCAAAATCAAGGAATCTTCAAGGCTCTGAAGTATCATAAAATATAAACTTTATTGATGAGAAGAACTCAGAACTGAAGAAGCAAAACCAGCTCTGCTTTTCCCACACAAAAATTGTCAACCATCCAAATAGTGAACTCAAAATCAAGGAATCGTCAAGGCTCTGAAGTGTCATAAAATATAAACTTTATTGATGAGAAGAACTCAGAACTGAAGAAGCAAAACCAGCTCTGCTTTTCCCACACAAAAATTGTCAACCATCCAAATAGTGAACTCAAAGTCAAGGAATCTTCAAGGCTCTGAAGTATCATAAAAGATAAACTTTATTGATGAGAAGAACTCAGAACTGAAGAAGCAAAACCAGCTCTGCTTTTCCCACACAAAAATTGTCAACCATCCAAATAGTGAACTCAAAATCAAGGAATCTTCAAGGCTCTGAAGTATCATAAAAGATAAACTTTATTGATGAGAAGAACTCAGAACTGAAGAAGCAAAACCAGCTCTGCTTTTCCCACACAAAAATTGTCAACCATCCAAATAGTGAACTCAAAATCAAGGAATCTTCAAGGCTCTGAAGTATCATAAAATATAAACTTTATTGATGAGAAGAACTCAGAACTGAAGAAGCAAAACCAGCTCTGCTTTTCCCACACAAAAATTGTCAACCATCCAAATAGTGAACTCAAAATCAAGGAATCGTCAAGGCTCTGAAGTGTCATAAAATATAAACTTTATTGATGAGAAGAACTCAGAACTGAAGAAGCAAAACCAGCTCTGCTTTTCCCACACAAAAATTGTCAACCATCCAAATAATGAACTCAAAATCAAGGAATCTTCAAGGCTCTGAAGTATCATAAAAGATAAAATTTATTGATGAGAAGAACTCAGAACTGAAGAAGCAAAACCAGCTCTGCTTTTCCCACACAAAAATTGTCAACCATCCAAATAGTGAACTCAAAATCAAGGAATCTTCAAGGCTCTGAAGTATCATAAAATATAAACTTTATTGATGAGAAGAACTCAGAACTGAAGAAGCAAAACCAGCTCTGCTTTTCCCACACAAAAATTGTCAACCATCCAAATAGTGAACTCAAAGTCAAGGAATCTTCAAGGCTCTGAAGTATCATAAAAGATAAACTTTATTGATGAGAAGAACTCAGAACTGAAGAAGCAAAACCAGCTCTGCTTTTCCCACACAAAAATTGTCAACCATCCAAATAGTGAACTCAAAATCAAGGAATCTTCAAGGCTCTGAAGTATCATAAAATATAAACTTTATTGATGAGAAGAACTCAGAACTGAAGAAGCAAAACCAGCTCTGCTTTTCCCACACAAAAATTGTCAACCATCCAAATAGTGAACTCAAAATCAAGGAATCGTCAAGGCTCTGAAGTGTCATAAAATATAAACTTTATTGATGAGAAGAACTCAGAACTGAAGAAGCAAAACCAGCTCTGCTTTTCCCACACAAAAATTGTCAACCATCCAAATAATGAACTCAAAATCAAGGAATCTTCAAGGCTCTGAAGTATCATAAAAGATAAAATTTATTGATGAGAAGAACTCAGAACTGAAGAAGCAAAACCAGCTCTGCTTTTCCCACACAAAAATTGTCAACCATCCAAATAGTGAACTCAAAATCAAGGAATCTTCAAGGCTCTGAAGTATCATAAAAGATAAACTTTATTGATGAGAAGAACTCAGAACTGAAGAAGCAAAACCAGCTCTGCTTTTCCCACACAAAAATTGTCAACCATCCAAATAGTGAACTCAAAGTCAAGGAATCTTCAAGGCTCTGAAGTATCATAAAAGATAAACTTTATTGATGAGAAGAACTCAGAACTGAAGAAGCAAAACCAGCTCTGCTTTTCCCACACAAAAATTGTCAACCATCCAAATAGTGAACTCAAAATCAAGGAATCTTCAAGGCTCTGAAGTATCATAAAATATAAACTTTATTGATGAGAAGAACTCAGAACTGAAGAAGCAAAACCAGCTCTGCTTTTCCCACACAAAAATTGTCAACCATCCAAATAGTGAACTCAAAATCAAGGAATCGTCAAGGCTCTGAAGTGTCATAAAATATAAACTTTATTGATGAGAAGAACTCAGAACTGAAGAAGCAAAACCAGCTCTGCTTTTCCCACACAAAAATTGTCAACCATCCAAATAATGAACTCAAAATCAAGGAATCTTCAAGGCTCTGAAGTATCATAAAAGATAAAATTTATTGATGAGAAGAACTCAGAACTGAAGAAGCAAAACCAGCTCTGCTTTTCCCACACAAAAATTGTCAACCATCCAAATAGTGAACTCAAAATCAAGGAATCTTCAAGGCTCTGAAGTATCATAAAAGATAAACTTTATTGATGAGAAGAACTCAGAACTGAAGAAGCAAAACCAGCTCTGCTTTTCCCACACAAAAATTGTCAACCATCCAAATAGTGAACTCAAAATCAAGGAATCTTCAAGGCTCTGAAGTATCATAAAATATAAACTTTATTGATGAGAAGAACTCAGAACTGAAGAAGCAAAACCAGCTCTGCTTTTCCCACACAAAAATTGTCAACCATCCAAATAGTGAACTGAAAATCAAGGAATCGTCAAGGCTCTGAAGTATCATAAAAGATAAAATTTATTGATGAGAAGAACTCAGAACTGAAGAAGCAAAACCAGCTCTGCTTTTCCCACACAAAAATTGTCAACCATCCAAATAGTGAACTCAAAATCAAGGAATCTTCAAGGCTCTGAAGTATCATAAAAGATAAACTTTATTGATGAGAAGAACTCAGAACTGAAGAAGCAAAACCAGCTCTGCTTTTCCCACACAAAAATTGTCAACCATCCAAATAGTGAACTCAAAATCAAGGAATCGTCAAGGCTCTGAAGTGTCATAAAAGATAAACTTTATTGATGAGAAGAACTCAGAACTGAAGAAGCAAAACCAGCTCTGCTTTTCCCACACAAAAATTGTCAACCATCCAAATAGTGAACTCAAAATCAAGGAATCTTCAAGGCTCTGAAGTGTCATAAAAGATAAACTTTATTGATGAGAAGAACTCAGAACTGAAGAAGCAAAACCAGCTCTGCTTTTCCCACACAAAAATTGTCAACCATCCAAATAGTGAACTCAAAATCAAGGAATCTTCAAGGCTCTGAAGTGTCATAAAAGATAAACTTTATTGATGAGAAGAACTCAGAACTGAAGAAGCAAAACCAGCTCTGCTTTTCCCACACAAAAATTGTCAAACATCCAAATAGTGAACTCAAAATCAAGGAATCTTCAAGGCTCTGAAGTATCATAAAAGATAAACTTTATTGATGAGAAGAACTCAGAACTGAAGAAGCAAAACCAGCTCTGCTTTTCCCACACAAAAATTGTCAACCATCCAAATAGTGAACTCAAAATCAAGGAATCTTCAAGGCTCTGAAGTGTCATAAAAGATAAACTTTATTGATGAGAAGAACTCAGAACTGAAGAAGCAAAACCAGCTCTGCTTTTCCCACACAAAAATTGTCAACCATCCAAATAGTGAACTCAAAATCAAGGAATCTTCAAGGCTCTGAAGTATCATAAAAGATAAACTTTATTGATGAGAAGAACTCAGAACTGAAGAAGCAAAACCAGCTCTGCTTTTCCCACACAAAAACTGTGAACTATCCAAATAGTGAACTCAAAATCAAGGAATCGTCAAGGCTCTGAAGTATCATAAAAGATAAACTTTATTGATGAGAAGAACTCAGAACTGAAGAAGCAAAACCAGCTCTGCTTTTCCCACACAAAAATTGTCAACCATCAAAATAGTGAACTCAAAATCAAGGAATCGTCAAGGCTCTGAAGTGTCATAAAAGATAAACTTTATTGATGAGAAGAACTCAGAACTGAAGAAGCAAAACCAGCTCTGCTTTTCCCACACAAAAATTGTCAAGCATCCAAATAGTGAACTCAAAGTCAAGGAATCTTCAAGGCTCTGAAGTATCATAAAAGATAAACTTTATTGATGAGAAGAACTCAGAACTGAAGAAGCAAAACCAGCTCTGCTTTTCCCATACAAAAATTGTCAACCATCCAAATAGTGAACTCAAAGTCAAGGAATCTTCAAGGCTCTGAAGTATCATAAAAGATAAACTTTATTGATGAGAAGAACTCAGAACTGAAGAAGCAAAACCAGCTCTGCTTTTCCCACACAAAAATTGTCAACCATCCAAATTGTGAACTCAAAATCAAGGAATCTTCAAGGCTCTGAAGTATCATAAAATATAAACTTTATTGATGAGAAGAACTCAGAACTGAAGAAGCAAAACCAGCTCTGCTTTTCCCACACAAAAATTGTCAACCATCCAAATAGTGAACTCAAAATCAAGGAATCGTCAAGGCTCTGAAGTGTCATAAAATATAAACTTTATTGATGAGAAGAACTCAGAACTGAAGAAGCAAAACCAGCTCTGCTTTTCCCACACAAAAATTGTCAACCATCCAAATAATGAACTCAAAATCAAGGAATCTTCAAGGCTCTGAAGTATCATAAAAGATAAAATTTATTGATGAGAAGAACTCAGAACTGAAGAAGCAAAACCAGCTCTGCTTTTCCCACACAAAAATTGTCAACCATCCAAATAGTGAACTCAAAATCAAGGAATCTTCAAGGCTCTGAAGTATCATAAAATATAAACTTTATTGATGAGAAGAACTCAGAACTGAAGAAGCAAAACCAGCTCTACTTTTCCCACACAAAAATTGTCAACCATCCAAATAGTGAACTCAAAATCAAGGAATCGTCAAGGCTCTGAAGTGTCATAAAATATAAACTTTATTGATGAGAAGAACTCAGAACTGAAGAAGCAAAACCAGCTCTGCTTTTCCCACACAAAAATTGTCAACCATCCAAATAATGAACTCAAAATCAAGGAATCTTCAAGGCTCTGAAGTATCATAAAAGATAAAATTTATTGATGAGAAGAACTCAGAACTGAAGAAGCAAAACCAGCTCTGCTTTTCCCACACAAAAATTGTCAACCATCCAAATAGTGAACTCAAAATCAAGGAATCTTCAAGGCTCTGAAGTATCATAAAAGATAAACTTTATTGATGAGAAGAACTCAGAACTGAAGAAGCAAAACCAGCTCTGCTTTTCCCACACAAAAATTGTCAACCATCCAAATAGTGAACTCAAAGTCAAGGAATCTTCAAGGCTCTGAAGTATCATAAAAGATAAACTTTATTGATGAGAAGAACTCAGAACTGAAGAAGCAAAACCAGCTCTGCTTTTCCCACACAAAAATTGTCAACCATCCAAATAGTGAACTCAAAATCAAGGAATCTTCAAGGCTCTGAAGTATGATAAAATATAAACTTTATTGATGAGAAGAACTCAGAACTGAAGAAGCAAAACCAGCTCTGCTTTTCCCACACAAAAATTGTCAACCATCCAAATAGTGAACTCAAAATCAAGGAATCGTCAAGGCTCTGAAGTGTCATAAAATATAAACTTTATTGATGAGAAGAACTCAGAACTGAAGAAGCAAAACCAGCTCTGCTTTTCCCACACAAAAATTGTCAACCATCCAAATAATGAACTCAAAATCAAGGAATCTTCAAGGCTCTGAAGTATCATAAAAGATAAAATTTATTGATGAGAAGAACTCAGAACTGAAGAAGCAAAACCAGCTCTGCTTTTCCCACACAAAAATTGTCAACCATCCAAATAGTGAACTCAAAATCAAGGAATCTTCAAGGCTCTGAAGTATCATAAAAGATAAACTTTATTGATGAGAAGAACTCAGAACTGAAGAAGCAAAACCAGCTCTGCTTTTCCCACACAAAAATTGTCAACCATCCAAATAGTGAACTCAAAATCAAGGAATCTTCAAGGCTCTGAAGTATCATAAAATATAAACTTTATTGATGAGAAGAACTCAGAACTGAAGAAGCAAAACCAGCTCTGCTTTTCCCACACAAAAATTGTCAACCATCCAAATAGTGAACTCAAAATCAAGGAATCGTCAAGGCTCTGAAGTATCATAAAAGATAAAATTTATTGATGAGAAGAACTCAGAACTGAAGAAGCAAAACCAGCTCTGCTTTTCCCACACAAAAATTGTCAACCATCCAAATAGTGAACTCAAAATCAAGGAATCTTCAAGGCTCTGAAGTATCATAAAAGATAAACTTTATTGATGAGAAGAACTCAGAACTGAAGAAGCAAAACCAGCTCTGCTTTTCCCACACAAAAATTGTCAACCATCCAAATAGTGAACTCAAAATCAAGGAATCTTCAAGGCTCTGAAGTATCATAAAAGATAAACTTTATTGATGAGAAGAACTCAGAACTGAAGAAGCAAAACCAGCTCTGCTTTTCCCACACAAAAATTGTCAACCATCCAAATAGTGAACTCAAAATCAAGGAATCGTCAAGGCTCTGAAGTGTCATAAAATATAAACTTTATTGATGAGAAGAACTCAGAACTGAAGAAGCAAAACCAGCTCTGCTTTTCCCACACAAAAATTGTCAACCATCCAAATAATGAACTCAAAATCAAGGAATCTTCAAGGCTCTGAAGTATCATAAAAGATAAAATTTATTGATGAGAAGAACTCAGAACTGAAGAAGCAAAACCAGCTCTGCTTTTCCCACACAAAAATTGTCAACCATCCAAATAGTGAACTCAAAATCAAGGAATCTTCAAGGCTCTGAAGTATCATAAAAGATAAACTTTATTGATGAGAAGAACTCAGAACTGAAGAAGCAAAACCAGCTCTGCTTTTCCCACACAAAAATTGTCAACCATCCAAATAGTGAACTCAAAATCAAGGAATCGTCAAGGCTCTGAAGTGTCATAAAAGATAAACTTTATTGATGAGAAGAACTCAGAACTGAAGAAGCAAAACCAGCTCTGCTTTTCCCACACAAAAATTGTCAACCATCCAAATAGTGAACTCAAAATCAAGGAATCTTCAAGGCTCTGAAGTGTCATAAAAGATAAACTTTATTGATGAGAAGAACTCAGAACTGAAGAAGCAAAACCAGCTCTGCTTTTCCCACACAAAAATTGTCAACCATCCAAATAGTGAACTCAAAATCAAGGAATCTTCAAGGCTCTGAAGTGTCATAAAAGATAAACTTTATTGATGAGAAGAACTCAGAACTGAAGAAGCAAAACCAGCTCTGCTTTTCCCACACAAAAATTGTCAACCATCCAAATAGTGAACTCAAAATCAAGGAATCTTCAAGGCTCTGAAGTGTCATAAAAGATAAACTTTATTGATGAGAAGAACTCAGAACTGAAGAAGCAAAACCAGCTCTGCTTTTCCCACACAAAAATTGTCAACCATCCAAATAGTGAACTCAAAATCAAGGAATCGTCAAGGCTCTAAAGTATCATAAAAGATAAACTTTATTGATGAGAAGAACTCAGAACTGAAGAAGCAAAACCAGCTCTGCTTTTCCCACACAAAAATTGTCAACCATCAAAATAGTGAACTCAAAATCAAGGAATCGTCAAGGCTCTGAAGTGTCATAAAAGATAAACTTTATTGATGAGAAGAACTCAGAACTGAAGAAGCAAAACCAGCTCTGCTTTTCCCACACAAAAATTGTCAAGCATCCAAATAGTGAACTCAAAGTCAAGGAATCTTCAAGGCTCTGAAGTATCATAAAAGATAAACTTTATTGATGAGAAGAACTCAGAACTGAAGAAGCAAAATCAGCTCTGCTTTTCCCATACAAAAATTGTCAACCATCCAAATAGTGAACTCAAAGTCAAGGAATCTTCAAGGCTCTGAAGTATCATAAAAGATAAACTTTATTGATGAGAAGAACTCAGAACTGAAGAAGCAAAACCAGCTCTGCCTTTCCCACACAAAAATTGTCAACCATCCAAATAGTGAACTCAAAATCAAGGAATCGTCAAGGCTCTGAAGTGTCATAAAATATAAACTTTATTGATGAGAAGAAGTCAGAACTGAAGAAGCAAAACCAGCTCTGCTTTTCCCACACAAAAATTGTCAACCATCCAAATAATGAACTCAAAATCAAGGAATCTTCAAGGCTCTGAAGTATCATAAAAGATAAAATTTATTGATGAGAAGAACTCAGAACTGAAGAAGCAAAACCAGCTCTGCTTTTCCCACACAAAAATTGTCAACCATCCAAATAGTGAACTCAAAATCAAGGAATCTTCAAGGCTCTGAAGTGTCATAAAAGATAAACTTTATTGATGAGAAGAACTCAGAACTGAAGAAGCAAAACCAGCTCTGCTTTTCCCACACAAAAATTGTCAAACATCCAAATAGTGAACTCAAAATCAAGGAATCTTCAAGGCTCTGAAGTATCATAAAAGATAAACTTTATTGATGAGAAGAACTCAAAACCAGCTCTGCTTTTCCCACACAAAAATTGTCAACCATCCAAATAGTGAACTCAAAATCAAGGAATCTTCAAGGCTCTGAAGTGTCATAAAAGATAAACTTTATTGATGAGAAGAACTCAGAACTGAAGAAGCAAAACCAGCTCTGCTTTTCCCACACAAAAATTGTCAACCATCCAAATAGTGAACTCAAAATCAAGGAATCTTCAAGGCTCTGAAGTATCATAAAAGATAAACTTTATTGATGAGAAGAACTCAGAACTGAAGAAGCAAAACCAGCTCTGCTTTTCCCACACAAAAACTGTGAACTATCCAAATAGTGAACTCAAAATCAAGGAATCGTCAAGGCTCTGAAGTATCATAAAAGATAAACTTTATTGATGAGAAGAACTCAGAACTGAAGAAGCAAAACCAGCTCTGCTTTTCCCACACAAAAATTGTCAACCATCAAAATAGTGAACTCAAAATCAAGGAATCGTCAAGGCTCTGAAGTGTGATAAAAGATAAACTTTATTGATGAGAAGAACTCAGAACTGAAGAAGCAAAACCAGCTCTGCTTTTCCCACACAAAAATTGTCAAGCATCCAAATAGTGAACTCAAAGTCAAGGAATCTTCAAGGCTCTGAAGTATCATAAAAGATAAACTTTATTGATGAGAAGAACTCAGAACTGAAGAAGCAAAACCAGCTCTGCTTTTCCCACACAAAAATTGTCAACCATCCAAATAGTGAACTCAAAGTCAAGGAATCTTCAAGGCTCTGAAGTATCATAAAAGATAAACTTTATTGATGAGAAGAACTCAGAACTGAAGAAGCAAAACCAGCTCTGCTTTTCCCACACAAAAATTGTCAACCATCCAAATAGTGAACTCAAAATCAAGGAATCTTCAAGGCTCTGAAGTATCATAAAATATAAACTTTATTGATGAGAAGAACTCAGAACTGAAGAAGCAAAACCAGCTCTGCTTTTCCCACACAAAAATTGTCAACCATCCAAATAGTGAACTCAAAATCAAGGAATCGTCAAGGCTCTGAAGTGTCATAAAATATAAACTTTATTGATGAGAAGAACTCAGAACTGAAGAAGCAAAACCAGCTCTGCTTTTCCCACACAAAAATTGTCAACCATCCAAATAATGAACTCAAAATCAAGGAATCTTCAAGGCTCTGAAGTATCATAAAAGATAAAATTTATTGATGAGAAGAACTCAGAACTGAAGAAGCAAAACCAGCTCTGCTTTTCCCACACAAAAATTGTCAACCATCCAAATAGTGAACTCAAAATCAAGGAATCTTCAAGGCTCTGAAGTATCATAAAAGATAAACTTTATTGATGGAAGAACTCAGAACTGAAGAAGCAAAACCAGCTCTGCTTTTCCCACACAAAAATTGTCAACCATCCAAATAGTGAACTCAAAATCAAGGAATCTTCAAGGCTCTGAAGTATCATAAAAGATAAAATTTATTGATGAGAAGAACTCAGAACTGAAGAAGCAAAACCAGCTCTGCTTTTCCCACACAAAAATTGTCAACCATCCAAATAGTGAACTCAAAATCAAGGAATCTTCAAGGCTCTGAAGTATCATAAAAGATAAACTTTATTGATGAGAAGAACTCAGAACTGAAGAAGCAAAACCAGCTCTGCTTTTCCCACACAAAAATTGTCAACCATCCAAATAGTGAACTCAAAATCAAGGAATCTTCAAGGCTCTGAAGTATCATAAAAGATAAACTTTATTGATGAGAAGAACTCAGAACTGAAGAAGCAAAACCAGCTCTGCTTTTCCCACACAAAAATTGTCAACCATCCAAATAGTGAACTCAAAATCAAGGAATCGTCAAGGCTCTGAAGTGTCATAAAAGATAAACTTTATTGATGAGAAGAACTCAGAACTGAAGAAGCAAAACCAGCTCTGCTTTTCCCACACAAAAATTGTCAACCATCCAAATAGTGAACTCAAAATCAAGGAATCTTCAAGGCTCTGAAGTATCATAAAAGATAAACTTTATTGATGAGAAGAACTCAGAACTGAAGAAGCAAAACCAGCTCTGCTTTTCCCACACAAAAAGTGTCAACCATCCAAATAGTGAACTCAAAATCAAGGAATCTTCAAGGCTCTGAAGTATCATAAAAGATAAACTTTATTGATGAGAAGAACTCAAAACCAGCTCTGCTTTTCCCACACAAAAATTGTCAACCATCCAAATAGTGAACTCAAAATCAAGGAATCTTCAAGGCTCTGAAGTATCATAAAAGATAAACTTTATTGATGAGAAGAACTCAAAACCAGCTCTGCTTTTCCCACACAAAAATTGTCAACCATCCAAATAGTGAACTCAAAATCAAGGAATCTTCAAGGCTCTGAAGTGTCATAAAAGATAAACTTTATTGATGAGAAGAACTCAGAACTGAAGAAGCAAAACCAGCTCTGCTTTTCCCACACAAAAATTGTCAACCATCCAAATAGTGAACTCAAAATCAAGGAATCTTCAAGGCTCTGAAGTATCATAAAAGATAAACTTTATTGATGAGAAGAACTCAGAACTGAAGAAGCAAAACCAGCTCTGCTTTTCCCACACAAAAACTGTGAACTATCCAAATAGTGAACTCAAAATCAAGGAATCGTCAAGGCTCTGAAGTATCATAAAAGATAAACTTTATTGATGAGAAGAACTCAGAACTGAAGAAGCAAAACCAGCTCTGCTTTTCCCACACAAAAATTGTCAACCATCAAAATAGTGAACTCAAAATCAAGGAATCGTCAAGGCTCTGAAGTGTGATAAAAGATAAACTTTATTGATGAGAAGAACTCAGAACTGAAGAAGCAAAACCAGCTCTGCTTTTCCCACACAAAAATTGTCAAGCATCCAAATAGTGAACTCAAAGTCAAGGAATCTTCAAGGCTCTGAAGTATCATAAAAGATAAACTTTATTGATGAGAAGAACTCAGAACTGAAGAAGCAAAACCAGCTCTGCTTTTCCCACACAAAAATTGTCAACCATCCAAATAGTGAACTCAAAGTCAAGGAATCTTCAAGGCTCTGAAGTATCATAAAAGATAAACTTTATTGATGAGAAGAACTCAGAACTGAAGAAGCAAAACCAGCTCTGCTTTTCCCACACAAAAATTGTCAACCATCCAAATAGTGAACTCAAAATCAAGGAATCTTCAAGGCTCTGAAGTATCATAAAATATAAACTTTATTGATGAGAAGAACTCAGAACTGAAGAAGCAAAACCAGCTCTGCTTTTCCCACACAAAAATTGTCAACCATCCAAATAGTGAACTCAAAATCAAGGAATCTTCAAGGCTCTGAAGTATCATAAAAGATAAAACTTTATTCATGAGAAGAACTCAGAACTGAAGAAGCAAAACCAGCTCTGCTTTTCCCACACAAAAACTGTGAACTATCCAAATAGTGAACTCAAAATCAAGGAATCTTCAAGGCTCTGAAGTATCATAAAAGATAAACTTTATTGATGAGAAGAACTCAAAACCAGCTCTGCTTTTCCCACACAAAAATTGTCAACCATCCAAATAGTGAACTCAAAATCAAGGAATCTTCAAGGCTCTGAAGTATCATAAAAGATAAACTTTATTGATGAGAAGAACTCAAAACCAGCTCTGCTTTTCCCACACAAAAATTGTCAACCATCCAAATAGTGAACTCAAAATCAAGGAATCTTCAAGGCTCTGAAGTATCATAAAATATAAACTTTATTGATGAGAAGAACTCAGAACTGAAGAAGCAAAACCAGCTCTGCTTTTCCCACACAAAAATTGTCAACCATCCAAATAGTGAACTCAAAATCAAGGAATCGTCAAGGCTCTGAAGTGTCATAAAATATAAACTTTATTGATGAGAAGAACTCAGAACTGAAGAAGCAAAACCAGCTCTGCTTTTCCCACACAAAAATTGTCAACCATCCAAATAATGAACTCAAAATCAAGGAATCTTCAAGGCTCTGAAGTATCATAAAAGATAAACTTTATTGATGAGAAGAACTCAGAACTGAAGAAGCAAAACCAGCTCTGCTTTTCCCACACAAAAATTGTCAACCATCCAAATAGTGAACTCAAAATCAAGGAATCTTCAAGGCTCTGAAGTATCATAAAAGATAAACTTTATTGATGGAAGAACTCAGAACTGAAGAAGCAAAACCAGCTCTGCTTTTCCCACACAAAAATTGTCAACCATCCAAATAGTGAACTCAAAGTCAAGGAATCTTCAAGGCTCTGAAGTATCATAAAAGATAAACTTTATTGATGAGAAGAACTCAGAACTGAAGAAGCAAAACCAGCTCTGCTTTTCCCACACAAAAATTGTCAACCATCCAAATAGTGAACTCAAAATCAAGGAATCTTCAAGGCTCTGAAGTATCATAAAAGATAAACTTTATTGATGAGAAGAACTCAGAACTGAAGAAGCAAAACCAGCTCTGCTTTTCCCACACAAAAATTGTCAACCATCCAAATAATGAACTCAAAATCAAGGAATCTTCAAGGCTCTGAAGTGTCATAAAATATAAACTTTATTGATGAGAAGAACTCAGAACTGAAGAAGCAAAACCAGCTCTGCTTTTCCCACACAAAAATTGTCAACCATCCAAATAATGAACTCAAAATCAAGGAATCTTCAAGGCTCTGAAGTATCATAAAAGATAAAATTTATTGATGAGAAGAACTCAGAACTGAAGAAGCAAAACCAGCTCTGCTTTTCCCACACAAAAATTGTCAACCATCCAAATAGTGAACTCAAAATCAAGGAATCTTCAAGGCTCTGAAGTATCATAAAAGATAAACTTTATTGATGAGAAGAACTCAGAACTGAAGAAGCAAAACCAGCTCTGCTTTTCCCACACAAAAATTGTCAACCATCCAAATAGTGAACTCAAAATCAAGGAATCTTCAAGGCTCTGAAGTATCATAAAAGATAAACTTTATTGATGAGAAGAACTCAGAACTGAAGAAGCAAAACCAGCTCTGCTTTTCCCACACAAAAATTGTCAACCATCCAAATAGTGAACTCAAAATCAAGGAATCTTCAAGGCTCTGAAGTATCATAAAAGATAAACTTTATTGATGAGAAGAACTCAGAACTGAAGAAGCAAAACCAGCTCTGCTTTTCCCACACAAAAATTGTCAACCATCCAAATAGTGAACTCAAAATCAAGGAATCGTCAAGGCTCTGAAGTGTCATAAAAGATAAACTTTATTGATGAGAAGAACTCAGAACTGAAGAAGCAAAACCAGCTCTGCTTTTCCCACACAAAAATTGTCAACCATCCAAATAGTGAACTCAAAATCAAGGAATCTTCAAGGCTCTGAAGTGTCATAAAAGATAAACTTTATTGATGAGAAGAACTCAGAACTGAAGAAGCAAAACCAGCTCTGCTTTTCCCACACAAAAATTGTCAAGCATCCAAATAGTGAACTCAAAGTCAAGGAATCTTCAAGGCTCTGAAGTATCATAAAAGATAAACTTTATTGATGAGAAGAACTCAGAACTGAAGAAGCAAAACCAGCTCTGCTTTTCCCACACAAAAATTGTCAACCATCCAAATAGTGAACTCAAAGTCAAGGAATCTTCAAGGCTCTGAAGTATCATAAAAGATAAACTTTATTGATGAGAAGAACTCAGAACTGAAGAAGCAAAACCAGCTCTGCTTTTCCCACACAAAAATTGTCAACCATCCAAATAATGAACTCAAAATCAAGGAATCTTGAAGGTTCTGAAGTATCATAAAAGATAAAATTTATTGATGAGAAGAACTCAGAACTGAAGAAGCAAAACCAGCTCTGCTTTTCCCACACAAAAATTGTCAACCATCCAAATAGTGAACTCAAAATCAAGGAATCTTCAAGGCTCTGAAGTATCATAAAAGATAAACTTTATTGATGGAAGAACTCAGAACTGAAGAAGCAAAACCAGCTCTGCTTTTCCCACACAAAAATTGTCAACCATCCAAATAGTGAACTCAAAATCAAGGAATCTTCAAGGCTCTGAAGTATCATAAAAGATAAACTTTATTGATGAGAAGAACTCAGAACTGAAGAAGCAAAACCAGCTCTGCTTTTCCCACACAAAAACTGTCAACCATCCAAATAGTGAACTCAAAATCAAGGAATTGTCAAGGCTCTGAATTATCATAAAAGATAAACTTTATTGATGAGAAGAACTCAGAACTGAAGAAGCAAAACCAGCTCTGCTTTTCCCACACAAAAATTGTCAACCATCCAAATAGTGAACTCAAAATCAAGGAATCTTCAAGGCTCTGAAGTATCATAAAAGATAAACTTTATTGATGAGAACAACTCAGAACTGAAGAAGCAAAACCAGCTCTGCTTTTCCCACACAAAAATTGTCAACCATCCAAATAGTGAACTCAAAGTCAAGGAATCTTCAAGGCTCTGAAGTATCATAAAAGATAAACTTTATTGATGAGAAGAACTCAGAACTGAAGAAGCAAAACCAGCTCTGCTTTTCCCACACAAAAATTGTCAACCATGCAAATAGTGAACTCAAAATCAAGGAATCGTCAAGGCTCTGAAGTGTCATAAAAGATAAACTTTATTGATGAGAAGAACTCAGAACTGAAGAAGCAAAACCAGCTCTGCTTTTCCCACACAAAAATTGTCAACCATCCAAATAGTGAACTGAAAATCAAGGAATCTTCAAGGCTCTGAAGTGTCATAAAAGATAAACTTTATTGATGAGAAGAACTCAGAACTGAAGAAGCAAAACCAGCTCTGCTTTTCCCACACAAAAATTGTCAACCATCCAAATAGTGAACTCAAAATCAAGGAATCTTCAAGGCTCTGAAGTATCATAAAAGATAAACTTTATTGATGAGAAAAACTCAGAACTGAAGAAGCAAAACCAGCTCTGCTTTTCCCACACAAAAATTGTCAACCATCCAAATAGTGAACTCAAAATCAAGGAATCGTCAAGGCTCTGAAATGTCATAAAAGATAAAGTTTATTGATGATAAGAACTCAGAACTGAAGAAGCAAAACCAGCTCTGCTTTTCCCACACAAAAATTGTCAACCATCCAAATAGTGAACTCAAAATCAAGGAATCTTCAAGGCTCTGAAGTATCATAAAAGATAAACTTTATTGATGAGAAGAACTCAGAACTGAAGAAGCAAAACCAGCTCTGCTTTTCCCACACAAAAATTGTCAAGCATCCAAATAGTGAACTCAAAATCAAGGAATCTTCAAGGCTCTGAAGTATCATAAAAGATAAACTTTATTGATGAGAAGAACTCAGAACTGAAGAAGCAAAACCAGCTCTGCTTTTCCCACACAAAAATTGTCAACCATCAAAATAGTGAACTCAAAATCAAGGAATCGTCAAGGCTCTGAAGTATCATAAAATATAAACTTTATTGATGAGAAGAACTCAGAACTGAAGAAGCAAAACCAGCTCTGCTTTTCCCACACAAAAATTGTCAAGCATCCAAATAGTGAACTCAAAGTCAAGGAATCTTCAAGGCTCTGAAGTATCATAAAAGATAAACTTTATTGATGAGAAGAACTCAGAACTGAAGAAGCAAAACCAGCTCTGCTTTTCCCACACAAAAATTGTCAACCATCAAAATAGTGAACTCAAAATCAAGGAATCGTCAAGGCTCTGAAGTGTCATAAAATATAAACTTTATTGATGAGAAGAACTCAGAACTGAAGAAGCAAAACCAGCTCTGCTTTTCCCACACAAAAATTGTCAACCATCCAAATAGTGAACTCAAAGTCAAGGAATCTTCAAGGCTCTGAAGTGTCATAAAAGATAAACTTTATTGATGAGAAGAACTCAGAACTGAAGAAGCAAAACCAGCTCTGCTTTTCCCACACAAAAATTGTCAACCATCCAAATAGTGAACTCAAAATCAAGGAATCTTCAAGGCTCTGAAGTATCATAAAAGATAAACTTTATTGATGAGAAGAACTCAGAACTGCAGAAGCAAAACCAGCTCTGCTTTTCCCACACAAAATTGTCAACCATCCAAATAGTGAACTCAAAATCAAGGAATCGTCAAGGCTCTGAAGTATCATAAAATATAAACTTTATTGATGAGAAGAACTCAGAACTGAAGAAGCAAAACCAGCTCTGCTTTTCCCACACAAAAATTGTCAACCATCCAAATAGTGAACTCAAAATCAAGGAATCTTCAAGGCTCTGAAGTATCATAAAAGATAAACTTTATTGATGAGAAGAACTCAGAACTGAAGAAGCAAAACCAGCTCTGCTTTTCCCACACAAAAATTGTCAACCATCCAAATAGTGAACTCAAAATCAAGGAATCTTCAAGGCTCTGAACTGTCATAAAAGATAAACTTTATTGATGAGAAGAACTCAGAACTGAAGAAGCAAAACCAGCTCTGCTTTTCCCACACAAAAATTGTCAAGCATCCAAATAGTGAACTCAAAATCAAGGAATCTTCAAGGCTCTGAAGTATCATAAAAGATAAACTTTATTGATGAGAAGAACTCAGAACTGAAGAAGCAAAACCAGCTCTGCTTTTCCCACACAAAAATTGTCAACCATCCAAATAGTGAACTCAAAATCAAGGAATCTTCAAGGCTCTGAAGTATCATAAAAGATAAACTTTATTGATGAGAAGAACTCAGAACTGAAGAAGCAAAACCAGCTCTGCTTTTCCCACACAAAAATTGTCAACCATCCAAATAGTGAAATCAAAGTCAAGGAATCTTCAAGGCTCTGAAGTATCATATAAGATAAACTTTATTGATGAGAAGAACTCAGAATTGAAGAAGCAAAACCAGCTCTGCTTTTCCCACACAAAAATTGTCAACCATCCAAATAGTGAACTCAAAATCAAGGAATCGTCAAGGCTCTGAAGTATCATAAAAGATAAACTTTATTGATGAGAAGAACTCAGAAATGAAGAAGCAAAACCAGCTCTGCTTTTCCCACACAAAAACTGTCAACCATCCAAATAGTGAACTCAAAATAAAGGAATCGTCAAGGCTCTGAAGTATCATAAAAGATAAACTTTATTGATGAGAAGAACTCAGAAATGAAGAAGCAAAACCAGCTCTGCTTTTCCCACACAGAAATTGTCAACCATCCAAATAGTGAACTCAAAATAAAGGAATCGTCAAGGCTCTGAAGTATCATAAAAGATAAACTTTATTGATGAGAAGAACTCAGAACTGAAGAAGCAAAACCAGCTCTGCTTTTCCCACACAAAAATTGTCAACCATCCAAATAGTGAACTCAAAGTCAAGGAATCTTCAAGGCTCTGAAGTGTCATAAAATATAAACTTTATTGATGAGAAGAACTCAGAACTGAAGAAGCAAAACCAGCTCTGCTTTTCCCACACAAAAATTGTCAACCATCCAAATAGTGAACTCAAAATCAAGGAATCTTCAAGGCTCTGAAGTGTCATAAAAGATAAACTTTATTGATGAGAAGAACTCAGAACTGAAGAAGCAAAACCAGCTCTGCTTTTCCCACACAAAAATTGTCAACCATCCAAATAGTGAACTCAAAGTCAAGGAATCTTCAAGACTCTGAAGTATCATAAAAGATAAACTTTATTGATGAGAAGAACTCAGAACTGAAGAAGCAAAACCAGCTCTGCTTTTCCCACACAAAAATTATCAACCATCCAAATAGTGAACTCAAAATCAAGGAATCTTCAAGGCTCTGAAGTATCATAAAAGATAAACTTTATTGATGAGAAGAACTCAGAACTGAAGAAGCAAAACCAGCTCTGCTTTTCCCACACAAAAATTGTCAACCATCCAAATAGTGAACTCAAAATCAAGGAATCTTCAAGGCTCTGAAGTATCATAAAAGATAAACTTTATTGATGAGAAGAACTCAGAACTGAAGAAGCAAAACCAGCTCTGCTTTTCCCACACAAAAATTGTCAACCATCCAAATAGTGAACTCAAAGTCAAGGAATCTTCAAGGCTCTGAAGTATCATAAAAGATAAACTTTATTGATGAGAAGAACTCAGAACTGAAGAAGCAAAACCAGCTCTGCTTTTCCCACACAAAAATTGTCAACCATCCAAATAGTGAACTGAAAGTCAAGGAATCTTCAAGGCTCTGAAGTATCATAAAAGATAAACTTTATTGATGAGAAGAACTCAGAACTGAAGAAGCAAAACCAGCTCTGCTTTTCCCACACAAAAATTGTCAACCATCCAAATAGTGAACTCAAAGTCAAGGAATCTTCAAGGCTCTGAAGTATCATAAAAGATAAACTTTATGGATGAGAAGAACTCAGAACTGAAGAAGCAAAACCAGCTCTGCTTTTCCCACACAAAAATTGTCAACCATCCAAATAGTGAACTCAAAATCAAGGAATCTTCAAGGCTCTGAAGTATCATAAAATATAAACTTTATTGATGAGAAGAACTCAGAACTGAAGAAGCAAAACCAGCTCTGCTTTTCCCACACAAAAATTGTCAACCATCCAAATAGTGAACTCAAAATCAAGGAATCTTCAAGGCTCTGAAGTGTCATAAAATATAAACTTTATTGATGAGAAGAACTCAGAACTGAAGAAGCAAAACCAGCTCTGCTTTTCCCACACAAAAATTGTCAACCATCCAAATAGTGAACTCAAAATCAAGGAATCGTCAAGGCTCTGAAGTATCATAAAATATAAACTTTATTGATGAGAAGAACTCAGAACTGAAGAAGCAAAACCAGCTCTGCTTTTCCCACACAAAAATTGTCAACCATCCAAATAATGAACTCAAAATCAAGGAATCTTCAAGGCTCTGAAGTATCATAAAAGATAAACTTTATTGATGAGAAGAACTCAGAACTGAAGAAGCAAAACCAGTTCTGCTTTTCCCACACAAAAATTGTCAACCATCCAAATAGTGAACTGAAAGTCAAGGAATCTTCAAGGCTCTGAAGTATCATAAAAGATAAACTTTATGGATGAGAAGAACTCAGAACTGAAGAAGCAAAACCAGCTCTGCTTTTCCCACACAAAAATTGTCAACCATCCAAATAGTGAACTCAAAGTCAAGGAATCTTCAAGGCTCTGAAGTATCATAAAAGATAAACTTTATGGATGAGAAGAACTCAGAACTGAAGAAGCAAAACTAGCTCTGCTTTTCCCACACATAAATTGTCAACCATCCAAATAGTGAACTCAAAATCAAGGAATCTTCAAGGCTCTGAAGTATCATAAAATATAAACTTTATTGATGAGAAGAACTCAGAACTGAAGAAGCAAAACCAGCTCTGCTTTTCCCACACAAAAATTGTCAACCATCCAAATAGTGAACTCAAAATCAAGGAATCTTCAAGGCTCTGAAGTATCATAAAAGATAAACTTTATTGATGAGAAGAACTCAGAACTGAAGAAGCAAAACCAGCTCTGCTTTTCCCACACAAAAATTGTCAACCATCCAAATTGTGAACTCAAAATCAAGGAATCTTCAAGGCTCTGAAGTATCATAAAATATAAACTTTATTGATGAGAAGAACTCAGAACTGAAGAAGCAAAACCAGCTCTGCTTTTCCCACACAAAAATTGTCAACCATCCAAATAGTGAACTCAAAATCAAGGAATCGTCAAGGCTCTGAAGTGTCATAAAATATAAACTTTATTGATGAGAAGAACTCAGAACTGAAGAAGCAAAACCAGCTCTGCTTTTCCCACACAAAAATTGTCAACCATCCAAATAATGAACTCAAAATCAAGGAATCTTCAAGGCTCTGAAGTATCATAAAAGATAAAATTTATTGATGAGAAGAACTCAGAACTGAAGAAGCAAAACCAGCTCTGCTTTTCCCACACAAAAATTGTCAACCATCCAAATAGTGAACTCAAAATCAAGGAATCTTCAAGGCTCTGAAGTATCATAAAATATAAACTTTATTGATGAGAAGAACTCAGAACTGAAGAAGCAAAACCAGCTCTACTTTTCCCACACAAAAATTGTCAACCATCCAAATAGTGAACTCAAAATCAAGGAATCGTCAAGGCTCTGAAGTGTCATAAAATATAAACTTTATTGATGAGAAGAACTCAGAACTGAAGAAGCAAAACCAGCTCTGCTTTTCCCACACAAAAATTGTCAACCATCCAAATAATGAACTCAAAATCAAGGAATCTTCAAGGCTCTGAAGTATCATAAAAGATAAAATTTATTGATGAGAAGAACTCAGAACTGAAGAAGCAAAACCAGCTCTGCTTTTCCCACACAAAAATTGTCAACCATCCAAATAGTGAACTCAAAATCAAGGAATCTTCAAGGCTCTGAAGTATCATAAAAGATAAACTTTATTGATGAGAAGAACTCAGAACTGAAGAAGCAAAACCAGCTCTGCTTTTCCCACACAAAAATTGTCAACCATCCAAATAGTGAACTCAAAGTCAAGGAATCTTCAAGGCTCTGAAGTATCATAAAAGATAAACTTTATTGATGAGAAGAACTCAGAACTGAAGAAGCAAAACCAGCTCTGCTTTTCCCACACAAAAATTGTCAACCATCCAAATAGTGAACTCAAAATCAAGGAATCTTCAAGGCTCTGAAGTATGATAAAATATAAACTTTATTGATGAGAAGAACTCAGAACTGAAGAAGCAAAACCAGCTCTGCTTTTCCCACACAAAAATTGTCAACCATCCAAATAGTGAACTCAAAATCAAGGAATCTTCAAGGCTCTGAAGTGTCATAAAATATAAACTTTATTGATGAGAAGAACTCAGAACTGAAGAAGCAAAACCAGCTCTGCTTTTCCCACACAAAAATTGTCAACCATCCAAATAGTGAACTCAAAATCAAGGAATCGTCAAGGCTCTGAAGTATCATAAAATATAAACTTTATTGATGAGAAGAACTCAGAACTGAAGAAGCAAAACCAGCTCTGCTTTTCCCACACAAAAATTGTCAACCATCCAAATAATGAACTCAAAATCAAGGAATCTTCAAGGCTCTGAAGTATCATAAAAGATAAACTTTATTGATGAGAAGAACTCAGAACTGAAGAAGCAAAACCAGTTCTGCTTTTCCCACACAAAAATTGTCAACCATCCAAATAGTGAACTGAAAGTCAAGGAATCTTCAAGGCTCTGAAGTATCATAAAAGATAAACTTTATGGATGAGAAGAACTCAGAACTGAAGAAGCAAAACCAGCTCTGCTTTTCCCACACAAAAATTGTCAACCATCCAAATAGTGAACTCAAAGTCAAGGAATCTTCAAGGCTCTGAAGTATCATAAAAGATAAACTTTATGGATGAGAAGAACTCAGAACTGAAGAAGCAAAACCAGCTCTGCTTTTCCCACACAAAAATTGTCAACCATCCAAATAGTGAACTCAAAATCAAGGAATCTTCAAGGCTCTGAAGTATCATAAAATATAAACTTTATTGATGAGAAGAACTCAGAACTGAAGAAGCAAAACCAGCTCTGCTTTTCCCACACAAAAATTGTCAACCATCCAAATAGTGAACTCAAAATCAAGGAATCTTCAAGGCTCTGAAGTATCATAAAAGATAAACTTTATTGATGAGAAGAACTCAGAACTGAAGAAGCAAAACCAGCTCTGCTTTTCCCACACAAAAATTGTCAACCATCCAAATTGTGAACTCAAAATCAAGGAATCTTCAAGGCTCTGAAGTATCATAAAATATAAACTTTATTGATGAGAAGAACTCAGAACTGAAGAAGCAAAACCAGCTCTGCTTTTCCCACACAAAAATTGTCAACCATCCAAATAGTGAACTCAAAATCAAGGAATCGTCAAGGCTCTGAAGTGTCATAAAATATAAACTTTATTGATGAGAAGAACTCAGAACTGAAGAAGCAAAACCAGCTCTGCTTTTCCCACACAAAAATTGTCAACCATCCAAATAATGAACTCAAAATCAAGGAATCTTCAAGGCTCTGAAGTATCATAAAAGATAAAATTTATTGATGAGAAGAACTCAGAACTGAAGAAGCAAAACCAGCTCTGCTTTTCCCACACAAAAATTGTCAACCATCCAAATAGTGAACTCAAAATCAAGGAATCTTCAAGGCTCTGAAGTATCATAAAATATAAACTTTATTGATGAGAAGAACTCAGAACTGAAGAAGCAAAACCAGCTCTACTTTTCCCACACAAAAATTGTCAACCATCCAAATAGTGAACTCAAAATCAAGGAATCGTCAAGGCTCTGAAGTGTCATAAAATATAAACTTTATTGATGAGAAGAACTCAGAACTGAAGAAGCAAAACCAGCTCTGCTTTTCCCACACAAAAATTGTCAACCATCCAAATAATGAACTCAAAATCAAGGAATCTTCAAGGCTCTGAAGTATCATAAAAGATAAAATTTATTGATGAGAAGAACTCAGAACTGAAGAAGCAAAACCAGCTCTGCTTTTCCCACACAAAAATTGTCAACCATCCAAATAGTGAACTCAAAATCAAGGAATCTTCAAGGCTCTGAAGTATCATAAAAGATAAACTTTATTGATGAGAAGAACTCAGAACTGAAGAAGCAAAACCAGCTCTGCTTTTCCCACACAAAAATTGTCAACCATCCAAATAGTGAACTCAAAGTCAAGGAATCTTCAAGGCTCTGAAGTATCATAAAAGATAAACTTTATTGATGAGAAGAACTCAGAACTGAAGAAGCAAAACCAGCTCTGCTTTTCCCACACAAAAATTGTCAACCATCCAAATAGTGAACTCAAAATCAAGGAATCTTCAAGGCTCTGAAGTATGATAAAATATAAACTTTATTGATGAGAAGAACTCAGAACTGAAGAAGCAAAACCAGCTCTGCTTTTCCCACACAAAAATTGTCAACCATCCAAATAGTGAACTCAAAATCAAGGAATCGTCAAGGCTCTGAAGTGTCATAAAATATAAACTTTATTGATGAGAAGAACTCAGAACTGAAGAAGCAAAACCAGCTCTGCTTTTCCCACACAAAAATTGTCAACCATCCAAATAATGAACTCAAAATCAAGGAATCTTCAAGGCTCTGAAGTATCATAAAAGATAAAATTTATTGATGAGAAGAACTCAGAACTGAAGAAGCAAAACCAGCTCTGCTTTTCCCACACAAAAATTGTCAACCATCCAAATAGTGAACTCAAAATCAAGGAATCTTCAAGGCTCTGAAGTATCATAAAAGATAAACTTTATTGATGAGAAGAACTCAGAACTGAAGAAGCAAAACCAGCTCTGCTTTTCCCACACAAAAATTGTCAACCATCCAAATAGTGAACTCAAAATCAAGGAATCTTCAAGGCTCTGAAGTATCATAAAATATAAACTTTATTGATGAGAAGAACTCAGAACTGAAGAAGCAAAACCAGCTCTGCTTTTCCCACACAAAAATTGTCAACCATCCAAATAGTGAACTCAAAATCAAGGAATCGTCAAGGCTCTGAAGTATCATAAAAGATAAAATTTATTGATGAGAAGAACTCAGAACTGAAGAAGCAAAACCAGCTCTGCTTTTCCCACACAAAAATTGTCAACCATCCAAATAGTGAACTCAAAATCAAGGAATCTTCAAGGCTCTGAAGTATCATAAAAGATAAACTTTATTGATGAGAAGAACTCAGAACTGAAGAAGCAAAACCAGCTCTGCTTTTCCCACACAAAAATTGTCAACCATCCAAATAGTGAACTCAAAATCAAGGAATCTTCAAGGCTCTGAAGTATCATAAAAGATAAACTTTATTGATGAGAAGAACTCAGAACTGAAGAAGCAAAACCAGCTCTGCTTTTCCCACACAAAAATTGTCAACCATCCAAATAGTGAACTCAAAATCAAGGAATCGTCAAGGCTCTGAAGTGTCATAAAATATAAACTTTATTGATGAGAAGAACTCAGAACTGAAGAAGCAAAACCAGCTCTGCTTTTCCCACACAAAAATTGTCAACCATCCAAATAATGAACTCAAAATCAAGGAATCTTCAAGGCTCTGAAGTATCATAAAAGATAAAATTTATTGATGAGAAGAACTCAGAACTGAAGAAGCAAAACCAGCTCTGCTTTTCCCACACAAAAATTGTCAACCATCCAAATAGTGAACTCAAAATCAAGGAATCTTCAAGGCTCTGAAGTATCATAAAAGATAAACTTTATTGATGAGAAGAACTCAGAACTGAAGAAGCAAAACCAGCTCTGCTTTTCCCACACAAAAATTGTCAACCATCCAAATAGTGAACTCAAAATCAAGGAATCGTCAAGGCTCTGAAGTGTCATAAAAGATAAACTTTATTGATGAGAAGAACTCAGAACTGAAGAAGCAAAACCAGCTCTGCTTTTCCCACACAAAAATTGTCAACCATCCAAATAGTGAACTCAAAATCAAGGAATCTTCAAGGCTCTGAAGTGTCATAAAAGATAAACTTTATTGATGAGAAGAACTCAGAACTGAAGAAGCAAAACCAGCTCTGCTTTTCCCACACAAAAATTGTCAACCATCCAAATAGTGAACTCAAAATCAAGGAATCTTCAAGGCTCTGAAGTGTCATAAAAGATAAACTTTATTGATGAGAAGAACTCAGAACTGAAGAAGCAAAACCAGCTCTGCTTTTCCCACACAAAAATTGTCAACCATCCAAATAGTGAACTCAAAATCAAGGAATCTTCAAGGCTCTGAAGTATCATAAAAGATAAACTTTATTGATGAGAAGAACTCAGAACTGAAGAAGCAAAACCAGCTCTGCTTTTCCCACACAAAAACTGTGAACTATCCAAATAGTGAACTCAAAATCAAGGAATCGTCAAGGCTCTAAAGTATCATAAAAGATAAACTTTATTGATGAGAAGAACTCAGAACTGAAGAAGCAAAACCAGCTCTGCTTTTCCCACACAAAAATTGTCAACCATCAAAATAGTGAACTCAAAATCAAGGAATCGTCAAGGCTCTGAAGTGTCATAAAAGATAAACTTTATTGATGAGAAGAACTCAGAACTGAAGAAGCAAAACCAGCTCTGCTTTTCCCACACAAAAATTGTCAAGCATCCAAATAGTGAACTCAAAGTCAAGGAATCTTCAAGGCTCTGAAGTATCATAAAAGATAAACTTTATTGATGAGAAGAACTCAGAACTGAAGAAGCAAAATCAGCTCTGCTTTTCCCATACAAAAATTGTCAACCATCCAAATAGTGAACTCAAAGTCAAGGAATCTTCAAGGCTCTGAAGTATCATAAAAGATAAACTTTATTGATGAGAAGAACTCAGAACTGAAGAAGCAAAACCAGCTCTGCCTTTCCCACACAAAAATTGTCAACCATCCAAATAGTGAACTCAAAATCAAGGAATCGTCAAGGCTCTGAAGTGTCATAAAATATAAACTTTATTGATGAGAAGAAGTCAGAACTGAAGAAGCAAAACCAGCTCTGCTTTTCCCACACAAAAATTGTCAACCATCCAAATAATGAACTCAAAATCAAGGAATCTTCAAGGCTCTGAAGTATCATAAAAGATAAAATTTATTGATGAGAAGAACTCAGAACTGAAGAAGCAAAACCAGCTCTGCTTTTCCCACACAAAAATTGTCAACCATCCAAATAGTGAACTCAAAATCAAGGAATCTTCAAGGCTCTGAAGTGTCATAAAAGATAAACTTTATTGATGAGAAGAACTCAGAACTGAAGAAGCAAAACCAGCTCTGCTTTTCCCACACAAAAATTGTCAAACATCCAAATAGTGAACTCAAAATCAAGGAATCTTCAAGGCTCTGAAGTATCATAAAAGATAAACTTTATTGATGAGAAGAACTCAAAACCAGCTCTGCTTTTCCCACACAAAAATTGTCAACCATCCAAATAGTGAACTCAAAATCAAGGAATCTTCAAGGCTCTGAAGTGTCATAAAAGATAAACTTTATTGATGAGAAGAACTCAGAACTGAAGAAGCAAAACCAGCTCTGCTTTTCCCACACAAAAATTGTCAACCATCCAAATAGTGAACTCAAAATCAAGGAATCTTCAAGGCTCTGAAGTATCATAAAAGATAAACTTTATTGATGAGAAGAACTCAGAACTGAAGAAGCAAAACCAGCTCTGCTTTTCCCACACAAAAACTGTGAACTATCCAAATAGTGAACTCAAAATCAAGGAATCGTCAAGGCTCTGAAGTATCATAAAAGATAAACTTTATTGATGAGAAGAACTCAGAACTGAAGAAGCAAAACCAGCTCTGCTTTTCCCACACAAAAATTGTCAACCATCAAAATAGTGAACTCAAAATCAAGGAATCGTCAAGGCTCTGAAGTGTGATAAAAGATAAACTTTATTGATGAGAAGAACTCAGAACTGAAGAAGCAAAACCAGCTCTGCTTTTCCCACACAAAAATTGTCAAGCATCCAAATAGTGAACTCAAAGTCAAGGAATCTTCAAGGCTCTGAAGTATCATAAAAGATAAACTTTATTGATGAGAAGAACTCAGAACTGAAGAAGCAAAACCAGCTCTGCTTTTCCCACACAAAAATTGTCAACCATCCAAATAGTGAACTCAAAGTCAAGGAATCTTCAAGGCTCTGAAGTATCATAAAAGATAAACTTTATTGATGAGAAGAACTCAGAACTGAAGAAGCAAAACCAGCTCTGCTTTTCCCACACAAAAATTGTCAACCATCCAAATAGTGAACTCAAAATCAAGGAATCTTCAAGGCTCTGAAGTATCATAAAATATAAACTTTATTGATGAGAAGAACTCAGAACTGAAGAAGCAAAACCAGCTCTGCTTTTCCCACACAAAAATTGTCAACCATCCAAATAGTGAACTCAAAATCAAGGAATCGTCAAGGCTCTGAAGTGTCATAAAATATAAACTTTATTGATGAGAAGAACTCAGAACTGAAGAAGCAAAACCAGCTCTGCTTTTCCCACACAAAAATTGTCAACCATCCAAATAATGAACTCAAAATCAAGGAATCTTCAAGGCTCTGAAGTATCATAAAAGATAAAATTTATTGATGAGAAGAACTCAGAACTGAAGAAGCAAAACCAGCTCTGCTTTTCCCACACAAAAATTGTCAACCATCCAAATAGTGAACTCAAAATCAAGGAATCTTCAAGGCTCTGAAGTATCATAAAAGATAAACTTTATTGATGGAAGAACTCAGAACTGAAGAAGCAAAACCAGCTCTGCTTTTCCCACACAAAAATTGTCAACCATCCAAATAGTGAACTCAAAATCAAGGAATCTTCAAGGCTCTGAAGTATCATAAAAGATAAAATTTATTGATGAGAAGAACTCAGAACTGAAGAAGCAAAACCAGCTCTGCTTTTCCCACACAAAAATTGTCAACCATCCAAATAGTGAACTCAAAATCAAGGAATCTTCAAGGCTCTGAAGTATCATAAAAGATAAACTTTATTGATGAGAAGAACTCAGAACTGAAGAAGCAAAACCAGCTCTGCTTTTCCCACACAAAAATTGTCAACCATCCAAATAGTGAACTCAAAATCAAGGAATCTTCAAGGCTCTGAAGTATCATAAAAGATAAACTTTATTGATGAGAAGAACTCAGAACTGAAGAAGCAAAACCAGCTCTGCTTTTCCCACACAAAAATTGTCAACCATCCAAATAGTGAACTCAAAATCAAGGAATCGTCAAGGCTCTGAAGTGTCATAAAAGATAAACTTTATTGATGAGAAGAACTCAGAACTGAAGAAGCAAAACCAGCTCTGCTTTTCCCACACAAAAATTGTCAACCATCCAAATAGTGAACTCAAAATCAAGGAATCTTCAAGGCTCTGAAGTATCATAAAAGATAAACTTTATTGATGAGAAGAACTCAGAACTGAAGAAGCAAAACCAGCTCTGCTTTTCCCACACAAAAAGTGTCAACCATCCAAATAGTGAACTCAAAATCAAGGAATCTTCAAGGCTCTGAAGTATCATAAAAGATAAACTTTATTGATGAGAAGAACTCAAAACCAGCTCTGCTTTTCCCACACAAAAATTGTCAACCATCCAAATAGTGAACTCAAAATCAAGGAATCTTCAAGGCTCTGAAGTATCATAAAAGATAAACTTTATTGATGAGAAGAACTCAAAACCAGCTCTGCTTTTCCCACACAAAAATTGTCAACCATCCAAATAGTGAACTCAAAATCAAGGAATCTTCAAGGCTCTGAAGTGTCATAAAAGATAAACTTTATTGATGAGAAGAACTCAGAACTGAAGAAGCAAAACCAGCTCTGCTTTTCCCACACAAAAATTGTCAACCATCCAAATAGTGAACTCAAAATCAAGGAATCTTCAAGGCTCTGAAGTATCATAAAAGATAAACTTTATTGATGAGAAGAACTCAGAACTGAAGAAGCAAAACCAGCTCTGCTTTTCCCACACAAAAACTGTGAACTATCCAAATAGTGAACTCAAAATCAAGGAATCGTCAAGGCTCTGAAGTATCATAAAAGATAAACTTTATTGATGAGAAGAACTCAGAACTGAAGAAGCAAAACCAGCTCTGCTTTTCCCACACAAAAATTGTCAACCATCAAAATAGTGAACTCAAAATCAAGGAATCGTCAAGGCTCTGAAGTGTGATAAAAGATAAACTTTATTGATGAGAAGAACTCAGAACTGAAGAAGCAAAACCAGCTCTGCTTTTCCCACACAAAAATTGTCAAGCATCCAAATAGTGAACTCAAAGTCAAGGAATCTTCAAGGCTCTGAAGTATCATAAAAGATAAACTTTATTGATGAGAAGAACTCAGAACTGAAGAAGCAAAACCAGCTCTGCTTTTCCCACACAAAAATTGTCAACCATCCAAATAGTGAACTCAAAGTCAAGGAATCTTCAAGGCTCTGAAGTATCATAAAAGATAAACTTTATTGATGAGAAGAACTCAGAACTGAAGAAGCAAAACCAGCTCTGCTTTTCCCACACAAAAATTGTCAACCATCCAAATAGTGAACTCAAAATCAAGGAATCTTCAAGGCTCTGAAGTATCATAAAATATAAACTTTATTGATGAGAAGAACTCAGAACTGAAGAAGCAAAACCAGCTCTGCTTTTCCCACACAAAAATTGTCAACCATCCAAATAGTGAACTCAAAATCAAGGAATCTTCAAGGCTCTGAAGTATCATAAAAGATAAAACTTTATTCATGAGAAGAACTCAGAACTGAAGAAGCAAAACCAGCTCTGCTTTTCCCACACAAAAACTGTGAACTATCCAAATAGTGAACTCAAAATCAAGGAATCTTCAAGGCTCTGAAGTATCATAAAAGATAAACTTTATTGATGAGAAGAACTCAAAACCAGCTCTGCTTTTCCCACACAAAAATTGTCAACCATCCAAATAGTGAACTCAAAATCAAGGAATCTTCAAGGCTCTGAAGTATCATAAAAGATAAACTTTATTGATGAGAAGAACTCAAAACCAGCTCTGCTTTTCCCACACAAAAATTGTCAACCATCCAAATAGTGAACTCAAAATCAAGGAATCTTCAAGGCTCTGAAGTATCATAAAATATAAACTTTATTGATGAGAAGAACTCAGAACTGAAGAAGCAAAACCAGCTCTGCTTTTCCCACACAAAAATTGTCAACCATCCAAATAGTGAACTCAAAATCAAGGAATCGTCAAGGCTCTGAAGTGTCATAAAATATAAACTTTATTGATGAGAAGAACTCAGAACTGAAGAAGCAAAACCAGCTCTGCTTTTCCCACACAAAAATTGTCAACCATCCAAATAATGAACTCAAAATCAAGGAATCTTCAAGGCTCTGAAGTATCATAAAAGATAAACTTTATTGATGAGAAGAACTCAGAACTGAAGAAGCAAAACCAGCTCTGCTTTTCCCACACAAAAATTGTCAACCATCCAAATAGTGAACTCAAAATCAAGGAATCTTCAAGGCTCTGAAGTATCATAAAAGATAAACTTTATTGATGGAAGAACTCAGAACTGAAGAAGCAAAACCAGCTCTGCTTTTCCCACACAAAAATTGTCAACCATCCAAATAGTGAACTCAAAGTCAAGGAATCTTCAAGGCTCTGAAGTATCATAAAAGATAAACTTTATTGATGAGAAGAACTCAGAACTGAAGAAGCAAAACCAGCTCTGCTTTTCCCACACAAAAATTGTCAACCATCCAAATAGTGAACTCAAAATCAAGGAATCTTCAAGGCTCTGAAGTATCATAAAAGATAAACTTTATTGATGAGAAGAACTCAGAACTGAAGAAGCAAAACCAGCTCTGCTTTTCCCACACAAAAATTGTCAACCATCCAAATAATGAACTCAAAATCAAGGAATCTTCAAGGCTCTGAAGTGTCATAAAATATAAACTTTATTGATGAGAAGAACTCAGAACTGAAGAAGCAAAACCAGCTCTGCTTTTCCCACACAAAAATTGTCAACCATCCAAATAATGAACTCAAAATCAAGGAATCTTCAAGGCTCTGAAGTATCATAAAAGATAAAATTTATTGATGAGAAGAACTCAGAACTGAAGAAGCAAAACCAGCTCTGCTTTTCCCACACAAAAATTGTCAACCATCCAAATAGTGAACTCAAAATCAAGGAATCTTCAAGGCTCTGAAGTATCATAAAAGATAAACTTTATTGATGAGAAGAACTCAGAACTGAAGAAGCAAAACCAGCTCTGCTTTTCCCACACAAAAATTGTCAACCATCCAAATAGTGAACTCAAAATCAAGGAATCTTCAAGGCTCTGAAGTATCATAAAAGATAAACTTTATTGATGAGAAGAACTCAGAACTGAAGAAGCAAAACCAGCTCTGCTTTTCCCACACAAAAATTGTCAACCATCCAAATAGTGAACTCAAAATCAAGGAATCTTCAAGGCTCTGAAGTATCATAAAAGATAAACTTTATTGATGAGAAGAACTCAGAACTGAAGAAGCAAAACCAGCTCTGCTTTTCCCACACAAAAATTGTCAACCATCCAAATAGTGAACTCAAAATCAAGGAATCGTCAAGGCTCTGAAGTGTCATAAAAGATAAACTTTATTGATGAGAAGAACTCAGAACTGAAGAAGCAAAACCAGCTCTGCTTTTCCCACACAAAAATTGTCAACCATCCAAATAGTGAACTCAAAATCAAGGAATCTTCAAGGCTCTGAAGTGTCATAAAAGATAAACTTTATTGATGAGAAGAACTCAGAACTGAAGAAGCAAAACCAGCTCTGCTTTTCCCACACAAAAATTGTCAAGCATCCAAATAGTGAACTCAAAGTCAAGGAATCTTCAAGGCTCTGAAGTATCATAAAAGATAAACTTTATTGATGAGAAGAACTCAGAACTGAAGAAGCAAAACCAGCTCTGCTTTTCCCACACAAAAATTGTCAACCATCCAAATAGTGAACTCAAAGTCAAGGAATCTTCAAGGCTCTGAAGTATCATAAAAGATAAACTTTATTGATGAGAAGAACTCAGAACTGAAGAAGCAAAACCAGCTCTGCTTTTCCCACACAAAAATTGTCAACCATCCAAATAATGAACTCAAAATCAAGGAATCTTGAAGGCTCTGAAGTATCATAAAAGATAAAATTTATTGATGAGAAGAACTCAGAACTGAAGAAGCAAAACCAGCTCTGCTTTTCCCACACAAAAATTGTCAACCATCCAAATAGTGAACTCAAAATCAAGGAATCTTCAAGGCTCTGAAGTATCATAAAAGATAAACTTTATTGATGGAAGAACTCAGAACTGAAGAAGCAAAACCAGCTCTGCTTTTCCCACACAAAAATTGTCAACCATCCAAATAGTGAACTCAAAATCAAGGAATCTTCAAGGCTCTGAAGTATCATAAAAGATAAACTTTATTGATGAGAAGAACTCAGAACTGAAGAAGCAAAACCAGCTCTGCTTTTCCCACACAAAAACTGTCAACCATCCAAATAGTGAACTCAAAATCAAGGAATTGTCAAGGCTCTGAATTATCATAAAAGATAAACTTTATTGATGAGAAGAACTCAGAACTGAAGAAGCAAAACCAGCTCTGCTTTTCCCACACAAAAATTGTCAACCATCCAAATAGTGAACTCAAAATCAAGGAATCTTCAAGGCTCTGAAGTATCATAAAAGATAAACTTTATTGATGAGAACAACTCAGAACTGAAGAAGCAAAACCAGCTCTGCTTTTCCCACACAAAAATTGTCAACCATCCAAATAGTGAACTCAAAGTCAAGGAATCTTCAAGGCTCTGAAGTATCATAAAAGATAAACTTTATTGATGAGAAGAACTCAGAACTGAAGAAGCAAAACCAGCTCTGCTTTTCCCACACAAAAATTGTCAACCATGCAAATAGTGAACTCAAAATCAAGGAATCGTCAAGGCTCTGAAGTGTCATAAAAGATAAACTTTATTGATGAGAAGAACTCAGAACTGAAGAAGCAAAACCAGCTCTGCTTTTCCCACACAAAAATTGTCAACCATCCAAATAGTGAACTGAAAATCAAGGAATCTTCAAGGCTCTGAAGTGTCATAAAAGATAAACTTTATTGATGAGAAGAACTCAGAACTGAAGAAGCAAAACCAGCTCTGCTTTTCCCACACAAAAATTGTCAACCATCCAAATAGTGAACTCAAAATCAAGGAATCTTCAAGGCTCTGAAGTATCATAAAAGATAAACTTTATTGATGAGAAAAACTCAGAACTGAAGAAGCAAAACCAGCTCTGCTTTTCCCACACAAAAATTGTCAACCATCCAAATAGTGAACTCAAAATCAAGGAATCGTCAAGGCTCTGAAATGTCATAAAAGATAAAGTTTATTGATGATAAGAACTCAGAACTGAAGAAGCAAAACCAGCTCTGCTTTTCCCACACAAAAATTGTCAACCATCCAAATAGTGAACTCAAAATCAAGGAATCTTCAAGGCTCTGAAGTATCATAAAAGATAAACTTTATTGATGAGAAGAACTCAGAACTGAAGAAGCAAAACCAGCTCTGCTTTTCCCACACAAAAATTGTCAAGCATCCAAATAGTGAACTCAAAATCAAGGAATCTTCAAGGCTCTGAAGTATCATAAAAGATAAACTTTATTGATGAGAAGAACTCAGAACTGAAGAAGCAAAACCAGCTCTGCTTTTCCCACACAAAAATTGTCAACCATCAAAATAGTGAACTCAAAATCAAGGAATCGTCAAGGCTCTGAAGTATCATAAAATATAAACTTTATTGATGAGAAGAACTCAGAACTGAAGAAGCAAAACCAGCTCTGCTTTTCCCACACAAAAATTGTCAAGCATCCAAATAGTGAACTCAAAGTCAAGGAATCTTCAAGGCTCTGAAGTATCATAAAAGATAAACTTTATTGATGAGAAGAACTCAGAACTGAAGAAGCAAAACCAGCTCTGCTTTTCCCACACAAAAATTGTCAACCATCAAAATAGTGAACTCAAAATCAAGGAATCGTCAAGGCTCTGAAGTGTCATAAAATATAAACTTTATTGATGAGAAGAACTCAGAACTGAAGAAGCAAAACCAGCTCTGCTTTTCCCACACAAAAATTGTCAACCATCCAAATAGTGAACTCAAAGTCAAGGAATCTTCAAGGCTCTGAAGTGTCATAAAAGATAAACTTTATTGATGAGAAGAACTCAGAACTGAAGAAGCAAAACCAGCTCTGCTTTTCCCACACAAAAATTGTCAACCATCCAAATAGTGAACTCAAAATCAAGGAATCTTCAAGGCTCTGAAGTATCATAAAAGATAAACTTTATTGATGAGAAGAACTCAGAACTGCAGAAGCAAAACCAGCTCTGCTTTTCCCACACAAAATTGTCAACCATCCAAATAGTGAACTCAAAATCAAGGAATCGTCAAGGCTCTGAAGTATCATAAAATATAAACTTTATTGATGAGAAGAACTCAGAACTGAAGAAGCAAAACCAGCTCTGCTTTTCCCACACAAAAATTGTCAACCATCCAAATAGTGAACTCAAAATCAAGGAATCTTCAAGGCTCTGAAGTATCATAAAAGATAAACTTTATTGATGAGAAGAACTCAGAACTGAAGAAGCAAAACCAGCTCTGCTTTTCCCACACAAAAATTGTCAACCATCCAAATAGTGAACTCAAAATCAAGGAATCTTCAAGGCTCTGAACTGTCATAAAAGATAAACTTTATTGATGAGAAGAACTCAGAACTGAAGAAGCAAAACCAGCTCTGCTTTTCCCACACAAAAATTGTCAAGCATCCAAATAGTGAACTCAAAATCAAGGAATCTTCAAGGCTCTGAAGTATCATAAAAGATAAACTTTATTGATGAGAAGAACTCAGAACTGAAGAAGCAAAACCAGCTCTGCTTTTCCCACACAAAAATTGTCAACCATCCAAATAGTGAACTCAAAATCAAGGAATCTTCAAGGCTCTGAAGTATCATAAAAGATAAACTTTATTGATGAGAAGAACTCAGAACTGAAGAAGCAAAACCAGCTCTGCTTTTCCCACACAAAAATTGTCAACCATCCAAATAGTGAAATCAAAGTCAAGGAATCTTCAAGGCTCTGAAGTATCATATAAGATAAACTTTATTGATGAGAAGAACTCAGAATTGAAGAAGCAAAACCAGCTCTGCTTTTCCCACACAAAAATTGTCAACCATCCAAATAGTGAACTCAAAATCAAGGAATCGTCAAGGCTCTGAAGTATCATAAAAGATAAACTTTATTGATGAGAAGAACTCAGAAATGAAGAAGCAAAACCAGCTCTGCTTTTCCCACACAAAAACTGTCAACCATCCAAATAGTGAACTCAAAATAAAGGAATCGTCAAGGCTCTGAAGTATCATAAAAGATAAACTTTATTGATGAGAAGAACTCAGAAATGAAGAAGCAAAACCAGCTCTGCTTTTCCCACACAGAAATTGTCAACCATCCAAATAGTGAACTCAAAATAAAGGAATCGTCAAGGCTCTGAAGTATCATAAAAGATAAACTTTATTGATGAGAAGAACTCAGAACTGAAGAAGCAAAACCAGCTCTGCTTTTCCCACACAAAAATTGTCAACCATCCAAATAGTGAACTCAAAGTCAAGGAATCTTCAAGGCTCTGAAGTGTCATAAAATATAAACTTTATTGATGAGAAGAACTCAGAACTGAAGAAGCAAAACCAGCTCTGCTTTTCCCACACAAAAATTGTCAACCATCCAAATAGTGAACTCAAAATCAAGGAATCTTCAAGGCTCTGAAGTGTCATAAAAGATAAACTTTATTGATGAGAAGAACTCAGAACTGAAGAAGCAAAACCAGCTCTGCTTTTCCCACACAAAAATTGTCAACCATCCAAATAGTGAACTCAAAGTCAAGGAATCTTCAAGACTCTGAAGTATCATAAAAGATAAACTTTATTGATGAGAAGAACTCAGAACTGAAGAAGCAAAACCAGCTCTGCTTTTCCCACACAAAAATTATCAACCATCCAAATAGTGAACTCAAAATCAAGGAATCTTCAAGGCTCTGAAGTATCATAAAAGATAAACTTTATTGATGAGAAGAACTCAGAACTGAAGAAGCAAAACCAGCTCTGCTTTTCCCACACAAAAATTGTCAACCATCCAAATAGTGAACTCAAAATCAAGGAATCTTCAAGGCTCTGAAGTATCATAAAAGATAAACTTTATTGATGAGAAGAACTCAGAACTGAAGAAGCAAAACCAGCTCTGCTTTTCCCACACAAAAATTGTCAACCATCCAAATAGTGAACTCAAAGTCAAGGAATCTTCAAGGCTCTGAAGTATCATAAAAGATAAACTTTATTGATGAGAAGAACTCAGAACTGAAGAAGCAAAACCAGCTCTGCTTTTCCCACACAAAAATTGTCAACCATCCAAATAGTGAACTGAAAGTCAAGGAATCTTCAAGGCTCTGAAGTATCATAAAAGATAAACTTTATTGATGAGAAGAACTCAGAACTGAAGAAGCAAAACCAGCTCTGCTTTTCCCACACAAAAATTGTCAACCATCCAAATAGTGAACTCAAAGTCAAGGAATCTTCAAGGCTCTGAAGTATCATAAAAGATAAACTTTATGGATGAGAAGAACTCAGAACTGAAGAAGCAAAACCAGCTCTGCTTTTCCCACACAAAAATTGTCAACCATCCAAATAGTGAACTCAAAATCAAGGAATCTTCAAGGCTCTGAAGTATCATAAAATATAAACTTTATTGATGAGAAGAACTCAGAACTGAAGAAGCAAAACCAGCTCTGCTTTTCCCACACAAAAATTGTCAACCATCCAAATAGTGAACTCAAAATCAAGGAATCTTCAAGGCTCTGAAGTGTCATAAAATATAAACTTTATTGATGAGAAGAACTCAGAACTGAAGAAGCAAAACCAGCTCTGCTTTTCCCACACAAAAATTGTCAACCATCCAAATAGTGAACTCAAAATCAAGGAATCGTCAAGGCTCTGAAGTATCATAAAATATAAACTTTATTGATGAGAAGAACTCAGAACTGAAGAAGCAAAACCAGCTCTGCTTTTCCCACACAAAAATTGTCAACCATCCAAATAATGAACTCAAAATCAAGGAATCTTCAAGGCTCTGAAGTATCATAAAAGATAAACTTTATTGATGAGAAGAACTCAGAACTGAAGAAGCAAAACCAGTTCTGCTTTTCCCACACAAAAATTGTCAACCATCCAAATAGTGAACTGAAAGTCAAGGAATCTTCAAGGCTCTGAAGTATCATAAAAGATAAACTTTATGGATGAGAAGAACTCAGAACTGAAGAAGCAAAACCAGCTCTGCTTTTCCCACACAAAAATTGTCAACCATCCAAATAGTGAACTCAAAGTCAAGGAATCTTCAAGGCTCTGAAGTATCATAAAAGATAAACTTTATGGATGAGAAGAACTCAGAACTGAAGAAGCAAAACCAGCTCTGCTTTTCCCACACAAAAATTGTCAACCATCCAAATAGTGAACTCAAAATCAAGGAATCTTCAAGGCTCTGAAGTATCATAAAATATAAACTTTATTGATGAGAAGAACTCAGAACTGAAGAAGCAAAACCAGCTCTGCTTTTCCCACACAAAAATTGTCAACCATCCAAATAGTGAACTCAAAATCAAGGAATCTTCAAGGCTCTGAAGTATCATAAAAGATAAACTTTATTGATGAGAAGAACTCAGAACTGAAGAAGCAAAACCAGCTCTGCTTTTCCCACACAAAAATTGTCAACCATCCAAATAGTGAACTCAAAGTCAAGGAATCTTCAAGGCTCTGAAGTATCATAAAAGATAAACTTTATTGATGAGAAGAACTCAGAACTGAAGAAGCAAAACCAGCTCTGCTTTTCCCACACAAAAATTGTCAACCATCCAAATAGTGAACTCAAAATCAAGGAATCGTCAAGGCTCTGAAGTATCATAAAAGATAAACTTTATTGATGAGAAGAACTCAGAACTGAAGAAGCAAAACCAGCTCTGCTTTTCCCACACAAAAAGTGTCAACCATCCAAATAGTGAACTCAAAATCAAGGAATCGTCAAGGCTCTGAAGTATCATAAAAGATAAACTTTATTGATGAGAAGAACTCAGAACTGAAGAAGCAAAACCAGCTCTGCTTTTCCCACAAAAAAATTGTCAACCATCCAAATAGTGAACTCAAAATCAAGGAATCTTCAAGGCTCTGAAGTATCATAAAAGATACACTTTATTGATGAGAAGAACTCAGAACTGAAGAAGCAAAACCAGCTCTGCTTTTCCCACAAAAAAATTGTCAACCATCCAAATAGTGAACTCAAAATCAAGGAATCTTCAAGGCTCTGAAGTAATATAAAAGATAAACTTTATTGATGAGAAGAACTCAGAACTGAAGAAGCAAAACCAGCTCTGCTTTTCCCACACAAAAATTGTCAACCATCCAAATAGTGAACTCAAAGACAAGGAATCTTCAAGGCTCTGAAGTATCATAAAAGATAAACTTTATTGATGAGAAGAACTCAGAACTGAAGAAGCAAAACCAGCTCTGCTTTTCCCACACAAAAATTGTCAACCATCCAAATAGTGAACTCAAAATCAAGGAATCTTCAAGGCTCTGAAGTATCATAAAAGATAAACTTTATTGATGAGAAGAACTCAGAACTGAAGAAGCAAAACCAGCTCTGCTTTTCCCACACAAAAACTGTCAACCATCCAAATAGTGAACTCAAAATAAAGGAATCGTCAAGGCTCTGAAGTATCATAAAAGATAAACTTTATTGATGAGAAGAACTCAGAAATGAAGAAGCAAAACCAGCTCTGCTTTTCCCACACAGAAATTGTCAACCATCCAAATAGTGAACTCAAAATAAAGGAATCGTCAAGGCTCTGAAGTATCATAAAAGATAAACTTTATTGATGAGAAGAACTCAGAACTGAAGAAGCAAAACCAGCTCTGCTTTTCCCACACAAAAATTGTCAACCATCCAAATAGTGAACTCAAAGTCAAGGAATCTTCAAGGCTCTGAAGTGTCATAAAATATAAACTTTATTGATGAGAAGAACTCAGAACTGAAGAAGCAAAACCAGCTCTGCTTTTCCCACACAAAAATTGTCAACCATCCAAATAGTGAACTCAAAATCAAGGAATCTTCAAGGCTCTGAAGTGTCATAAAAGATAAACTTTATTGATGAGAAGAACTCAGAACTGAAGAAGCAAAACCAGCTCTGCTTTTCCCACACAAAAATTGTCAACCATCCAAATAGTGAACTCAAAGTCAAGGAATCTTCAAGACTCTGAAGTATCATAAAAGATAAACTTTATTGATGAGAAGAACTCAGAACTGAAGAAGCAAAACCAGCTCTGCTTTTCCCACACAAAAATTATCAACCATCCAAATAGTGAACTCAAAATCAAGGAATCTTCAAGGCTCTGAAGTATCATAAAAGATAAACTTTATTGATGAGAAGAACTCAGAACTGAAGAAGCAAAACCAGCTCTGCTTTTCCCACACAAAAATTGTCAACCATCCAAATAGTGAACTCAAAATCAAGGAATCTTCAAGGCTCTGAAGTATCATAAAAGATAAACTTTATTGATGAGAAGAACTCAGAACTGAAGAAGCAAAACCAGCTCTGCTTTTCCCACACAAAAATTGTCAACCATCCAAATAGTGAACTCAAAGTCAAGGAATCTTCAAGGCTCTGAAGTATCATAAAAGATAAACTTTATTGATGAGAAGAACTCAGAACTGAAGAAGCAAAACCAGCTCTGCTTTTCCCACACAAAAATTGTCAACCATCCAAATAGTGAACTGAAAGTCAAGGAATCTTCAAGGCTCTGAAGTATCATAAAAGATAAACTTTATTGATGAGAAGAACTCAGAACTGAAGAAGCAAAACCAGCTCTGCTTTTCCCACACAAAAATTGTCAACCATCCAAATAGTGAACTCAAAGTCAAGGAATCTTCAAGGCTCTGAAGTATCATAAAAGATAAACTTTATGGATGAGAAGAACTCAGAACTGAAGAAGCAAAACCAGCTCTGCTTTTCCCACACAAAAATTGTCAACCATCCAAATAGTGAACTCAAAATCAAGGAATCTTCAAGGCTCTGAAGTATCATAAAATATAAACTTTATTGATGAGAAGAACTCAGAACTGAAGAAGCAAAACCAGCTCTGCTTTTCCCACACAAAAATTGTCAACCATCCAAATAGTGAACTCAAAATCAAGGAATCTTCAAGGCTCTGAAGTGTCATAAAATATAAACTTTATTGATGAGAAGAACTCAGAACTGAAGAAGCAAAACCAGCTCTGCTTTTCCCACACAAAAATTGTCAACCATCCAAATAGTGAACTCAAAATCAAGGAATCGTCAAGGCTCTGAAGTGTCATAAAATATAAACTTTATTGATGAGAAGAACTCAGAACTGAAGAAGCAAAACCAGCTCTGCTTTTCCCACACAAAAATTGTCAACCATCCAAATAATGAACTCAAAATCAAGGAATCTTCAAGGCTCTGAAGTATCATAAAAGATAAACTTTATTGATGAGAAGAACTCAGAACTGAAGAAGCAAAACCAGTTCTGCTTTTCCCACACAAAAATTGTCAACCATCCAAATAGTGAACTCAAAGTCAAGGAATCTTCAAGGCTCTGAAGTATCATAAAAGATAAACTTTATTGATGAGAAGAACTCAGAACTGAAGAAGCAAAACCAGCTCTGCTTTTCCCACACAAAAATTGTCAACCATCCAAATAGTGAACTGAAAGTCAAGGAATCTTCAAGGCTCTGAAGTATCATAAAAGATAAACTTTATGGATGAGAAGAACTCAGAACTGAAGAAGCAAAACCAGCTCTGCTTTTCCCACACAAAAATTGTCAACCATCCAAATAGTGAACTCAAAGTCAAGGAATCTTCAAGGCTCTGAAGTATCATAAAAGATAAACTTTATGGATGAGAAGAACTCAGAACTGAAGAAGCAAAACCAGCTCTGCTTTTCCCACACAAAAATTGTCAACCATCCAAATAGTGAACTCAAAATCAAGGAATCTTCAAGGCTCTGAAGTATCATAAAATATAAACTTTATTGATGAGAAGAACTCAGAACTGAAGAAGCAAAACCAGCTCTGCTTTTCCCACACAAAAATTGTCAACCATCCAAATAGTGAACTCAAAATCAAGGAATCTTCAAGGCTCTGAAGTATCATAAAAGATAAACTTTATTGATGAGAAGAACTCAGAACTGAAGAAGCAAAACCAGCTCTGCTTTTCCCACACAAAAATTGTCAACCATCCAAATAGTGAACTCAAAGTCAAGGAATCTTCAAGGCTCTGAAGTATCATAAAAGATAAACTTTATTGATGAGAAGAACTCAGAACTGAAGAAGCAAAACCAGCTCTGCTTTTCCCACACAAAAATTGTCAACCATCCAAATAGTGAACTCAAAATCAAGGAATCGTCAAGGCTCTGAAGTATCATAAAAGATAAACTTTATTGATGAGAAGAACTCAGAACTGAAGAAGCAAAACCAGCTCTGCTTTTCCCACACAAAAAGTGTCAACCATCCAAATAGTGAACTCAAAATCAAGGAATCGTCAAGGCTCTGAAGTATCATAAAAGATAAACTTTATTGATGAGAAGAACTCAGAACTGAAGAAGCAAAACCAGCTCTGCTTTTCCCACACAAAAATTGTCAACCATCCAAATAGTGAACTCAAAATCAAGGAATCTTCAAGGCTCTGAAGTATCATAAAAGATAAACTTTATTGATGAGAAGAACTCAGAACTGAAGAAGCAAAACCAGCTCTGCTTTTCCCACAAAAAAATTGTCAACCATCCAAATAGTGAACTCAAAATCAAGGAATCTTCAAGGCTCTGAAGTATCATAAAAGATACACTTTATTGATGAGAAGAACTCAGAACTGAAGAAGCAAAACCAGCTCTGCTTTTCCCACAAAAAAATTGTCAACCATCCAAATAGTGAACTCAAAATCAAGGAATCTTCAAGGCTCTGAAGTAATATAAAAGATAAACTTTATTGATGAGAAGAACTCAGAACTGAAGAAGCAAAACCAGCTCTGCTTTTCCCACACAAAAATTGTCAACCATCCAAATAGTGAACTCAAAGACAAGGAATCTTCAAGGCTCTGAAGTATCATAAAAGATAAACTTTATTGATGAGAAGAACTCAGAACTGAAGAAGCAAAACCAGCTCTGCTTTTCCCACACAAAAATTGTCAACCATCCAAATAGTGAACTCAAAGTCAAGGAATCTTCAAGGCTCTGAAGTATCATAAAAGATAAACTTTATTGATGAGAAGAACTCAGAACTGAAGAAGCAAAACCAGCTCTGCTTTTCCCACACATAAATTGTCAACCATCCAAATAGTGAACTCAAAATCAAGGAATCTTCAAGGCTCTGAAGTATCATAAAAGATAAACTTTATTGATGAGAAGAACTCAGAACTGAAGAAGCAAAACCAGCTCTGCTTTTCCCACACAAAAATTGTCAACCATCCAAATAGTGAACTCAAAATCAAGGAATCTTCAAGGCTCTGAAGTATCATAAAAATAAACTTTATTGATGAGAAGAACTCAGAACTGAAGAAGCAAAACCAGCTCTGCTTTTCCCACACAAAAATTGTCAACCATCCAAATAGTGAACTCAAAATCAAGGAATCTTCAAGGCTCTGAAGTATCATAAAAGATAAACTTTATTGATGAGAAGAACTCAGAACTGAAGAAGCAAAACCAGCTCTGCTTTTCCCACACAAAAATTGTCAACCATCCAAATAGTGAACTCAAAGTCAAGGAATCTTCAAGGCTCTGAAGTATCATAAAAGATAAACTTTATTGATGAGAAGAACTCAGAACTGAAGAAGCAAAACCAGCTCTGCTTTTCCCACACAAAAATTGTCAACCATCCAAATAGTGAACTCAAAGTCAAGGAATCTTCAAGGCTCTGAAGTATCATAAAAGATAAACTTTATTGATGAGAAGAACTCAGAACTGAAGAAGCAAAACCAGCTCTGCTTTTCCCACACATAAATTGTCAACCATCCAAATAGTGAACTCAAAATCAAGGAATCTTCAAGGCTCTGAAGTATCATAAAAGATAAACTTTATTGATGAGAAGAACTCAGAACTGAAGAAGCAAAACCAGCTCTGCTTTTCCCACACAAAAATTGTCAACCATCCAAATAGTGAACTCAAAATCAAGGAATCTTCAAGGCTCTGAAGTATCATAAAAATAAACTTTATTGATGAGAAGAACTCAGAACTGAAGAAGCAAAACCAGCTCTGCTTTTCCCACACAAAAATTGTCAACCATCCAAATAGTGAACTCAAAATCAAGGAATCTTCAAGGCTCTGAAGTATCATAAAAGATAAACTTTATTGATGAGAAGAACTCAGAACTGAAGAAGCAAAACCAGCTCTGCTTTTCCCACACAAAAATTGTCAACCATCCAAATAGTGAACTCAAAGTCAAGGAATCTTCAAGGCTCTGAAGTATCATAAAAGATAAACTTTATTGATGAGAAGAACTCAGAACTGAAGAAGCAAAACCAGCTCTGCTTTTCCCACACAAAAATTGTCAACCATCCAAATAGTGAACTCAAAGTCAAGGAATCTTCAAGGCTCTGAAGTATCATAAAAGATAAACTTTATTGATGAGAAGAACTCAGAACTGAAGAAGCAAAACCAGCTCTGCTTTTCCCACACAAAAATTGTCAACCATCCAAATAGTGAACTCAAAGTCAAGGAATCTTCAAGGCTCTGAAGTATCATAAAAGATAAACTGTATTGATGAGAAGACCTCAGAACTGAAGAAGCAAAACCAGCTCTGCTTTTCCCACACAAAAACTGTCAACCATCCAAATAGTGAACTCAAAATCAAGGAATCTTCAAGGCTCTGAAGTATCATAAAAGATAAAACTTTATTGATGAGAAGAACTCAGAACTGAAGAAGCAAAACCAGCTCTGCTTTTCCCACACAAAAATTGTCAACCATCCAAATAGTGAACTCAAAATCAAGGAATCCTCAAGGCTCTGAAGTATCATAAAAGATAAACTTTATTGATGAGAAGAACTCAGAACTGAAGAAGCAAAACCAGCTCTGCTTTTCCCACACAAAAAATGTCAACCATCCAAATAGTGAACTCAAAATCAAGGAATCCTCAAGGCTCTGAAGTATCATAAAAGATAAACTTTATTGATGAGAAGAACTCAGAACTGAAGAAGCAAAACCAGCTCTGCTTTTCCCACACAAAAATTGTCAACCATCCAAATAGTGAACTCAAAATCAAGGAATCCTCAAGGCTCTGAAGTATTATAAAAGATAAACTTTATTGATGAGAAGAACTCAGAACTGAAGAAGCAAAACCAGCTCTGCTTTTCCCACACAAAAACTGTTTATTCCGCTGAGAAATTGAAACGGAACTTTTTTTTCTTTTCTTTTGAAGACCTGTTTGAGAGACTATTTGGACTTGATTCATTTATTGATTTATTTACTAAACTATAAAATAATTGGATTTTTAAAAGAACTTGAGAAGGGCGGAAGTGGAAAAATTTTTTCTTTTTTTTTTTTTAGTTTCCCTTTCTTTGTTTCAATTATGACTACAAGACAAAAGGCAGCTGCTAAGGCGGCTATGCCCTCTCCAGGACAGCTTGTTAAATCACAGTCTGCTCCTTTAGAATCTCAAGAGCCTGCGCAGTCCTCACAAATGCTTACAATGAAAGATCTACAGTCTGCTTTAACAGATGTAATATCCTTTTTTAATGATAGGTTTGATAAATTGGAAGATAAATTTGATGTGAAAATAGAGGAAAAGATGGTTGAGCAGAAAAAAGACTTTAAAGCTATGATAGAAGCCTCTAATCAGGAGATGAGAGAAGATATTGTAGATGCTATTAAAGGTGTCTGGGACTATACTATTGTTGTTGAAGAGAAATTAGAGAATGCTGAGCAACATTTTGAAGAAAAATTAGAAGAAATTAGAAGCGATGTACAAGATCAAGCTACTTTGACACTATATCATCAGATGCAGTTTGCGGTTAGAATTAGGGGATTTAGAGATGTATTAAATGAGAACCAAGAAGATTTAAGAAACATTTTTTCTGAAGCTTTAGCCAAATTTTTGGATGACTCAGTTGAGAATGTGGCCTGGCAGATTGAACGATTGTTCAGAGTGAACTCACGTATTGCAGCACAAAGGAATTTGCCTAGAGATATTGTGATATATTTTAATACAAGAAAATATAGAAATTGGGTTCTATCTATAGCCTATAATAAACAATTGAGTGTTGCTGGTCAAGATGTACAGGTTTTGAAAGAGATACCTCCTAAGATGTTGAGATCAAGGAAAGATTATGCCTTTTTGACGGAGGAGCTTAAAAGAAGAGAAATACAATATAGATGGGAGGTACCAACTGGACTTTCTTTACTTTTCAAAAATAAAAGATACCGTTTGTTTACTGTAGCTAAAGCGAAAGATTTTTTTGAGAATATATTGATGGCTGATAGATCTACTTCCCCAAAACCTAAGGGGGCAATGTTGGTTAAAGATTTAGAATTATTGCAATCTGCGGAACTTCAACAACCTCGACTAATTTCATCGGTTCTTTTGGATAAAGCAGTTGAACAACCAGTGCAGTCAATTGATATTTTTCAACCTTTGGCACTAGACAAGCCTAAAGATCCAAGGCGTGTACGTGAATCTACTAAGGCTACTGAACAAAGAGAAAAAATACAACCAACTCAAATCAAGCAAACTGATCTGACATCTATGGAAGCCATGGGAGCAAGACCCAAGAGGCAGGAAGAAGTGGAATGGTCTTTGCAGAAGCTTTCACGTAAAGGCCATGTCAAATAAGTATTTGACGTGGAATGTCAACGGTTTAAATTCTCCACAAAAAAGGAAGAAGATATTTCATTATTTGAAGCAATGTAAAAATGATGTAATCTGTCTACAAGAAACTCACATTAGATTTTCAGACCAGAAATATTTGATTAATAATAAGCTGGGTACACACTTTGTGGCATCATCTTTAGATAAAAAAAATGGAATTGTTATTTATGTTAAAAATAACATAAAAGCTAAGTTAATAGAAGCAGATAATCAAGGTAGATTTTTAGCTATAGAAATTTTACTGGATGGGAAGAAAGTTCTCTTGATGGGTATATATGCTCCAAACCAAAAACAAGGCATGTTTTATAAATCATTACACAAAAAGTTATTAGAGTTGGACTATAGATCTTGTATTTTAATGGGAGACTGGAATGGAATCCTTGATGCTGGTTTGGATAAGAAAAAGATTTCATTAGTTTCTCAATCGCATTCAATTTTACCTAAATCTTTCTTTGATATTAAAGATGATTTTAATTTGTTAGATATTTGGAGAGAAAGACATGGTAGGGATCAAGAGTTTACTTTTTTCTCTGACAGACATCAATCATTTTCTAGAATTGATTTTATTTTAACTACTAGTGATTTTATGTTAAATTTAAAGAAAGTTAAAATCTTACCTAATGTATTGTCTGACCACAATCCAGTTATGATGGAATTAAGGTCTGGCCAATTTTTAAGCAGATCCTGGAGACTTAATGAAAATTTGTTTAATTATGAAATGTATGTGCAAGAATGTAAAAAGGCTATCAAGGAATTTTTTAGGTTAAATAAGAATGTAGGTTTACCAATAGAAGTGGTGTGGGACTCTAGTAAGGCCCACATGCGTGGAATATTAATTGAACTGAATGTTAGGCATAGACGTAAACAGGAGGAAAAGAGGCGAGTTTTAGAAGCGGAAATAAGAAAGAAAGAGTTATTATTAATAGATAAACCAGATGATAGTAATATTAAAGAAGGGATAAAGGTTTTACGGAAACAATTTGATATTTTGATGACCGATCAGGTTGCCAGGAATATACAATATGCTAAACATAATACTTTTTTTAATGCTAATAAACCTGGCAGATGGCTGGCTTATACATTAAGGAAAAAACAAAAATCCCGTTTAATTGAGAAGGTTGAATATAAAGGGCAAGAAGTATTTCATTAAGAAACTATTAAGAAGGCTTTTCTAGAGTTCTACACCAAATTGTATGCTGAAGAAAAAGTTCAAGAGAAAGAGATAGATGCCTTTTTACAAAACCAAAATGTTTTGGAAATTACTTTGGAACAAAGAGATAGATTAAATGCTTTGATTAAGTCAGAAGAAATTATTGATGCAATTAAGCAATTGAAATTGGGAAAATCTCCAGGAACTGATGGTTTTACCATGATTTATTATAGGTGTTTACAGGAGGAAATGGTGGAACATATGAGGGAGTTATTTGTGAATATACAAGAGGGTGGTCGGGTTCCACCCTCCTGGAAAACGGCTAATGTATGCTTGATTCCTAAAGAGGGCAAAGATAATGTTCAAGTAGAAAATTTTAGACCTATTTCCTTGTTGAATACGGATTATAAGATTTTTGCAAAAATTTTGGCTAATAGATTAATGACAGTTTTGACACAGAGGATTCACCCGGATCAAACTGGTTTTTTACAAGGGAGACAGATGAAAACCAATGTTAGACAACTTGTTAACATATTGGAATATTTGGATAAACATATCCAAGTACCGGCTGTTTTAATGTTTTTAGATGCAGAAAAAGCTTTTGATAGACTGAATTGGACATTTCTGCAAAGGCTTGTGGTAAGGATGGGAATGGGGGACCAGTTTATTAATTCTATATCAGCTATATATCAGAAACAAACAGGACAGATTATAGTGAATGGACAATTAACAGATTCATTTAATATAGAAAAGGGTACTAGGCAGGGTTGTCCCTTATCCCCCTTATTGTTTGTTTTAACTCTAGAGGTACTATTGAATAGGATTAGAGCATCAGAGGAATTAAGGGGGGTACAAATTAGACAACATGATTATAGATTATGTGCCTTTGCAGACAATTTACTTGTGACGCTAACTCAGCCAATACAATCGGCTCAGAGTTTGATGGAAATTATTCGAAATTATGGAAAAGTTTCAGGTTTCAAACTAAATTTATCCAAGACAAAGATGTTGGTTAAAAATTTTGATAATAAATTAAAACAAGATTTGGAAAGAATAACGGGATGCGAGATAGTTAAAAAAGTTAAATATTTAGGAATTTATATAGAAGCTTCAAATGGTAAATTATATAAGAATAATTATGAACTCTTATGGTGTAAAGTACAAAAAGAATTGGAGAATTGGAAAAAATTACAATTATCTATGTTGGGCAGAATAGCCGCTATCAAAATGAATGTATTGCCGAAATTCTTATTTTTATTTCAAATGTTACCAATACTTAAAAAGGATGGAAATCTTGAAGAATGGCAGAAAGGTATAAACAAATTCATTTGGGATGGCAAGAAACCAAGGGTCAAATTTAAAATTATTCAAGACACAAGAGAGAGAGGTGGTTTGAAAGTGCCTAATTTCAAATTATATTACTATGCAGCAGTTCTAGTGGCTATAAGTGATTGGATTAATCTAACAAATGAAAGAATATTAAATATAGAAGGATATGGGTTAGTATACGGGCTCCACGCGTATTTAGTTTATGACAAAAAATTGGATAGGGGTTTTAAAGAGCATATAATAAGAAACTCTGTCTTGCGTGTCTGGAAAAAGTATTATTATAAGTTAAATGGTAAAATTCCTTTATGGACAGTTCCCAGACACGCAATACAGAGCGTAGGTATACAACAAATTCAAGACGTGGTACCCTATGATAAACTTTTAAATAAAGAAGGGAATAGCCTAGAACTGAAATCATTAGATAGATTAAGGGAGGAAGGTTTAGCTCATAATTGGTTTTATCACGCACAACTTCAAGCCAGATGGCAAAAAGATGTCAAGATGGGTTTTTCTTTAAAGGATGATGAAAAATTAATTATACAAATTAGAGATCAAAGAATGATGCATATTAAAAGAATATATGATGCTTTAATTGAAATTGACTCTGGAACTGAATTAATTAAAGATTGTATGATTAGGTGGGAAGGTAACTTTGGTCACCCAATTACGATGGAAACTTGGAAAAGAATATGGGTGAAAAATGTTAAATTTACACAAGCTCAGCATCTAAGAGAAAATTTTTATAAAATGTTTTACAGATGGCACTTAGATCCAAAAAAATTATCGTTTATGTATCCAAATTTGCAACCCAAATGTTGGAGATGTGATTCTATGGACGCTACTTACTTTCACATTTGGTGGTCTTGTAAAAAAATTAAGGCTTTTTGGATAAAAATATGGTGGATTCTTCAAAATATCTTGAAAAAGCGTATTGAGTTTGTACCACAGTTGTTTTTGTTGGGTATTACAAAGGATTGTTCCACCATAGAGACTAAGTTGATTTTGAACTTGACTACTGCTGCAAGACTGTTGGTGGGACAATATTGGAAGTCATCTGAAATACCATCTATTGAAGAATGGACATTAAAAGTTACCCATCTTGTGGAGATGGCCAAGATTTCGGCATACCTGAAGAACCACTCAAATGAAACGTTTTTGATGGACTGGAAGAAATGGATTGATTATATGCAAAAGAAATATCAGTTGAAAGAGTTAGATTTGATATATAGTTAAATAGTTTAACATAGTAGTTTAGTGGGGTTTCTTGTGTTTTTACCCTGTATTCATTCTGGGAAGCCTGGGGGGGGAGGGGGGAGGGAAATAATATACATTACTTTATGTTTCTCAACTGTAGTTGGGGGCTTAGGGATTAGATAATTTTTGTAGGATGCTCGGTAGAATTTTAGTTAGCGTTTTGGATGGCGAGGAGGAGGAGCGAAAATACAAGAGGAGTGGGCTGGTGGAGGGTGTTGTGGAGGGGGGTTCCGAGCAGCTTTTTGTATTGTTTATTTTTATTATGTAATTTGTTTGTTTTCAGTTGAGTTAATAGGTTACTATGTTATAATTGTTAAAAGTTTTTAAAAAATTTAATAAAAAATTATTTATAATAAAAAAAAAAGATAAACTTTATTGATGAGAAGAACTCAGAACTGAAGAAGGAAAACCAGCTCTGCTTTTCCCACACAAAAACTGTCAACCATCCAAATAGTGAACTCAAAATCAAGGAATCTTCAAGGCTCTGAAGTATCATAAAAGATAAACTTTATTGATGAGAAGAACTCAGAACTGAAGAAGCAAAACCAGCTCTGCTTTTCCCACACAAAAATTGTCAACCATCCAAATAGTGAACTCAAAATCAAGGAATCCTCAAGGCTCTGAAGTATCATAAAAGATAAACTTTATTGATGAGAAGAACTCAGAACTGAAGAAGCAAAACCAGCTCTGCTTTTCCCACACAAAAATTGTCAACCATCCAAATAGTGAACTCAAAATCAAGGAATCTTCAAGGCTCTGAAGTATCATAAAAGATAAACTTTATTGATGAGAAGAACTCAGAACTGAAGAAGCAAAACCAGGTCTGCTTTTCCCGCACAAAAATTGTCAACCATCCAAATACTGAACTCAAAATCAAGGAATCGTCAAGGCTCTGAAGTATCATAAAAGATAAACTTTATTGATGAGAAGAACTCAGAACTGAAGAAGGAAAACCAGCTCTGCTTTTCCCACACAAAAACTGTCAGCCATCCAAATAGTGAACTCAAAGTCAAGGAATCTTCAAGGCTCTGAAGTATCATAAAAGATAAACTTTATTGATGGGAAGAACTCAGAACTGAAGAAGCAAAACCAGCTCTCCTTTTCCCACACAAAAATTGTCAACCATCCAAATAGTGAACTCAAAATCAAGGAATCTTCAAGGCTCTGAAGTATCATAAAAGATAAACTTTATTGATGAGAAGAACTCAGAACTGAAGAAGCAAAACCAGCTCTGCTTTTCCCACACAAAAATTGTCAACCATCCAAATAGTGAACTCAAAATCAAGGAATCTTCAAGGCTCTGAAGTATCATAAAAGATAAACTTTATTGATGAGAAGAACTCAGAACTGAAGAAGCAAAACCAGCTCTGCTTTTCCCGCACAAAAATTGTCAACCATCCAAATACTGAACTCAAAATCAAGGAATCGTCAAGGCTCTGAAGTATCATAAAAGATAAACTTTATTGATGAGAAGAACTCAGAACTGAAGAAGCAAAACCAGCTCTGCTTTTCCCACACAAAAACTGTCAACCATCCAAATAGTGAACTCAAAATCAAGGAATCCTCAAGGCTCTGAAGTATCATAAAAGATAAACTTTATTGATGAGAAGTACTCAGAACTGAAGAAGCAAAACCAGCTCTGCTTTTCCCACACAAAAACTGTCAACCATCCAAATAGTGAACTCAAAGTCAAGGAATCTTCAAGGCTCTGACGTATCATAAAAGATAAACTTTATTGATGAGAAGAACTCAGAACTGAAGAAGCAAAACCAGCTCTGCTTTTCCCACACAAAAATTGTCAACCATCCAAATAGTGAACTCAAAATCAAGGAATCTTCAAGGCTCTGAAGGATCATAAAAGATAAACTTTATTGATGAGAAGAACTCAGAACTGAAGAAGCAAAACCAGCTCTGCTTTTCCCACACAAAAATTGTCAACCATCCAAATACTGAACTCAAAATCAAGGAATCGTCAAGGCTCTGAAGTATCATAAAAGATAAACTTTATTGATGAGAAGAACTCAGAACTGAAGAAGCAAAACCAGCTCTGCTTTTCCCACACAAAAACTGTCAACCATCCAAATAGTGAACTCAAAATCAAGGAATCTTCAAGGCTCTGAAGTATCATAAAAGATAAAACTTTATTGATGAGAAGAACTCAGAACTGAAGAAGCAAAACCAGCTCTGCTTTTCCCGCACAAAAATTGTCAACCATCCAAATACTGAACTCAAAATCAAGGAATCTTCAAGGCTCTGAAGTATCATAAAAGATAAACTTTATTGATGAGAAGAACTCAGAACTGAAGAAGGAAAACCAGCTCTGCTTTTCCCACACAAAAACTGTCAACCATCCAAATAGTGAACTCAAAATCAAGGAATCTTCAAGGCTCTGAAGTATCATAAAAGATAAACTTTATTGATGAGAAGAACTCAGAACTGAAGAAGCAAAACCAGCTCTGCTTTTCCCACACAAAAATTGTCAACCATCCAAATAGTGAACTCAAAATCAAGGAACCTTCAAGGCTCTGAAGTATCATAAAAGATAAACTTTATTGATGAGAAGAACTCAGAACTGAAGAAGCAAAACCAGCTCTGCTTTTCCCGCACAAAAATTGTCAACCATCCAAATACTGAACTCAAAATCAAGGAATCGTCAAGGCTCTGAAGTATCATAAAAGATAAACTTTATTGATGAGAAGAACTCAGAACTGAAGAAGGAAAACCAGCTCTGCTTTTCCCACACAAAAACTGTCAACCATCCAAATAGTGAACTCAAAATCAAGGAATCTTCAAGGCTCTGAAGTATCATAAAAGATAAACTTTATTGATGAGAAGAACTCAGAACTGAAGAAGCAAAACCAGCTCTGCTTTTCCCACACAAAAACTGTCAACCATCCAAATAGTGAACTCAAAGTCAAGGAATCTTCAAGGCTCTGAAGTATCATAAAAGATAAACTTTATTGATGAGAAGAACTCAGAACTGAAGAAGCAAAACCAGCTCTGCTTTTCCCACACAAAAATTGTCAACCATCCAAATAGTGAACTCAAAATCAAGGAATCTTCAAGGCTCTGAAGTATCATAAAAGATAAACTTTATTGATGAGAAGAACTCAGAACTGAAGAAGCAAAACCAGCTCTGCTTTTCCCACACAAAAGTGTCAACCATCCAAATACTGAACTCAAAATCAAGGAATCGTCAAGGCTCTGAAGTATCATAAAAGATAAACTTTATTGATGAGAAGAACTCAGAACTGAAGAAGGAAAACCAGCTCTGCTTTTCCCACACAAAAACTGTCAACCATCCAAATAGTGAACTCAAAATCAAGGAATCTTCAAGGCTCTGAAGTATCATAAAAGATAAACTTTATTGATGAGAAGAACTCAGAACTGAAGAAGCAAAACCAGCTCTGCTTTTCCCACACAAAAATTGTCAACCATCCAAATAGTGAACTCAAAATCAAGGAACCTTCAAGGCTCTGAAGTATCATAAAAGATAAACTTTATTGATGAGAAGAACTCAGAACTGAAGAAGCAAAACCAGCTCTGCTTTTCCCGCACAAAAATTGTCAACCATCCAAATACTGAACTCAAAATCAAGGAATCGTCAAGGCTCTGAAGTATCATAAAAGATAAACTTTATTGATGAGAAGAACTCAGAACTGAAGAAGGAAAACCAGCTCTGCTTTTCCCACACAAAAACTGTCAACCATCCAAATAGTGAACTCAAAATCAAGGAATCTTCAAGGCTCTGAAGTATCATAAAAGATAAACTTTATTGATGAGAAGAACTCAGAACTGAAGAAGCAAAACCAGCTCTGCTTTTCCCACACAAAAACTGTCAACCATCCAAATAGTGAACTCAAAGTCAAGGAATCTTCAAGGCTCTGAAGTATCATAAAAGATAAACTTTATTGATGAGAAGAACTCAGAACTGAAGAAGCAAAACCAGCTCTGCTTTTCCCACACAAAAATTGTCAACCATCCAAATAGTGAACTCAAAATCAAGGAATCTTCAAGGCTCTGAAGTATCATAAAAGATAAACTTTATTGATGAGAAGAACTCAGAACTGAAGAAGCAAAACCAGCTCTGCTTTTCCCACACAAAAGTGTCAACCATCCAAATACTGAACTCAAAATCAAGGAATCGTCAAGGCTCTGAAGTATCATAAAAGATAAACTTTATTGATGAGAAGAACTCAGAACTGAAGAAGCAAAACCAGCTCTGCTTTTCCCACACAAAAACTGTCAACCATCCAAATAGTGAACTCAAAATCAAGGAATCTTCAAGGCTCTGAAGTATCATAAAAGATAAAACTTTATTGATGAGAAGAACTCAGAACTGAAGAAGCAAAACCAGCTCTGCTTTTCCCACACAAAAATTGTCAACCATCCAAATAGTGAACTCAAAATCAAGGAATCCTCAAGGCTCTGAAGTATCATAAAAGATAAACTTCATTGATGAGAAGAACTCAGAACTGAAGAAGCAAAACCAGCTCTGCTTTTCCCACACAAAAATTGTCAACCATCCAAATAGTGAACTCAAAATCAAGGAATCCTCAAGGCTCTGAAGTATCATAAAAGATAAACTTTATTGATGAGAAGAACTCAGAACTGAAGAAGCAAAACCAGCTCTGCTTTTCCCACACAAAAATTGTCAACCATCCAAATAGTGAACTCAAAATCAAGGAATCCTCAAGGCTCTGAAGTATTATAAAAGATAAACTTTATTGATGAGAAGAACTCAGAACTGAAGAAGCAAAACCAGCTCTGCTTTTCCCACACAAAAATTGTCAACCATCCAAATAGTGAACTCAAAATCAAGGAATCCTCAAGGCTCTGAAGTATCATAAAAGATAAACTTTATTGATGAGAAGAACTCAGAACTGAAGAAGCAAAACCAGCTCTGCTTTTCCCACACAAAAATTGTCAACCATCCAAATAGTGAACTCAAAATCAAGGAATCTTCAAGGCTCTGAAGTATCATAAAAGATAAACTTTATTGATGAGAAGAACTCAGAACTGAAGAAGCAAAACCAGCTCTGCTTTTCCCGCACAAAAATTGTCAACCATCCAAATACTGAACTCAAAATCAAGGAATCGTCAAGGCTCTGAAGTATCATAAAAGATAAACTTTATTGATGAGAAGAACTCAGAACTGAAGAAGGAAAACCAGCTCTGCTTTTCCCACACAAAAACTGTCAACCATCCAAATAGTGAACTCAAAATCAAGGAATCTTCAAGGCTCTGAAGTATCATAAAAGATAAACTTTATTGATGAGAAGAACTCAGAACTGAAGAAGCAAAACCAGCTCTGCTTTTCCCACACAAAAATTGTAAACCATCCAAATAGTGAACTCAAAATCAAGGAATCTTCAAGGCTCTGAAGTATCATAAAAGATAAACTTTATTGATGAGAAGAACTCAGAACTGAAGAAGTAAAACCAGCTCTGCTTTTCCCACACAAAAATTGTCAACCATCCAAATAGTGAACTCAAAATCAAGGAATTGTCAAGGCTCTGAAGTATCATAAAAGATAAACTTTATTGATGAGAAGAACTCAGAACTGAAGAAGCAAAACCAGCTCTGCTTTTCCCACACAAAAACTGTCAACCATCCAAATAGTGAACTCAAAATCAAGGAATCTTCAAGGCTCTGAAGTATCATAAAAGATAAAACTTTATTGATGAGAAGAACTCAGAACTGAAGAAGCAAAACCAGCTCTGCTTTTCCCACACAAAAATTGTCAACCATCCAAATAGTGAACTCAAAATCAAGGAATCCTCAAGGCTCTGAAGTATCATAAAAGATAAACTTTATTGATGAGAAGAACTCAGAACTGAAGAAGCAAAACCAGCTCTGCTTTTCCCACACAAAAAATGTCAACCATCCAAATAGTGAACTCAAAATCAAGGAATCCTCAAGGCTCTGAAGTATCATAAAAGATAAACTCTATTGATGAGAAGAACTCAGAACTGAAGAAGCAAAACCAGCTCTGCTTTTCCCACACAAAAATTGTCAACCATCCAAATAGTGAACTCAAAATCAAGGAATCCTCAAGGCTCTGAAGTATTATAAAAGATAAACTTTATTGATGAGAAGAACTCAGAACTAAAGAAGCAAAACCAGCTCTGCTTTTCCCACACAAAAATTGTCAACCATCCAAATAGTGAACTCAAAATCAAGGAATCCTCAAGGCTCTGAAGTATCATAAAAGATAAACTTTATTGATGAGAAGAACTCAGAACTGAAGAAGCAAAACCAGCTCTGCTTTTCCCACACAAAAATTGTCAACCATCCAAATAGTGAACTCAAAATCAAGGAATCGTCAAGGCTCTGAAGTATCATAAAAGATAAACTTTATTGATGAGAAGAACTCAGAACTGAAGAAGCAAAACCAGGTCTGCTTTTCCCGCACAAAAATTGTCAACCATCCAAATACTGAACTCAAAATCAAGGAATCGTCAAGGCTCTGAAGTATCATAAAAGATAAACTTTATTGATGAGAAGAACTCAGAACTGAAGAAGGAAAACCAGCTCTGCTTTTCCCACACAAAAACTGTCAGCCATCCAAATAGTGAACTCAAAATCAAGGAATCTTCAAGGCTCTGAAGTATCATAAAAGATAAACTTTATTGATGAGAAGAACTCAGAACTGAAGAAGCAAAACCAGCTCTGCTTTTCCCACACAAAAACTGTCAACCATCCAAATAGTGAACTCAAAGTCAAGGAATCTTCAAGGCTCTGAAGTATCATAAAAGATAAACTTTATTGATGAGAAGAACTCAGAACTGAAGAAGCAAAACCAGCTCTGCTTTTCCCACACAAAAATTGTCAACCATCCAAATAGTGAACTCAAAATCAAGGAATCTTCAAGGCTCTGAAGTATCATAAAAGATAAACTTTATTGATGAGAAGAACTCAGAACTGAAGAAGCAAAACCAGCTCTGCTTTTCCCACACAAAAAGTGTCAACCATCCAAATACTGAACTCAAAATCAAGGAATCGTCAAGGCTCTGAAGTATCATAAAAGATAAACTTTATTGATGAGAAGAACTCAGAACTGAAGAAGCAAAACCAGCTCTGCTTTTCCCACACAAAAACTGTCAACCATCCAAATAGTGAACTCAAAATCAAGGAATCTTCAAGGCTCTGAAGTATCATAAAAGATAAAACTTTATTGATGAGAAGAACTCAGAACTGAAGAAGCAAAACCAGCTCTGCTTTTCCCACACAAAAATTGTCAACCATCCAAATAGTGAACTCAAAATCAAGGAATCCTCAAGGCTCTGAAGTATCATAAAAGATAAACTTTATTGATGAGAAGAACTCAGAACTGAAGAAGCAAAACCAGCTCTGCTTTTCCCACACAAAAATTGTCAACCATCCAAATAGTGAACTCAAAATCAAGGAATCCTCAAGGCTCTGAAGTATCATAAAAGATAAACTTTATTGATGAGAAGAACTCAGAACTGAAGAAGCAAAACCAGCTCTGCTTTTCCCACACAAAAATTGTCAACCATCCAAATAGTGAACTCAAAATCAAGGAATCCTCAAGGCTCTGAAGTATTATAAAAGATAAACTTTATTGATGAGAAGAACTCAGAACTGAAGAAGCAAAACCAGCTCTGCTTTTCCCACACAAAAATTGTCAACCATCCAAATAGTGAACTCCAAATCAAGGAATCCTCAAGGCTCTGAAGTATCATAAAAGATAAACTTTATTGATGAGAAGAACTCAGAACTGAAGAAGCAAAACCAGCACTGCTTTTCCCACACAAAAATTGTCAACCATCCAAATAGTGAACTCAAAATCAAGGAATCTTCAAGGCTCTGAAGTATCATAAAAGATAAACTTTATTGATGAGAAGAACTCAGAACTGAAGAAGCAAAACCAGCTCTGCTTTTCCCGCACAAAAATTGTCAACCATCCAAATACTGAACTCAAAATCAAGGAATCGTCAAGGCTCTGAAGTATCATAAAAGATAAACTTTATTGATGAGAAGAACTCAGAACTGAAGAAGGAAAACCAGCTCTGCTTTTCCCACACAAAAACTGTCAACCATCCTAATAGTGAACTCAAAATCAAGGAATCTTCAAGGCTCTGAAGTATCATAAAAGATAAACTTTATTGATGAGAAGAACTCAGAACTGAAGAAGCAAAACCAGCTCTGCTTTTCCCACACAAAAATTGTAAACCATCCAAATAGTGAACTCAAAATCAAGGAATCTTCAAGGCTCTGAAGTATCATAAAAGATAAACTTTATTGATGAGAAGAACTCAGAACTGAAGAAGTAAAACCAGCTCTGCTTTTCCCACACAAAAATTGTCAACCATCCAAATAGTGAACTCAAAATCAAGGAATCCTCAAGGCTCTGAAGTATCATAAAAGATAAACTTTATTGATGAGAAGAACTCAGAACTGAAGAAGCAAAACCAGCTCTGCTTTTCCCACACAAAAAGTGTCAACCATCCAAATACTGAACTCAAAATCAAGGAATCGTCAAGGCTCTGAAGTATCATAAAAGATAAACTTTATTGATGAGAAGAACTCAGAACTGAAGAAGCAAAACCAGCTCTGCTTTTCCCACACAAAAACTGTCAACCATCCAAATAGTGAACTCAAAATCAAGGAATCTTCAAGACTCTGAAGTATCATAAAAGATAAAACTTTATTGATGAGAAGAACTCAGAACTGAAGAAGCAAAACCAGCTCTGCTTTTCCCACACAAAAATTGTCAACCATCCAAATAGTGAACTCAAAATCAAGGAATCGTCAAGGCTCTGAAGTATCATAAAAGATAAACTTTATTGATGAGAAGAACTCAGAACTGAAGAAGCAAAACCAGCTCTGCTTTTCCCACACAAAAATTGTCAACCATCCAAATAGTGAACTCAAAATCAAGGAATCCTCAAGGCTCTGAAGTATCATAAAAGATAAACTTTATTGATGAGAAGAACTCAGAACTGAAGAAGCAAAACCAGCTCTGCTTTTCCCACACAAAAATTGTCAACCATCCAAATAGTGAACTCAAAATCAAGGAATCCTCAAGGCTCTGAAGTATTATAAAAGATAAACTTTATTGATGAGAAGAACTCAGAACTGAAGAAGCAAAACCAGCTCTGCTTTTCCCACTCAAAAATTGTCAACCATCCAAATAGTGAACTCAAAATCAAGGAATCCTCAAGGCTCTGAAGTATCATAAAAGATAAACTTTATTGATGAGAAGAACTCAGAACTGAAGAAGCAAAACCAGCTCTGCTTTTCCCACACAAAAACTGTCAACCATCCAAATAGTGAACTCAAAGTCAAGGAATCTTCAAGGCTCTGAAGTATCATAAAAGATAAACTTTATTGATGAGAAGAACTCAGAACTGAAGAAGCAAAACCAGCGCTGCTTTTCCCACACAAAAATTGTCAACCATCCAAATAGTGAACTCAAAATCAAGGAATCTTCAAGGCTCTGAAGTATCATAAAAGATAAACTTTATTGATGAGAAGAACTCAGAACTGAAGAAGCAAAACCAGCTCTGCTTTTCCCGCACAAAAATTGTCAACCATCCAAATACTGAACTCAAAATCAAGGAATCGTCAAGGCTCTGAAGTATCATAAAAGATAAACTTTATTGATGAGAAGAACTCAGAACTGAAGAAGCAAAACCAGCTCTGCTTTTCCCACACAAAAACTGTCAACCATCCAAATAGTGAACTCAAAATCAAGGAATCTTCAAGGCTCTGAAGTATCATAAAAGATAAACTTTATTGATGAGAAGAACTCAGAACTGAAGAAGCAAAACCAGCTCTGCTTTTCCCACACAAAAACTGTCAACCATCCAAATAGTGAACTCAAAGTCAAGGAATCTTCAAGGCTCTGAAGTATCATAAAAGATAAACTTTATTGATGGGAAGAACTCAGAACTGAAGAAGCAAAACCAGCTCTCCTTTTCCCACACAAAAATTGTCAACCATCCAAATAGTGAACTCAAAATCAAGGAATCTTCAAGGCTCTGAAGTATCATAAAAGATAAACTTTATTGATGAGAAGAACTCAGAACTGAAGAAGCAAAACCAGCTCTGCTTTTCCCACACAAAAATTGTCAACCATCCAAATAGTGAACTCAAAATCAAGGAATCTTCAAGGCTCTGAAGTATCATAAAAGATAAACTTTATTGATGAGAAGAACTCAGAACTGAAGAAGCAAAACCAGCTCTGCTTTTCCCGCACAAAAATTGTCAACCATCCAAATACTGAACTCAAAATCAAGGAATCGTCAAGGCTCTGAAGTATCATAAAAGATAAACTTTATTGATGAGAAGAACTCAGAACTGAAGAAGCAAAACCAGCTCTGCTTTTCCCACACAAAAACTGTCAACCATCCAAATAGTGAACTCAAAATCAAGGAATCCTCAAGGCTCTGAAGTATCATAAAAGATAAACTTTATTGATGAGAAGTACTCAGAACTGAAGAAGCAAAACCAGCTCTGCTTTTCCCACACAAAAACTGTCAACCATCCAAATAGTGAACTCAAAGTCAAGGAATCTTCAAGGCTCTGACGTATCATAAAAGATAAACTTTATTGATGAGAAGAACTCAGAACTGAAGAAGCAAAACCAGCTCTGCTTTTCCCACACAAAAATTGTCAACCATCCAAATAGTGAACTCAAAATCAAGGAATCTTCAAGGCTCTGAAGTATCATAAAAGATAAACTTTATTGATGAGAAGAACTCAGAACTGAAGAAGCAAAACCAGCTCTGCTTTTCCCACACAAAAATTGTCAACCATCCAAATACTGAACTCAAAATCAAGGAATCGTCAAGGCTCTGAAGTATCATAAAAGATAAACTTTATTGATGAGAAGAACTCAGAACTGAAGAAGCAAAACCAGCTCTGCTTTTCCCACACAAAAACTGTCAACCATCCAAATAGTGAACTCAAAATCAAGGAATCTTCAAGGCTCTGAAGTATCATAAAAGATAAAACTTTATTGATGAGAAGAACTCAGAACTGAAGAAGCAAAACCAGCTCTGCTTTTCCCGCACAAAAATTGTCAACCATCCAAATACTGAACTCAAAATCAAGGAATCTTCAAGGCTCTGAAGTATCATAAAAGATAAACTTTATTGATGAGAAGAACTCAGAACTGAAGAAGGAAAACCAGCTCTGCTTTTCCCACACAAAAACTGTCAACCATCCAAATAGTGAACTCAAAATCAAGGAATCTTCAAGGCTCTGAAGTATCATAAAAGATAAACTTTATTGATGAGAAGAACTCAGAACTGAAGAAGCAAAACCAGCTCTGCTTTTCCCACACAAAAATTGTCAACCATCCAAATAGTGAACTCAAAATCAAGGAACCTTCAAGGCTCTGAAGTATCATAAAAGATAAACTTTATTGATGAGAAGAACTCAGAACTGAAGAAGCAAAACCAGCTCTGCTTTTCCCGCACAAAAATTGTCAACCATCCAAATACTGAACTCAAAATCAAGGAATCGTCAAGGCTCTGAAGTATCATAAAAGATAAACTTTATTGATGAGAAGAACTCAGAACTGAAGAAGGAAAACCAGCTCTGCTTTTCCCACACAAAAACTGTCAACCATCCAAATAGTGAACTCAAAATCAAGGAATCTTCAAGGCTCTGAAGTATCATAAAAGATAAACTTTATTGATGAGAAGAACTCAGAACTGAAGAAGCAAAACCAGCTCTGCTTTTCCCACACAAAAACTGTCAACCATCCAAATAGTGAACTCAAAGTCAAGGAATCTTCAAGGCTCTGAAGTATCATAAAAGATAAACTTTATTGATGAGAAGAACTCAGAACTGAAGAAGCAAAACCAGCTCTGCTTTTCCCACACAAAAATTGTCAACCATCCAAATAGTGAACTCAAAATCAAGGAATCTTCAAGGCTCTGAAGTATCATAAAAGATAAACTTTATTGATGAGAAGAACTCAGAACTGAAGAAGCAAAACCAGCTCTGCTTTTCCCACACAAAAGTGTCAACCATCCAAATACTGAACTCAAAATCAAGGAATCGTCAAGGCTCTGAAGTATCATAAAAGATAAACTTTATTGATGAGAAGAACTCAGAACTGAAGAAGCAAAACCAGCTCTGCTTTTCCCACACAAAAACTGTCAACCATCCAAATAGTGAACTCAAAATCAAGGAATCTTCAAGGCTCTGAAGTATCATAAAAGATAAAACTTTATTGATGAGAAGAACTCAGAACTGAAGAAGCAAAACCAGCTCTGCTTTTCCCACACAAAAATTGTCAACCATCCAAATAGTGAACTCAAAATCAAGGAATCCTCAAGGCTCTGAAGTATCATAAAAGATAAACTTCATTGATGAGAAGAACTCAGAACTGAAGAAGCAAAACCAGCTCTGCTTTTCCCACACAAAAATTGTCAACCATCCAAATAGTGAACTCAAAATCAAGGAATCCTCAAGGCTCTGAAGTATCATAAAAGATAAACTTTATTGATGAGAAGAACTCAGAACTGAAGAAGCAAAACCAGCTCTGCTTTTCCCACACAAAAATTGTCAACCATCCAAATAGTGAACTCAAAATCAAGGAATCCTCAAGGCTCTGAAGTATTATAAAAGATAAACTTTATTGATGAGAAGAACTCAGAACTGAAGAAGCAAAACCAGCTCTGCTTTTCCCACACAAAAATTGTCAACCATCCAAATAGTGAACTCAAAATCAAGGAATCCTCAAGGCTCTGAAGTATCATAAAAGATAAACTTTATTGATGAGAAGAACTCAGAACTGAAGAAGCAAAACCAGCTCTGCTTTTCCCACACAAAAATTGTCAACCATCCAAATAGTGAACTCAAAATCAAGGAATCTTCAAGGCTCTGAAGTATCATAAAAGATAAACTTTATTGATGAGAAGAACTCAGAACTGAAGAAGCAAAACCAGCTCTGCTTTTCCCGCACAAAAATTGTCAACCATCCAAATACTGAACTCAAAATCAAGGAATCGTCAAGGCTCTGAAGTATCATAAAAGATAAACTTTATTGATGAGAAGAACTCAGAACTGAAGAAGGAAAACCAGCTCTGCTTTTCCCACACAAAAACTGTCAACCATCCAAATAGTGAACTCAAAATCAAGGAATCTTCAAGGCTCTGAAGTATCATAAAAGATAAACTTTATTGATGAGAAGAACTCAGAACTGAAGAAGCAAAACCAGCTCTGCTTTTCCCACACAAAAATTGTAAACCATCCAAATAGTGAACTCAAAATCAAGGAATCTTCAAGGCTCTGAAGTATCATAAAAGATAAACTTTATTGATGAGAAGAACTCAGAACTGAAGAAGTAAAACCAGCTCTGCTTTTCCCACACAAAAATTGTCAACCATCCAAATAGTGAACTCAAAATCAAGGAATTGTCAAGGCTCTGAAGTATCATAAAAGATAAACTTTATTGATGAGAAGAACTCAGAACTGAAGAAGCAAAACCAGCTCTGCTTTTCCCACACAAAAACTGTCAACCATCCAAATAGTGAACTCAAAATCAAGGAATCTTCAAGGCTCTGAAGTATCATAAAAGATAAAACTTTATTGATGAGAAGAACTCAGAACTGAAGAAGCAAAACCAGCTCTGCTTTTCCCACACAAAAATTGTCAACCATCCAAATAGTGAACTCAAAATCAAGGAATCCTCAAGGCTCTGAAGTATCATAAAAGATAAACTTTATTGATGAGAAGAACTCAGAACTGAAGAAGCAAAACCAGCTCTGCTTTTCCCACACAAAAAATGTCAACCATCCAAATAGTGAACTCAAAATCAAGGAATCCTCAAGGCTCTGAAGTATCATAAAAGATAAACTCTATTGATGAGAAGAACTCAGAACTGAAGAAGCAAAACCAGCTCTGCTTTTCCCACACAAAAATTGTCAACCATCCAAATAGTGAACTCAAAATCAAGGAATCCTCAAGGCTCTGAAGTATTATAAAAGATAAACTTTATTGATGAGAAGAACTCAGAACTAAAGAAGCAAAACCAGCTCTGCTTTTCCCACACAAAAATTGTCAACCATCCAAATAGTGAACTCAAAATCAAGGAATCCTCAAGGCTCTGAAGTATCATAAAAGATAAACTTTATTGATGAGAAGAACTCAGAACTGAAGAAGCAAAACCAGCTCTGCTTTTCCCACACAAAAATTGTCAACCATCCAAATAGTGAACTCAAAATCAAGGAATCGTCAAGGCTCTGAAGTATCATAAAAGATAAACTTTATTGATGAGAAGAACTCAGAACTGAAGAAGCAAAACCAGGTCTGCTTTTCCCGCACAAAAATTGTCAACCATCCAAATACTGAACTCAAAATCAAGGAATCGTCAAGGCTCTGAAGTATCATAAAAGATAAACTTTATTGATGAGAAGAACTCAGAACTGAAGAAGGAAAACCAGCTCTGCTTTTCCCACACAAAAACTGTCAGCCATCCAAATAGTGAACTCAAAATCAAGGAATCTTCAAGGCTCTGAAGTATCATAAAAGATAAACTTTATTGATGAGAAGAACTCAGAACTGAAGAAGCAAAACCAGCTCTGCTTTTCCCACACAAAAACTGTCAACCATCCAAATAGTGAACTCAAAGTCAAGGAATCTTCAAGGCTCTGAAGTATCATAAAAGATAAACTTTATTGATGAGAAGAACTCAGAACTGAAGAAGCAAAACCAGCTCTGCTTTTCCCACACAAAAATTGTCAACCATCCAAATAGTGAACTCAAAATCAAGGAATCTTCAAGGCTCTGAAGTATCATAAAAGATAAACTTTATTGATGAGAAGAACTCAGAACTGAAGAAGCAAAACCAGCTCTGCTTTTCCCACACAAAAAGTGTCAACCATCCAAATACTGAACTCAAAATCAAGGAATCGTCAAGGCTCTGAAGTATCATAAAAGATAAACTTTATTGATGAGAAGAACTCAGAACTGAAGAAGCAAAACCAGCTCTGCTTTTCCCACACAAAAACTGTCAACCATCCAAATAGTGAACTCAAAATCAAGGAATCTTCAAGGCTCTGAAGTATCATAAAAGATAAAACTTTATTGATGAGAAGAACTCAGAACTGAAGAAGCAAAACCAGCTCTGCTTTTCCCACACAAAAATTGTCAACCATCCAAATAGTGAACTCAAAATCAAGGAATCCTCAAGGCTCTGAAGTATCATAAAAGATAAACTTTATTGATGAGAAGAACTCAGAACTGAAGAAGCAAAACCAGCTCTGCTTTTCCCACACAAAAATTGTCAACCATCCAAATAGTGAACTCAAAATCAAGGAATCCTCAAGGCTCTGAAGTATCATAAAAGATAAACTTTATTGATGAGAAGAACTCAGAACTGAAGAAGCAAAACCAGCTCTGCTTTTCCCACACAAAAATTGTCAACCATCCAAATAGTGAACTCAAAATCAAGGAATCCTCAAGGCTCTGAAGTATTATAAAAGATAAACTTTATTGATGAGAAGAACTCAGAACTGAAGAAGCAAAACCAGCTCTGCTTTTCCCACACAAAAATTGTCAACCATCCAAATAGTGAACTCCAAATCAAGGAATCCTCAAGGCTCTGAAGTATCATAAAAGATAAACTTTATTGATGAGAAGAACTCAGAACTGAAGAAGCAAAACCAGCACTGCTTTTCCCACACAAAAATTGTCAACCATCCAAATAGTGAACTCAAAATCAAGGAATCTTCAAGGCTCTGAAGTATCATAAAAGATAAACTTTATTGATGAGAAGAACTCAGAACTGAAGAAGCAAAACCAGCTCTGCTTTTCCCGCACAAAAATTGTCAACCATCCAAATACTGAACTCAAAATCAAGGAATCGTCAAGGCTCTGAAGTATCATAAAAGATAAACTTTATTGATGAGAAGAACTCAGAACTGAAGAAGGAAAACCAGCTCTGCTTTTCCCACACAAAAACTGTCAACCATCCTAATAGTGAACTCAAAATCAAGGAATCTTCAAGGCTCTGAAGTATCATAAAAGATAAACTTTATTGATGAGAAGAACTCAGAACTGAAGAAGCAAAACCAGCTCTGCTTTTCCCACACAAAAATTGTAAACCATCCAAATAGTGAACTCAAAATCAAGGAATCTTCAAGGCTCTGAAGTATCATAAAAGATAAACTTTATTGATGAGAAGAACTCAGAACTGAAGAAGTAAAACCAGCTCTGCTTTTCCCACACAAAAATTGTCAACCATCCAAATAGTGAACTCAAAATCAAGGAATCCTCAAGGCTCTGAAGTATCATAAAAGATAAACTTTATTGATGAGAAGAACTCAGAACTGAAGAAGCAAAACCAGCTCTGCTTTTCCCACACAAAAAGTGTCAACCATCCAAATACTGAACTCAAAATCAAGGAATCGTCAAGGCTCTGAAGTATCATAAAAGATAAACTTTATTGATGAGAAGAACTCAGAACTGAAGAAGCAAAACCAGCTCTGCTTTTCCCACACAAAAACTGTCAACCATCCAAATAGTGAACTCAAAATCAAGGAATCTTCAAGACTCTGAAGTATCATAAAAGATAAAACTTTATTGATGAGAAGAACTCAGAACTGAAGAAGCAAAACCAGCTCTGCTTTTCCCACACAAAAATTGTCAACCATCCAAATAGTGAACTCAAAATCAAGGAATCGTCAAGGCTCTGAAGTATCATAAAAGATAAACTTTATTGATGAGAAGAACTCAGAACTGAAGAAGCAAAACCAGCTCTGCTTTTCCCACACAAAAATTGTCAACCATCCAAATAGTGAACTCAAAATCAAGGAATCCTCAAGGCTCTGAAGTATCATAAAAGATAAACTTTATTGATGAGAAGAACTCAGAACTGAAGAAGCAAAACCAGCTCTGCTTTTCCCACACAAAAATTGTCAACCATCCAAATAGTGAACTCAAAATCAAGGAATCCTCAAGGCTCTGAAGTATTATAAAAGATAAACTTTATTGATGAGAAGAACTCAGAACTGAAGAAGCAAAACCAGCTCTGCTTTTCCCACTCAAAAATTGTCAACCATCCAAATAGTGAACTCAAAATCAAGGAATCCTCAAGGCTCTGAAGTATCATAAAAGATAAACTTTATTGATGAGAAGAACTCAGAACTGAAGAAGCAAAACCAGCTCTGCTTTTCCCACACAAAAACTGTCAACCATCCAAATAGTGAACTCAAAGTCAAGGAATCTTCAAGGCTCTGAAGTATCATAAAAGATAAACTTTATTGATGAGAAGAACTCAGAACTGAAGAAGCAAAACCAGCGCTGCTTTTCCCACACAAAAATTGTCAACCATCCAAATAGTGAACTCAAAATCAAGGAATCTTCAAGGCTCTGAAGTATCATAAAAGATAAACTTTATTGATGAGAAGAACTCAGAACTGAAGAAGCAAAACCAGCTCTGCTTTTCCCGCACAAAAATTGTCAACCATCCAAATACTGAACTCAAAATCAAGGAATCGTCAAGGCTCTGAAGTATCATAAAAGATAAACTTTATTGATGAGAAGAACTCAGAACTGAAGAAGCAAAACCAGCTCTGCTTTTCCCACACAAAAACTGTCAACCATCCAAATAGTGAACTCAAAATCAAGGAATCTTCAAGGCTCTGAAGTATCATAAAAGATAAACTTTATTGATGAGAAGAACTCAGAACTGAAGAAGCAAAACCAGCTCTGCTTTTCCCACACAAAAACTGTCAACCATCCAAATAGTGAACTCAAAGTCAAGGAATCTTCAAGGCTCTGAAGTATCATAAAAGATAAACTTTATTGATGGGAAGAACTCAGAACTGAAGAAGCAAAACCAGCTCTCCTTTTCCCACACAAAAATTGTCAACCATCCAAATAGTGAACTCAAAATCAAGGAATCTTCAAGGCTCTGAAGTATCATAAAAGATAAACTTTATTGATGAGAAGAACTCAGAACTGAAGAAGCAAAACCAGCTCTGCTTTTCCCACACAAAAATTGTCAACCATCCAAATAGTGAACTCAAAATCAAGGAATCTTCAAGGCTCTGAAGTATCATAAAAGATAAACTTTATTGATGAGAAGAACTCAGAACTGAAGAAGCAAAACCAGCTCTGCTTTTCCCGCACAAAAATTGTCAACCATCCAAATACTGAACTCAAAATCAAGGAATCGTCAAGGCTCTGAAGTATCATAAAAGATAAACTTTATTGATGAGAAGAACTCAGAACTGAAGAAGCAAAACCAGCTCTGCTTTTCCCACACAAAAACTGTCAACCATCCAAATAGTGAACTCAAAATCAAGGAATCCTCAAGGCTCTGACGTATCATAAAAGATAAACTTTATTGATGAGAAGAACTCAGAACTGAAGAAGCAAAACCAGCTCTGCTTTTCCCACACAAAAATTGTCAACCATCCAAATAGTGAACTCAAAATCAAGGAATCTTCAAGGCTCTGAAGTATCATAAAAGATAAACTTTATTGATGAGAAGAACTCAGAACTGAAGAAGCAAAACCAGCTCTGCTTTTCCCACACAAAAATTGTCAACCATCCAAATACTGAACTCAAAATCAAGGAATCGTCAAGGCTCTGAAGTATCATAAAAGATAAACTTTATTGATGAGAAGAACTCAGAACTGAAGAAGCAAAACCAGCTCTGCTTTTCCCACACAAAAACTGTCAACCATCCAAATAGTGAACTCAAAATCAAGGAATCTTCAAGGCTCTGAAGTATCATAAAAGATAAAACTTTATTGATGAGAAGAACTCAGAACTGAAGAAGCAAAACCAGCTCTGCTTTTCCCGCACAAAAATTGTCAACCATCCAAATACTGAACTCAAAATCAAGGAATCTTCAAGGCTCTGAAGTATCATAAAAGATAAACTTTATTGATGAGAAGAACTCAGAACTGAAGAAGGAAAACCAGCTCTGCTTTTCCCACACAAAAACTGTCAACCATCCAAATAGTGAACTCAAAATCAAGGAATCTTCAAGGCTCTGAAGTATCATAAAAGATAAACTTTATTGATGAGAAGAACTCAGAACTGAAGAAGCAAAACCAGCTCTGCTTTTCCCACACAAAAATTGTCAACCATCCAAATAGTGAACTCAAAATCAAGGAACCTTCAAGGCTCTGAAGTATCATAAAAGATAAACTTTATTGATGAGAAGAACTCAGAACTGAAGAAGCAAAACCAGCTCTGCTTTTCCCGCACAAAAATTGTCAACCATCCAAATACTGAACTCAAAATCAAGGAATCGTCAAGGCTCTGAAGTATCATAAAAGATAAACTTTATTGATGAGAAGAACTCAGAACTGAAGAAGGAAAACCAGCTCTGCTTTTCCCACACAAAAACTGTCAACCATCCAAATAGTGAACTCAAAATCAAGGAATCTTCAAGGCTCTGAAGTATCATAAAAGATAAACTTTATTGATGAGAAGAACTCAGAACTGAAGAAGCAAAACCAGCTCTGCTTTTCCCACACAAAAACTGTCAACCATCCAAATAGTGAACTCAAAGTCAAGGAATCTTCAAGGCTCTGAAGTATCATAAAAGATAAACTTTATTGATGAGAAGAACTCAGAACTGAAGAAGCAAAACCAGCTCTGCTTTTCCCACACAAAAATTGTCAACCATCCAAATAGTGAACTCAAAATCAAGGAATCTTCAAGGCTCTGAAGTATCATAAAAGATAAACTTTATTGATGAGAAGAACTCAGAACTGAAGAAGCAAAACCAGCTCTGCTTTTCCCACACAAAAGTGTCAACCATCCAAATACTGAACTCAAAATCAAGGAATCGTCAAGGCTCTGAAGTATCATAAAAGATAAACTTTATTGATGAGAAGAACTCAGAACTGAAGAAGCAAAACCAGCTCTGCTTTTCCCACACAAAAACTGTCAACCATCCAAATAGTGAACTCAAAATCAAGGAATCTTCAAGGCTCTGAAGTATCATAAAAGATAAAACTTTATTGATGAGAAGAACTCAGAACTGAAGAAGCAAAACCAGCTCTGCTTTTCCCACACAAAAATTGTCAACCATCCAAATAGTGAACTCAAAATCAAGGAATCCTCAAGGCTCTGAAGTATCATAAAAGATAAACTTCATTGATGAGAAGAACTCAGAACTGAAGAAGCAAAACCAGCTCTGCTTTTCCCACACAAAAATTGTCAACCATCCAAATAGTGAACTCAAAATCAAGGAATCCTCAAGGCTCTGAAGTATCATAAAAGATAAACTTTATTGATGAGAAGAACTCAGAACTGAAGAAGCAAAACCAGCTCTGCTTTTCCCACACAAAAATTGTCAACCATCCAAATAGTGAACTCAAAATCAAGGAATCCTCAAGGCTCTGAAGTATTATAAAAGATAAACTTTATTGATGAGAAGAACTCAGAACTGAAGAAGCAAAACCAGCTCTGCTTTTCCCACACAAAAATTGTCAACCATCCAAATAGTGAACTCAAAATCAAGGAATCCTCAAGGCTCTGAAGTATCATAAAAGATAAACTTTATTGATGAGAAGAACTCAGAACTGAAGAAGCAAAACCAGCTCTGCTTTTCCCACACAAAAATTGTCAACCATCCAAATAGTGAACTCAAAATCAAGGAATCTTCAAGGCTCTGAAGTATCATAAAAGATAAACTTTATTGATGAGAAGAACTCAGAACTGAAGAAGCAAAACCAGCTCTGCTTTTCCCGCACAAAAATTGTCAACCATCCAAATACTGAACTCAAAATCAAGGAATCGTCAAGGCTCTGAAGTATCATAAAAGATAAACTTTATTGATGAGAAGAACTCAGAACTGAAGAAGGAAAACCAGCTCTGCTTTTCCCACACAAAAACTGTCAACCATCCAAATAGTGAACTCAAAATCAAGGAATCTTCAAGGCTCTGAAGTATCATAAAAGATAAACTTTATTGATGAGAAGAACTCAGAACTGAAGAAGCAAAACCAGCTCTGCTTTTCCCACACAAAAATTGTAAACCATCCAAATAGTGAACTCAAAATCAAGGAATCTTCAAGGCTCTGAAGTATCATAAAAGATAAACTTTATTGATGAGAAGAACTCAGAACTGAAGAAGTAAAACCAGCTCTGCTTTTCCCACACAAAAATTGTCAACCATCCAAATAGTGAACTCAAAATCAAGGAATCCTCAAGGCTCTGAAGTATCATAAAAGATAAACTTTATTGATGAGAAGAACTCAGAACTGAAGAAGCAAAACCAGCTCTGCTTTTCCCACACAAAAATTGTCAACCATCCAAATAGTGAACTCAAAATCAAGGAATCGTCAAGGCTCTGAAGTATCATAAAAGATAAACTTTATTGATGAGAAGAACTCAGAACTGAAGAAGCAAAACCAGCTCTGCTTTTCCCACACAAAAACTGTCAACCATCCAAATAGTGAACTCAAAATCAAGGAATCTTCAAGGCTCTGAAGTATCATAAAAGATAAAACTTTATTGATGAGAAGAACTCAGAACTGAAGAAGCAAAACCAGCTCTGCTTTTCCCACACAAAAATTGTCAACCATCCAAATAGTGAACTCAAAATCAAGGAATCCTCAAGGCTCTGAAGTATCATAAAAGATAAACTTTATTGATGAGAAGAACTCAGAACTGAAGAAGCAAAACCAGCTCTGCTTTTCCCACACAAAAATTGTCAACCATCCAAATAGTGAACTCAAAATCAAGGAATCCTCAAGGCTCTGAAGTATTATAAAAGATAAACTTTATTGATGAGAAGAACTCAGAACTAAAGAAGCAAAACCAGCTCTGCTTTTCCCACACAAAAATTGTCAACCATCCAAATAGTGAACTCAAAATCAAGGAATCCTCAAGGCTCTGAAGTATCATAAAAGATAAACTTTATTGATGAGAAGAACTCAGAACTGAAGAAGCAAAACCAGCTCTCCTTTTCCCACACAAAAATTGTCAACCATCCAAATAGTGAACTCAAAATCAAGGAATCGTCAAGGCTCTGAAGTATCATAAAAGATAAACTTTATTGATGAGAAGAACTCAGAACTGAAGAAGCAAAACCAGGTCTGCTTTTCCCGCACAAAAATTGTCAACCATCCAAATACTGAACTCAAAATCAAGGAATCGTCAAGGCTCTGAAGTATCATAAAAGATAAACTTTATTGATGAGAAGAACTCAGAACTGAAGAAGGAAAACCAGCTCTGCTTTTCCCACACAAAAACTGTCAGCCATCCAAATAGTGAACTCAAAATCAAGGAATCTTCAAGGCTCTGAAGTATCATAAAAGATAAACTTTATTGATGAGAAGAACTCAGAACTGAAGAAGCAAAACCAGCTCTGCTTTTCCCACACAAAAACTGTCAACCATCCAAATAGTGAACTCAAAGTCAAGGAATCTTCAAGGCTCTGAAGTATCATAAAAGATAAACTTTATTGATGAGAAGAACTCAGAACTGAAGAAGCAAAACCAGCTCTGCTTTTCCCACACAAAAATTGTCAACCATCCAAATAGTGAACTCAAAATCAAGGAATCTTCAAGGCTCTGAAGTATCATAAAAGATAAACTTTATTGATGAGAAGAACTCAGAACTGAAGAAGCAAAACCAGCTCTGCTTTTCCCACACAAAAAGTGTCAACCATCCAAATACTGAACTCAAAATCAAGGAATCGTCAAGGCTCTGAAGTATCATAAAAGATAAACTTTATTGATGAGAAGAACTCAGAACTGAAGAAGCAAAACCAGCTCTGCTTTTCCCACACAAAAACTGTCAACCATCCAAATAGTGAACTCAAAATCAAGGAATCTTCAAGGCTCTGAAGTATCATAAAAGATAAAACTTTATTGATGAGAAGAACTCAGAACTGAAGAAGCAAAACCAGCTCTGCTTTTCCCACACAAAAATTGTCAACCATCCAAATAGTGAACTCAAAATCAAGGAATCCTCAAGGCTCTGAAGTATCATAAAAGATAAACTTTATTGATGAGAAGAACTCAGAACTGAAGAAGCAAAACCAGCTCTGCTTTTCCCACACAAAAATTGTCAACCATCCAAATAGTGAACTCAAAATCAAGGAATCCTCAAGGCTCTGAAGTATCATAAAAGATAAACTTTATTGATGAGAAGAACTCAGAACTGAAGAAGCAAAACCAGCTCTGCTTTTCCCACACAAAAATTGTCAACCATCCAAATAGTGAACTCAAAATCAAGGAATCCTCAAGGCTCTGAAGTATTATAAAAGATAAACTTTATTGATGAGAAGAACTCAGAACTGAAGAAGCAAAACCAGCTCTGCTTTTCCCACACAAAAATTGTCAACCATCCAAATAGTGAACTCAAAATCAAGGAATCCTCAAGGCTCTGAAGTATCATAAAAGATAAACTTTATTGATGAGAAGAACTCAGAACTGAAGAAGCAAAACCAGCTCTGCTTTTCCCGCACAAAAATTTTCAACCATCCAAATACTGAACTCAAAATCAAGGAATCGTCAAGGCTCTGAAGTATCATAAAAGATAAACTTTATTGATGAGAAGAACTCAGAACTGAAGAAGCAAAACCAGCTCTGCTTTTCCCACACAAAAACTGTCAACCATCCAAATAGTGAACTCAAAGTCAAGGAATCTTCAAGGCTCTGAAGTATCATAAAAGATAAACTTTATTGATGAGAAGAACTCAGAACTGAAGAAGCAAAACCAGCTCTGCTTTTCCCGCACAAAAATTGTCAACCATCCAAATACTGAACTCAAAATCAAGGAATCCTCAAGGCTCTGAAGTATCATAAAAGATAAACTTTATTGATGAGAAGAACTCAGAACTGAAGAAGGAAAACCAGCTCTGCTTTTCCCACACAAAAACTGTCAACCATCCAAATAGTGAACTCAAAATCAAGGAATCTTCAAGGCTCTGAAGTATCATAAAAGATAAACTTTATTGATGAGAAGAACTCAGAACTGAAGAAGCAAAACCAGCTCTGCTTTTCCCACACAAAAATTGTAAACCATCCAAATAGTGAACTCAAAATCAAGGAATCTTCAAGGCTCTGAAGTATCATAAAAGATAAACTTTATTGATGAGAAGAACTCAGAACTGAAGAAGTAAAACCAGCTCTGCTTTTCCCACACAAAAACTGTCAACCATCCAAATAGTGAACTCAAAATCAAGGAATCCTCAAGGCTCTGAAGTATCATAAAAGATAAAACTTTATTGATGAGAAGAACTCAGAACTGAAGAAGCAAAACCAGCTCTGCTTTTCCCACACAAAAATTGTCAACCATCCAAATAGTGAACTCAAAATCAAGGAATCCTCAAGGCTCTGAAGTATCATAAAAGATAAACTTTATTAATGAGAAGAACTCAGAACTGAAGAAGCAAAACCAGCTCTGCTTTTCCCACACAAAAAATGTCAACCATCCAAATAGTGAACTCAAAATCAAGGAATCCTCAAGGCTCTGAAGTATCATAAAAGATAAACTTTATTGATGAGAAGAACTCAGAACTGAAGAAGCAAAACCAGCTCTGCTTTTCCCACACAAAAATTGTAAACCATCCAAATAGTGAACTCAAAATCAAGGAATCTTCAAGGCTCTGAAGTATCATAAAAGATAAACTTTATTGATGAGAAGAACTCAGAACTGAAGAAGTAAAACCAGCTCTGCTTTTCCCACACAAAAACTGTCAACCATCCAAATAGTGAACTCAAAATCAAGGAATCTTCAAGGCTCTGAAGTATCATAAAAGATAAAACTTTATTGATGAGAAGAACTCAGAACTGAAGAAGCAAAACCAGCTCTGCTTTTCCCACACAAAAATTGTCAACCATCCAAATAGTGAACTCAAAATCAAGGAATCCTCAAGGCTCTGAAGTATCATAAAAGATAAACTTTATTGATGAGAAGAACTCAGAACTGAAGAAGCAAAACCAGCTCTGCTTTTCCCACACAAAAATTGTCAACCATCCAAATAGTGAACTCAAAATCAAGGAATCGTCAAGGCTCTGAAGTATCATAAAAGATAAACTTTATTGATGAGAAGAACTCAGAACTGAAGAAGCAAAACCAGGTCTGCTTTTCCCGCACAAAAATTGTCAACCATCCAAATACTGAACTCAAAATCAAGGAATCGTCAAGGCTCTGAAGTATCATAAAAGATAAACTTTATTGATGAGAAGAACTCAGAACTGAAGAAGGAAAACCAGCTCTGCTTTTCCCACACAAAAACTGTCAGCCATCCAAATAGTGAACTCAAAATCAAGGAATCTTCAAGGCTCTGAAGTATCATAAAAGATAAACTTTATTGATGAGAAGAACTCAGAACTGAAGAAGCAAAACCAGCTCTGCTTTTCCCACACAAAAACTGTCAACCATCCAAATAGTGAACTCAAAGTCAAGGAATCTTCAAGGCTCTGAAGTATCATAAAAGATAAACTTTATTGATGAGAAGAACTCAGAACTGAAGAAGCAAAACCAGCTCTGCTTTTCCCGCACAAAAATTTTCAACCATCCAAATACTGAACTCAAAATCAAGGAATCGTCAAGGCTCTGAAGTATCATAAAAGATAAACTTTATTGATGAGAAGAACTCAGAACTGAAGAAGGAAAACCAGCTCTGCTTTTCCCACACAAAAACTGTCAACCATCCAAATAGTGAACTGAAAATCAAGGAATCTTCAAGGCTCTGAAGTATCATAAAAGATAAACTTTATTCATGAGAAGAACTCAGAACTGAAGAAGCAAAACCAGCTCTGCTTTTCCCACACAAAAATTGTCAACCATCCAAATAGTGAACTCAAAATCAAGGAATCCTCAAGGCTCTGAAGTATCATAAAAGATAAACTTTATTGATGAGAAGAACTCAGAACTGAAGAAGCAAAACCAGCTCTGCTTTTCCCACACAAAAAATGTCAAGCATCCAAATAGTGAACTCAAAATCAAGGAATCCTCAAGGCTCTGAAGTATCATAAAAGATAAACTTTATTGATGAGAAGAACTCAGAACTGAAGAAGCAAAACCAGCTCTGCTTTTCCCACACAAAAATTGTCAACCATCCAAATAGTGAACTCAAAATCAAGGAATCCTCAAGGCTCTGAAGTATTATAAAAGATAAACTTTATTGATGAGAAGAACTCAGAACTAAAGAAGCAAAACCAGCTCTGCTTTTCCCACACAAAATATGTCAACCATCCAAATAGTGAACTCAAAATCAAGGAATCCTCAAGGCTCTGAAGTATCATAAAAGATAAACTTTATTGATGAGAAGAACTCAGAACTGAAGAAGCAAAACCAGCTCTGCTTTTCCCACACAAAAATTGTCAACCATCCAAATAGTGAACTCAAAATCAAGGAATCGTCAAGGCTCTGAAGTATCATAAAAGATAAACTTTATTGATGAGAAGAACTCAGAACTGAAGAAGCAAAACCAGGTCTGCTTTTCCCGCACAAAAATTGTCAACCATCCAAATAGTGAACTCAAAATCAAGGAATCGTCAAGGCTCTGAAGTATCATAAAAGATAAACTTTATTGATGAGAAGAACTCAGAACTGAAGAAGGAAAACCAGCTCTGCTTTTCCCACACAAAAACTGTCAGCCATCCAAATAGTGAACTCAAAGTCAAGGAATCTTCAAGGCTCTGAAGTATCATAAAAGATAAACTTTATTGATGAGAAGAACTCAGAACTGAAGAAGCAAAACCAGCTCTGCTTTTCCCACACAAAAACTGTCAACCATCCAAATAGTGAACTCAAAGTCAAGGAATCTTCAAGGCTCTGAAGTATCATAAAAGATAAACTTTATTGATGAGAAGAACTCAGAACTGAAGAAGCAAAACCAGCTCTGCTTTTCCCGCACAAAAATTTTCAACCATCCAAATACTGAACTCAAAATCAAGGAATCCTCAAGGCTCTGAAGTATCATAAAAGATAAACTTTATTGATGAGAAGAACTCAGAACTGAAGAAGCAAAACCAGCTCTGCTTTTCCCACACAAAAATTGTAAACCATCCAAATAGTGAACTCAAAATCAAGGAATCTTCAAGGCTCTGAAGTATCATAAAAGATAACCTTTATTGATGAGAAGAACTCAGAACTGAAGAAGTAAAACCAGCTCTGCTTTTCCCACACAAAAACTGTCAACCATCCAAATAGTGAACTCAAAATCAAGGAATCTTCAAGGCTCTGAAGTATCATAAAAGATAAAACTTTATTGATGAGAAGAACTCAGAACTGAAGAAGCAAAACCAGCTCTGCTTTTCCCACACAAAAATTGTCAACCATCCAAATAGTGAACTCAAAATCAAGGAATCCTCAAGGCTCTGAAGTATCATAAAAGATAAACTTTATTGATGAGAAGAACTCAGAACTGAAGAAGCAAAACCAGCTCTGCTTTTCCCACACAAAAATTGTCAACCATCCAAATAGTGAACTCAAAATCAAGGAATCGTCAAGGCTCTGAAGTATCATAAAAGATAAACTTTATTGATGAGAAGAACTCAGAACAGAAGAAGCAAAACCAGCTCTGCTTTTCCCGCACAAAAATTTTCAACCATCCAAATACTGAACTCAAAATCAAGGAATCGTCAAGGCTCTGAAGTATCATAAAAGATAAACTTTATTGATGAGAAGAACTCAGAACTGAAGAAGGAAAACCAGCTCTGCTTTTCCCACACAAAAACTGTCAACCATCCAAATAGTGAACTGAAAATCAAGGAATCTTCAAGGCTCTGAAGTATCATAAAAGATAAAACTTTATTGATGAGAAGAACTCAGAACTGAAGAAGCAAAACCAGCTCTGCTTTTCCCACACAAAAATTGTCAACCATCCAAATAGTGAACTGAAAATCAAGGAATCCTCAAGGCTCTGAAGTATCATAAAAGATAAACTTTATTGATGAGAAGAACTCAGAACTGAAGAAGCAAAACCAGCTCTGCTTTTCCCACACAAAAATTGTCAACCATCCAAATAGTGAACTCAAAATCAAGGAATCGTCAAGGCTCTGAAGTATCATAAAAGATAAACTTTATTGATGAGAAGAACTCAGAACAGAAGAAGCAAAACCAGCTCTGCTTTTCCCGCACAAAAATTTTCAACCATCCAAATACTGAACTCAAAATCAAGGAATCGTCAAGGCTCTGAAGTATCATAAAAGATAAACTTTATTGATGAGAAGAACTCAGAACTGAAGAAGGAAAACCAGCTCTGCTTTTCCCACACAAAAACTGTCAACCATCCAAATAGTGAACTGAAAATCAAGGAATCTTCAAGGCTCTGAAGTATCATAAAAGATAAAACTTTATTGATGAGAAGAACTCAGAACTGAAGAAGCAAAACCAGCTCTGCTTTTCCCACACAAAAATTGTCAACCATCCAAATAGTGAACTGAAAATCAAGGAATCCTCAAGGCTCTGAAGTATCATAAAAGATAAACTTTATTGATGAGAAGAACTCAGAACTGAAGAAGCAAAACCAGCTCTGCTTTTCCCACACAAAAAATGTCAACCATCCAAATAGTGAACTCAAAATCAAGGAATCCTCAAGGCTCTGAAGTATCATAAAAGATAAACTTTATTGATGAGAAGAACTCAGAACTGAAGAAGCAAAACCAGCTCTGCTTTTCCCACACAAAAATTGTCAACCATCCAAATAGTGAACTCAAAATCAAGGAATCCTCAAGGCTCTGAAGTATTATAAAAGATAAACTTTATTGATGAGAAGAACTCAGAACTAAAGAAGCAAAACCAGCTCTGCTTTTCCCACACAAAATATGTCAACCATCCAAATAGTGAACTCAAAATCAAGGAATCCTCAAGGCTCTGAAGTATCATAAAAGATAAACTTTATTGATGAGAAGAACTCAGAACTGAAGAAGCAAAACCAGCTCTGCTTTTCCCACACAAAAATTGTCAACCATCCAAATAGTGAACTCAAAATCAAGGAATCGTCAAGGCTCTGAAGTATCATAAAAGATAAACTTTATTGATGAGAAGAACTCAGAACTGAAGAAGCAAAACCAGGTCTGCTTTTCCCGCACAAAAATTGTCAACCATCCAAATAGTGAACTCAAAATCAAGGAATCGTCAAGGCTCTGAAGTATCATAAAAGATAAACTTTATTGATGAGAAGAACTCAGAACTGAAGAAGGAAAACCAGCTCTGCTTTTCCCACACAAAAACTGTCAGCCATCCAAATAGTGAACTCAAAGTCAAGGAATCTTCAAGGCTCTGAAGTATCATAAAAGATAAACTTTATTGATGAGAAGAACTCAGAACTGAAGAAGCAAAACCAGCTCTGCTTTTCCCACACAAAAACTGTCAACCATCCAAATAGTGAACTCAAAGTCAAGGAATCTTCAAGGCTCTGAAGTATCATAAAAGATAAACTTTATTGATGAGAAGAACTCAGAACTGAAGAAGCAAAACCAGCTCTGCTTTTCCCGCACAAAAATTTTCAACCATCCAAATACTGAACTCAAAATCAAGGAATCCTCAAGGCTCTGAAGTATCATAAAAGATAAACTTTATTGATGAGAAGAACTCAGAACTGAAGAAGCAAAACCAGCTCTGCTTTTCCCACACAAAAACTGTCAACCATCCAAATACTGAACTCAAAGTCAAGGAATCTTCAAGGCTCTGAACTATCATAAAAGATAAACTTTATTGATGAGAAGAACTCAGAACTGAAGAAGCAAAACCAGCTCTGCTTTTCCCACACAAAAATTGTAAACCATCCAAATAGTGAACTCAAAATCAAGGAATCCTCAAGGCTCTGAAGTATCATAAAAGATAAACTTTATTGATGAGAAGAACTCAGAACTGAAGAAGCAAAACCAGCTCTGCTTTTCCCACACAAAAATTGTCAACCATCCAAATAGTGAACTCAAAATCAAGGAATCCTCAAGGCTCTGAAGTATCATAAAAGATAAACTTTATTGATGAGAAGAACTCAGAACTGAAGAAGCAAAACCAGCTCTGCTTTTCCCACACAAAAACTGTCAACCATCCAAATAGTGAACTCAAAATCAAGGAATCTTCAAGGCTCTGAAGTATCATAAAAGATAAAACTTTATTGATGAGAAGAACTCAGAACTGAAGAAGCAAAACCAGCTCTGCTTTTCCCACACAAAAATTGTCAACCATCCAAATAGTGAACTGAAAATCAAGGAATCCTCAAGGCTCTGAAGTATCATAAAAGATAAACTTTATTGATGAGAAGAACTCAGAACTGAAGAAGCAAAACCAGCTCTGCTTTTCCCACACAAAAAATGTCAACCATCCAAATAGTGAACTCAAAATCAAGGAATCCTCAAGGCTCTGAAGTATCATAAAAGATAAAACTTTATTGATGAGAAGAACTCAGAACTGAAGAAGCAAAACCAGCTCTGCTTTTCCCACACAAAAATTGTCAACCATCCAAATAGTGAACTCAAAATCAAGGAATCCTCAAGGCTCTGAAGTATCATAAAAGATAAACTTTATTGATGAGAAGAACTCAGAACTGAAGAAGCAAAACCAGCTCTGCTTTTCCCACACAAAAACTGTCAACCATCCAAATAGTGAACTCAAAATCAAGGAATCTTCAAGGCTCTGAAGTATCATAAAAGATAAAACTTTATTGATGAGAAGAACTCAGAACTGAAGAAGCAAAACCAGCTCTGCTTTTCCCACACAAAAATTGTCAACCATCCAAATAGTGAACTGAAAATCAAGGAATCCTCAAGGCTCTGAAGTATCATAAAAGATAAACTTTATTGATGAGAAGAACTCAGAACTGAAGAAGCAAAACCAGCTCTGCTTTTCCCACACAAAAAATGTCAACCATCCAAATAGTGAACTCAAAATCAAGGAATCCTCAAGGCTCTGAAGTATCATAAAAGATAAAACTTTATTGATGAGAAGAACTCAGAACTGAAGAAGCAAAACCAGCTCTGCTTTTCCCACACAAAAATTGTCAACCATCCAAATAGTGAACTCAAAATCAAGGAATCCTCAAGGCTCTGAAGTATCATAAAAGATAAACTTTATTGATGAGAAGAACTCAGAACTGAAGAAGCAAAACCAGCTCTGCTTTTCCCACACAAAAAATGTCAACCATCCAAATAGTGAACTCAAAATCAAGGAATCCTCAAGGCTCTGAAGTATCATAAAAGATAAACTTTATTGATGAGAAGAACTCAGAACTGAAGAAGCAAAACCAGCTCTGCTTTTCCCACACAAAAATTGTCAACCATCCAAATAGTGAACTCAAAATCAAGGAATCCTCAAGGCTCTGAAGTATTATAAAAGATAAACTTTATTCATGAGAAGAACTCAGAACTAAAGAAGCAAAACCAGCTCTGCTTTTCCCACACAAAAATTGTCAACCATCCAAATAGTGAACTCAAAATCAAGGAATCCTCAAGGCTCTGAAGTATCATAAAAGATAAACTTTATTGATGAGAAGAACTCAGAACTGAAGAAGCAAAACCAGCTCTGCTTTTCCCACACAAAAATTGTCAACCATCCAAATAGTGAACTCAAAATCAAGGAATCCTCAAGGCTCTGAAGTATCATAAAAGATAAACTTTATTGATGAGAAGAACTCAGAACTGAAGAAGCAAAACCAGGTCTGCTTTTCGCGCACAAAAATTGTCAACCATCCAAATACTGAACTCAAAATCAAGGAATCGTCAAGGCTCTGAAGTATCATAAAAGATAAACTTTATTGATGAGAAGAACTCAGAACTGAAGAAGCAAAACCAGCTCTGCTTTTCCCACACAAAAACTGTCAACCATCCAAATAGTGAACTCAAAATCAAGGAATCCTCAAGGCTCTGAAGTATCATAAAAGATAAACTTTATTGATGAGAAGAACTCAGAACTGAAGAAGCAAAACCAGCTCTGCTTTTCCCACACAAAAATTGTCAACCATCCAAATAGTGAACTCAAAATCAAGGAATCGTCAAGGCTCTGAAGTATCATAAAAGATAAACTTTATTGATGAGAAGAACTCAGAACTGAAGAAGCAAAACCAGGTCTGCTTTTCCCGCACAAAAATTGTCAACCATCCAAATACTGAACTCAAAATCAAGGAATCGTCAAGGCTCTGAAGTATCATAAAAGATAAACTTTATTGATGAGAAGAACTCAGAACTGAAGAAGGAAAACCAGCTCTGCTTTTCCCACACAAAAACTGTCAGCCATCCAAATAGTGAACTCAAAATCAAGGAATCTTCAAGGCTCTGAAGTATCATAAAAGATAAACTTTATTGATGAGAAGAACTCAGAACTGAAGAAGCAAAACCAGCTCTGCTTTTCCCACACAAAAACTGTCAACCATCCAAATAGTGAACTCAAAGTCAAGGAATCTTCAAGGCTCTGAAGTATCATAAAAGATAAACTTTATTGATGAGAAGAACTCAGAACTGAAGAAGCAAAACCAGCTCTGCTTTTCCCGCACAAAAATTTTCAACCATCCAAATACTGAACTCAAAATCAAGGAATCGTCAAGGCTCTGAAGTATCATAAAAGATAAACTTTATTGATGAGAAGAACTCAGAACAGAAGAAGGAAAACCAGCTCTGCTTTTCCCACACAAAAACTGTCAACCATCCAAATAGTGAACTCAAAATCAAGGAATCTTCAAGGCTCTGAAGTATCATAAAAGATAAACTTTATTGATGAGAAGAACTCAGAACTGAAGAAGCAAAACCAGCTCTGCTTTTCCCACACAAAAATTGTAAACCATCCAAATAGTGAACTCAAAATCAAGGAATCTTCAAGGCTCTGAAGTATCATAAAAGATAAACTTTATTGATGAGAAGAACTCAGAACTGAAGAAGTAAAACCAGCTCTGCTTTTCCCACACAAAAATTGTCAACCATCCAAATAGTGAACTCAAAATCAAGGAATCCTCAAGGCTCTGAAGTATCATAAAAGATAAACTTTATTGATGAGAAGAACTCAGAGCTGAAGAAGCAAAACCAGCTCTGCTTTTCCCACACAAAAATTGTCAACCATCCAAATAGTGAACTCAAAATCAAGGAATCGTCAAGGCTCTGAAGTATCATAAAAGATAAACTTTATTGATGAGAAGAACTCAGAACTGAAGAAGCAAAACCAGCTCTGCTTTTCCCACACAAAAATTGTAAACCATCCAAATAGTGAACTCAAAATCAAGGAATCTTCAAGGCTCTGAAGTATCATAAAAGATAAACTTTATTGATGAGAAGAACTCAGAACTGAAGAAGTAAAACCAGCTCTGCTTTTCCCACACAAAAATTGTCAACCATCCAAATAGTGAACTCAAAATCAAGGAATCCTCAAGGCTCTGAAGTATCATAAAAGATAAACTTTATTGATGAGAAGAACTCAGAACTGAAGAAGCAAAACCAGCTCTGCTTTTCCCACACAAAAATTGTCAACCATCCAAATAGTGAACTCAAAATCAAGGAATCCTCAAGGCTCTGAAGTATCATAAAAGATAAACTTTATTGATGAGAAGAACTCAGAACTGAAGAAGCAAAACCAGCTCTGCTTTTCCCACACAAAAACTGTCAACCATCCAAATAGTGAATTCAAAATCAAGGAATCGTCAAGGCTCTGAAGTATCATAAAAGATAAACTTTATTGATGAGAAGAACTCAGAACTGAAGAAGCAAAACCAGGTCTGCTTTTCCCGCACAAAAATTGTCAACCATCCAAATACTGAACTCAAAATCAAGGAATCGTCAAGGCTCTGAAGTATCATAAAAGATAAACTTTATTGATGAGAAGAACTCAGAACTGAAGAAGCAAAACCAGCTCTGCTTTTCCCACACAAAAATTGTCAACCATCCAAATAGTGAACTCAAAATCAAGGAATCTTCAAGGCTCTGAAGTATCATAAAAGATAAACTTTATTGATGAGAAGAACTCAGAACTGAAGAAGCAAAACCAGCTCTGCTTTTCCCACACAAAAATTGTAAACCATCCAAATAGTGAACTCAAAATCAAGGAATCTTCAAGGCTCTGAAGTATCATAAAAGATAAATTTATTGATGAGAAGAACTCAGAACTGAAGAAGGAAAACCAGCTCTGCTTTTCCCACACAAAAACTGTCAGCCATCCAAATAGTGAACTCAAAATCAAGGAATCTTCAAGGCTCTGAAGTATCATAAAAGATAAACTTTATTGATGAGAAGAACTCAGAACTGAAGAAGCAAAACCAGCTCTGCTTTTCCCACACAAAAACTGTCAACCATCCAAATAGTGAACTCAAAGTCAAGGAATCTTCAAGGCTCTGAAGTATCATAAAAGATAAACTTTATTGATGAGAAGAACTCAGAACTGAAGAAGCAAAACCAGCTCTGCTTTTCCCGCACAAAAATTTTCAACCATCCAAATACTGAACTCAAAATCAAGGAATCGTCAAGGCTCTGAAGTATCATAAAAGATAAACTTTATTGATGAGAAGAACTCAGAACAGAAGAAGGAAAACCAGCTCTGCTTTTCCCACACAAAAACTGTCAACCATCCAAATAGTGAACTCAAAGTCAAGGAATCTTCAAGGCTCTGAAGTATCATAAAAGATAAACTTTATTGATGAGAAGAACTCAGAACTGAAGAAGCAAAACCAGCTCTGCTTTTCCCACACAAAAATTGTAAACCATCCAAATAGTGAACTCAAAATCAAGGAATCTTCAAGGCTCTGAAGTATCATAAAAGATAAACTTTATTGATGAGAAGAACTCAGAACTGAAGAAGTAAAACCAGCTCTGCTTTTCCCACACAAAAATTGTCAACCATCCAAATAGTGAACTCAAAATCAAGGAATCCTCAAGGCTCTGAAGTATCATAAAAGATAAACTTTATTGATGAGAAGAACTCAGAGCTGAAGAAGCAAAACCAGCTCTGCTTTTCCCACACAAAAATTGTCAACCATCCAAATAGTGAACTCAAAATCAAGGAATCGTCAAGGCTCTGAAGTATCATAAAAGATAAACTTTATTGATGAGAAGAACTCAGAACTGAAGAAGCAAAACCAGCTCTGCTTTTCCCACACAAAAATTGTAAACCATCCAAATAGTGAACTCAAAATCAAGGAATCTTCAAGGCTCTGAAGTATCATAAAAGATAAACTTTATTGATGAGAAGAACTCAGAACTGAAGAAGTAAAACCAGCTCTGCTTTTCCCACACAAAAATTGTCAACCATCCAAATAGTGAACTCAAAATCAAGGAATCCTCAAGGCTCTGAAGTATCATAAAAGATAAACTTTATTGATGAGAAGAACTCAGAACTGAAGAAGCAAAACCAGCTCTGCTTTTCCCACACAAAAATTGTCAACCATCCAAATAGTGAACTCAAAATCAAGGAATCCTCAAGGCTCTGAAGTATCATAAAAGATAAACTTTATTGATGAGAAGAACTCAGAACTGAAGAAGCAAAACCAGCTCTGCTTTTCCCACACAAAAACTGTCAACCATCCAAATAGTGAATTCAAAATCAAGGAATCGTCAAGGCTCTGAAGTATCATAAAAGATAAACTTTATTGATGAGAAGAACTCAGAACTGAAGAAGCAAAACCAGGTCTGCTTTTCCCGCACAAAAATTGTCAACCATCCAAATACTGAACTCAAAATCAAGGAATCGTCAAGGCTCTGAAGTATCATAAAAGATAAACTTTATTGATGAGAAGAACTCAGAACTGAAGAAGCAAAACCAGCTCTGCTTTTCCCACACAAAAATTGTCAACCATCCAAATAGTGAACTCAAAATCAAGGAATCTTCAAGGCTCTGAAGTATCATAAAAGATAAACTTTATTGATGAGAAGAACTCAGAACTGAAGAAGCAAAACCAGCTCTGCTTTTCCCGCACAAAAATTCTCAACCATCCAAATACTGAACTCAAAATCAAGGAATCGTCAAGGCTCTGAAGTATCATAAAAGATAAACTTTATTGATGAGAAGAACTCAGAACTGAAGAAGGAAAACCAGCTCTGCTTTTCCCACACAAAAATTGGCCTAGTTAATAATAGCTTCTCTTAACCCCCACCAGTTGTTCACATTGCCCAATCATATATCTTTGGTTTCTTATGAGAATAGTCCACTTCTCTGTCAGACACTTGCATTACTGACCTTGGCATTCTTGTAGACTCTCAGGGTCCATGGACAGCTTCTTGGAATCCAGTTTTTTCCCTACACTTTCTAACCCTCTCCCCTGTATCTATGGCAAATTGAGTAGTAATAAAAGTTAGCAGGCATCTTAGCGATTCAGCCTTGACAGATTGCTTATGAGGAAGTAGCTCTACCCCTCGTCATAAGTAAGAGCTGCGGAAGAGTGATTTAATCACACGTTGGGGGAAATTACGTTTATCAGGAGCACCTACTTGTTCTGATGTATGTCTTCTCGGCTTTCATAAATCGTTTCTTGAACTTTGGGCTGTTTTTGGATTCTGAACCTCGGACTTTGCTTGTGGACTTTGAACTTGGCTCTGGGACTTCAGACTCTTGGGTTGTGCTTTGGTTGTTGGAACTCTGGACTTGAGGCAAAGAAGGAAGTTACAATACCACATGGGTCACTTAGGACTTAGTTTATGGAGCCGGGGGAATTCAGACTGAGGGAAAACTGAGGATTGGGGTGGAGCTTCACTAGCCCCATTGGTGGGTCATTTGACACTGAGATAAGTGAGCAATAAACAGACCCTGTTTAATTTCTACCTTGCCAGTGTAACTTGGGTCAGAACAGGCAAAGGGATCAGCAGCTGCTAATCACCTGGAATGTCAATTCAAAACAGGAACTACTCCAAGTTGCAATTCCCATTATATAGGCAGAGACATATTGGCACATGGGACCACAATTTTCTGGTTACATGGAAGGCTTTTATGAATGGGTGGAAATCTCCATGTGCAATAAAACTGCAGACACTACTGCAAGGTTATTGCTCCCACAGGTCCTGTCTCTGGGGCCTGCCACTCCACATTTCAACAGATAGGGGCATATCTTTTGTTAATCAGCCTTTTGAAGCCTTTATCCCGCAGTTTTAAAATGAAACACAAACTGCACATGACACACAGGGCCCAGGAAACTCATCTCTAAGCTATCCTCCCCCTCTCCCCTGCTGCCCTCACCTTGGCTCTTCTGACCACCTCTCTGTGCTGTTTATCCCAGCATATAAGCCTCTGTTACTTAAAGAGAAACCAACAGTGAAGCAGGTGAGGGTTTGGGCAGAGGGAACTATAGAAATATTATAAGATTGCTTTGAGTGTTCGGATTGGGGCCTGTTTAAAGAAACTGCAACAGATAACCAACATATTAATTTAGAGGAGTATGCCACCACTATGTCTACATATGTTCAGGATGTCCTTAAAAACTTTGTGTGTGAGCTAATGAAAAACCATGGATGATATGTAAGCTTTGCAGGATGTTGAAAACACAGAATGTGGCTTTTAAATCTGGTGGTATGCCGGTGCTTAGAATAGCTAGAACAAATTTGAAAAGCACCATAAAACAGCAAAGCAAGCCCATTGTCAGAAGATTGAGAACTTTTTTCAGGACCCTTATGAACACCAGGCATATGTGGCAAGGCATCCAATCCATTACAGACTATAAGGTGATTCCATTGTGTTCCTAGGGCAACACAGACTTTTTAAATGAGCTGAACACATTTTTTGGAAGATTCAAGGCATCGAATAAGATTCCTGCAAGGAAAGCTGTGCCCCATCTTGATTAGCAAATGCTTAGCTTTGATGTTACCTCTGTCTGGAGGACATTGTGGAAAGTTAACATTCTGAAAGCAGCAGCCCTGGATAATATCCCAGGGCATGTTCTTAGGAAGTGCGCAGATGAATTGGCTTGTGTTCTTACAGATATTTTCAATATTTCATTGCAGCAGGCAGTCTTAAGACTGCTATTATTTTGCCAGTGCCAAAAAACTCTTCAATTAAAAGGACTTAATGATTATCATCTGGTTGTACTTATGTCCATCATTATGAAATGTTTTGAAAGTCTGATAAAGGACTTTATTGTATCCAACCTCTCTCCAGCATTTGACTCACTTCAGTTTGCTTACTGTCCAAATCACTCTGCAAAGGATGGTATTTCCTCTGTTCTCCATCTGAGCTTGGCACACTTAGGGGAAAGAAATACTCATGTGCGAATGCAGTTTGTTGGTTTGTTCAGCATTTTGATTGTTCCTCAGTAGACAAACTGGATCTTTTAGGCTTCAATATTCCTTTGTACAACTGGATTCTTGATTTTCTCACTGATATGTGAGTTGGGACTAATATGTTTAATCTTTTTTTTTTTGAGCACAGGTTCTCCTCAGGGCTCTGTCCTAAGTCCACTATTGTTCACCCTGTTGATCCATGACTGCTGTGCAAGATTTGCTATCAACCATATTATGAAGTATGTGGATAGTAGAACAGTAGTGGGTGCTTACTGGAAGGAGGTAGAGGGTTTGTGGAACTGGTGTAATAAAACAACTTGGTTTTAAATGTAGGAAAAACAAAAGAAATCATTGTTTTCAGAAAAGGCAGGCAAAGCCATACATCTCTGTGTATTAATGATTCAACTGGGTATGCAGCTGATGAGCAGGTTAGTTTGGTCATTCAACAATGAGACACTGGTAAAGTGAGCACAACAGCACTTGCATTTTCTGAGTCATATGAGAAGAGCACATCTTCCATCCCCTGTCCTTATCACTTTCTATAGGATCATTGAAAGCATCCTGTCGTATTGTATTACTATCCGGTTTGAAAGTATTATGTTTCAGACAGGAAGGCTGTGCAGAGAGTGGTGAGGATGACAGAAAAGATTATTGGAAGTTCACTTCCTTCTATCCAGGACATAGCCTATAAGCACTGCTTGATCAGGACAGGCAGTATTGTCAGGGATGCTACACATCCTCTCCATGACCTGCAGATTTTAACAGCCCCGTGGCCCCTGTAACTTTTGCTGCCAGGCTTTAGGCTGCCTTAGGTGGCTGGACAGTAGAATTGACTCAAGTAAGAAACAAATTTGACAAAATGCTGAGTGTCTTCTGCACAGACAATAGAATTGAATATACAGGTGAATACATACAGGCAATTCTCAGAAAGCATGGCATAATATTTCAAACTACTGTACCATAGAACCCAGAACAAAATGGGTTTGCAAAAAGAAAGAATCATACTCTATGTCAGAGTGGAAGAACCATGATGTTTGATGCAGATATGCCAATCACAAACTGGGGAAAGGCAATTATGACTGCATGCTATCTCCAAATTTGACTACCAGGACAATCAACTGAGAAAACTCCATATGAACTATGGAATGGAAAGGCCCCGAATTTTTTGGAAGCAAAGCCTAATGTGCCCAACCCCAAACAAAAACATACAAAATGGGATGCTTGCACAAAGGAAGGTGTACTTGTGGGATACAATGAATTTCAAACTGGATACAGAATTCTACATCAAGACATAAACAAGGTAACCATCAGTAAAAGTGTAATTGTCAATGAAACTTCATGAACTAACATAAACGCTTCAAACTGAGGGAACTTTCACATCAGTGTCACATGAAGATAAGCAATAAAGTGTCACAGAAATAGAAATTAACAGACTATCCAACTGCTATAAAAGAAGAAACCAGGCTACAAGACGCTTCAGTTAGAAAATCCACCAGAAACAATAGACATCCTAGTCAAGCATCTGTACTATGTTTCTCACATATCACTAAACCAGAGCTACATTCATGGGATGATATGCAAATACTTCAATCCATGAGAAACAAAAGTGGATCAGAGCTGCTGCTGAAGAGATGATATCTCTTAGTGAACTGCAGACATGGGCACTTTCAGAGCTACCTCATGATAAGCAGGCAATCAGTTACAAATGGCTTTTTAAGGTCAAATGCGACTCTGAAGGCAAGGTCTGTAGGTACAAAGCACGTTTAATGGCAAAAGGGTATGCACAAAAAAATTGGTGAGGATTATGATGTTACTTTTGCTCCAACTGCAAAACAAAGTACTTTCAGAACACTGTTGACAATGGCAATTTCTCAAAAAATGGTTGTAAAGCACTATGATATCAGAACAGCCTTTCTTAATGATGATATTGAAGAGGAAATATATATGACACAGCCAGAAGGATACATGAAAAAATGAAGAAGAGCATCGTGTGCAAGTTGCAAAAATCTCTTTATGGACTCAAGCAATCAGCTTGAGCATGGAATGTAAAAATAAAGTCTTGCTAGATGAAGGATTCATACAAAGCAGAGCTGACACATGTCTATACTCAAAATGTGTAGAATATTAATATAGGTATATTTTACTCTGTGGGTGACTTGATTATTCACAAAAGGGATTAGGAAGTTACAAAATTGACTTCAGTGTTTAACCAGCATTTTGAGACTAAAGATCTTGGAGATGAGACATATTACCTAGGAATTAATGTACAGCACAATGAAGATGGGGGCTTCCTGTTAAATCAGAAATCTAAAATTGAGACAGTGCTTCAGCAGGTTGACATGGTTAAAGCCAAAGAAGCAAGCACTCCCATGGACACAGAATATTTAAAAATAAAAGAGGAGGATCTTCACTCAGTGTGACTTCACAGAGACCCATATTGGCCCGAAAAACCAATGCCTTTCACCCTGACTTGGATCCCGGTTGGCATTCCCTCTCACTCTGCCCAGACAAGGCAGAAATCAACTTGACCAAGAGCAATTTCTGATAGAACACTGGTTTTGTAAGTAAGGAGTTCACAACTTATGTACCCAAATCTGAATTATGTCTACAATCAGCTTGAGCATGGAATGTAAAAATAAAGTCTTGCTAGATGAAGGATTCATACAAAGCAGAGCTGACACATGTCTATACTCAAAATGTGTAGAATATTAATATAGGTATATTTACTCTGTGGGTGACTTGATTATTCACAAAAGGGATTAGGAAGTTACAAAATTGACTTCAGTATTTAACCAGCATTTTGAGACTAAAGATCTTGGAGATGAGACATATTACTGACATGGTTAAAGCCAAAGAAGCAAGCACTCCCATGGACACAGAATATTTAAAAATAAAAGAGGAGGATCTTCTTCCTATTAATGATTGGGCAGGTGACCCAAGTACTTGCAAATCCACATGTGGTTACTTGTTCAGATTAGGAAACAGTCCTATATCTTGGTTCAACAAGAAACAGATATCAATAGCTTTGTCTGCTACAGAGACAGAATACATTGCTGCTGCCTATGCTAGTCAAGAGGCTGTGAGGTTACATCAGTTGCTTGAAGATCCTGTAGAGCCAATGTCCCAGCCTACAGTCTTATATGAGGACAATCAAAAATGTATTAAACTTAGCACCATGGTGGCCATGATTGACTCACTTAATGATCCCAATCCCTCCTCTCCCAGTTGTGAACATTAAGCAACTGAGCAGATTGTTAAATGGAGCCTCAGAGGTGAAAAAATAAAAAAAAATTGCTAAAGCCAGCTGCTCATTGCAGCATCTCAAAATGTTCTCTTTCCATGTCTGTCCTAAAGGATCATTCAGATTAAAGGGACTGAAAGACAAATACAATAGCTATATTCTGATTTTCCTAAAAAGGTTTATGCTATTTTGCATTCTCACCTATTAATTTATCTTCTAGCCATAAATTTTCACAATTAGCAGATGGAGAGGAATTTCAGGAGAAGAATGGAGAACTGGAAGTATCTCCAAGAAGTGGTATTTTTATGGCCTCAGAGAGCTACCCAACAGCTTGTTTAGAGTGCCACCACTTTGTCACAGGCTCCTTTTGTCCATATTCAATTCAGTGGGTTCCCATACCCCAGAGGCCCACTCCAACCTCTCTTGACCTTTAGGCAACCCACACTCTGGCAGACCCAGAGGGTTTCCACACCCACCCCAGGTCTACTGCTGCTCCTTACTATCAGAAGTAAAACTATAGTTTCCCCTTAACTTCTGGTTCCTCCCAGTTTCCTATACAGAATAGCAAAACCCACAACCTTTCTCATTCCCAATACCCTTCAATGTTGGCTACTCCACAATCATCATCTCACCATACCCAGCTGCTTCACTGCAGGGCTTTTATAGCTGCTTTGTGCTAAGCAGGTAGGCTGGCTGGGGAGAGGTCTTAAAGGAGCAGCACACTATCAGCGCAGGTGCTAGCTAATTTCAGGCAGCATACTCATACTTCTCCACTGACTGCTTGTCAGGTTGCAGAGGGTGACCACATGACTCCAGGACACTGCAACCATCGTAAATACATGTCAATTGCCAAACGTCCAAATTTTGGTTATGTGATCATGGGGATGTTGCAGACTTTTCATAAATATGAAAAATGGTGATAAGGCCCTTTTTTAATGCCATTATAATTTTGTCAGTAAACAAATGGCTGTGTCAAGGTGTATGGTATTTACTTAATTATTAATTGTGGACTGAAGCAGTATGAGAGATCCAAGCAGCAGAAAACTCAGTGTGACTTCACAGAGACCCATATTGGCCCGAAAAACCAATGCCTTTCACCCTGACTTGGATCCCGGTTGGCATTCCCTCTCACTCTGCCCAGACAAGGCAGAAATCAACTTGACCAAGAGCAATTTCTGATAGAACACTGGTTTTGTAAGTAAGGAGTTCACAACTTATGTACCCAAATCTGAATTGTGTCTACAATCAGCTTGAGCATGGAATGTAAAAATAAAGTCTTGCTAGATGAAGGATTCATACAAAGCAGAGCTGACACATGTCTATACTCAAAATGTGTAGAATATTAATATAGGTATATTTTACTCTGTGGGTGACTTGATTATTCACAAAAGGGATTAGGAAGTTACAAAATTGACTTCAGTATTTAACCAGCATTTTGAGACTAAAGATCTTGGAGATGAGACATATTACTGACATGGTTAAAGCCAAAGAAGCAAGCACTCCCATGGACACAGAATATTTAAAAATAAAAGAGGAGGATCTTCTTCCTATTAATGATTGGGCAGGTGACCCAAGTACTTGCAAATCCACATGTGGTTACTTGTTCAGATTAGGAAACAGTCCTATATCTTGGTTCAACAAGAAACAGATATCAATAGCTTTGTCTGCTACAGAGACAGAATACATTGCTGCTGCCTATGCTAGTCAAGAGGCTGTGAGGTTACATCAGTTGCTTGAAGATCCTGTAGAGCCAATGTCCCAGCCTACAGTCTTATATGAGGACAATCAAAAATGTATTAAACTTAGCACCATGGTGGCCATGATTGACTCACTTAATGATCCCAATCCCTCCTCTCTCAGTTGTGAACATTAAGCAACTGAGCAGATTGTTAAATGGAGCCTCAGAGGTGAAAAAATAAAAAAAATTGCTAAAGCCAGCTGCTCATTGCAGCATCTCAAAATGTTCTCTTTCCATGTCTGTCCTAAAGGATCATTCAGATTAAAGGGACTGAAAGACAAATACAATAACTATATTCTGATTTTCCTAAAAAAGTTTATGCTATTTTGCATTCTCACCTATTAATTTATCTTCTAGCCATAAATTTTCATAATTAGCAGATGGAGAGGAATTTCAGGAGAAGAATGGAGAACTGGAAGTATCTCCAAGAAGTGGTATTTTTATGGCCTCAGAGAGCTACCCAACAGCTTGTTTAGAGTGCCACCACTTTGTCACAGGCTCCTTTTGTCCATATTCAATTCAGTGGGTTCCCATACCCCAGAGGCCCACTCCAACCTCTCTTGACCTTTAGGCAACCCACACTCTGGCAGACCCAGGGGGTTTCCACACCCTCCCCAGGTCTACTGCTGCTCCTTACTATCAGAAGTAAAACTATAGTTTCCCCTTAACTTCTGGTTCCTCCCAGTTTCCTATACAGAATAGCAAAACCCACAACCTTTCTCATTCCCAATACCCTTCAATGTTGGCTACTCCACAATCATCATCTCACCATACCCAACTGCTTCACTGCAGGGCTTTTATAGCTGCTTTGTGCTAAGCAGGTAGGCTGGCTGGGGAGAGGTCTTAAAGGAGCAGCACACTATCAGCGCAGGTGCTAGCTAATTTCAGGCAGCATACTCATACTTCTCCACTGACTGCTTGTCAGGTTGCAGAGGGTGACCACATGACTCCAGGACACTGCAACCATCGTAAATACATGTCAATTGCCAAACGTCCAAATTTTGGTTATGTGACCATGGGGATGTTGCAGACTTTTCATAAATATGAAAAATGGTGATAAGGCCCTTTTTAATGCCATTATAATTTTGTCAGTAAACAAATGGCTGTGTCAAGGTGTATGGTATTTACTTAATTATTAATTGTGGACTGAAGCAGTATGAGAGATCCAAGCAGCAGAAAACTCAGTGTGACTTCACAGAGACCCATATTGGCCCTAAAAACCAATGCCTTTCACCCTGACTTGGATCCCGGTTGGCATTCCCTCTCACTCTGCCCAGACAAGGCAGAAATCAACTTGACCAAGAGCAATTTCTGATAGAACACTGGTTTTGTAAGTAAGGAGTTCACAACTTATGTACCCAAATCTGAATTGTGTCTACAATCAGCTTGAGCATGGAATGTAAAAATAAAGTCTTGCTAGATGAAGGATTCATACAAAGCAGAGCTGACACATGTCTATACTCAAAATGTGTAGAATATTAATATAGGTATATTTTACTCTGTGGGTGACTTGATTATTCACAAAAGGGATTAGGAAGTTACAAAATTGACTTCAGTGTTTAACCAGCATTTTGAGACTAAAGATCTTGGAGATGAGACATATTACCTAGGAATTAATGTACAGCACAATGAAGATGGGGGCTTCCTGTTAAATCAGAAATCTAAAATTGAGACAGTGCTTCAGCAGGTTGACATGGTTAAAGCCAAAGAAGCAAGCACTCCCATGGACACAGAATATTTAAAAATAAAAGAGGAGGATCTTCTTCCTATTAATGATCAGTACAGAAAAGTAGTGGGAGCATTGCTATATATTTCAACCACTATATGTACAGACATCACAACTGCCATGTCCCTTCTTTGTAGATACGTGAATCAACCATGTCAAAGAGACTGGACAGCAATCAAGAAAGTCATAAGATATATCAAGCAAAGAATCTGAGTCTGAAGCTGTCTGCAGTTGGTGATTTGAATCTTGTAGGCTATGTGGACTTTGATTGGGAAGGTGACCTAAGTACTTGCAAATCCACATGTGGTTACTTGTTCAGATTAGGAAACAGTCCTATATCTTGGTTCAACAAGAGGCTGTGAGGTTACATCAGTTGCTTGAAGATCCTGGAGAGCCAATGTCCCAGCCTACAGTCTTATATGAGGACAATCAAAAATGTATTAAACTTAGCACCATGGTGGCCATGATTGACTCACTTAATGATCCCAATCCCTCCTCTCCCAGTTGTGAACATTAAGCAACTGAGCAGATTGTTAAATGGAGCCTCAGAGGTGAAAAAATAAAAAAAAATTGCTAAAGCCAGCTGCTCATTGCAGCATCTCAAAATGTTCTCTTTCCATGTCTGTCCTAAAGGATCATTCAGATTAAAGGGACTGAAAGACAAATACAATAGCTATATTCTGATTTTCCTAAAAAGGTTTATGCTATTTTGCATTCTCACCTATTAATTTATCTTCTAGCCATAAATTTTCACAATTAGCAGATGGAGAGGAATTTCAGGAGAAGAATGGAGAACTGGAAGTATCTCCAAGAAGTGGTATTTTTATGGCCTCAGAGAGCTACCCAACAGCTTGTTTAGAGTGCCACCACTTTGTCACAGGCTCCTTTTGTCCATATTCAATTCAGTGGGTTCCCATACCCCAGAGGCCCACTCCAACCTCTCTTGACCTTTAGGCAACCCACACTCTGGCAGACCCAGGGGGTTTCCACACCCACCCCAGGTCTACTGCTGCTCCTTACTATCAGAAGTAAAACTATAGTTTCCCCTTAACTTCTGGTTCCTCCCAGTTTCCTATACAGAATAGCAAAACCCACAACCTTTCTCATTCCCAATACCCTTCAATGTTGGCTACTCCACAATCATCATCTCACCATACCCAGCTGCTTCACTGCAGGGCTTTTATAGCTGCTTTGTGCTAAGCAGGTAGGCTGGCTGGGGAGAGGTCTTAAAGGAGCAGCACACTATCAGCGCAGGTGCTAGCTAATTTCAGGCAGCATACTCATACTTCTCCACTGACTGCTTGTCAGGTTGCAGAGGGTGACCACATGACTCCAGGACACTGCAACCATCGTAAATACATGTCAATTGCCAAACGTCCAAATTTTGGTTATGTGATCATGGGGATGTTGCAGACTTTTCATAAATATGAAAAATGGTGATAAGGCCCTTTTTTAATGCCATTATAATTTTGTCAGTAAACAAATGGCTGTGTCAAGGTGTATGGTATTTACTTAATTATTAATTGTGGACTGAAGCAGTATGAGAGATCCAAGCAGCAGAAAACTCAGTGTGACTTCACAGAGACCCATATTGGCCCGAAAAACCAATGCCTTTCACCCTGACTTGGATCCCGGTTGGCATTCCCTCTCACTCTGCCCAGACAAGGCAGAAATCAACTTGACCAAGAGCAATTTCTGATAGAACACTGGTTTTGTAAGTAAGGAGTTCACAACTTATGTACCCAAATCTGAATTATGTCTACAATCAGCTTGAGCATGGAATGTAAAAATAAAGTCTTGCTAGATGAAGGATTCATACAAAGCAGAGCTGACACATGTCTATACTCAAAATGTGTAGAATATTAATATAGGTATATTTACTCTGTGGGTGACTTGATTATTCACAAAAGGGATTAGGAAGTTACAAAATTGACTTCAGTATTTAACCAGCATTTTGAGACTAAAGATCTTGGAGATGAGACATATTACTGACATGGTTAAAGCCAAAGAAGCAAGCACTCCCATGGACACAGAATATTTAAAAATAAAAGAGGAGGATCTTCTTCCTATTAATGATTGGGCAGGTGACCCAAGTACTTGCAAATCCACATGTGGTTACTTGTTCAGATTAGGAAACAGTCCTATATCTTGGTTCAACAAGAAACAGATATCAATAGCTTTGTCTGCTACAGAGACAGAATACATTGCTGCTGCCTATGCTAGTCAAGAGGCTGTGAGGTTACATCAGTTGCTTGAAGATCCTGTAGAGCCAATGTCCCAGCCTACAGTCTTATATGAGGACAATCAAAAATGTATTAAACTTAGCACCATGGTGGCCATGATTGACTCACTTAATGATCCCAATCCCTCCTCTCTCAGTTGTGAACATTAAGCAACTGAGCAGATTGTTAAATGGAGCCTCAGAGGTGAAAAAATAAAAAAAAATTGCTAAAGCCAGCTGCTCATTGCAGCATCTCAAAATGTTCTCTTTCCATGTCTGTCCTAAAGGATCATTCAGATTAAAGGGACTGAAAGACAAATACAATAGCTATATTCTGATTTTCCTAAAAAAGTTTATGCTATTTTGCATTCTCACCTATTAATTTATCTTCTAGCCATAAATTTTCATAATTAGCAGATGGAGAGGAATTTCAGGAGAAGAATGGAGAACTGGAAGTATCTCCAAGAAGTGGTATTTTTATGGCCTCAGAGAGCTACCCAACAGCTTGTTTAGAGTGCCACCACTTTGTCACAGGCTCCTTTTGTCCATATTCAATTCAGTGGGTTCCCATACCCCAGAGGCCCACTCCAACCTCTCTGACCTTTAGGCAACCCACACTCTGGCAGACCCAGGGGGTTTCCACACCCTCCCCAGGTCTACTGCTGCTCCTTACTATCAGAAGTAAAACTATAGTTTCCCCTTAACTTCTGGTTCCTCCCAGTTTCCTATACAGAATAGCAAAACCCACAACCTTTCTCATTCCCAATACCCTTCAATGTTGGCTACTCCACAATCATCATCTCACCATACCCAACTGCTTCACTGCAGGGCTTTTATAGCTGCTTTGTGCTAAGCAGGTAGGCTGGCTGGGGAGAGGTCTTAAAGGAGCAGCACACTATCAGTGCAGGTGCTAGCTAATTTCAGGCAGCATACTCATACTTCTCCACTGACTGCTTGTCAGGTTGCAGAGGGTGACCACATGACTCCAGGACACTGCAACCATCGTAAATACATGTCAATTGCCAAACGTCCAAATTTTGGTTATGTGATCATGGGGATGTTGCAGACTTTTCATAAATATGAAAAATGGTGATAAGGCCCTTTTTAAATGCCATTATAATTTTGTCAGTAAACAAATGGCTGTGTCACGGTCAAGGTGTATGGTATTTACTTAATTATTAATTGTGGACTGAAGCAGTATGAGAGATCCAAGCAGCAGAAAACTCAGAGTGTGACTTCACAGAGACCCATATTGGCCCTAAAAACCAATGCCTTTCACCCTGACTTGGATCCCGGTTGGCATTCCCTCTCACTCTGCCCAGACAAGGCAGAAATCAACTTGACCAAGAGTAATTTCTGATAGAACACTGGTTTTGTAAGTAAGGAGTTCACAACTTATGTACCCAAATCTGAATTGTGTCTACAACTTGTCCACACAATGCTGGACAAGCCATCTTTTGACATTTCCAAGCAGAACCTAAAGTATAGCCTGATAATTTATACACAAGCTGGATCATTGGGAATACTTGCTCCCAATCTGGCTGGGTAAGCCACCATACCTAAAGGTAAAGTAGGCATGTAAGCAGAATGGACAAAAAGCCATGAATCTTGCCCAAAGGATCTTTTCAGGAGATATGGAAGAGGGAAGACATCAGAGTATATAGTTTAAACAAAATGGCAGTGCCTTGCTTGGCTGCAGCTGCTTCGACTCTCAAGAGAGTTCAGGTTTTGGAGATGAAAGTGCCATTTGGTTGAGTAATTCTATGGGAATTTGTGACAAGAAAGCAGAATTGCATGCTAAACTGTTATATGATTGCCAGTCCATATTGGATATGGAGATATTTAGTAAGAGAGGAAATACTGACAAAGCTGTTCTGGAGAGTCTGCATTGCTTTGGACTGCTTCAGTTGAAGATGTCGGCAGCAAAAGTGTTGATGGGTTGCACAGAGGGTGTGAGATCGATTGCAGTCTCTGAAGTTGCCTGGAGGAAGAGAGAAAGTAGCCGGAGGTGAGGTTGGCATTGTGCTCGGTGTTTTGAATGACAGAGGCAGCAGGGCATGGCAGCCTTTGCAGCAGGGAAGTCTCCCACAGGCACTGACCATCTTCAGAGGAGGAGGTGGTGTGATCGAAAGAGGATGTCTGTATTCTTAAAAACATTGTGGTGTGGTCTAATGAAAAACTATGGATGACACATGAGGTTCTCAAGATGTTGAAAGCATGGAATGTGGCTTTTAAATCCGGTGATATGCTGGTACTTAGAACAGCCATAGCCAATTTGAAAATAAAACAGCAAAGCAAGCCATTGTCAGAAAGTTCAGAACGTTTTCAGCATCCTACGAATACCAGGCCATTATAAACTATAAAATGGCTTTGTCATATTGTAAGGGTGACACGGACTTCTTAAATGACTGAACACATATTTTGGAAGATTCAAGGCATCAAATAGGACCTCTGCGAGGAAAGCTGTGCCCTATCCTGATGAGCAAAGGCTTAGATTTGATGTTACCTCTGTCTAGAGGACATTGTGGAGAGTTAACATTCGGAAGCAAGCAGGCCCAAATAATATCCCCGGGAGTGTGCAGATATTACAGATATTTTCAGTCTTTCATTGCAGCAGGCAGTGGTCCCATCGTGTTTTAAGACTGCCATTATTTTGCCAGTGCCAAAAAAGTCTTCCATCAAGAATCTGTTATGACCCAGGTGATCAAGGCAAGGCAAGCCTTTAGAAAGTCTTTTATTGTCCTCAAGAGGTGTTCAACAAATGACCCTCCAATGACCAGTAAGGCTCCACCCCACACCACTCTGAAGGCAGCCATCCTCAGTTCCCCAAACAACAGCCCATATATTACCAGGAAAGTCCACAAGGCAAAGTTCAGGCGTAAGAGAAATGGCAGTTCTCAGGGCAACAGCAAGTTACAAGGCAAAGGCAGTTCTGAAGGTAAAGCAAAAACAAAGGTCTCCCCTGTATCTGTGCAAGCAGGCAGCTGTCTGGTCAACCACCTCCCCCAATGCCTGAGGGGCCTGGGACAGCTTCATCCTCATCATCCCTGTCGGACAGTCCCAGTTCCAATTCCTTATCCTCATCCTCCAAACCAGGCTCCAATGGGGCCATGACAGAGTCTTAATGATTATCATTTGGCTCCATCCATCATTATGCTTTGAAAGGCTAATAAAGGACTTTATTGTATCCAGCCTCCCTCCAGCATTTGATTCACTTCAGTTTGCTTACTGTCCACTTAGAGGAAAGAAAAACCCATGTGTGAATGTTGCAAAGGGGGATGGGAGAAGGACCATAGAAAGCCTACCCCTAAGCGAAGCCATAAAGAGAGGTGGGAGCAGTTGCCAAAAACCAGCCCCAAGGCAATCCTCAGATCATCAAAGAATACTGGGACTTATGGTACATTTTCAATAAAAAGGGGTCAGATGTGCTCCCACCCCACTGGCCAACTGTTCCATAGAAATCCTACCGGGACCCAAACCTAAGTTGTATTCCATGACCCCTAGGGAACTGGAGGGACTATGGACTTTTGTAGACAAAAACCGGAAGTGTGGTTTCATCCAGCCCGTCAGACTGAGGGTGGCTGCCCCAGTACTGTTTATGGAAAAAAAGGACTATTGGGGGCTTGATATTGTCTGCATGGAAATCATCTACCCCCTCTACTTGATGAAGGACATGCTAGCCATTTGGCCAAGCAGAAGGTTTTCATCACATTGAATTTGTGGGTGGCATACTTCCAGATTAGGATCAATACAGGGGATGAGTGGAAAATGGCTTTCAATTGCCCTTTAGGATGTTTCCAATTCTGAATACTCCCTTTTGGACTGCAAGGGGTCCCTGTTGTGTTCATGCAGCTGATAAAGTCCTGTATGAGCACCTGTACAAGGAAATGCTGGTTTACCTGAATGACATTTTAATATACACTGAGACAATGGCAGAACACGTAAAACTAGTCAGAGCTGTGGCCAAAAAACTTTGAGTGGCCAAACTATATGCCAAGCTATCCAAATGTAAATGTCAAGCTATGAAGATCTATTTTATTAAAACTGCCATGTTGCTTCTAGCTTGTCAACAGTTGCAAGGGGGGAGGTGGGGAGCTTGGGATTCACAGGTATTCCCTATCAGTGTAAGAGCCGAAGCTGCTGAAGGATATTTTGGCAAGCAGAAGGTTTCTTTTCATAACAACTGCTGAATTGTCAGAAAGGGAGGGAAAGTTTTACACTTTTAATTATCTGTTTCCCGCCATATTGCCAGACCTAACTTTACTTCTATCTGCCAATATGTTATGCCTGATTAAAGTTTACATTAGAGATTGCTATGTCTCCAGTGTTTTACTTCATTGGGCTTTTCACCAGGATTTGACACTGAATTTCTCTAAAGTAAAATTGATTGTCTGGGCTACCGCATTTCCCACAAGGGGATAGAGATGGACCCAGAAAAGGTGCAGACAGTACTATAGTGGGTTCCTCCCTGTTCTCAGAAGCAACTACAAAGCTTCCTGGGATGCGGGAATTGTTCATCGCCAATTCATTCTTTCATTTTTTCTGATAGCTCTCCTCATAACCAACCTACTAAAGACAAAAGGGGAGGGAAAGCCCAAGCCCAACCAGCTGTTTAAATGGACTATGAAATGCCAAGCCATATTAAAAAAGCTTAAGTGCCTGTTCACAGTGGAGCTGGTGCTGAAACACCCAGACTACAATGCCCCTTTGACATTCAGGCTGATGTCAGAGATGTTGCAGTGGGCATGGTGTTTCTGCAGGAAAACCAGCAGGGGATCCTACAGCCATGCACTTACACCTCTAAAAAGTTTAATAAGTTTGAGAGAAGGAAGCCTATGCAGTCCACTGGACTCTCCTAACTTGGGAGACATTTCCTAGAAGGGGCAAAAACCCATTTGAAATATGGACTGACCATAAGAATCTAGAGCAGCGGTTCTCAACCTGTGGGTCGCGACCCCATTTGGGGTCGAATGACCATTTCACGGGGGTCGCCAAGCACCGCAGTCCACCATTTTTTTTGTCGGCCATTTTTTTTGGTCGGCCATTTTTCCCCCTATCGCGATGCAGGCCATCGCGCCGCGCATGCACGATGCACCCCATCGCGCCACGCATGCGCGGTGCGGGCCCACCATTTTTTGGGGGGGCAGCCATTTTTTTGGTCAGCCATTTTTTTCCATATTGCGATGCGGGCCGTCGTGACGTGCATGCATGATGCACCCCATCGCGCCACGCATGCGCGGTGCGGGCCCGCCATTTTTTGGGGGGGCAGCCATTTTTTTGGTCAGCCATTTTTTTCCCTATTGCGATGCGGGCCGTCGTGACGTGCATGCATGATGCGCCCCGCCGCGCATGTGTGGTGCGGGCCCGCCATTTTTTTTGGTCGGCCATTTTTTTTTGGGTCGGCCATTTTTTCCCTATCGCGATGTGGGCCGTCGCGTCGCGACGCGCATGCACGATGCACCCCATCGTGCCACGCATGCGTGGTGCGGGCCCACCATTTTTGGGGGGGGCGGCTATTTTTTTCCCCTATTGCGATGTGGGCCGTCGCGCCACGCATGCATGATGCACCCCGTCATGCCACGCATGCACGATGCGCCCCGTCGCGCCACGCATGTACGATGTGGGCCGGGGTCGAGCCCCAGAAAAGGTTGAGAACCACTGATCTAGAGGCAGATGGCTGGCCTATATATTAAGGAAAAAACAAAAATCTCGAATAATTGAAAAAAATAGAGTATAAAGGGAAAGAGGTGTTTCAACAAGAAATTATTAAGAAAGCTTTTTTAGAATTTTATTCTAGGTTATACGCTGAGGAGAAGGTACAAGAGAATGATATAGATATTTTTTTGCAAAATGAAAATGTATCAGCAATTAACAATGATCAAAGAGAAAGATTAAATATATTGATTACCTCAGAAGAAATAATTTCTGTGATTAAACAATTGAAATTGGGAAAATCTCCTGGGACTGATGGGTTAATGGCAGTTTATTATAAGCATCTTCAAATGGAAATGGTGGAACCTCTTAGAGAGTTATTTGTTAATATACAAAAAGGAGGTCAGGTTCCACCTTCATGGAAAACAGCCTATGTTTCTTTAATTCCCAAAGAGGGACGAGATAATCTTCAACTAGAAAATTTTAGACCTATTTCATTGTTGAATACGGATTATAAGATTTTTGCAAAAGTGATGGCTAATAGAATAATGACAGTTTTACAACAAACAATTCATACTGATCAAACTGGTTTTTTACAAGGGAGGCAGATGAAAACTAATGTTAGACAACTTATTAATATAATAGAATATTTGGAGAATACTCAGGTGCCCGCAGTCGTTATGTTTTTGGACGCGGAAAAACATTTGATAGATTGAATTGGTTGTTTTTGAAAAAACTGATTGTTAGAATGCAAATGGGGGACCAGTTTATTAATTCAATATTGGCGATTTATCAGAAACAAACAGCGCAGGTTATTGTGAACGGGGAGTTAACAGATTTATTTAATATAGAGAAAGGTACTAGACAGGGATGTCCTTTATCCCCTTTGTTGTTTGTTTTAACTCTAGAGGTTTTATTGAATAGGATAAGAGGAGCTGAAGATTTAAAAGGTATAGAGATTAGACAACAAGACTATAGACTACGTGCCTTTGCAGATTATTTGGTTGTGACACTGACTCAACCAATACAGTCTGCCAAGAGATTGATGGAGATAATTAAAATTTATGGTAAGGTATCTGGATTTAAATTAAATATAGCTAAAACCAAGATGTTAGTTAAAAATTTAAATATTAATTTAAAACAGGAATTGGAAAAGATAACGGGATGTGAGATAGTTAAGAAAATTAAATACTTAGGAATTGATATTGAAGCCTCTAATGGAAAGTTATATAAAAATAATTATGAAGTTTTGTGGAGTAAGGTACAAATAGAATTGGAAAAATGGAAGAAACTACAATTATCTTTGTTGCAAAAGATAGCTGCAGTTAAAATGAATATATTACCCAAATTTTTATTTCTTTTTCAAATGATACCCATACTTAAAAAGGATGCGAATTTGGAGGAGTGGCAGAAGGGTATTAATAGATTTATTTGGAATGGGAAGAAACCGAGGGTTAAATTAAAAATAATCCAGGATACAAGGGAAAGAGGTGGTTTGAAAATGCCTAACTTGAAGTTATATTATGATGCAGCTGTTCTAGTAGCAATAAGTGATTGGGTTAATTTAACTAATGATAGAGTATTGAATATTGAAGGGTATGATTTATTATATGGTTGGCATGCATATTTAGTTTATGATAAAAAGGTGGACAGGAGTTTCAAAGAGCACCTACTGAGAAATGCTCTGTTGCGTGTCTGGAAAAAGTACCAGTATAAATTAAATGATAAGATTCCTGTCTGGACAGTTCCCAGACACGCAATAGAGAATATAAATAGAGAACAATTATATGATGTAGTGCCATATGAGAAACTCCTGTTTAAAGAAGGGAATGTCTTACAATTGAAGTCCCTGAACACGTTAAGGGAGGAAGGAATAATTTTTACTTGGTTTCAATATTTACAACTGCAGACCAGATGGAAAAAAGATCAGAAGATTGGTTTATCTCAAATAGATGAAAATTTAATTAAACAAATTAGAGATCAACGGTTAATGCATATTAAAATATTGTATAATGTATTGATAGAAATGGATTCGGAAACTGAATTAGTTAAGGATTGTATGATAAAGTGGGCTCAAAATTTTGGACAACCAATAATGATGGAAACTTGGGAGAGAATTTGGGTGAAAAATGTAAAATTTACACAAGCACATTTAAGAGAAAATTTTTATAAAATGTTTTACAGATGGCATTTAGATCCGAAAAAATTATCATGTATGTATCCTAATTTACAATCTAAATGTTGGAGATGTGATTGTATGGATGCTACTTATTTTCATGTATGGTGGACTTGTAAAAAAATGAAAGCTTTTTGGATAAAAATTTGGTGGATACTTCAAAATATTTTGAAAAAACGTATTGAATTCTCACCACAGTTGTTTTTATTAGGTATTATAAAAGATTGTACTACCATTGAGACGAACTTGATTTTGAATTTGATTACAGCAGTGAGACTGTTGGTGGGTCAATATTGGAAGAAGCCAGAATTACCATCTACTACAGAATGGACTTTGAAAGTTATAAATTTGGCGGAAATGGCGAAAGTTTCTGCATATTTGAAAGATCACTCAAATGAAAAATATATGTTGGAATGAAAAAAATGGATTGAGTATATTCAAGGGAAATATCAATCCAAGAAATTGTATTTAGCATATAGTTAAATTTGTATCAGGATTTCTTTTTTAAACTACCATTTTCACTCCGGGAAGGAGGGGGGAAGGTTGGGGGGGTGTTAGATGGTTTTGTATACCTGTAATATTAGGGGTGTTGCTCGGACACCACCTCTGCACCACACCTGAAGGGGGAAGAGTGTAAGAGGGGAGAAGGAAGTAGGAAGGTCGGAGAAGAGGAAGTGGAGAGAGAGGGAAGGAGAGAGGTGGAGAAGAGGGAAGTAGGATGAGAAGACAGGGAGGAAGAGAGAGGGTGGATGTGGTGGGGGGGTGATGTTTGAGCAGCACCTATAGTTAAGTGTAGGTATTTGTTTTATTTTATTTATATGAATCTAAATGAATGTATGTTGATTTTTGTTTTGTGTGAGAGAGGGCAATAGAAAGATGAACAAGAATGTGTTAAGTAGAGTTGTATAAGTATGTTCTTATTCTGGAATTCTTTTTGTTTATCTGTTAAGCATTTATTGTTAAAATTATAAAATTAATAAAATACATTTTAAAATAAATAAATAAATAAATAAATAATCTAGGGGCTGTAATCCCCCTCCAACTGAGGTTATCTTCTAAACAAGTTTGTTGGGTTCAGTACTGATGGCCCGCATCACGCATGCGCGGCACGATGGCCCAAATCGCGCATGCGTGGCATGACGGGCCCGCATCACGCATGCGCGGCATGATGGGCCTGCATCATGCATGCGCGGTGCTACCCCCGCGCATGCGCGGTGCGGCCCCCTGCGCCAGCCGAGGGGAAATGGGGAAAAAAATGGCGGACTGTGGTGTTTGGCGACCCCCGTGAAATGGTCATTCGACCCCAAATGGGGTTGCGACCCACAGGTTGAGAACCTCTGATCTAACTGAAAAATAAGCCCTAATGAGTCTTTTGGAGCAAAAATTAATATAACACCCAGTCTTATTTTCGGGAAAACTTGGGGTAGTAGAAAATACTTACTGCACTCTTTTTATATATTTATTTCTGTCAAATAATTTAGCTTTACTGTATTCATGTCTTGAAATAAGGTGATGGTTTCCCACTTATAATGATTTTTATTTTTAAAATTTTCTGGGCTTTGATATATCCCTAGGATGTCTATCTAAAAGGTAATGAAGCCTTATATAGTAATCCTCTTTACATATCTGAGCCTCCATCAAAACATTATCCTTAATTAACATATCCTGGCACTACCTATTGACATCAGCACAACTTAAAATAGCCTACAGAAAGGAAATACAAGATTTTTTTATATGATTTCCAATTGTTTTTTTATGGTTTTCTAATAGCCAGTCATTTGAAATAATAAAAAAACATTCTTTTTAAGTGGTGATGGAGACAATTTCTGTGTGTCTCAGAAGTGTAAGTTTGAGTAGACAACATCATTCCTTTAGATGCTGCGATGTTTCTTGGTATCTCCTTTGATATCAACCAATGTCCCAGCTCCATCTTTTTTTAAAGTATTTTTAATAAATCAAATAGGAAGTGGTATGCTGCAAACCAAAAGTCTTGATCGTAATTGCAACAATATCCTTGGTTCCAAATAAATTTCCAGAGGAGAACATTCGGAGAGAATTTTTTCTTTGATAAAAGGTATTCTTTGAATTGTCATGTACACCACAGCTCAGCAGCAGATTCTGGAAGATTTTAACCATTTAGTTAACCTGAGCTAATTCTGGAAAACTAAACAGTATCTGAGAACACTAGACAGTTATAAAGTTTTAGGCTACCCCAGAAAGTAAAAAAAAAAAAAAAAACCTCAGAAGGTGGGAATGGCAGGTAGTGAACCAATAATATTCCTGTAATCATTAGGTCTTTCAAATCTGGACTCCTTGCCAAATAATTGGCATGTTGGATTCAAATAGCACCACCTGCTAGCTGCTCTTGGATATCCTAGAGACCCTTCTGAATAAAATGCTTCCTTGCTATCCATAAAGATTGTCAAAAGCCCCTTGCAAATTCTATTGAGTATCCTGTGGATTGAATCAAATCCAGAAATAATGGATAGGGTGACAACTGGAGTGGTATCATTGTGTACCCTTAGAGCCACATTTTAGTATCTCAGACAAAAAAAACTAAATGAAGCTTATGAGCAACTGCCCAGGCCCAGCATAACTTTAATAAGTGTATGTACAATGGTCTGTTTATAGAGAATGCTACCAGTTTCCTTATATACAAATGCCACTAAACTTAGTGATGAATCTTCTTCTTAATTGTGCACTAATATGACTTACTGAGAAATCAAGAACTGCTACAGTTGCACCAACACCAGTTTGGTTCTTACAAAGGCCAAAGAAAAGTAGAGGTAGTTCTTACCTAATGACCCAATTGGGATTGGAATTTTGTCACTAAGCAATGTAGTCATTGGGCTAAACATCCCATTATAGCATCACTTAGCAATGATAGCTTTGGTAGTTCTGGCTGCAGTCATTAGGACTCAACAGCAAAACACAGACAAAGGGTTAGAGATTTGAGGGAGGGGGGAATGCACAGAAGGGCACCCTTAGGGAAAGACTTCTTATCTGTCTTGCCCTATTTGACAGCTTCAAACCCCTCCTGCCCATTCTCCCACCTCACAAAAACTTCTATTCTTTTCTCTGTCCTGTACTCTGCCATTGAGGCCTTAAAAAGCAGGAGGAAGAAGACAGCAGAGGTCATTTGGAGGTGGCAGAGTGCAGGTGGCCAAAAGAGCAGAGATGGGAAGGAGAGATAGGCGGGTGGAAGAAGTTGAAGCACTCCTCGTGTTGGCAGAGTGCCTACACTGTCAGAGTGTAGGTGCTCTGCCAATGATCAATATGTGACTAGATAGTTGTAACTTTAAGGATCCAGCATAAGTACCATTTGTTAAAATCTGTTGTATCTTCAGTTGTTGAATGAATGGTTGTTAAGTGAGACTATTTGTATAATCAATGCCATCTCCACTCTGTGCCCTTGCTTTGAAAGATCTATTTCCTCTAATACTTTCCGGAGCTGCAAGCTAGTCACCATCTTAGCTGCATTCTCTAAGATGAGAAACTTGGAAACTAGATGAAAATTATTCATACTCATGCTTCAAGAGGGGTCGTACCACTGACTGCTTCCTTTCTCACTTAAAGATGCATTAACCATTGTATGACCCAATCATATGTCATCTGTCAGGCAGTGTTAAATAACTGGGGGAGTAAAGAGCAAAAGGACAAGTGGCCAGGTTAACATCCCAAAGATTCTGTACATTTCTTCATGAGTTAATAGTAAATTCTTCTCAGGTAACAGAACAAGATGGTGGCTCATTAATTTGCATGGACTCATCCAGTTGGAATCCAATTTTGAACAGATCTAAACAACTTTATATGAAGAACCCTTGAATATTTCTCACAGTATCCTTAAAAGGTATTTCTGTGATTCTTCCCTCCTGAACACACAACAGGTGATCTTAAACAAAACCATTGGCTGGTTTCCAGTATATCACCGTAATATAATCCCTGTGATGGGCTTTTTCATGAAACTTATCGGATTCACTCTTTCTTCCTTCACTCTGGTTGTTTTCTATTATTCCATCTTCCACATCTCCTTGGAAAACCATGAAACCCACAAGATCAACAAACGGGGAGAGGTCCCATAGGAGCAATCCAATCAGAGGCCTTTGATATCTACCTACTCTAGGTAGAAATGAGACCTCAGTCAAACGTCCATCACGTTCCCCTCCTCCCCAAACCCTAAGTTATCTCTGAAGCCCTTTAGGTCCATTAGTCATTGAGCTAAAAGACCCAACTAATTTGCAGAGGGAGACAGCACCAGAGAACAGAAGTGCATAGTGATCTGACCATTATAAAGGACAGTGCCATATAAACTCCACTGCAATAAATCTATTCATGAGGTGCTCAAGGGATTCCCAGTCAGGAAAAACTAATATCCTTTATCTTCAGATTGTATTCCAACTACCAGAGACAGAAATCAGTTTTAATGTGTGGTTTTGAGAGTAAGTCAATAATCTAGGATGGGTTTTGTTCATGTAAGGCATGTTGATTATGTTACTACTTTATGCTAACAGCCATGATAAAGAACAGCTTCTAAGAGCACCAATGAAAGTAAAAATAATACACTGCAGCACATGAGGGGGGAAAAAAACCCAACCAAATTTCAGCTTAGAATGTTGTGAAATCTAGCCTGCAGTTATTTTATGTCTGTTTGTATCATATGAACCTATTTAATAATGGGTAAGTATATTTTGCAAATAAAACATTTGCTGATCTGTTATTCATATAGTCACTTCTCTAGGAAAAATGTTACATATATAGTGATCTTAAAATGAAAATGAAATACTTAAAATCCTATAGTTGTCTGAAGATTCTGAAAATTTTTTTAAAGTCAAGGACCCATGTTTTTCATCCCTGTAGGGCAGACATGTCAAACTCGCGATGTCACGTGCAATGGGGGTGGCGCAGTTTCATCGTGATGCATCCGGCCTGCGGGACAGCAATTTGACACCCCTGCTGTAGTGTATTTCACCCTAAAGAATGTTTCTATTGATATCTCCAGATTCCCATCTCTCATTGTAAATTTTCCATTTTAATTGTTAATGCAATCTATTATGGATGCTAGTCTTTAAGTTTTCAGTGCAATTCATCCACCCCGAAACAAGACTTTGACATACTGATATGAAGTGAAGGAAACTCTCACTGTAGTAAAGAATCAATCAAGCTCCCATGGGAATGTAAATGTGTTTCAATATGAGTCTTAAGACCGTGTGACTCACAAAGTTAGGATGTTGGTCTGATGATCAGAATGTTTGCATTTGAGCCGGTTGCTACTGTTGGATGGGGTGAGCTCCCATCACACACTCTAGTTCCTGCTGACCCAACATTTTGAAAGTGGGCAACTGCAAGTAGATAGATGGGTACTACTTTGGTGGACAAATTAAAAGGGGCATGAAAGGAGCCCCCAACTGGCCACCCCCAGGCAACAATAATATTACCATTCAATCCTTTCAATCCAGGAGTGTTGTGGTGCTCTTGACACAAATGCAGTAGTAGCATGAGTTTTTGCACTGCCTCAGAAATAGTGCCACCTCTCTCTGATGTCAAGTAACTGTCACTATTCAATAGCTAAGTTGATATATTTTAGCCTCAGTGTCCTGTACTCATAATTACTCAGAGGATCTCTTTTCATTTATAACACTAAAGCTCTGCAAAAGGTATAGAAACTTATACTTCCTTATTGAACAGAAAGAAAGACTAATTGGCTTATGGTGCTCAGAGTTGTGTGGTTGGCAGCAATGAAGATGACCATAGTTCAATTTTAAACTGTTTTTGAGAGCTTTAGGAATGAAAAATGTAGCAGCATAGAGATGTCTCTAGATAAATATCTAATAGCCATATTTGAAAAAGGATCCCTGCTTGTTAACTACCTATACTATCTTGATATGTATAATTACATGGTTGAAAAACATTTTGCCAATATGGATTTGCAATACAGCATTAAAGATTATGCCCAAGACAACTAAGAAAAAGGCAAAAACCCGGAGACTGTAGTTTCCTTCACAGTTTATTGTTGATATGAGATTTAACCTGCTGACTTTCAAGTTTAGTCACTATCCTGCATCAAACACATCTGAAAGACTTTGATAGAAATGTTCTCTTTCTGCCTATCTCTATCTGCCTATCTCTATCTATCTATCTATCTATCTATCTATCTATCTATCTATCTATCTATCTATCTATCTATCTATCTATCTATCTCTTTCTATCTTCTATCTTCATCTATTTCTATGTCCTTTGTACATGAATGTTCTGTAATAAATTGATCAACAGCAAAGCCATAATTTTGATGAGTACATTAATGTTTTTCTTTTATAAGAAACAGCTGTAAAATAAACACTGAGCCATGAAAGTTAATATTTGCAAAATGAATGTAAGCACATGCATGCACATTCCTACCGAAATCAATGGGCTTTCAGGATATTTCCTGCCAGATCATGTCCCAGATTAAGAATAACAATAGCAATAGCACTTAGACATATACCGCTTTACAGGGCTTTACAGCCCCCTCTAAGCGGTTTACAGAGTTAGCATATTGCCCCCAACAACTGGGTCCTCATTTTACCGACCTCGGAAGGATGGAAGGCTGAGTCAACCTTGAAGTTATTGTTAGTGACAAAGTGATACCAAACTGTAAGCATGAAGCCCTTTATTTTTGCAAAGGGTTTTCCTTTTACTTATGTATATTGTATAAACAAGGTATTGTTGTATAAACAAGGTATCACAAAAGTGCACTCTAATTTTGTGGATGATGATTTCTAAAACCCTCCTCAATTTTTTCCCCCACATTCAACATTTTCCAACATTTGTATGCGTAATGGATGTTTGGTATTGAAAAGTATTCAATGTGCCCAGCCACATGCATTGTTTAGATTCATGTATTTATATTTATAATCTTTATATTATAATATGTACAAAGGCTTTCCATTATACAGAGCAGTACAGAAGTTTACACTTCAAAAATCCATATTATAATACTACATAGTCTAATTAATATGGAAAAAAGAAAAAGAAACCAAAGCTTAGCTAAAATGAATAAGCAAATAAACAACTCCTCTTTCCCAAAATGCATGGCAAATTATTAAATATAATCTGATTGGCAGTGCAACAAAATTGCCCCATCAGTGTTTGTCTTAGCTTTTGTGTTTATGTATTCTGCTATCAAATGTACATTATAATTATATCAAATGTTTTGACAAAAGAAATTTTAAAGTAACCATGATGGTTTTCTTTGTTGACAAAAATATAACAAATTTGAATAACTCCAAAATAAAAGAAAAATATCTTAATTTCAGTTTTACAGTCTTCTCATTATCACCTGATACTTTAATTCTTATACTTAAAAATAGCTTTATACAAAAACCACAGGCTTCTTAAATACAGTTTTTCATGATCAGTACAATTTTGTGCACACAGTCCACTCACATCCTTCCGAACCTTGTAACAGTTTTTGCTTAAAGAACAATCTGTGCTTTATATATAATCCCCTTGCCTGTTTCATCAGTAATGAATGTTAAATACTACATTTATCATTAATTCATGATGTTACCCTAATATTTAGCACAAATTTCAGCCTGAAATGATACAACAAGATGGGTAACAATCTTCAGCTGTACGACTGGTTACAACATCATCAGCATATTAGGAAGGTTTGGTGAACTGTACAGGCCCAGGTATCACTTTTAAGATGGCTCTTTGCTGATGGTGGAAGATGGAGTGGCTTTGCTGACACCTCCATTCTGGGACTTGTAGCTGGTAAAGCTGGGTGTGTGGATTGACCGAATGTTCTTCATACTTTGGTTTGGTGATGTGGTAGAGATGGAAGAGGGTAAGGAGGAGGAGGAGGAAGCTGAGGAAAAGGAAGATGGAGGAAGAAGGGCTGGCCGGCCATTTTGAGTCTGTGTTGAGAGTAAAAGGTGATTGTGGCCTTTACCTGTGTGAGTAGGATTCTGGAATTTTAAGGAGCCATTAGCAACTGAAGGGATTAAGGAAGAAGAATGAGTAGGACGACCTGTTGGAGGACTGAGAGAATTAGAAGGAACAGAGGCTTTAGTAGATAGGCTTGGAAGGTTAGTGCTATCACCACTAGACATAGAACTACTTTTTCCAGAAGTGGAAGAAAAGGCTGGAATTTTTGAGGCTGATAGAATAGGGGAAATAGCTTTATAGTCCCCACCAGCTTTCTTAGCACTTCCATTAGCCTGTAAATAAAGATGGTGGGAGACAGTTTAAGTCAGCATACATCACAAAGCATGGGAATATGTAGGAAATTCGGCTTGAGAAGAATAAGAATGACTTGTTCAAACCTGCCCTAATTCTTGCATCAATGGACTGGATCTTTCCCCATTTTTCCTGTCCCTTTAAGCTGCACAGCAGAAAATGTATAGAGCAAGAGGAAGTTCAAAGAAAAGGGTTTGTGGAAAAGTGACCACAAATATGGGGGCTGATCAGCTGATGAAACATGCGTCAGAATTGTTAAAGTGAAGATGGAAACACTCCGGTGGGTGGTTAAGTAGGGAGTTAGTATAAACACTTTAATCAGAAACGCTCAGACTTATCAATTCCTATTGCTGACTTCAAAAAGTATTACAGTTGAGTACTGAAACAAAACTTCAAAAGCAGGAGATGTTTGCCACAACATGCACAAGCTGATATCAGAATAATGCAACTATTAGATACTTTCATGCCCCACACCCTCAAGCCCTGGATTCCAATTCAAGATCTTCACTGGGAAGACAGTTCATGATTTGGTAGCATCCAAAACTGGCAACTGGACTTATACATTTATGTAAAGCATACATCTCAGTACTGACTCCATCCCAAGATTTGGTTTAGGGTAAAACTACCTGTCTGTACTGGCGTTGATCCTGTAGCTTGTGCTGTTTGATGGTTTTGTCCACACCTCCTTGTCTACTTTTTGTGGCTGCAGGGATTGGCATCCTGCTTGTTTGTGAAGTATTGGTTGAATTCTGTGAGGAAAGCAGGTATAAGGGTAGGAAAGAGACAAGGGAGATAGGTCAGCTGGGCTCATTATAGATTAGAAGGATCACAGCACATGGGGAAAAGCTGCTTTAGGTGAGAAGCTAAAGCTCAACATGCATGGAAAGCACCAGAGGAAACCACATCAAAGTCAAAGTCAAAGCATTGGTGTTAATTTCAGGAATCAAAAATGGAATAAAAATTCAACTGCTAATCAATCTTAATTTAACTGCTGCACCCACAACAGAATATCAACTAAGCATTTTATGCCCACCACCAAAATCAAATAAAAATAAAATCAGCATTTTTAAAATGAAAACACACAATATTAGCTGTTAGGTACTAAATTGGATGCACCAACAAGCCACCGGAAAAGAAGCAAACCAATCAGAAGACACCTCTTGCTTATTGTTGATTACTATTGCAGATTTTTAGAAAGCAGCTGGAGTTGTGATTTCTCATACTAAAATACCTTTCGTGAAGATAATCGTATTGAAGGAAGGAATTCAACATCAGCATTGCTTTCTTCCACCACTATGGATTCTTTGGGTGAGAAAAAGCCTGGGCCAGGAGGTCTCTCTGCCTGGCCTGTGGTTTCAAAAACTGATTTTGGACTCATCTCACTAATGGTGCTCTCTAGCTGTTTGATAGTTTGTTCCAGGCTGTCTAGAGTTCTGTATGTATTCTTCCTGATTTCTTCAGTTCTAGATGCCTGGACAATTGCCTTTGATTCTGATTTTTCAGAAGTGTTAACAGATTGAGAACTAGGTATTTCAAATCTTTTTGCTTCTTTATGTTGTTTTAGAGTGCCATCTTCCTCCTCTTCTTCATACACAACAACTTGTAACGTTTTCTTGCCAGTTTTAGTTCCTGTGCGGATTGCCTGAGTGAGAGCGGCTAATTGCTTTTTAGGAAACTTAAACTTAAATTTCTTCTTAGCATCAGGAACATCCAGCTTTGGTTCTGACCCATAAATGTAACTGGATTTCTGATGCTCACTTTTGTCCACCTCCTGTCCTTCAGACTGTAGAACTTGGGTTGCTGAATTAGAGGAAGTTTGTTGTTTGGATTTCTTAGTAATCTGCATCCTATTTGTCTCAGAGGCTTCTTCATAGCAAGCATCAGGTGTATCAAATTCTTCATTTTCTTCCTCTATTTTTTCTTCAGTCATCATTTTTTCCAACTCTTCATCACATTCCTCAAATATTGTTGAAAGTCTTTTGTAAGCTGATCTGATATCCATTGGTTCATCAAAAATAATGATGACTGGTTTTTTGTCCAAGCAAACCACTGGTTCTTCATCTTTAAGAGTTTCAAGCATGCTTTGTTGAGATGCTGTTTCCTTCTTGGAATCAATGTTCACAGTCTGAACAGCATTTCCCTTCCTGTTCACTATGTCATGAACCTCTCCACCTGATAGAAACTGGACCGCTGTTCTAGTAATCATGAAGCCAACATTCTCTGACTGTGAACTCTCCTCATCTGGAATACTAGCTGGTGACTCTACTTCATCAATATCATTTAAGGTGATGTTCTCAGATACTTTATGCCTTAGTTCGACTTGATTATAGGCATTAACTGACCTTTCCTGTTCTTGTGTTGATGGAGAAACTAATGACATTTCTTGAGTGTATGAATCAGTTTGGCCAACAAGAGGTACCTTTGCATCTTCCAGCAGGTCTTTTGGGGATGTGCTATGATCAGTCTCTCTTACTACAACATAACTTGGTTTTTGTCTTCCGATTTCTTCAGGACATCTCTTTCCTTCATTTTCTAACATAGTAGAGAAGTTTGTGTTTACTTTAAATGAATTTTTGTTGGCATAATCCTTGTTTTCCAAAAGCAACTCTGGCCTAAGGGCAGAGTTTTCAGTGATGCTGAAAGCACCTGAGATCATGGCTTCTGTTTTCCCTTCAGTCTTGTTCTTGGGATGGTCACTATCTTTTGTGGCCTCCCCATCAACCTAGGGGGGGAAGAGTTGCATTACTTAGGTTTTTGCCTTTGTTTTAATTCGGGACTATTATTTGACATTTAGTCCCCTCTTATGGAGATTTTATCTGATATTATCCCAATCAGCTTGTACATCATCAGATAATATATGTATGCCCCTCTTTATATCAATACATAGCGCCATTTCCATGGTATTCGGTTGGTTTCAATATCTCTTCATAGCATAACTTCAAATTGTGAACAACATGATATTTTGCAGACAATGTGGATGCTAGATGGAGCTGGTCCTTTAAAGGCTCTCCATATTGTGAAATACTTTGCCCCCAAGTAAGTCACAAGAGACAAAATGATTCCACTACAAATGTTCTAACATGTTAACTGTTTCCCTAGTTTATAAAAAAAAATCAGTTGTAACCACTATATTAGGATATGTGGTGCAAAAATCTGTTTTCCTCCCCAGACTTTAATTCTTAATTGTTGTTTTCTCAATTTCTGTGATAAAACATAATTGCTTTTTAAGAGAGTAAACAAGTTCTGGGCTTATCTGACAGAAAAGAATTTACAAAAAGTGGCAGAGCAAATTTTACTTCAACCTTCATGACAAATTAATCTACAATTAAATTCAAGGTAAGGTTGAGGGAGCAGCTATAAAGGAAGAGAAACAGATCCTCCCATAGAGATGAAACTCTGATGCTAGATGAAACTGGATTATTCTATTTGTCCAACATAACCTTTCATTTGGATAGCAAGACAACCTATCTTAGCTTTTTAAGCCTGCATACTCAAATTGCAGCTTTTGCTAATGGCATTAGTACTCTTACAGTAATTACAAATTCTGCAGAGCACAAATGATTCCTATTTCATCAATCTTTCAAATATTAAGAAGAATTGCCCCAAACTTCACTTTTAAAGAATGTTACATTGAATGCAGGGAGCGAAAATGCAAATGGGATGCTGCTCTTAGTTTTGCTATCTTCTCTGTTTTTTCAGGTGCCCTGAGTGGTTAAAAGAGGGTATGAAAATTTGAAATCAATTCAGAAGACCAACCCAGCTAACTAAAGATCTTTAGAAAACACAGTTGTGTAAAACTATTAGATTAGTTTAGTTTAAACCATTTAGTCATGTCCAACTCTTCTGACTTTATAGGCAAGTGCTCTCCATGCTACCCTGTCAAGCACAGCTTCTTTCAGTTTTCAGGTATAAAAATATAATAATCTTAATAAAGAAAGGGATGACAAATATAGACTATAGTGTGGTCTATCATATTAGAAATTTAATTCAGCAACTGTTTGAATTGAATTAAAAAATTCTATGCAGGTCACAATTATTTGACATCAAATTATGATGTTGGAATGTTAAATATACAGCCATTATTAAATTTATAAACTATAAATTACTACCTTGGCAGTTTAAAAGTTTTGTAGGTATAAATAAAGTCATTTATTTTTTAGTGCAGAGGAACTGATTTTACAAAAAAGAGATGGAAAGAGAACTGTTAGCAAATAAAAGGGAGTTTAAGTGTGCTATTACCATGCAGAGATAGTGTGTTAGCATTCAGCTCATGCAGACTAAACTGCAGGAAAAAAACAACCCAAAGATGTAGGTGAATACTGCTTGAAGATACTGCGAAGAGTGGGGAGGAGGTAAGAGACAGCAACAGCTGCACGTCAGGGCCAGAAATTAATACTGGACAACTTTATTATTAAACATTTATTTTTAGGTAGTGGAATTATTCCTGTTGGATTCTTTCTGTTCTCTGAACTTACTTTTCTTTTTCCTGACATTTTATTACCAAGGTAGATAACATAATCAGGACATACTGAAATCCAACTTCCTGGTTATTTCTATGGAGTGGCTATGTTTCTATGTCTATAGCTAATGATGCTGCCTATCCTGTCATGACATGTTTCCTGAAGAGAAGCAAATTTAGAGACAATCAGGGATCCAATAATTCAATCCTGAGCAACAAGATTATCCTCTATGACAGGGGTGGGGAATCATAGTTTTTTTTATGACTTGTGGACTTCAACTCCCAGAATTCCTGAGCCAGTCATGCTGGCTCAGGAATTCTGAGAGTTGAAGTCCACAACTCATAAATGGCCGATCATTTCCAAACTTTGCTCCAGTGAATCATCCCTGTTGGTTGGGACACAAGTGATGCCTTCATCTGTTATAGATTCTTAGGCATTCTTTGTATGACATCTCTCCCTTCATCTCCTCCAGCATTGCTACATCAACCTCATTTCTTAGCATCTGCTATTTTGTATATGCTGGCAGAAAGGGATGGAAGAAGGTTCTTTATCAAACTTGGTTTTCAACAATGCACTTTTTCCTTGTTTGAGAAGTTCCAAGAACATGTCTGCACTGGTAATGTTTGCTATAAGTGGGAGCAAGAATGTGACTCTATCAATGGGAAACAGAAATTGAAATTAACTTGAGCTGGATTTTTCATTGCATGCTGTCTTTTCATTGCTTCAAACTGCCTCATAATTATTAAGCACCTATTCTTATAAAAGTTAATAACTACTCCTCATTCAGTTGAACATTAAATCAGGGGTCCCAACCCCTGGTCCATGGGCCAGCACTCGTCTGCGCAATGCTAGAAACTGGTCCGCGCAAGTAAGTGAAGTCCCATCCATAGGATGCAGGCAGCATACAAAACTTCACCCTCTCCGGTTTGCGGAAAAACCTCTCTTCATGGATCTGGTCCCTGGTACCCAAAATTATTAAATTATTTCAGTGTCAACTTTAAGACACCTCTATCCATTTTTATAATTAGATTTGTGCTTTTTGCCTTCTGTTCCAGTTTCCAGTTTGAGTTGTGTTTTTAGCTGTTTTATTCTTTTAAATTCTATTCTTTTTAATATGGACAATTTTTAAAGTGTCTCTACAAAATTTTGTTAATATTGTGAAGTTAAAACTTGCTAATAATGTCTAATAAATGGTTTTACATTATTCCCTGCTTTGACACTATTTATGAATATGTGAGCTACAGATTTAAAAAAAAACCTAACTATGAAGGCAAGACCTGGAAAAGGAATTACTCTTGCAGAATCCCTTAATAAATAAGTGTGTTAAATTCAAACTGTAGATTTTTTTTTCATTATGAGGAGACAAAAAACAAAAACATAATTTTTGCTGTGCAATTTTATACAGAATTCCTGAGAAATTTTCTATCATAATAAGGCTTGCTACCAGGATTATATACAAATGTTTGTAAATCTGGATTTTTCTTTAAAGCATGACATCAAAACAGACAACTTTCATTTATTTATTTTTATTTATGTTCTATTGTAATTCACAAATGATTCTGAAAGGACATTAATGAATCTTGATTGTGATTATCCTTTCCTGTTTCAAGAAGAGTCCATTAGACTCTGTTTATTAACAGATATACTCTGTTTATTAATTCTTTTTGCTCCAAGTTAAATCATAAATAAAAACAGCCATCAAGACACACAGTGTTAACCTGATATAAGGTTAGTTTGAAAGAATGGGAAGAAGGTAAGGCTAAGAGATTGTAGTAGAGTTCAAATGTCCCTGTTACCTTCTTCTCCTTAGGATGCATTAAGGCCACAGACCTCGCATCTTTTATGTGTGTATCATTTCTGGACTGTTCAGCATGATTGTTTGAGTTTATATCCATGTAAGAACACTTCTGGAAGGCCTAGAGGATTAAAATAGGGCAGGTTATTAATAAACATTTCCCAACCCTGAGCCAATCCTTTCTTTGTAGGGAAATCATGTATACTCTTTCCTGAATCAATTGATAAATTTTGTATGTGAGCCTTAAGAATCACCCTTATCAATCAGGTCAAGCTAAACAGTTGAATAATCCGTGGAAGAACTTTATTCATTATTTTACAAGCTAACTTTCAATATCTTAGCACTAAACACAAAATACCATAGTGCCTTTTTCCCCTCAAAACATAAATCTCTGATTATTGTTCCAGAGAGGGGAATAAAAGATTTCTGACTGAAAACTGAAATTGCTGCTGCCAACACAAAGCTGGAGAACAAATGCAGCATTTTACAGCAGCTTCTTCTTTGTAATATTCTACAGATCTATCAATTTGGATGTTGTCTCATTAAGTTCAAATTTAGAAAGGGTGTGTCTGTTTTCCTTACCTGTAACCCGAACTCTGGATAAGTGTTTCTTTTGAAATCTATATGTTCCATATATGTCTAATAAATAAATATTGAAAAATATTTTCCCATAGAATATAAGAAAAAGGTGGAATTTGGCTAATACAGATAGTCCTTGTTTAGTGACAACAGTTGGGACTGGCAATTTGTTCATTAAGCAAAGCAGTAGTTAAGCGAAACGGTGTTGCTCACAATTATATTTCAGCTTTCCTTTGCTTTTCAGCCTCACAAAGATCATAAATACAAGGATTGATTGTAAAGTTACTTTTTCATCATCATTTAACTGTGAATGATGGTTTCATGAGGCAGTTTCTAAAGAAGAACTATCTGTACCTTTGGTCTTTAAAAAGATTCAAAAACTAAAACTATAGCCATTTTTTCCTCCCTCAATAGTAGTTTAAGGGTCATGATATAAAAAATAACTTTAATCTAAAGAAAACTCTTTAGACTAAAATTTCCTTTGCTTTGCTGATTTGTTCTGTTTCAATTATAGTTCAGTCCTTTATGGTTTCACTACAGGCAGTCTAAACTGTTAGCATCAGAGAGTGCATAATGGCTACAAATGGATCCATTTTCTAGGCCTCAGCCTTCTGCTGTAATTGATTAATACCAATAAAAGAACTAAACAATTATTTTTCTATACCAGTGATTTTAAGATACGTGACTTCAACTCCCAGAATTCCCCAGATACATTGATCTTAAAGCTGCTAAGGTGGAGGAATACTGCTCTATAGCATTCTTCTTCAACTTGAATCTTCTGAATTGATCGGACTGAAAATTCATTTACCCTTGCAGTAAGCATGAAACAGTAATAGAAGTTGTAGTTCAGTGAAAGTAGAACATATCAGAGAGTGGAAGTCTGCTCTAGAAAAGCTGGAGTTCATCTCCTACATTAACATGAACTAATACTTACAAGCAACAATAAGGTTAATGTAATATTGCTTTGTTCACGCAAGATGGAATTTTTTGGAGGAGGAGGCAGGAGGGAAATCAGTATAGACTGCCTCACAGTCACTACAGTGGCACCATATTCCTGAAGACTGCCTGTATATCCTAACTGATATAATCTAAATCAGATTCAGATTTTTAATCTAAAAATTAAAAATCCCCAACTCTTGTCATATCACAGCACTCTCAAAATTTTAGCAATTTTATGTAAGAACTTTGGTGCTTGTCCAAATCTTTGAATTTCTCATTCACCATCTAAGATGATAATAGTATTTGCACATAAGATATTAATGTGAAACTGCTGAAATCATGTGATGTGGGGGAGGGATAATCAGTGTGCAAGATTACATAATGGTACCAGAAAATGCTGGCAACTCCCGGCCTACTGGCATTATTACATTGGCAACCGAAGCCCTGTTGAAGTAATGTGCAATCATCTACTTGTGAAGATGGCTGATGCTACTGATGTCCAAGATAGATACTAGTTTAAATATGAATATTTGTCCTCTATTGACTATAAAAAGAAAAGTAACTGCAAAGACTGTCTGGCCAGCTTCAAAAGTGCAGTCAATATAAAAAAAAACACAATATACAGTTGAACAAATGTCCATCTCAACAATTTTCATTGGAAGAATTGGAATGCAATTCAAATTTGGCCAATTATGCTTTCCATAAAAATAGCTTCTACTTTATAACAATCAGTTTGTTTTGGTAAACCTTTAATCCTGAATTATTTTTCCCTTGGCTCTCAACCTGTTTCAAAATTTAAATCCCAGGAATTCACATCAAATCTTTAGACTGTAACAAATAAAATCCTCAGCAATGTCCAGGTTAACTTCCCTCCCTCTGAATTAAGTTGCAATGAAGTTTGAACCAAGCAATTATGTTTAAAACAAAAAAAAAAAGATATTTAAATGAGAAAAATTTAGGAACAATTTATCTTAATCCTATCCCAATCACTTACTTTGGTGACCAATGTCTAAAAATGAACCATGGGATTGGGAACATGGTTCTCCAGCAGAATTTATACCGTAGCCCTAGTTCTGCTTCAAATTCCCTCCCATCATTGCAGGGAAACTTCTTCATTCTCTTGTATTGCCTTCAAGGTCCCCTTAGAAAAGCTACATACTACTTTAGGCAAACTGATAAGCTCAACCTCATACCTGTAGTTCTGCCATTATTTTGTCTCCTTCTTCTTCCTCTTCATCCTTTATTGGTGTGCTGACTGATTGAAGAGAGACATTTTTTTCTGGGAAAAGTTTGGATGGTGTCCCTTGAACAGAATCTTCACTGCTTTCCTAAATTGCATGATAACAAGAAAAGAGAAAGTTATAATTCATCTGATTTCTACACTGTTCACATAATTATCTCAATGTTTTTATTTGGTGTTCTGGAGACATCTGGACTTTACCCCATCCTTCTAAAGACAGGCATCCCTTATTATCAAATCTGGATAGGAGGCACATTGTTGGGGCTCTTCTTTGCCTGCATCCTATTGAATTTCACTCATTTTTGCACCATGGTTGCCTATTTTACATAAGTAAAACTATCAATGCATGATGCAGCACAAGTTTGTTTTTTCAGTCAACTTATCCCATAATCTGGTACTGATATGGAGGCTGAGAAGAAGTAGCTGGACATGATCACCCAGATGGCTTTCTTGCTAAATGGAAGACTAGAATCTTATCTACTTAGCTACTATGCTTTTTGGGATTTTACACATATACATAGTCCTTGACTTACGACCTTAATGGAGCCTACCTATTATGTTTGCAACTCATGATCATAAAGCTGTGTCATCACATGACTGACCCAATTTTATGACTTTTTTGCAGTGGTCATTAAGTGAATCACCATGGCTAAGTGCATCAGCAATCATTAAGCAAATGCTGCAATTAAGAGAATCCATTATTTGCTGTGTGGAGTTTTTGTTGAAGACTGGAGTTTTGGGCAAAAATGTTGTAAATTGCAATCATGTGTTGACAGGATGCTACAAATCGGTTACCAAATGCCCAAAATGCACTCACATGATTGCAATGTGTGTGAGACCATCAAAACTTTGCAATTGGGTCATAAGTACCTTTGGGGGGGGTGCATCATAACTTTGAATTGTCACTAAGCAATCAGTTGTAAGTCTAGGACTATCTGTAATTGACTAAAATATTTTCAGATACTTTGATTTTCTTATTTTAGTTTGAAACTAACAGATGGTTAAAAGAGAACATTCTGAAACCATTTTGATGTAATTGCTCTGATTCATTTTGTCCCTTTGTATAAGATGTATGTGCTTTTTCAAGGTACAGATCCTTCCTTAAACATAAACAGAAATGAAGCAGCATGAGTGAGATTGTATATTGGTAAGACAGTAAAAAGACTAAATCCTATGTGCTGGGAATAACCTGTTAGTTAATGGTTATAATTATGGTAGCGGTGGCACTTCCCCATACAGTGCTAGCAGCCCCACCTATTAAATAAAAATAAATAAATATGATTTTAAATCTTATTTTAAAATTTCTTGCCTTTTTAGATCATACCTCCCCTCCTCCCAGTACTTAATTCAAAGTGATGTAAAAATAAGCTAGATACTATCTGGCCCCAAAATGTTTCCTGTTTTGGACATCTGAGGTGCCTCCATCATCAAACCTTGGAGATAGTGTTATCTTTCCTGGCTGTATAACTGACTTCACTCAGTCTTGTGCTTAATCCAGATCCTAGCACATAGCTTCGCCGTGGAGGTGGAGGAGGTGGAGACTTCACTGCCTTTTCCAGCTCCTGTTCTGTTTTGGGACTATCTTCTGAAAAATCAAAGATTATCTCCAATGAAGTGGTTTCATACAGTCTATTGCAAGGTAGACTCTTGCGTCAAGTTTAGAATTATGTAATCCATTTTTTTTTCTACATTTGATAGGTAAGATAGAAATTTAAACAAAGGAAATTTGCTACCGGTAATTGCTTTTGGCAAAATACATTTTTTTTATGTTGATGTAGGCCAGCAGCAAACTAAAACTAAGCAAGACGGAAGAGCAAAAATTTGTAATGTAGCATTTTCATTCTAGTTAATGTTGACAAGATCAACAAACATTTAGCTGAATTAGAGCTGACTGGTATAAGAACTGTACAACATTAAGAGCCTATCCATGGTTATCTGCAGAAAAAAAGGCCAAGTGGTGACCATACTGATCCATCACATGTAAAAAGCAGGAGGAGTTTTGATTACATCGTCACAGCCACCATCTTGACTTTTTTGTGCAGCCCCCTACCCTTGTTTCTATGCTTTTTGGTTTCCTTTTATCCCTCTCCTACTGTGTCCAATTCAGACTGTAAAACTGAGGATGAGAATTCCTGTTTTAATTCATTTTCTTCTGATAGTGGGTCATAGGTGTTTCCTACAGATGGAGGAATAAACTTTGATTACCAGATACTTGTGCTGCATCAGCTTTGGGTGAGACAGTTGCTTGTGAAGGTACATCAAGGTTTGGGATTGACTTCATAATGTTTGCTTGAGCTTCTTCTAGGAGTTTTTCAAATTCCTGCCCATCGTAGTGATCCAGATTCTGCCTTTTCTCTTCCCATTTCTTCTCTGCTTTCTGTAAAAAAAGAGAGCAAATCCCAATCATATACTGAATTCTGCACTGCATGAAGCAAATAGGGAGGGTGCTCTGAATTCTCCTACTATCTCTACATATGCTGACCGTGGGGTAAAATGCTCTGCACATATCAATAGATACTGTTCAAAAAGATGATTCAATCAGACCCCTTTGATGTTGCATCAGCCAGTTCTGTATGCCAGCTTCCCAAGAAAGAAGGCCACAAGCAGATGACCTTTGTGAAGTAGGACTCTGATACAGATTGCTGATAACCAATGGTTAATTGGTGAAGTCCTCACTAGGGTTTGAATCATAGAGAAGCAAACTCAGGCAGAGTTGTGTGTCATTTCCCTATAAGGGCTTTGCCACTAATGCTCAATACTGACTAATATTCATTACTCTTGGCTTATATATTTTGCAAAAACATCATATATTAGGAAAAGATGCATGCATACAGTACAAACTCAAGCAACCAATCAATGTGATATATATAGGAAATATGGACATAAAATACATATGGAAAAATATAGAAATGCATACATTAGGACTAAAAAGATAAATTCTCTTTAGAGTTGATCCCAACTCTTGGTGGTTTCATGGGCATCTTCATGTAATTTTCTTCATGTAATTTTCTTGTAATTCAACAAAGGTTGAATTAAAAAAAGTATTTTTTAAGAAAGCACTGTTTTACTACAGTGTTGTGTTTAAAACATGCAAAATACATATGCCAAAGAAAACTGCACACCAAAATAAACCACTTTTTGCAATTTTTTTTTTAAAAATTGCAGAAAAGTTGAAACAAAATCAAACAAACATTATATTGATGCTGTATATTCAAGCAGAGAGATCCCAAATGTTGAGTACACCAGGTCTGAGATAATTTATAATTGTCATAATTATTTGATCCCTTAAGATCAAACCCAGAATTAATACTATATAAATACACTTCAGCCCTCTGCTTTGAAATAAAATACCTCAATCGAGAGAACTCTGTTCCTTGTACTGGCATTGTGAAGTTCTTCAATAAAAAGACTTTGCATATTGTTGTTCACAGTAACAGGGGTTGAATGAGGCGCCTGTATTTGCTGGGTATTGACTGTGGTCACTGTTATTGATTCCATATAGGTTGGAGAGTTTGATGTAGTTGTAGCTGCCCCTGGGAAATTGGTCAGAGGAGAATTTGGGACTTGACTGACCAATGTGAATGAATGCTGTGACTGATGGGTGACCACTGGAGAGCTTTGTGCATGATGCACTGTCACAGTGGAAATGGGAATCATTTCAGATTTAACAGATGTTTCAGTTGGGGGTTCAGCAACATTCTGCTGCAATTGTTGTTTGTTGGTGGTTTCTTCTTGAATTTTCAGAACTTCTGCTGCAGTGGCCTTCTCCAATGCAGTATATTGGGCAGCTTGTGACGGATCCATACCTTTGAGCAAACTATCTGTAACATGTCTGTAAAAAAGAGGTTGACAACCTATGAAGTATAGCTAGCAGTCTATCAATGTCCTTTCAAGAAAAGGCTCCCTAAAATGATGTCTATTTGTCTGTCTAGCTAGCTAGCTATCCTCTAGCTAACTATCTTCTAGCTATCATCTAACTAACTATATTGTATAAAGCCATTTAACTCTCTTCCCCTCCCCACCCAAACATTAATCACGTGGATTAGAAAAATTTAATGCACTTTTTCAAATTAGTGCCTTCAAGATATGTTGGATTGCTGATTCCCTAAGTCATGGCTTTTATGGCTCTTGGCTATAGCAAGGATGGACATTTTTTTCTGGACCCTAAAGCTGATTTTTTTTTTTAAAAAAAAACCTTTTGTCTGAGGACTGTGGTGATCATAGCCATAAAAGAGAGTGTGGAATTAAAATCTTCTACCTCTTTCGCAACCCAGATGTGCTATTGAAATGTTTAAGAAAGCCCAGTGAATGATTGATGCATCTATTTCCGATTTATTATAGGGGGAATAAAAACAAGCCTGTAATTTTCAAGTTGTCTAATCTTGAGCTCTGTGGCTAGATATTTTCAACAAACTGATTCAGGTTTATTACAATATTTTTTTTTAGTGGCAAAAAATAATAATATTCAAACTATCTCACAAGTGGATCTCTTTGTTAAGGATCCTGAAGAGAAAAAAAAATCTTCTATTTTGCAAAAAACATTTCACTATTTTTTTTAAAACAACGTCCTAATTCCTTGAAGGGCAATTCTGAGAGGTGAGTTCAAATGTGAAGATTAGCTGAATCCTCAATATCTTTTTTAGAAAGCAGCTTTTGCTTACTTGCACCCACCCACCCAGGCTGAAAACTGAGAGGATAGTGCTTAAAGGAAGGAAAACTGGCAAGGAGAACCTGCTCATCAATACCATCAACCTGTTCATCAACCTGAGACCCAAATTGTCTTTTTGAAATTATGTTGCCTGTTCTGAAAATCAAATCTTATTCAAGTAGGTTGAAAACATGAGTTATTGTTAGGCAGAAAAACAAATTTGCATATTTGGAATGCAGAGTTGCATAACAACATCTTCTAGTTTCAGGATCATTACACAATTTGTTACATTTTTATTTCTGGGCTTTGGGTAGGCTGATCTGAAAGAAGACATCCTCAGCAGAAGAGTTACGGATCCAGCTAGTTTGATGAGGATTGTGGTAAGAAGTTCAAACTCTTAGCAGCCTGATGTAATGATCTTTTACTGGGATGTCAGTGAGGTTTTAAATGGGTCCTTCACTAGGCTATAATGCAGTGATGGTGAACATTTTAGAGACCGAGTGCCCAAACTGCAACCCAGAACCCAATTATTTATTGCAAAGTGCCAGGGCCGCATCAGCATTGTGGTGTCCTGGCGGGGGGGGGGGGCAGGGAGGCTCCTCTGAGTGCTGCCTCTGGTATGCAAAAACTGGGGGCACAAAAATGGGCCACCATGCTGCAAGGTGCAAATGGCTGCCGCCACACGATGGGATGCAGATACAAGGTGCTGCACCACATAAGAACAGGGCAGGGCTAATGAGTATCATGCAGGTACTAGCCCCGCCCCATTTGCAATGTGTCGATGCTCACGGCCCTGTGTGCGCATGCACCCATGTAAAATGCTTTCCCCTCCCTTTTCTTCCAGTCCATCAATCGACAATGGTTGATGACCTCTGCTCTACCATCTCTACTTGAGCTTGTTAGTCGGCCACTTCGCCTCCTTTGTGCTGGAGGGGGCTACTGCTCCAGGTGGCGGTGGTGGTCTGATGGACCTGCTGCTGGCAATGGTGGCACACGTGCCAACAGAGAGGGCTCTGAGTGCTGCCTCTGGCACGCATGCCATAGGTTTGCCACCACTGCTATAATGCCTTCCTTTTTTCTAATTCCCAATCTGAGGCACTATTAACAACAACAAAATCTAACAGAGGTCAATATGAATTTACAGTATAATTGCCATATTTTGCATGTGAGTATCCAGATCCCCAGCAGATGGGATCAAAGAGTTTCTACATGATTTTGTTGCAATCAAGCGAGCAGAATTTTACAGTCTAGATAAAGTAACATATTAAATAACATATTAAACCTTTCTGCTGGGTTAATTAATCCCTTAAGGGCAATGAAAATAATTAAGAACTGGGTAGTGACAATTGGGCTGATCCTAGCCAATTAGATTCATGAGAAGGAAGCAATACAGCTTCCTTAAATAAAGTTGATTTTATCTTACTAAGTCACACCAATGCTAACTGATAAAATATTTATAAAAATGATTCTGCTTTGGGTTTGGCTGTAGAATCTCACAAATTTATTATTTTCTTAGATTTTGAATGTTTGTATATAAGGAAAAATTTTACCAGGATAGATTGTGAATAATCCACTGTCTTTCTGCAGTATATGATGAATAATTATGAATATGTTGGATATATGAATGGCATAAATTTCAACCGGTTGGAGTATCTTAAACAAGTATCACCTCCGGAGTGTGGTCAGGATCTCTGTCATGCTCCGGACTCTCTTCAGTAAAAGATCTAGTTTATGAGGTTCTTCTTTTAAAAATCTCACAGCCTCCACCTCAATACGGAGAATGGCTCTCATTTTATTCTGCAGTGTTGGAAATTCACCTGTGGGAATAAGAACCCATGAACCACTTCTGAAATACAAGATGGACTAAGTTCCCATATCATATTAAAGCTGTCACTTTGTCAAACTTAGTTGTGGAGTAAATTATATTCAGCCATCAAGTACAGATAGTAAATCATACTATTTTAGTTTAGTATAAGTTCAGTCAGTGTTGTCTAGTAGTTAACGTACTGGATTGGGACCAGAAGTACTCAAGTTCAACCCCATTCAACATGGTACTGATTGGATCATTTTAGTTCACTTATTCTTTTTCAAACTAAAGGCTTTCAAAAGAATGTGGCAAGGGTTAAAATGAGGGGTAACCTCACATTATTTCTTTGAGCTATTTAGAGGTGAGGCGGCATATATAGATATAAAAGCAAGGAAACAAATTACTGTTTGGCTTACTATCAGTGTAACCAAGTGTTAGATCTAACCAGTGTTAGAGGCATGGGGTTATTACTCAAATAGTATAGGAAAAGGATGGGAGAGGGAGATTCCAGCTTTTGAATCTGCATCTTCATGTGCAAGTACTTGGTGGAAAAATTCAGTTTTGGTGAGGAGAGTGCACAGACCATTATCCAGATGTCTGATAAATTCAGTGTTACTTTATCTTACAAATTACCTAGCAAATATGTCTTGATTTTTACTTTGTAGAGTATATAAAGAGCTTTTCCTTTTACTCTTGTATAATACTGTGAAAGGGGTAAGGAGGGAAATGATAAAAACAGCATTACTTCAGTTTAAAACATATCAGAATCCAAGAGAGAGCTATTCATATGTACACATATAGTAGATACCCATGCATGCATTGAGGATTTTTTTAACCGGGATGAGAAATCAATATGCAGAAAATAATATCAACCTGGGGCATGTAGGACTAGTGGGATGCCCTATTTAGGAAATGTGTAGAGCAGTGTTTCTCAACCTTGCTGGGGAATTCTGGGAGTTGAAGTCAACATATCTTAAAGTTTCCAAGGTTAAGAGAAACAGGTTGCCAACTCCAGTTCCATCTTCTATCATCCTATCTTCAATTTCCTTAGCACAAAAGTAAGTCTTGAGCTTTCCTCACCTTAATCTCACCCTCAAAATTATCTCAGTTCTAAGATCCATGTCCCAATCCAAGGCACATGGACTTGGACCTAAGTCCCACTGACCTCACTGAAACTTGGTGTACTTGGTGAAAAATGGAGCATAAGAAGAATCTAGGCAATGTTAGTTAGATACTTAAACCAAAGGGAAAAAAAAAACCTAAAGGCACCTTTGAGGGTGGCAACTGCCTCTCCAACTTGCCGCAGGAGGAAAGCTCCATCTTCAACATCTTTCAGTGTTACTGTTCTGTTAGATGTCAAAGATTCCTTCTTCAGATCTTCAACAAAACTTTCTAGCTCACTGGAAAAGTAGAAGAATTGAATTGGATGTGAAGACAGCTTAACAGATAAGACCAATTCTCAGAAACTGGAATGCTTCTAGTTTCCATCCCTAAGTTGGAAATTCTTGTTTTATGTTAGAATATTGCATTAAAAATGTTTTGTACCCTCCCTATTTTTCATATGTTTTGGATTTTATCTTCTATACTTCTGAGGCAGCATTGTCAAAGGTGGAGAACTACAGGAGTTGAAATCCAACATTCTGGACTATATCAGATTGGAGTACACTGATATAAACAAAGCCAGAGAAAGACATAATTAATACTTCAATGTCATATGCTGCATATTTATTATCATGTGCCCCTAACTTCATCAGGAATTGAGTTCAGCTCAACTCCTTACCTTTAAGCCCTGCTACAGTCTGTACAACTGATTACCACATAGGCATTTAATATACGGATACTTAAACTTATGAATCACTAATAAACTTTTACATCAAAGATAGTGCACTGACAAAGAAAAGTGTATATTTTAAACTAGACCATGACTTGGATGAAATTGCAACAACAAAAAGGGAATCTGGGGAAGATCACTGACTTGAGAGAATTATACATAATTCTGCAGCTGTCAGAATAATTGAACAATTATTGTTCAAAAGAAATCTTTTCATGGAAACTGCACCAAAAAGCAAAGATGTAGTCTAAGCAACAATCACTAGATGGCAGCAAGCAACCAACACTTCCAGAATAAGACAGATGGCATCATTAAACAACTGATGTGTTGTATCTGTGCATATGGGTCTTGCCTAAAGCCCAATAAATGGAATTTAAAAGTAGAAACATAAATTGTTCACACATGGTGGGTCTGTATATGATGCTAAAGGTAAAGCCCAAATGAAAACTAATCTAATTTCACTTGAGTGCAAAAGTAGATACAAGATTCTTTAACTGATCCAGTTAAACATATTGTGTAAACACAAGCATTCATGAACCATTCCACATCCTTTAGCTCAGGTATTCAGCCTTTCTGAAGCTATGGATTGTCCCATAGCATCTAGCATCAGCATTTGAGTTCTTTGTTGGGGGGAAAGGGAAATTCTATCTGGAATTGTGTTTGATTCCTGATGACTCCATAGGTCAGGGGTGTCAAACTGTCGGCCCATGGGTCGGATGCGTCATCTGGAAGCCACACCCACCCCACTGCTGGCAATGGCAAAACCGTTCCGATATGTCACATGACTTCGCTAGTTTGACATGTCTGCCATAGGTGATTCCATATAGTTTCTAGGCAACAGTGTATCAGTGTTGCCTTCTTTTACAACTTCCCAGACTTGTCTGCAGATCTGGGTTTTCCTGGTTCTCTCTCACCAATGCTAATTAAATTTGATCCCACTTAGATTTTTTTAATATAGTCAACACGAGGGTTACGCTAAGCCAAAGAAAATGTTTACTTAAATTTAATTAAAATGTAATTAAAGAACTTTGATTACTGTCTCTGGGTTTAATAATTTCTTCTTCTGTCGTATTTAAAAATTGCATTATGGCAGCTGTTTGGGAGGGGCTTTAGAGAATGCATCTAGAGATCTAAGCCAGAATTTGTCAATGGGTGGATTTCATCTCCCAGAATTCCCCAGCCAGCATTAAGCCCGGTTTGAATCCACACATTTTAGAGTTGCCAAGTTTGAGAAACACTGCTTTAAGTGGTAGCCTGCAACTCTGGGATGATAAAACTATAGAATTTGTTTGTTTTTAAAGAGGAATTCAATATTAACAAGAGGTGCACTGGGATGGGTAGGGAGGAAAAACTGTGGCATCATCTCTGAAATCTAAGCAGTTCAGTTTTGCTGCATTTATGGCCCTTGAATCTCTTTTTGAGATTGACCTTGGAGAGGAACAATCATGTTGCTTTAAAGAAGTTAAGCAAAGGAAGTTCACTCACTATTTTTTTTTAAAGTCATGGGCTCTTATAGGCAGTTTAACTTGAATTAATCCATCTGAAACCCAAGAGGATTTAAACCTCTTAAATATACACATTCCAGTATACATATTCATTTGTTCATATTCATTACCCTAGGGGTAAATTGGATTCATGAAACAAATTAATTTTACCTTCTTTCAAAGGAAATAATCTATAATTCATATGAACTCCAAGACAGTTAAACATCCAGACTTTCACTAAGCTGAACAGAAAAAACTGGTTGGTTAATAGCTATCACTCTCGGTTAGCTATCAAAATCTTTTTACTCCTCCAGTTCAACTTCAATTATAATATTGTGCTAATTACACTATTAATATTACTTAATATTACTCTATTGGTGCAATTAGGGCCAGCAATGTTCCAGGATTATTTTTTTTAAATGCAGATGTTCCCACAATATAAACAAAAGCAGAGAACAGAGTGACCAAAGAAGAGAAGAGAGAAAGATTAGTTGACAGGAAAAGCCAACCAAATAACACTTTAAAGAAATGGAGATTTCACATAGCAATTAAAGTTTTTCAAGTTTTTTCAGGCAACAGCAAGTACAACTTATTTTCTGGTTTTTTTTGGCAATCAAGGATTATACCGGGCAAAACAATGCTGGGATTTAATTATTGAAATGACAGAACTGGGATTTCCAAGATTCCAGAAGTTCTTTTTCTCTGTGCTTCCCTCTTTTTTGAAAAAAAAAAAAAAAAAGAACCACAATGTTGTTTTTCAGAGATTTGCAGCCAAATTCCTAAAGTTTTTTTGATGACACAAGAAGATTTAGGAACCCAACCTTTACAGATTTTGGATTACTGTCCAAAGCTTTATAAATATCTTTTTGACAGGTATATGTCCCATTGGCTTATCTGTAAAATTAATTGCAAGAACTTTCCTTAATTTGAGGTACCCCAGACATATGGACCAACAACTCCCATAATCCCCTCTTTGGCTCTGGAATCTTGTGGGGAATATGGAGAATACAGTACATTCAAGCAGACTTGTAGTTGTTGTCACAGATGCAGAAAAGGCCAGATCCTAGAATAGAGAGCTTGGTGATAAAGCCTAATACAAACCAAGATTTAGAAGTTCTGTGCCTCCTGGCTAAAGTTAGGCTAAAGTTTTAGAAGAGGAGATGTCATGATTCTCAATTATGGCTGCATACAAATATATATGTAGATTTAAACAGTTGGCAGCTTAATCTAAATTGATTTCATTATGATTTCTCTGAATTGCTATTTATTTCAGTCAATTGATTTCAATATATAGGGCTTTCATTCTTGAAAGCTCTAAAGTAGATTTATGCCTACATCAACCATTTCCAGCTACTCTAGATAAATTTTAATTAATTAATGATTACAATGCTAAATCTAGACCAGCAAAACCCTGGTTACTATACACTCACTGGGCTCAAAACATGACTCTGGACTAAATATTTTACTCAAACTAGTCAATTTCACAGGGTGAGGGAAAACTCCTAATCCATCTTGAAATTCTTAAAAACAAGAGAACCAGTGATTAATTGATATATCCCAATCAGTATATTTAGAGGGTAGCAGGGTTGATAAACACAGTGGTCAGATAGTTCTGCAGCACACAGAAGGGATAAATTCTCTTAGAATCTATTTTGTAAAATGTATTTACAATTATCCTAAACCTATTTTTAGGTTCTATGGTAAGAATGGCAGCAACAGATGTGCCTTAAGATAATTTGGGAAATAAAGAAACTGTTCCACACAGAGACCTACCTGTAAATCATAGCAATTAATTAAGATTAACTAACAAAACATATAGATGGAAAAATATTACTGGGAAAAGTTATAGATTTCAATGCAACTTAATCAGTAAAGATGATGATCTTGCCTGAAAAGTATTTCAAGCTGTTGAACCAGCCAATGACTAAGAGCTCAATAGATTATATTAAGAAACCTCTCGTCAGAAAGACTTGAGCTGCTGTCAATGGCAGTTACTTAGTAAGTTTGTAAAATTTACCTCCAACATCTTCTGTCCATACATGTTTAGGTTTGTTAGAATTTTACTTGTTTTAATTATGAATTCTCTCCTGTTTCTAAATTTCTCAGTTTCTTAACCACCAAGGGCAATTGGTTAAGAGTGCCCAAGGCCACCTAATTAATTTCATTTATAACATTTTCCCCTGTGTAGCAGGGCTGGCTGAAAGGCTTTGCGGGAGCCTGCCTGAGGAGAGAGAAGCTTGGACAGCTGCTGCCAGTTTTGGGCGCAGCAGGTATGGATCGGGCTGAAGGAAAGAAAAAAGAGGAAAGAAAGATGGATGGGGGTGGTTGCTGTTGTTGGGGAAAGAGACCAGGTGAAGCTGAAGAGGGATTTGAGGTTGTAGCTGCTCCCCTTCTCAGAAGGAGAGGGAAGGAGAGAGTGAGAAGGTGGAATTTTATTGCTTCTTTCACAGGGAGGATATCCTGAGCAGAGGCAAGAGAGAGAGTGAGGAGAGCGAAAGTTGCTGGAGATGCTAAATTCAGTTTTTAACAATAAGGGAAAGGGGGGAGGGGTTTTGACATCAATGAGACCTGAGACTGCGAGCGATGACAGAAGAAGAGAGGCTGATCTCTATTGCTTTGGAGACCAGCGGCCACCCAAACTTTGGTTACTGTTACTTGTGCAAGTTATAGACATTGTAGGGAGTTGCCCTCGCTGGACAAGCTGTTATTGCAGAGCGCTGACTACCTTCGTTTGTGTTTCCATAGCTGCCTGGAGCCGGAATTTCCCCCACCCCCTTGTTTCCAAACAGTTGCTGTAAGATCATTGCTGCTACGACTGCCTGGGGTTGTTAAACAACACCACACATTGACTATCGGGGCTAGGAGCTGGTCATCTTTGTTCTTGAAAGCCCATCCCCTTGACGACGAGAATCTGCCACCTCCTCACTTCGTGTGAGCTCTCGCTGGGAAAGACACTATATTAACACCTTGAGAGAGTAGCTGCAGAGCCCGACGGAGGGAAATGGGGCTGGGAGGGCCTGGGCTTTGGCGGCCTCTGAGGGGGTAATGCTACGCCTACATCCAAAGTAAGGTTGGAGCCTCTGTAACTCTGTGATTCATCTTTTGGTAAAAGCTGTATGTAATATAGACCAATGGCTTGCATGCATATACATGTAATAAAAAGAGTTAAAACACAGTGGTCAAAATTCATTGGGAAATATCTGAAAAAAGCTTGCTTATTGTGCAACTGCCCACCCACATAGGAATTTTTATAGTGGAATATCATTTCATAAAGCCTTAATTCTTCCCTTAGGCTCACAGCAAGGAATCCCACAAGCAAAACCTAATCCTCTGCTTGCTGAGACAGAAAAAAATCCACCAATTTCAAAAAAGGTTTATTCTCAAACTTGCATAGGACTTCAACCTTGCAAGGTTTTTAAAGACACATATCTAGAAAAGTTCTGTGGTTGGACAGAAAAGAGATTGCTTTTATTTTTTTCCCCAAAGCAGAAAAAATATCTTTTTTTATGAGTGGAAGGCAGAATTTTTGAATTTCTCTTAACACCAGTAGTAGCTTACTGGATGTAGGTGACATCTAATACTAATCAAAGTTGTCCATGGATGCCTTTTATTTTAGCTTCACCTCTCCCACTGTAGGATGCTATAGTTTTTTCAGCTTCTCACACATCCATTCCATCTCCAGGAAGTACAGGAACTCTTCTTAAAAAGGCAAGTAACTTTTTGAAAGGCAATTAACTGTTGCAGAGTGAATGGAAAAAGAGGAGACAGCTCCCTCAAAACTATCACTCAGTATGTGCCCATCCAAAGCTTCCGTAGAAAGCAAGTCTTAAACTATGAAAAGATCTCCTTTGAACAGAGACTATGTCCATGTGGTGGAAGAATAATCAAAACAATGGATCACTTTATTCTGTATTGCCCTCTCTACGCTGGTACTCACCAGGAATTATTATCTCCACTCTTTACTAAATATCCTGCCCTCCTAGCTTGTGTTATTTTAAATCATTATTATCAGATCAATCTGATTTTGTTTTCTAGTTTATATAGCATGACGTAGTGTTTCCTCTAATCCTTTTTAGATATTTTAGAACAATTATGTTATTCTTTATCCTGTGATTTTTGTGCCTTATCCACTGATCTATGATTGAATAAAGATTGATTGAATGATTGGAGCAAGCCTTAAAAAAAATCCAAGAATGAGGTAGAAAAATCTTTTTTTTTCCTTCCCAAAGGCTAAAAAAGAATTAGGAAAATGGAAGGATAGGTTCACAGCAGAATATACACTAAAAAAATATACAAAAAATAAAATAACTTGAGTCTAAGCAAAGGAAAAAAAATACAGACTGAAAATGCCTTCCTTTCCAGATTTCGCTGTGCCCTTACTGAAATCTCAGTAATTGTGAGAGGCTGATGAAATAACTAATTCCCGCTCAAGAGTTTGCTTTCACTTACCATAAGCTCTTTATAATCCTTTCAGTTTCAAGGAGATACTTTTGTCTTTCTTGCTCCACTAGGTGGCGATGGCGCTGCACAGGGTCTTCCAATCTTTTTGCTCTTTCCATCACTTTGTGGTTGATCTCCAATTCTGCATTCCTCATCATGGCTTTCAGTGTCTCCTGATTCTGCAGCTGTCGCACAAGAGGAACCAAAGTCAATTTGTCCTGCCTAACATCCATCCTATTTCAACACATCCCATTGCTCAGAAGTGGGTTTGCATAAACAATACTGCAGCTGAACACACTTAAAAAACGAAAGGGTCCTATCAATGCTTGCACATTAAAAAAAAATAAGGAAAGCAGAAATGAGCACGAATGCTATTAGTATATAAACTATACATCTAAATTCAGCAGAATATTGATTAAAAAGACTAATATTAGTGGGTTTTTAAATGGATTTCAAAATAAATTTATATTGAAAAAAACTGTGGATATTATATCTTTAGCTTTATATGCAAATCAGTCTACGATGTTATATCTATTACATTGTAGTGTGTTGGGCAACAATTTTCTACAACTCAGTTGCAGGCACAGATACAAATAATCATCCAAAAAGCATCTCTACCAACACAAAGCAGCTCCTCTTCCTGAAGATGGCATAAATGGGTCATTTGTTTCGATAGATCAGTCATTCAGTTGGGTGATGAATATGAAAAAAGCAATAAAAAACCACAAATAAAATCCAAGCAATGGAGGCAGACTTTAAAAGGATCAAAGAAAAAAATGTATGTTTGTGTGTGTAGGCACACATGCGCATAAGAGAAAGAGCAAGACAGAGAGAGTCAGTGTGTATTAGATTTTACTATGCCTATTAGTCAAAAAAGTCAAAATGGAAGCCACTCCCATGTAATCAAGGCCCTGCCCCTTTTTATGTGCATTATGGTCTTCCATTCCCTCTCTCTTAAGCTCTTGACAGTTTCAGAACATAGTACTGCTCTCTAAGGTCAGTTCCATGACAGTTTGTGTAGTGATTAAGGAGACTATGAGTTCCAGTCCCTTTTTAGGTATGAAAGCTGGCTGGGTGACTTTGGGGCCATCATTCTCTTTTAGCCCAACTCACCTCACAGGTTGATGTTGTGGGGAAAATAGGAAGAGGAAGGACTATTATGTATGCTTGCCACTTTCAGAAAGTTATAAAATTAATAAAGGCAGAATAAAAAAATCTAATAATAATTTGATGGTGCTCAGATAAGTATTAAATGAGCTTTGCACCTTCCATTTATCCTATTATCTCTACCCTGAGAAGAAACACCAGGGCCTCCTATCACATAAAGCAGTGAAGCAGATTCTGGGTGGCCATGAAGAAAAAGGCAATGAGGATCACCCAAGTTTAACTTGTTTTTTGTCTGCAACATTTGTACATGTCTAGGTGAAATTTGTGAACAAGCAGAATATATTATGAAGAATTCAAGTAAGCTTAGTTTGTTTTGAGATTTAGAACTCAAATTAAGAGACCGTACGGTTTCCAGTTATCTAATGTCATGTTAGTATATTAAGGGCAGACAACTGAGAGCCCAGCCAAATCTTGGATAGCCAAGCAGCTGGGAGTCTAACAGTGGCAGGTCTAAATAAGAAGAAATACTTATTAAATATGCAACTTTCACTGAGGGAGGGAGGGAGGAAGGGAAAAAGGATTACAATAGATCATATAGGTAAGTTTCAGGTTATATCTAATGTCTCCTCCCTGCTTTTCACTGTCTCACTGCAGTTCCTAGAACGATGTTTCATTCTAAATGAGCACTGAAGTGATCTTAATTTCAGTAATCTGACATCATATGCCTAAATAGGTTCTTTCGTTTTTCATTAGCACTTATGATTTTTCATTAGCATCTATTATTTTGTGACTCCTTGAAAAGAACTTCCAGCAAAGACAATGCTGTTATAAAAAAAATATAATGTGTATACCACAAACCAGGAAAACCCTACTTGATACTTTCCAGACCTGACCTAGACATATGATCATAATGGAGCCTGCCCATTAGTCACATGTCATGATAGCCATTAAGCAAACAGCCTCACTTAACAATCTCTGACCCCAGTTCTTCCTGATGCAGCTGTTAAATGAGCATGTCCATGTGCCTCAGGCGTAGAGAAGGCACACTCAGGTCCACTTATCCCAGGCTTTCTCCATCCCGCTGAGGCACCCCATGCTCTGCTCCTTTCCTTTGGGTCTCCACAGACATCGGCCTGCTCGCAAGCTGGCCACTCAGCTACCCAAGGCAGCCAAAAGCTGAGCAGCAGAAGCTACAGGATCCCCAGGTGGTTGCCAACGCCCAAGATAGTCTAAAGCGGGATAGCAGAAATTACCAGTGTTTGATGAGCTGTTAGAAGAAGGCCTACGTCCAAAGCTCTCCTCATGAGCTGGTAGTTTGGGCTGCCCGGCTTTAGGCTCTTTTGGATGGCTGGATCGAAAGAAGGCTTGGACTTAAAAGCTCTAATAGCTCACTATGAGCCAGTAGGTTCTGCTGCCCAGCTTTAACCTGCCTTGGATGGCTAGATACAGTGGGGGCACTGTAGCATTCCTACAGTCAGTTATAAGGGTGAACAATCTTCAAAATGGGGTTATAAGTAGCTTGGGGAGGCGGTCTGTTGTATCTTCAAAAGACCATTAAGTGACCTGTCGTATCTCAAGGACTACCTGCATTTCTTATCAGTTCCAAAACCAATGGGTATAATGGTGAAGAAGTGTACAATGATCATCCAGCACATCTGAAGGGTGCTGACTTTGGAAAAAGCCATAGCTTAATAGTAGTGCTTCACCCATGTTTTGTATGCAGGTTCAATCAGTCCAAGCATAATCTCCTGGACCAGATCTGGGAAATATCTTTGCTCACAATCTTAGAAAGGAAGCATGCAGCAATATGGAACCTAAACTAGTTAGACCAGCAGTTCTCAACCTGTGGGTCGTGACCCCATTTGGGGTCGAATGACCATTTCACAGGGGTCGCCAATCAATGCTGTCCGCCATTTTTTTTCCTCAACGCTGTCCGCCATTTTTTTCCTTTTCCTTAGTTACGCTACTTTCTATTGGCTTTTGAACGCGAATAGACTCTATTCAAGAGACTATTCTATTGGCGTTCGAAAGCCAATATAAACTAAGGAAGTTTCGGAGCACATGGCAGAAAGCAAGACAGAGAACAAGCGGCAGAAAGCGAGAGAGAACAAGTGGCAGAAAGCGAAAGAGAACAAGCAAAAACAGTAAGCTTCCTCTGCTTGGCTGCCTGCCGTCCGTCCTGCTCCCCCTACCCATCTGCCCGTTCTCCGCTCGTTCTCCTCGCCCGTCGTCCTCCGCCGATTCTCCGCCTCCCTTTCTCGCCCATTGCCCTCTGCCGATTCTCCACCTCCCTTTCTCGCCCGTTGCCCTCCGCCGATTCTCCGCCTCCCTTTCTCGCCCGTTGCCCTCCGCCGATTCTCTGCCTCCCTTTCTCGCACGTTGCCCTCCGCCGATTCTCCGCTTCCCTTTCTAGCCCGTTGCCATCCGCCGATTCTCTGCCTCCCTTTCTCGCCCATTGCCCTCCGCCGATTCTCTGCCTCCCTTTCTCGCCCGTTGCCCTCCGCCAATTCTCCGCCTCCCTTTCTCGCCCGTTGCCCTCCGCCGATTCTCTGCCTCCCTTTCTCGCACGTTGCCCTCCGCCGATTCTCCGCTTCCCTTTCTCGCCCGTTGCCCTCCGCCGATTCTCGGCTGAAGATGGGGGAGGGCGGTTGGGAGCAGCTCGCCCTCCCTGTCCATTTGGCACCGTCTGCCTTTCGCTCTCTCTCTCTCTTCACCTGGACTGGAGGGAGAGGGAGAGAGAGAGAAAGAGGAAAGAGAAGAGAGAGAAAAGAGGGAGAGAAAGAAAAAAGAGAAAGAGGGGGAGAGGAAAGAGAAAAAAGATTGAGAAAAGAGAGAAAGAGAAAGAAGAGAAAGTGGAAAGAAAGAAGAGAGAGGAAAGAAAGAAAGAGAGGAAAGAGGATAAAAGAGACAGAAAAAGAAAGAGGAAAGAGGGAAAGAGGAAAGAATGGAGAGAGAGAGAGAGAGAGGAAAGTGACAGAGAAAGACCCTTTTGACATCTAAAATGAAGATAACACTGCAGATATCAGATATCCTTTTTAACCTTTATTTTATACACACACACACACACACACACACACATTAAAGGTAAAAAAGGATATCTGCAGTGTTATCTTCATTTTAGATATCAAAAGGGTTTTTCAGCTCCAGTGATTTGTTTTCGGTGGGAAATGGGTCCAAGTGGCTCTTTGAGTGTTTTTGAAAAACACTACCCCTGGGGTGGGTGGACTCCCATGTGCTATTAACTTTGTTAGCAAATGGGAGGGGGGGTTGAACAAAGTGGCTTCATTTATTCATTTATTGTACAATAAAATTATTTGAAACCAACATTTTGTGCTATTCTAATGCACAACTGCACAAATATACATGTAATCTCTGAGGCTATCACATCTGGGCTACAAAAATTTGGTTAAAGCATTCTTGTTTGCTGATATTTATTTCCTTTTATATACTGCTTTGATTCTTCCATTTATTGTGGTTTAATACTTCCATTTATTTCCTTTTATTCCCTTAAAACTAGTTTGAATCTTCCATTTGTTGCCATTGATTCTCTTAAAACAGATTTAATTGTTTTATTTCTGATCCACGAAACCTATAACCTCCATGCCATTTCTCACTCTTCTTATTCCTTTCTGCTTTGCTTTTTATTCCCTCTCTTTCATATATTTTCTTTCATCTTCGCTGAAAGAAAATCCCTCCAGGTCCCCACTATAATCTATGGTTCAAATGAAAGCAGCCTGTTCTTAAATATCATTTACTAACTTTCTGTAAATTTTGGTCCCACATGTAAAGGCAGGGTAAACATGCATTAAAATACATGCAGCAGCGGCACAGCATTAGTGGTGGTGCATCTTGGGCTCCCAAATCATGATGAATACTCAATTATGTGGCTACCTAAATATGGACTTGTGTTTTCTCATGGTCTCAGATCTCTGGCTAAAAATCTGAATTGCATGAGCCTGGTTTCTTTCCCAGGATAGTAGAGTTGATTTTCCACCAAAGGAGTAAGACTCCTCCCATGGAGTTGGTGATTGCTGGCTGTGAAGTTCTGGAAGTTGAAGTCCACATGCCATAAAATTGTCAAGGTTGAGAAACACTGGGTTTGTAAATAGAACAACACAGAGAATGGTAAATCATAGGAAATTTTAATGAACTGTTTTGATTGAACTATACCATGTGTCATGTTTTCTATTATTGAAGCTATTGTTACATATTTTCACTAGCAAACTATTCAAGACAATGGATCCGAAGAACATCAGGAAAAGGAAATATAGCAAGGATTTCTTGCAGTATGGATTTACCTCTATATTTTCATCTGGCATTGAGAAACCGCAATGTGTTATTTGTTCCGAGGTTTTATCAGCTGAATCGATGAAGCCGAACAAACTAAAACGCCATTTGGAGAGCAAGCATCCCACCTATGCTGGCAAGGATACAAACTATTTTAGAGCCAAAGCTGATGGACTCAAAAAAGGCAGACTTGACACTGGTGGCAGGTACCAGAAACAAAACAAAGCAGCCGTTGAAGCTTCATATCTGGTGGCACTCAGAATCGCCAGAGCTATGAAACCTCACACCATTGCTGAGGAGTTGCTGTTGCCAGCAGCCAAAGACATTGTTCGAGTTATGATCAGAGACGAATTTGTGACAAAATTGAATGCAGTTTCCTTGTCCAATGACACTGTCCGCAGAAGAATAGATGACATGTCTGCTGATATTCTTGATCAGGTAATCCAAGAAATTAAATCTGCTCCACTTCCAATATTTAGTATCCAGCTTGATGAATCTACAGACGTTGCAAACTGTTCCCAGTTACTCGTGTACGTGAGGTATATTGACGATGGCGACTTTAAAGACGAGTTTCTGTTTTGCAAACCTCTTGAAACAACAACTACTGCACGTGATGTATTTGACACAGTTGGTTCATTTCTGAAAGAGCATAACATATCTTGGGAAAAGGTTTGTGGTGTTTGCACAGATGGTGCTCCAGCTATGCTAGGATGTAGATCTGGATTTCAACGTTTGGTACTGAATGAGTCACCAAAAGTCATCAGAACTCACTGTATGATTCATCGGCAAATATTAGCAACAAAGACACTGCCAGAAGAATTAAGAGAAGTAATGAAAAGCGTCATAAATTGTGTCAACTTTGTAAAGGCAAGCAGCTTAAACACACGACTGTTTTCACAACTATGCAACGAGTTGGATGCGCCAAACAATGTTCTGCTATTTCACACTGAAGTGAGATGGTTGTCAAAAGGAAAAGTTTTAAAACGTGTTTTTGAGCTTCGTGATGAACTCAAAACATTTTTTATTCAGAAAGCAAGACCGCAGTTTGAAGCTCTTTTCAGTGATAACAGTGAACTGCAGAAAATAGCTTACTTGGTTGACATCTTTGCCATCTTGAATGAGTTAAATTTATCACTGCAAGGACCAAATGCAACCTGCCTTGATTTGTCTGAAAAGATCCGATCATTCCAAATGAAACTGCAGCTTTGGCAAAAAAAATTGGATGAAAATAAAATTTACATGTTGCCTACTTTATCTGCTTTCTTTGAGGAACATGACATTGAACCAGACAACAGGATTACGTTGATAAATTCTGTTAAAGAACACCTGCGCATGCTTTCAGATGAAACCTCATTGTACTTTCCAAGTCTACCTGGCACCCCATTTGCACTTGCAAGAAACCCATTCACAGTCAACGTTGAAAATGTTCCTGAGACAGCACAAGAGGAGTTCATTGAACTTATTAACAGCGATGCAGCAAGAACTGATTTCTCCACAATGCCAGTTACAAAATTCTGGATCAAATGTCTGCAGTCATATCCTGTTCTGTCTGAGACTGTGTTGCGCCTTCTTCTTCCATTTCCAACAACATATCTCTGTGAAACAGGGTTTTCCAGCTTGTTAATTATCAAGTCTAAATTTAGAAATAGACTTGTTGTGGAAGATGATCTTCGGTGTGCTCTTGCAAAGACTGCCCCAAGAATTTCTGATTTGGTGAAAAACAAGCAACCGCAACCTTCACACTGATGTTGACTTTTTACGCATACTGTTAGAAAATGTAGCAATGTAGTTTACTGTTATTATATTAAGACTGTTACCCATGGTATACCATCCTTCAAGACAAAATTTCGTTTTTTTGTAATTAAAAATAAATATTTAACAATATATAATTACATATTGTTTTTGTGATTAATCACTATGCTTTAATTATGTTCAATGCAAATACATCCTGCATATCAGATATTTACATTGCGATTCATAACAGTAGCAAAATTACAATTACAATTACAATTACTTTCAATTCATATACTTTCTTTTATCTTCACTGAAGGAAAATCCCTCCAGGTCCCCACTATAATTTATGGTTCAAATGAAAGCAGCCTGTTCTTGTTTATTATTTACTAACTTTCTGTAAATTTTGGTCCCACATTTAAAGGCAGGGTAAACATGCATTAAAATACATGCATTAAAATACATGCAGCATTAATGGTGGCCGGGGCTGTCTTTTTTGCCATGCTCACTTGGTGGCCACGCCCACTTGGCGGCCACGCCCACTATGGTTGGGGGTCACCACAACATGAGGAACTGTATTATGGGGTCACGGCATTAGAAAGGTTGAGAACCACTGAGTTAGACTAAGGATCTGGTTGCAAGTAATGTAGTTTTTTTTAATATTTTGTCTGCAATCTAAACCAGTGTTTCTTAATATTAGGAATGATAAGATGGGTGAACCTCAACTCCCAGAATTCTCTAGCCAGCATGGTCGGCTAGGGAATTTTAGGAATTGAAGTGCATCACACACCTGAACATTTCTGTGATTGAGAAACATTTATCTAAACTGACTAAATCAGCCCTTTGGTGCTACCATTTGGGGCTTGTTAATGACACATAAGACATGGTTCATTTTTGCCATCAATTTTAAAAAAAACCCAGTGCATTTTTAAATCTCCTAGAATGGATAGTAACCTTTTTTTTTAACCACATACGGGCAGGAGAAAGAGATATTTCTATGGAAGTTGACATATGGATATGGCCAGATTCCAAGACTCAGTGAAGAGAACTGTGGGCTTCGTTACAGTCATAAGCTGAGTACTCGCTATAAAAATAACTCCCCTAAACCTTGTTCTCAAATCTTCCACTGATTAACTCATGAGTAGATGTTTGTACTCATAGAAGAGATTTATTATCATATACTGTCTCTTACTATGAAAGTTCTCTTTACCATTTTCACTCTATTTTTGGATATCACTGTCAGATGCAGCATTATTGATCTTCTCAGCCCATTACAGGTTGGCTAGAGAAAGAGATTTAACCCTCTTTCTCATTCAATGACCAGAGGCCAAGGTTTTTAATTATGCCACCCATTAACCTGATCACTGATCCAAATAATAATAATCTCTGTCAGTCTATCTGCTGTTTTGTTACCTATCCCTATTGATAGGCAATTATGGCTTCTTGCATTTCTGCTTTTACTACTCCACCTCTCCCTCCCTGTCCACAACACACTGAAGACCAAAAGATGAGATAAACAATCCTACAACAAAACAAAAGGACAATGCTTTGTACTCAAATGAAACAAGCTGGTCATTAAGATGCCTTTAGCCCTTTCCCATAAATATTTACATGTTGTCTTCATTGTTATTTGGCCAAAGTACAGAACAAACTATTCTTCCTTGCTTCTATTGTTTATGATGAAGGACACTGAAAGTACATGTCCTTAGAATCAACCTTGGCTTCATAGATACATGCTTGTGCATTATGCAGGATCACTGAATACATGCCCTTACCGTATTTATATATATGCTAAGAGAGAGAGAGAAAAATGTGTTAACTTCAACAATGCTGAAGCAAAAAGATACCTCAGATTCTTTTGCACAAGTTTACTGTATTCTTTAAAACATTTACTTTAAGATGTCTATGGAGATTCTCAGCCATCCAGGTCATGATTGTTCCCAAGATGCTTTCTTTCAAATGGCAATTGGATGTTCTTGGTTTGCTGGAAGGTGTTTTGCTTCTCATCCAGGAAACTTCTTCAGTTCTGACTGAATGGTGGAGAATGGAAGGATTTATATTCCTTGCAGTCATGTGGTCGTTAGAGTCTCAGAAAGAGGGCTAATGACCAGATGACTGCAAGGAATATAAATCCTTCCATTCTCCACCATTCAGTCAGAACTGAAGAAATCTTTTGGATAAGAAGTGAAACGTCTTCTAGCGAAACAAGAAAGTCCAAGTTGCCTTTTGAAAGAAAGCACCTTGGGGACAGGTACCTTAAGACAGGGGTTCTCAACCTTGGCAACTTTAAGACTTGTGGACTTCAACTCCCAGAATTCTGGGAGTTGAAGTCCACAAGTCTTAAAGTTGCCAAGGTTGAGAACCCCTGCCTTAAGATATTAATATATCTTAAATAAGATATTATGATCATTCTTGAGAGTGAGTAAGAACAAGTATTTAAATTTTAAACTATTATAAATACCTCCTGGCAAGATCAGAACAAGAGCACAAAGGTAGACAAAGGCTCTAAATAAAACAAAAACTAATGTTTATATAGGAATCCTAAAGAAAACATATTAATGAAGATAATAATAGTTCTGATTAAATAGTTCAACATGTCTACTTTACAAAATTAATGATTTGGTTGGCATTCTAGCAGACAGAACACATTACATAAGAACCTGATTCTTATCTTTGGATAAATGTGAAAAGTCAATTAAAAAAAATCTTATTAATTATTCAGCCACAGTAATTTGGGAAACAGTAATCTAGGAGCACCACCCAGAGAGCTGGCAGTATAGGTAGCAACCCAGATGACCTTATAGAATAACAGTATTTAAAGAGACCTTGGAAGTCTTCTAATCCAATCCTCTGCCCAAGCAGGAGACCCTATACCAGTGGTGGTGAACCTATGGCACCCGTACCAGAGGCGGCACTCAGAGCCCTCTCTGTTGGCACGCACGCCACCACCGCCAGCAGCACGTCCATCAGGCCGCCACCGCCGCCTGGAGCAGGAGCCCCACCCAGCACAAAGGAGGCAAAGTGGCCGACTAGCAAGCTCGAGTAAAGGTGGTAAAGCAGAGGTCACCAACCATTGTTGATTGGTGGACTGGAAGAAAAGGGAGGGGGAAGCATTTTACATGCATGCATGGGGCTGTGAGCACGCACACGCTGCAAATGAGGTGGGACTAGTGCCTGCATAGTACTCACTAGCCCTGGCCCGTTCTTGCGTGGTGCAGTGCCTTGTATCTGCACCCCATGGTGTGGCAGTGGCTGTTTTTGTGCCTTGTAGCACGGTGGCCCATTTTTGTGCCACCAGTTTTTGCTTGTCAGAGGGGGCACTCAGAGGCGCCTCCCTGCCCCCCCAAGGGCACCAGAATGCTGATGCAGTCCTGGCACTTTGCGATAAATAAGTAGGTTTTGGGTCTCTAAAAGGTTTGCCATCACTGCCCTATACCATTTTGAACAAACTGCTGTACAAAAACATCTTAAAAATCTCTAGTGATGGAGCATTTGAAGGCAAGCCGTTCTCACTGATTAATTGTTCTCACTATCAGGAAATTTCTTTTTAGTTTTAGTTTAGCTTTCTCTTTGATAAGTTTCCATCCATTACTTTTTGTCTTGCCCTCAGGTGCTTTGGAGTATAGGTTGTCCCCCTTTTTCTTTGTGACAGTCTCTCAATAGTGGAAGACTGATATCATGTCACTCCCAGTCTTTCTTTTTGTTAGACTAGTTCCTGAAACCAGCGATCCTATGTTTTAGCTTCTGGATCCCTAAATATCTTTGTTGCTCTTCTCTCCACTCTTTCTAGAATCTCTTTTTATCTATTTGCTCTTCTCTGCCTTCTTTAGAAAGAGTCTCTCTTTATCTATTGTGGTGACCAGAATTGGACACAATATTTCAAAGCAGTATATAATGGTACTAATATCTCACTGATGTTGATACTATTCCTACAAAGCCTTTTTTTGACAGTTGTAGCATGCTTCTGGCTCATATACTTACTCTACTGGGACTCCTAGATCCTGTTACAATATAAACTTGCTTTAATTAAAATAAAAACCAAAAGTAGACTTGCACATATATATTTTAAATACTGTACAATGTAGCTCTTAAATGCCATATATATATTTTAAAAGTAGGCAGTGTTCCAAGCTTTATAAACATGATGAAACAACAACATATGTTATCAGGTTGGTGAGATGGAGGAAGAGTAAACTTCCATTTTCACCAGTCAGTTCCTCACTTTTTAAAAATTCTAACAACATTCAGAACAGAATAGCACAGAATAACAAGAGTTGGAAGGGACCTTGGAGGTCTTCTAGTCCAACCCCCTGCTCAGGCAAGAAATCCTATACCATTTCAGACAAATGGCTGTCCAGTCTTTTCTTGAAAACTTCTAGTGTTGGAGTATCCACAACTTCTGGAGACAGGTTGTTTCACTGGTTAATTGTTCTAACTGTCAGGAAATTTCTCCCTAGTTCTAGGTTACTTCTGTTTGATCTTCCATTTGGTGCAGAGTTTGTCTCCCAGTTGATGTCAAGTTAGTTAAAGTCCCCCATTACTATTGTGATGTACTCCCTACATAACTTAGTTAGCTGACTAGCAAAAAGTTCATCTATTTCCTCTGTTTGGTTGGATGGCCTATAGTATACACCTATCGTAATGTCATTTCCCCCCCTTTTATATTGACCCAAATGCATTTAAGACAGTTTTCAGCATGGTTGTGCTCTATTTCTGTAGAGATGTAGTTATTTCTTATATATAGTGGAACTTCACCTCCTCTTTTATTTGGTCTGTTTCTTTTAAATAATTTAAATCCTTCTAGCTATATATTCCATTTATGGCTTTCATCCCTCCAAGTTTCCATAATGGCAACAATATCATATCTGCTCTCATTTACTTGAATTTCTAATTCACCCTGTTTATTCCTCATATTGGTGTATAGATATCACAGTCCTTACTGACATTCTTGACTATTTAAAAAATACACCTCTTGTTTCTCTGCATTAGCACCTGGCAGACACCTGACTTCTTTCAAAAGCTCTGTTTCTTTTCCTAAATTGATATTCCTTAAAAATTGCATCACCAACCAGTAGGTGGCTTTTCTTTTTAGATACCATGCTCTTTTTGCATGACTGATGTGTAATACCTGATCTACACTTTCCCCTATCCAAAACAAGTTTTTTGTCTCAGATCACAATCTCCTGCTCATGTGAGTTATCATCATCACAACCAGCTTGACCTGCCACCTTAGTATCCCTATTAAGGTCAGCAAGGGCACTGTATATGTTATGCAGGGACACAGTGAAAGTCTTGTGTTTGTAGCTCATGGCTTTCACCCTGCCAGATCCCATGGTTGTCCATACTGCTCTTCTCCTGCAGGATCTTTTTAGTAGAGGATGCTGATAGTGGGGAAGCTCAATAGAATAGAATGGCTGAACTGGACACCTAATTTCTGCCTAAGAGCATAAAATACCAACTCTAGATAAGTAGTAAGTCCATGTAAACTGGCAATTTTCTTACAAATAGGATAGTATCTAAATTTGAAGAGTACCATGAAAGACAGCTGCAAAACAAGTATTGCACTGAACTAAGCTAGACATCCTAAAATAAAATTGCAATCACAGATGCACTTAACAAGGATGTACTACTGCTGTTTTAGATTTTCAGTTATACGACAATATATCTTGCTCCACTGGACTTCATCTCAGCCTCCCTGAACAAACAGCTAGCAGCTCTTCCCAGCAGCCTCTGGGAAATTCAAATGCAATGCAATGCAACCAGCAGCTCAGCTCCCAGGTGCTCACCTTTCTCCACTGGATTTCGTCTCAGTCCCCCTGAAACTCACAGCTAATAGCTCTTCCCAGCAGCCTCTGGGAAATTCAAATGCAATGCAGATGCAACCAGCATTTGTAAGAATAAATACTCCTTAACCACATCTTTATGGTTTGTGACTGTTGCTTTATTGATCTTACCTTCCTCTACAAAGTCTTTAATTTGATGTTTATACTAATAATTTGAAAGAGTATTCAGAGTAACTTTCAGAGATTTATCTGCTTAATTTGCTACAGAAAAACAACACAAACTTTGTGGAATCTACCGGTAAAAAGGGCACATTCATTTGTATTCTATTAAATTTCTCTGAGGCTTATGCCATCATGTCTACCTCTTTGGTTTGTTGTTTTTTTAAAGAAGTTCAAACTAAAATGTGTTTGCATTTTGGTACCCATTTCAAAAAGTATATCTATCTTCCTCAGCAATTTTGCATCACGTACACAGTGATGGCAAATAATTTTCTAACAAGGGTAATTTTGGCAAAATATACTATAAAATTAGGAAAAGTGAATTTTCAAATGGTAACTAAGATTTAGTTTGTAGATGGGTCTGAAAATGCAAACATAGATATGCTTGCAACCCACTGGAGACCTTCTCTAATGTAACAATACCTGTAACTGCCTTATCTGGAGAAGCTGAAGACGGAGATCGGATACGTTGCGTTTCATGTTAAGGAGACTGAACTGCATGGCTGCGGAGTTTGATGGAACAAAATGGCGGGGGCTTTTACTGGAAATCTCAACTTCTGCTAATGAATTCTTCCCAGTGAAGTCATGAGTGGATCCTAAAAATAAAGATAGGCAAATGACTCCATTAATAACCTTACTTCCCTCTCTTCTACTCCTCTTTTGATCATTAAAGATTAGAGCTTCTGTGAATCACTTAATAAACTTGATGTTGTAAAACAGTATCAGAAATTAGAATAGACACAATGGTTGACTGATGTGATGACAGAGAACAGATGAGACAACAAAAAGAGAATCTTTGTCAAAAGATAATTTATATATAATGTAAACAAGACTGGGATTATTTTTTTTTGCTGCTCAGATATTTGATAAAATCTAATCATCGGCCTATTAGATTCTGACAAATCCAGTATCATCTATAAGCTTAAATATTTTTGCTTGATGCAAGCTACATGCAGCTAAGAATATATACATGAAAATAGTGAGTGTCACTTTGATAATATACATTGATTCTTTCCTTCATAAATACGGTTAGTCAGTGTGTTTTACAGTTAAGGTCAGTGGTGGGATTCAGCCTGTTCACACCACTTCGGCAGAACCGATAGCTAATTTTTTGTTGCCCAGGCCCAGAATGGACTACCAGAAGTGGCATCCACACAGAGAACCGGTTGTTCACATATTTGAATTCCACCACTGGTTAAAGTGTTGGGACTTAGAGTCATCTTGAAGTCCATCCTTAGTTAGGGAAGCTCCATGAGTGATTTTAAGGCCAATCACATATTCTTAGCCAATCCAACAAGAGGAAGGAACACAATACACAGTGCCTTCAGCTTCTGACAAAAGTGAAATATATATCTAACAAACTAATATTGATTCTAAGATATCATTGAGCAGATTCAAATTCAGTGTAAGAAAACAGAAAACACATGGGCTAGAATCACATTATATGAAGTCAACATAAACCTTGTAAGAATTGGATTTGGTCACAGTCCAATTTCTGGAGTGTCTATTGGTTTATGAATTATGGTACTGTGCAACCCAGACCATTCTGGTTCATTTCATAAATTGTGATATTAGATGAACCCAGCCAGAAGAAAAGAGGTGTTGCACACCAAAAAGAGAAAGTAGCAATAAGTGGAACCAGAAAAATATCCTTTAGTTTGAGGGATTATAAACTTAGTCTGCAGCCAGAGCTGTTTCTTTTACTTACCACCTGAAGCTACATCTTAGCACGATGATAAAGTCTGTTCTGCTTTCCTGACATTTATTTTCTTGATTTTGTTGCTTTTGCCATCCTCAACCTCTAAGCCAGTGTTTCTCAACCTTAGCAACTTTAAGAAGTGTAGACTTCAACTGCCAGAATTCCTTAACTCACTGGCGGGGCAATTCTGATGGCTGAAGTCCACGAATCATCAAATTGTTAATTGAGATTAAGATTTGCTCTAAATAATCTATCAAAGTACAAATCAAGAATAGTTACAAGGAGGAAAAGAAGAACTGATAACCTACATTAAGACCTAACTATGGCTTATACCAATACCATTAATGGTATAATATTTTTTCTTCTTTTCTTCTCTTTTTGACAAAACTCTTATGCTTTTTATTGATCCATTTTCAAACAGACATTCATAAAATAAAAATAAATAATTTAGACCTACATAAAATAATCTAAGATAAAAATAAGCTATTTACTGTACACAAGAACAAAAGGAAATGAAAACTTTAAACCATAAGAAAATATATTAGAAGAACATATAAATAAAACCTGTAATTATACTGTATTTCATGTTCATCTGATTCAGCAAATCTTTAAGAAGAAAAACTAAACTTTTAATATTGACCAAACCCATTCAAAAATGTTTTCTCAAAAGATTAACAAAATTTTCTCAAAAATGCTAAATCTTAAAGTTAGACATAGAATTAAAGAAGAAACAAGTCTTTTCTGTCTGGAATTAAAGCATTTTTTGATTTTCAAGGGTTATTCTTTTTTGGTAAAGTTAGAGCATGAAAAATGCATCTTTGTTCTGAATAATTCATTTTCTTTTCAGATTATTTTCTTCCATTACTTTCCTCATTATCAGCTAGAATCCAGAATTGGGCAGGACATAGTGCTGAGTGACTGCAGTGGGAAAATCTCAAACCTGTTACAATGGAGTCCATTCTTGACTGGTTAGGTCATATTTTTATTTTTCAATTCAAGCCCCAAACCTCACTATATTTAGTTGTAAAGGAAGCCTAAACATAGCACAGAACTGTTTTTCCTGCCTTGGCTTTCCATTGTTTCAAAATTTTGAACATCAGTGAAATAGCAGATGGGCTTGATTCCAATTATATAAAAAAATCTGAAGGATAGTTTTTCTGTCATGTAATTAAGCTTCTGAAGGAATTCCCAATCTTTAAAGGGGGAAATGAGGTGAGGGGAAATAACCTGTTTCTCTGCAACAGGTCATGTGTTTTTCCAGTTAGCATTTTGTTCTGGATGATGTTTCAGTAGTATAAAAAAGACTCTTACGTAATCTTTCATAGGAGAAATGAAAATGGCAGATGTAGATTCTTTTCCAGTCTACCACACCCACACAGCTGTGTCTGCCTCTTCAAACATGTAACCCTGGGCAATGCCATGTTTAGAGGCAGCTCCGCAGGCACAAGGAGAGAGAGAGAGAGAGAGAGAGAGAGAGAGAGAGAGAGAGAGAGAGAGAGAGAGAGAGAGAGAGAGAGAGAGAGAGAGAGAGAGACAGAGAGAGAGAGAGAGAGAGAGACAGACAGACAGACAGACAGACAGACAGAGACAGAGAGAGAGAGAGACAGAGAGAGAGAGAGAGAGAGAAAGAGAAAGAGAAAGAGAAAGAGAGAAAAAGAGAGAGAGAGAGAGAGAGAGAGAGAGAGAGAGAGAGAGAGAGAGAGAGAGAGAGAGAGAGAGAGAGAGAGAGAGAGAGAGAGAGAGAGAGATAATGCCTGAGCTCAAGGCTTTCCAGGAAGCTACAAGACAACATTCAGCATAGATGCCTTCATACAGTCTCTTTTAAAACTCAATCCCTTTCCATGTGTCTCCTTTTCTATTAGAATTTATCATAGTATAAAATATAAATGAAAACAAAAATAGTAAGGAAATGGGAAAGGGAAAGAACTAACTTCCAACTTTCTCAGTGCAGTAAAATACAAAATAAAATTGCAGCTTCATTTTTTTTACTTTATCAACAGATACTAGCCATTTCTATAAGGACTCTCTCTGTCTCCCCCCCTCTCTCTTCTGTATTTATTTTATTTATATCCCGCCTTTTGTATTTTTGCAAATAATTCAAAGCGATAAATAAATCTAATACTTCTTCCTTTTATTTTTCTCACAATAAACCTCTAAGGTGGGTTGGACTGAAAGAGAGGGACTGGCCCAAAGTCACCCAACTGTCTTTCATGACTAAAGTGGGATTAGAACTCCCGGTCTTTAGCCTGGTCTAACCATTAGACTATAGGTCCCCAAATCCTGTTGGGAACCAGACTATGGAAGTGCCAGACAAGCACACAAAGCTTCATTTGCACATGCACGAGATCTAGGTTGCACACATGAAACTATCCCCTCTCCCCCACTGCACCTGTTGGTCCATGGAGCCACAAAGATTGGGGACTGCTGAACTAGATCACCAACTGGCCCTCTAAACTAGCTTAATCAGCAAAACCCAAAGTTAAAATGTCATTGATTTTTCCTGTCTCAAGCACTAAGAAGTGGTTTCCAGGTAGAAACAAAGTGGGATATGTTCTCTTCTCTAATTAAATCAATTAATTTTGCCAAGTCTGATAGGCTTTTTAATGATTCTGAAGAGTCACATTCAAATATCAGGCCTAGTGATAGCAAATAAATAGCAGGCTGAAATTCTTGAAAGCATTTTTTCCAGAAAGCACTTCTTCTCATTTATCATTGCCCATTGTAAAAAAAAGGGATGATACATTTTCCGAAACACCTCAAGATGTTGCAGCTCTTCACTAGTTTGGAAAAGCAGCTCTACACTTGTTCAAGAAAGATGGGCATTGGACTGATAGAATAAGTTAATTATACTACATGCCCAAATTCTTTATTGGTCTGGTGTTGTATATTATAAAACACTCCCTGAGGACACAGGACACTTCTGGAGGATATGAGATTGAGCACTTTGTGCTCTTTTCTTAGCAGGCCAACATTTTGTATATTCTTGCATTCTGAGGGGTATAGGCCAGGCAATATATTAAAAATGATTTTTTTTAATTTACTCTTAGTATCGCTGTATTCCATCATAACTGTCCCCAAAACACAGGAATCCAAGGCAGCATTACAGACATACAATGACTTTGTTCATATAAATTAAACATAGAACTATAGAAGAAAACAAACTAAACAATTAATCTCAATACTGCCAAAGACTATCATCGTAAGATGCTTCGCATTTAGCAAAAACAATATTTTGCTTTCTCTTCAGTTTCATGAAATTCCTTGGCCAGATTCTTAATAGTTGAAAATATTATGGGACATTTAAATTTTTAGGCTGATTCCCAGCATTTCCTGTAAGGTAAAATGAATTCTGTTGTACTTATCATATCACAAGAACGCTTACCTGACATCTCAGCACTGCTCTTACTAATTACAGTTTTTACCATCTTCTCACTAAATGGAAGAAAAGTAGATAATAATTACATTAGAATCATCTTGATGCTGTCAGATAACATAAACTATTTAAACAATGTATTATCAATGCTTTTGCTTATAATTGCAATCTAAATTACATTATATCCTGTCTATAATAGAGATTACCTTGTAATTTAATTACTTTTGTTCTATGATCTCACTTTAATATACTGCTCAAAAAAATAAAGGGAACACAAACGTATAGGATCCTATATGTTTGTGTTCCCTTTATTTTTTTGAGCAGTATATATACGTTTAAAGAAAATGTAGAGCTCCACCACCAATAGAGGAATTTCACCAGAAGATTAATTGAATCAGAATTAATCAGAAGAATAGGGCAAATCTCCATGAATTACTGTTGTTTCTACTTTATCCAACTTTCTAAAATGTGAAGATGAAATCTTGACTCAAGTGAAGCCAACAAGGTCAGGATTTGTCCTGGAACATTCCCTCCTCCCCCCATGGTGGTAACGAACATTATTACAATGAAATAGATTTAATGATTTTATTTCATTTTGGGTTTTTTTACCTAGAAGGATCTTTGCTATTACTTGTATTTGGCCCTTTTAAAAGCGCAGACTGAACAAGGCCAGTTAAACTGGCAATCTGTTTTTCCATGGCTTGCATCCTCTCTCTGTAAGACAAGAGAATCCTTGGTTAAAGCCAAACACAGTCATTTCCATGACTTGATTTTCTGAAGGAATGAGGATCACAGAAAGTTACCATGGAATTTCTTTTGTAGTTTGTGAACATCCATTTGCATGTATCATGTGACAAATGGCCAGTTGATATATATATATATATATACACACACATTCACACAAACACACAGACCCATTCCTATATGACTATAACCAACACTCTTATGAGCCCTATTTGCTATCTCATGAACCATACAATATTCCATGTATACTGAGATTAGACACCATCAGAATTCCCAGCCAACAAGATCAATAAATATTTGTCAATATTTGAATATTGACAAAGGGAACCAATTAGAAATGTAAACCTTTTTAAAAAAAATAATATTCTATCCCACTGTGCTAGATTTTTTTTAACTCTGGCAAATTTAAAATGAGCAGACTTCAGCTCTCAAAATCCCCCAAGCTGGAATTGAAGTCTACACATCTTAAAATTTCCAAGGTTGAGAAACATTGGTCTAAGCTATTTTAGCTTTTTTTGGTCCATTATCTCTGTTTGGTTGCTTCTACTGCTTCCTTTTTTTGACCAAGTTGGAATTTCTTTCTTCAAAGGGAAGAATCACCTGAGTCTTCTAAAGTTCTTGCACTTCCTACCTTACACTCATGACATAAACCCCTTGACAGGGCTCCTCCTGTTTTGACCCCCCAAGAGTTTTCTTTGCCTCATTTTGAGGAACCAAAGTTTAAACAAACCTAAATATTAAAAGAGGAAGTTACAATTGCAAGGGGAATACTTCCAATCTTTTTATTCCATATGCTTACTTCACAGTAAGTCATTATGCAATAAAAATGTTTACTGCATAATGAAAATATAGATAGAATATTATTGAAATGATGACAATCTCTCTCATTCAGTGACGAAGTATGGAGGGAAAGATGTTTGAGCAGGAACTATAGCAGCCATAGCATTAAGTTATAGTTCTGTACTTGCTTCTGATTCCTTTCTTTTTTAGATGAACCAATACTGGATAAAATACTAGTTCTGTCTCAGTTATACTCATTGGCATTTATTTTCTCCTCTTGTCTTCTAAAGCTGTCTTGTTTAAACAGATAGTCTGGAATTATCTAGTATTACTCCCAACAACTCTCAAGGCCTCAAGTAGAAAAGAAGTATTTGCCAACCCTGACACCCAAGGGTTTAAGGATTAGGAATTTGTAGCTTTCCAGATGTTACTGAACAAGTATTCCCAGAATTCCTCACCATCAACTATGTTAGATGGGCTTCTGGGAGTTGTAGTTCAGAATCATCTGAATTTTGGAAATCAAATATTGTGATGATCAAAATGTTGCATGGGGAGTAGGGAAATCCTCATTCAAATCCTTGATCAGTCAAAAATTGTTCTTCAGGCAGACATGAACTTTCAAAATATGAACTGCCTGAAGAAATAGAGGCATAAATGTAACTGATGAACAAAATTTTCTGATCCTGTTTAGAGCCAGATAGACACTGACATATATCCTAAACTTTATTATTTAATTTGGCTGAGGGTGACTTTCCAGAATCATAACTCAGAGTCGTTCTTGATCTTTCCTCATAAACAGAGATACACTTGGAACTTTCTAAATTAAACCTGATGTTCTCCAGCATTTGTACTGCAACCATATATGGCTACCAGAACTAGGATATAAAAATCCAGGTGTTGATTAGATGACAGTTATTTATTGATATTTGGATTCTTGGCGCTCTCTTAGTTTGGCTGTGTTCTTGCAGATGTTTCATTACCAAACTAGATAACATCAACAGTTATTTATGTTTATACCACACTGCAATCTCATAGGATTCTACAGGAATATATGCATAATTAAAAGATCTGTACACCAAATAAAATATTGAAAAAAATCCCTGAAACATCTCAGAACAAAAAAATATGAAATCAAGTATTTAGTTCAAATGCTCTCCAAAAAAGCTCCATTTCCAACTGCCCTTGGACTCCTGGGCTCCATCAAACCTAGCTCTCACTGTCTGGAGCAATGAAATATAGAAAAACCTGTTAGTCCAACTGTTTCTATCCAGATCAGTGGTCATAGTGAGCTGCCCTGCAGCTGGCCCTTTAAATCACAAGTCAATTATATATGCCTAGAGGGAATTGCTTAACCTTCTAAATGAGGAGATTCCCTCAGGTAAGGCTGGAAATAGTGGTGGTTAGCTATGGTTAAAATTGTGTTAGGATTTTTAAAAATTGTGTTATAGGTAGAACTCTCTCTTTTGATATCTTCCATAAAGTTTTTGTTTAAATCCTAGATTTGACTCATGGCCTTCTAATCCCTCTCTTAACTTGGCTGAACTATAGATTCTCCTGCTTCTTACAATTTAGCCAGACCTAGAATAGGGCAAGATCTTCCCTTCCCCAGGGGGTTGGTGAGAAAGGGAAAAATGGATGTATAGCCACAACTATTAGCAAGGTGAATGGATTAAATTGCTGCAATTATGGGTGTATAATTGTTGGGAAATCTAAGGCCCAGATTGTGAACAAATCATCATGGAGAAATTCTACCCATATGATCACTAAGAGTTGACAGTAATATAGTAACATACAATCAATCAATCAATCAATTAGAAGACTATTATGGTAGAAGGCCACAAACCAGTCAGACATCTATGCAGGTAGTCCTCAAGTTACAAAGACAATTGAGCCCCAAATTTTTGTTGCTAAGCAAGATATTTGTTAAGTGAATTTTGCTTCATTTTACAACCTTGTTAAGTGAATCATTGTAGTTGTTAACTTAATAACATGGTTATTTAAGTGAATATGGCTTTTTCATTCACTGTGCTTGTCAGAAGGTTGCAAAATGTGATCACATAACCTTGAGACACTACAACCATCACAAATATAAGCCAGTTGCCAAGTGTTTGCATTTTGGTCAAGTGACCACAGGGATGCTGCAATAGTCGTAAGTGTGAAAAATGGTCAGAAGTCACTTTTTCATGGTCGTTGTAACTTTGAATGGTCATTAAATGAAGTGTTGTAAGTCAAGGACTATCTGTATATCTCTGAGAACTGGTTTGAAGACTTATCCATACTGGCAGTATCTGGTTGTTGTTGTTTTTAAAAATCAGTAATAGTGTAGAATGGCCATTTTCCTGTCTTACCTAACTAAAGATAATTTAAGTTAAGATCATTATATTTGATTAAATTGATCTCCACACTGGACCTTAAAATTATCTAAGCAATGCTTCAGTGTGATTCCCCATTTCTGGAAGCTTTTAAGACCTCTCTTTTTCTTTTTTTATATTTACACTGACAAAAATACAAATCATATTGATATAGACAAAGGAGAATGACCATTGTAAAATCTTGCATTCAAGTTCACATGCTCATTAGTCTTGGAGTGGTTGGGCTCTGATTAAACCAAGATGGATGATATTTCTCAAAGATAACATGAAATTTGCAGAAGGCTATTTGCACTATTTATGAAACTTGCCAATTTTTATTTTTTATCCTAATAAAATTTATTATTAGGTCCTCCATGGTCTATCTGGAAGGCTTTTCAGAGAACAACAGGGAGATGAAGAAATGTTGATTTAGGAACAAAGGTTATGTTTTGCCGTGACGTGAGAGTAGAGATGGGTCAGGACAACACTTATTCCATCCACCCACCCCCAATTAGAACAATTGGACAAATACTGACTAACTCAATCTCTCCTATGATATTAAGCTTAGCTCATGGTTGGCAATAGACTTCTTTATAGATGCTTGAGGTTTTTGTTTAATTAAAGTTGAACCTGATGCCCTAAAGACTCTTCCCAATTTAACTAGGGGTTCTTGGTGTTTAACATATCTGTAGGATATCTGTCAGTTTCAGGCCTTGCTTTGAAGGGATTGACAGTCTATGAAAACACTAGAATTTGCATTTGCCATGTCATACCACTGCTAATCAAACTGCTTTCCCATATTATATAATTGCATTTAAAATCTTAACAATGTTGTTTTCTAGACTGATTACTATATGAATTCACAGAAATGGTTTGTGTTCCAAAGGCTCCACAGTCACAAATGTTTCTTTAAAAACACAGCACAGTGTAGGGGTCTGTGTTGCATTTGGCCCATAAGTCTTTATGTTGAGAAGCTCTACTTGTTACTGCCAATTTAATAAAAGTGCGTAAACTTCCTGAGTGAGCATTTTATAAGATTTGTTTAAAGCTTCTTAGGCAATGTTAAATATAATAGCAGATCAGCTTCTGGGATCTGAGGCAATTGTCTCCAGAAAGCTAGAGTTAGCTAGAGATGGAATTCAATGGACACAAAATTGCTCTGCAAGCAATTATCCAGAAAATTTCTAAAAGAAATCTCCAAACAATTTATTATCCCAGACAATCCCTCCTATCTATAATATAGTCAATGGCACAATAATGTCCTAATAATGACATTAGAAATCTGGAATTAATTATTAAGTATGGAAAATGTCAATCAGCCAGAGTTTGAAATGGGAGTCTCTGACAATAGGAGTGCCTTTGCACATAAAAAGCAAACCAGAAAGGTTGGTTCAAACATAATTATAAACAACATAATGGTTTAGTGTTGTGTGTGAACTATGTTTCTCTAGTGATTAGAAATGAGAACTGCAGCGATATCAATCCCAGATCTTATCACTAAATCCCAGAATTCTCTGCAGTCTGAAAACCAAGTAAGGCTGGCACTTCCCTCCCATCAAATTTCCTGCTTTGGAAATTTAATCTCTTCCCGTCTTCCCACCTTCTGATTCCCATATTCTTCAGGTTGACATTTGTAAAATACTGCAGTTCATAAATGAGGAATATCTTTGAACTGGAATAACTACAAGGAAATGACCAAATAAAGATGGGGAGGGATGAAATTAAAGTAAAACATCTGAAACATGATTTATTGTTAACATATATTGCGTATTATCTTTTTTTCTACTGACATGCCTCAAATATTCTACCTCACATTTTAATAATTCTTTTGCTCCATAGAGTATATTTGTGTTATTTTATGTTCAGCCAAAATCGACAGCAGGAACAGATGTGTTGTGTTTCTTTAAAAAAATATTTTAAGAAACTTCTGTGGTTCCAGCCAATAACCTTCATACAAGTTATTTAAATAAGCATATTATAGAGAGGGTTAGTTGGAACATCTCAACCAGGATTCTATTAGCAGCTTCTTTGCTGGCTGGCTGGCTCGCTCAGTCTAATGGCTGCCATGGTCAGTGACTAACAGACCTGCTAATTATGTTCACAAAGCTGATCTAGTATTAAAAAAAAATGTCAACTGTATTAACTATATTATCAATTATATTAAATATTTTAAAATTCATTTTGATTCTACTTTTCTAACAAGATATATTTGCCCATGCCTAGGTGTCACTAAAAAAATGGGAGTTTTCGATCCCCTTTTGCATGTGATGGAAGAGAGATGGAAATAATACTTTGATAAAATTTAACTTTCAATTTTTTCAAACATGTTGTTTCCCTTGAAATAACTCTTCTATCATTTCACCATAGATGGTAATTCTCATGTATGTAAAAAAGAGGTGAGGCTTCTATTGCATGGTTGAAATCTCCATATTGAGTGTTTTTTACCTCCTTCCTGAAAACTTTGCTTCAGTAAATGAATTAGAATTACAACATTTTTTTTCTTTTTGCTAAAGAGAACAAATACGTCTGAATAGTATAAATGTGTTTCTAAAACACAAAGCAAGGCTGAATAAAAATGTATTTTGTGTCTTATGGGGAATTAATTTAAAAATAATATAAATAAGGATTCTAACAATATTCATAAGCTTTCCTTTATAATTTCTCAGGTAGTTTTTATTTTTTTCTAACAAGATAAATATTATTTAAATTGTTTATGGTAATGTATTCTGTTTGTCCTCTCAGCCTTCTGAATGGGAGGTGAGTGTCTGCTGGCCTAGAGGTGAGGGTGCTAACTTCCCATTTGGAAGGTTGAGAGTTCAATCCTAGGCAGCGGGCAGATGCTTCTCTATCAGGCACAAAGAGAAAATATCTGCTGTGAACTTTGCCTAGGTGTCAGGAAGGTCATCCAGCCAGTAAACCCTCAGCTCCATCTAGTCGCCCAAACTCAATCCTGAATCAAAGGATTAAAGGATCATAAAAAGAAAAACATATTCTCTTTCTCCAATTTCAATTTCCATTCAAAATGAGTAAACAGAAAAATGCTAAATTCTTGTACATAAATTTGAACTTTTTAGTAAATGGAATAAGCAACTGGTATACTAGTGAAGAAAGGAAAAAACCATCTTGACTCTATAATAAAGAAACTGCAGTGCTGAACCCACATGATATACTTACTCGTAAATATCAGATACAACTGCTTATTCTTCTGTTGTTAGTTTTAGATCAAAAAAACAACCCAGTTAGTCATCTTCTTAACAAGCAATTAAAATATACATTGAAAGAAATCCTATGAATTATACCATTAAAACATAGTACATTTCTATAAATAGAGCCTTTCTTTTTTTTGTGAGGATACAGCTTTATATTATATCAGGAAGTCTTAATGTGGTATAATATACATTAGATGTTATTTACTGTGAAAAACATCATTTGTTGATTATAAATATGTCTCCACCATATCTTTTGTATTTTGTAAACATTAGCCAATAAATTTATCTCTAAATGCATCATTTGCAACTACACCAGAATAACAAACATTATAATAGTAAGCATACTGGGGAAACCATTTTGGAGAAAATACAGGGAGAGTTAATTATTCCTCTTCCACCTACAATCCCAATGAGAGTTCCCCTTCTCATGCAATTATCAATTTAGCTCTCTTCCCACCCATCACCCAGCTCCAAGCCAATAACAATATGTGTGTTGTGGATTAGAACTGCAATCCTGGCTATGGAGATAAAAGGTGATCCTTCCTCTATATCTCCTATTAAATAAATAAAACTTGACGTAGCTGCAAATGGCACATTCAGTGTCATCTGTACTTTGGCCCAGCATTGTGATTTCTAAATTATTGCTAGCCATGTGCATCTGCGGAAAAATAAATTTAGATCCTGAAATGTACATTAGGTACATTCCAGGACTCAAAAGAAAGGTACAGTTCTTTACTGATCTTTTCAAACCTCTGCTCTGGGTCAAAGGCCAGCCATAATGATGATTCTTCAAACTGCCTGATGCAACTCACTAACTTGATTGGTCACATTCTAGCTACATGTCTGGTTTCAATCCAGAGCACCTTACTTCATCTTACCTGGTTTCATTTTCTTTTGGTATTACTGCTGTTCCATAGCCAAAAACCTTCTTATCAGGAATCACAGGAGCCACCTCAGACATGCCAGATAAACCTAGGGCATTTCGAGCTTTCCCTTCCACAAAGACAGGAGTCCCTGGATCTTTCTTGAGAGATTGTCGACCGGGGGATGACCTGTCAAGGTGAATGGTGTGCGGTGACACTTGGTGTGTATGAATGTCTATCATTCGAATGTCAGCCATTCGGTGAGGAGAGGCAGGTGGTGTTTTGGAACTCAGAGTTGGCAAAAGACTCTCAGGATACTTCCTTGATTTCTGTCGATATAGTGATTGCTCCACAAGTTCTGTTTGCACAGGAGGAATGCAGTAAGCGCCTGAAGATCTCATTGTGCTACGATGGTAGGCAATGATGTGATCGGGTACATCAATGGGATGTCCTGCATGTGAACTCGCAATGCTCATCCTGCCCTCATGGAACAAATAAGGATCAGCATACAGCCCCTCATTCCGGAAAAGATTAAGGGTCTTGTTGCCCATATCTTCATCTGGTTTCACATCCCTCCTTTCCAAGATGGCACTTGGGCTCGGTGAGATGGACCGTGGTCCAGGAATGTTAGAAAGCCTATCTCGGGGAATGGTTGCATTGCCAGGACCACTGACTGGCTTAATACTATATGGGATACGGGATGGAGAAGGAGGCATTGAATGTGGCACTGCCATAGGAGGAGGGGAAGTTGGAAGTGCATGAGGAGGATGTGAAACAGATCCTGGCCGAGAAGTATTTGGGAAGATTTCTCTCTGCATCTGCAAGACAAAGAAACTGACTTAGAAAGGCTTTTGTTCTTATTTGGCTAATAGACTGTAATGATACATCAAGATCATTATTATCATTATTTAAATTTTCATTAGCTGCAGAATAGTAAGATCACACAAGAAAACTGATGTCAAATATCAAGAGTACTGAAGACTCTTACCCAAAGAGACATAGTTCATTTTTACATATACAAAGTAATGTATTAATATAACTACATTATCTGGATTTCAAATAGCCATCTGCCGCCCTTCAGACTTTCAGAGGGTAAAAATGCACATATAGGGTAACTTCCCCAAGAATATGTCATCTGTTACACTGTGTGCATTTTAAGTGAAAAAAGAGACATGAAAGAAAGGTGGGGACTCTTGATTTTTAAATCAGATTTGAAAAGTAAAACCATTTAGGATAGAGATCCCCAATCTTTTGGGCACCAGGGACTGGTTCTGTGGAGAAAGGTTTTTATGTGGACTGGAGAATGTGTGGTTTTGTATGCTGCCTGCATCCCATGGATGGGGCTTTGCTTGTTTGTGTGGACCGGTTGCTGGCATGCCGCGGCCCGTTACCAGTCCATGCATTGATTTAGGAAATATTATCTGACAAAACAAGAATCTCTTTTGGAGTAAGTTTTCAGCAGAATAAGTCAATTCAATACCGGATGACTTCCATTTAGGTATGTGCTGAACATCTGGGTTCATATCAAGTCAGTTTAGTCCACTAACCTCTTCCAGCTATCATGCACTCATGTAATTCCCCAGTAGCATTCTGAGTGGCAAAATCTCATACTTCTTTGAGAAGAAGCTCTGTGCCTTCTATTATTTCTGGATATTTGTAAGTGTGATTTACAAATATTATTGACATGTTTTATTTAATAAGAATAGTATTATATTCAAAGTATCTTAGCTGCAAATTAAGCACACTGTTCTGGTGTTAAATCCCCAAAACACCCATCTCACTAGAATGCTGCATGCTGATCTTACTTAGCAAAATAACTTTCCACAATTTTAATACACAGAGAGGATGTTCCCCACTGGGAAGCAATCACAAGATTTTCTGCCCTGCTACCAAAACACAGGATTGCAACCTCTTCCTTCCCTATCCATAAATTTGCTTTTATCCTGATGTCAATACCCATGCCAGAATATACAATTATAGTTCCTATTACACTCCTTTCCACAGCCACAGCCTATAAAGGACTCTTCTGGCCAAAGGTCAAAGTGAAGTTTTATAGCCTTAAGCACAGCAACTGTACTTACTGCAGCAACTACAAAAATAAGCATGAAATAAGGTGTGGTAGCAGGATATGAAATATTTTAAACAAACACCGAGCAATACACTCAAGTGCAAATAAGCATTTCAGGCTTTCCCACAAATCGTACCATACAGACCCCATCTATCTACTGCAAGTACAGCTCATAAAGGATCCCATGGCTAGACGTAACTCCTTCAAAAGTGCCAATGTAAGGGACTATTACATGTATTATCACCTTCACTCGCTTTAAAACTGTTTGTTTATTTCTTCTTAGATCTACATTTCTAAAAAACAATATATTTATTAAAAATCAACAAAAATCAATACTCCAAATTAATTATGTTAGCACTAGAAAGTGAGAATTTTCAGGAATAGTCCACATATATAGAATTCCCTCTTCTCTGACTTACATTCAGTTTCTGAACAATCTGTTAAATCCTCCTTGAACTGAATGGCAGTCTGCTTTTACTAACTGGACTAAAATGTTGCTTTGATTCACATAAATGCCCAGAAAAGAAAGGACTTTTGGATTGTCAGTTATCACACCTACCTGCATTGCACCAGCCTTGCCAAAGTGTATTATGTGTTATCTGCAACACATCTGCTAGGAAACAGGCCAGTTTGGATGTCCTTACTTTTAACCTAATACACAGCTAAACACAATTATATAGTGAGTTATCAACTACTGGTCAGGCAGAAAATTGTTCCTTTAAGAAGTTCATCTTATAGGAAATAATAATATTCTGGATGACCAATATATCTACATCCCAATTCTATCCAGATGAATATTCGTCTTGGCATAACTAGCCACAGCCTTTGCACACACAAGCATACACAAAGTTCAAACACCTTCCCATTTCTGTTTTTTGTTATACATGTATTCTATAATACATCCACACATTTATACAGTACTTCATTTATTACAGTTTAGATATTTCATTAGTCCATTGCCATATGTGCTTTTATGTATCCCTTATCCCTTCAGAGGTTTGTTTTCGAAAGATAAACCTGCATTTCACATCAGTTTTTACATTTCTTAACACATACGCATTTAGCAACTCTATCAAACTTAGTATGCCAGAAGGAAATACAATCACCAATTCGTCTTTAAATTGCAACAACTTCATTATATACTGAAATCTAAGCAAATGTAGTGTCTCTCAATTGTCTTTAAACAACAATAAACTGGAGTAGCCTTCTGTTAATTATAGATCTACCCATATGCCACCTTGCTTCTTCCATCCAGTATTCTTTTGAAGCACAAACCTTTTAGATCAACTTTTCTCAAACCCTTTTATTAGCTCTTTCTTTTATTAAATATTGTTGAAGAAATATTGAAAAGCAGCATACTGAGTTTACTCCAAACTGCCAATGTATTTCTTCTCCCAAGCTTTTCTTCTGTGCCAAAAAAAGAAAAGAAAAAGAAAACAAAATAAATCCACTTACATTAAAATAAGCAAGTCTTTCTGGTAGACCAGACAATCACTAAACTGTGCCCCACATGTTGCAATGTTTTGCTTTTCAATCTATAAAATCTCCATCTAGATTATGGAATGACAAATGTTCCTATGTTCATCTTCTTGAGAACTATTGGTATCAAAAAAGGCTTCTCATGTTGGTCTGAAGACTGCCCTGCTCGCTTCACTCAGTCCTTCAAACAGCACAGCACCAGTAGCTCAAAGTACTTTTCTCCCACAACAAACATCTCAGTTTCTCCTCCTCTTGCAAATTAGTCACTAAATAACACCCTTTGGCATGTCATCCAGTCAGAAGCCCTGCCACATTCCAGATTGCACATTAGCTCCCTGAGTAAAGCACGCAAATGAAAAGCACAGAACATGGCAATTTCTCTCTCTCTCTCTCTCTCTCTCTCTCTCTCTCTCTCTCTCTCTCTCTCTCTCTCTCTCTCTCTCTCTCTCTCTCTCTCTCTCTCTCTCTCTCTCTCTCTCTTCCTCCCTCCCTCTCTCTTTCTCCTCCTCCTCCTCCCTCTCTCAAAATCCATAAGAAGTGTCCTTACAATAATTGCACAACAAAAATGTTTCTAACTGTTCACATTTCAATAAACTCAAACAGCTAACAAAATTCACAGTCTATTCCAAAAAAAGAAACCCAAATACGCCTACTTCATCTGCAGCCAGATGAACTGGGAAAAAAGCCTGCCCTTTTAACTGCACTAGAGAAATAAGAGACTTGTCTACTAATTAACTTGTTACCTTAGCTGTTTTACCTGGCTGAACTTTGGGAGTCACCATAAATCAATATCACTCCTATCTGCAGAACGTTACATATGCAATTAGATTGGGTTGCTGTAGAAGAGGTAGAAAACAATGAAAACACAAACGGTGTCACCTTCTTGGTTATCTATGGGTACTAATGAACACAAAGATACTTGCTTCAGGTCTGCTTTCTTATCCCAGGGCCTTTCAGATGTGCTGAACATTAAATTTCATCCTTCCCCGCTTGTGGGGGCATGGGTTATGAGTTGGGGATTTTAATCCCATAGTAGACAGTTGCTGTAATGGGAGACACCCCCACTGGAAAACCCATTTGGATGTCAATCAGTCCCACACTATGGCTAATTAGTGTAATTAGGTAATAAATTTTATGTCAATGATCCTACCATACTCCTGGCAAGAAAGACACCAAGGCAATCAAAGCAGAGGAAGCATCAGCTTTTAATTGAGGAATCCTTAGCATGCAAGGCAAACAGGCAAAATTTCCCCTGGCTAAACAAAGTTTGCGCTGGGAGCAACTGCCTCCCAGTGCTCCTTAAACAGTCTCGTGCAGCCAGCCCCACCCTCCACCCATCCAACCAGCATTCGGCCGATATACAATATATGGCCGGCGGCAAGCCTACTGGCCTTTTGCTCACTCGCCCCTGCCTCTCTGTCCCAACCAGCTTCCAATCACTTGTTACAGCCAGCTCCAGCATTCCCAGCATTTCCTGGCCAGGGCACGCCCACCAGTAGTTCTGTGGGCTGTCGGCAGACCAGCGCGGCCCCCAAATTCATCCGACACTCCAGCTGCCCGTCAGCTGTTCGGCGGCCTAGAAAAAAATGCCGAAGATGCTGGTAGTCCATTTGTGAGTTGCCGGTATGGGGGACATCGCCGAGGCACTGGGCGTGTGCCCACCCCCTTTTCGAGCCGCTGCCGCCATTGTCAGTTGCCTGGGGCTCGTACCTGCTGCCAATGTCCTCTCCCTGCGCGCCGTCCTATCCTTAACCCCCCATGTGTGTCGAGCCTGGAGGGCTTGACATTTTACTTACTTCATTTAGGACTGTTTGAATGACAGCGCTGAAAAAAGAGACTTATGAATGTTTTTCACACTTATGATCATTGTGGCATCCCCACAGTCATGTGATCAAAATTCAGATGCTTGACAAGTGGCTCATTATTTGTGACAGTTGCAGTGTCCTAAGGTCATGTGGTCACCTTTTCTGACCTTCTGACAAGTAAAGTCAATGAGGAAGCCAGATTCATTTAACAGTCAAGTCACTAACTTAATAACTACAGTGATTCACTCAACAACTATGGCAAGAAAGATTGTAAAACGGGACAAAATTAACTTAACAACTGTCTCACTTAGCAATTTTGGGTCAGTTGTACCTGTAGTCTCTCTCTCTCTGTGTGTGTGTGTGTGTGTGTATGAGTGTGCCTATATGCAGGCAGGCAGGCTGGCTGGGGAATTCTGGAAATTGAAGTCCACCCATCTTAAAGATGCCAAGGTTGAGAAACATTGAAGTAGGAGCACAGCATTCCTTCCTACATTCCCCCCAACAATAACTGTAAAATAGGATCTGGTTGAGAAAGAATTACTCTCAGTCCTATTCCAACATCTTAACCATTACACCGTGGTGATGACTATTTTTTCTCATTGATACCTTTAATTCCTGGGTTATTCCTATAGCTTTTTTTTAATCACTGCAGAGCATTAGTCCAAACAAGGCTGAAAAACATTAACTGGTTTAAAAGATGATTACCAGTAATCAAAAGATAGAGTCACTGAAGCAGTAGGAGTGAGCTTAAATGGATTCCAGAAGATGGTAGAGGACAGGAAGACCCGAAGGAACATTGTCCATGGGGTCGTGATGGATCGGACAGGACTTCACAACTAACAACGTCAAAAGAATAATTCCTTGTAAACACAAAAAGTTCTTCAGACTCCAACAGGCACAGGGAGCCCAGTGCTTTTCTTCAGATAAAGGTTACAGCATAACCCTACCATTGTGCTCTAGGAAAAGAAAAAGCTTGGCTTCAGTTTGAGAGTGGCAAAAATTTCTATAGGGGAGAATGGGAGGTTAAGTGGCTCAACTAAGCTGGGAAAGAATTATCCCATTAGTGGCTATATTAGTTTCATCTGTAGTCTCAGAATATTGTGTATTTATGCATGGGGGCGAAGGTAAAACTTTAACTAGGCTGGTAAGGGATGCCATCCAACATTTTGAGGCAAATATGAAACCTTTCTGTAAACTTTCAACAGACAGGACTGATTCGCATTATATAGTTCTCTCTTTTTTTGTCTTCCTTTAACTGGGGAGGGCACCCATTTTTGTTCTTACCAAAACTCTGTTCTTATCAATACCTGTTCCAAAAATCCCAGGTTGAATGTCATGGCATAGTAGAAATTTGAATTTGGGTCTCCCTGGTATCAGTCCAACTCTGAAATAAGACTGCAAAGTACTATTAGGCACTCATGCTTGTAGTGCTGATTAGGATTCATTTGGTCTCTTAACGGGAGAAACTGTAGAGCAGATTCAGTCAATATGTCAAACTTCAATTTTCACAGGGAAAGGAACACCAGGAACGCCTTCTTGCTCTTCTTAGGATAATGTAACCTCCATCCAAGTGTGTAATTAACTTTTCACTGTCCTCCAACTGCAGGACATTGTTGAGTCTCAAGGAGTCTTCTACAATTTCAACAACATGTCATTAGGTTTTGGTGCTCTTTGAAAATTCTGTGCATGTGTGTACATACATACACACTCAATATAAACATACATATATACATACATACATTCATATATACATACGTACATACATACATATATATCAATAAAAATATAGAAAAACGAACACCAGGATAAAAATAAACTAGACCGTTTAATATAAACAAGCTTGTAAGTAAAAGAGTTACTGAGCTTTCGTCGGCCAGACTGCCGATGTTATCAGAGTTGAAATGCTAGGTGATTAGGGAGCTAGCCTATATAGCTGCCTGGCTTCTCAAGCACGTCATCGGCCCATTGATTTTGTTAAACTGCAACGTGCTAAGTTGATTCGCATCTGGCAGCCTGTTGGTGGACCCGATGGTTGTGTTCAGATCCTCCATTGTTTTTCTAGCATGTATGAGGGCGTCTGGGGGCCAGCTGTCAAACTGTCTCTGCTCCTTATCTCTCTCCCCTCTCATTTTGGAGTGATATCTCAATCTACATTTCAAACACCCTGTAGGGCTGTCACCCTCCCCTAAGGCCGTCGTTGTTTCACCCGTAGCTCCCTCTCCCCAATCCTGTGAAGAGCAGCTGTTCGGATGTTCCTGCTCCCTATTCCCCTTTTGTCTCTCCTTCGGAGCCGCTTCCCCACATCTGTTTCCAACACCTGATCTTGACACATCGTTAGTTTGTCGTCTCCTCTCGTAGCAGCCATTGCTGCCTCACCTGTAGCCCTGTTGCTCCAATCTTGCCAGTTGCTATCTCGTTGTGGTGTCCTATGGTCCCCTCCCTTTTTGCCGGTTCACTGTCCTCCCTAGGGATCGCAGCTTCCCCATTTGTAAAGCCATGGTCCTGCTTCCCCATTTGTAAAGGCCATGGTGGCCATCTGCTCCATGGATTGCAACGTTGTCTCTCCCACCTTCTGAGAGTCTGGTACGCCGGTAGGAGGTCTTGTTTATTTTTATCTTGGTGTTCGTTTCTCTATATTTTTATTGATATGTATATGCCCAGGATTCGCATTTTTAGTATTATTAAGGACACACACACACACACACACACACACACACACATACATACACACACATATATATATACATACACACACATACGTACACATATACATACATACATACATACATACATACATACATATATTTATTGATTGATTGGAAGTCCTTTGGGTCATGAGGGGTAACCTTTGAGCTAACCTGTACCAGATGAGTGTCTCCAAATCTGACCTCTGCATAAATATGTCAGATTTGATTATTGGTTTGAATCACTAAGATATTTTTTCTCTGACTTCTATGGTTGCTCCAAATGCCTTTGCCTCAGTATCAATTGTGCAGATGAGTCTCTCTCTCTCTCTCTCTCTGTGTCATGTTGTGCAGAGATGTGGTAGGGACACATCTATAACAGATTATTCTGCACCCTCTCAGAACATTGGCTTTTCCCCCCTGACAAAGATATCTGGACTATTTCTCTGCTTGCTCAGTTAGTATTTTGCCAATCCCAAACAAACACCATATGTACTTATGTGTAACGTGTTGCTGGTGACCATTTGTATTTAGCCCTTCTGAGGAAGAACTAAGTCTGTTTAAATGTCTGCAGCAAAATTCTTAAAATACTTGAGTATGAGCAGTTCTCTTGATGTCCAGGAGAATGTCATGGTCACTATTCTTCATAAAAGTGTATGCATTTATTTAGAAGATGCGTATGGCCCATACATATGTGAACTCTGCATGGCTAACAAAAATAATCATAATACAACAACCTAGGCATAGAAAACTGTATTGTACATAGCACATCTATATAGGGCTTATCTAGCATTCTTTTTACCACCCTGGGATAGAAATGTGTAGTTGAGCAACATCAACATATTAATGATATAACACTGCTGACAGATGACCTCACATGAGGGTTCATATGGAAGTTAAAGAGGAAAAAAAGAGAGAGCCCTTGGGCACCCCACATAGAATGGGCCTAGAACTTCATGCATCCTCCTTATTGACACTGACTAGAACCAACTACTCTACAACTCCTAAGCAGGTTCAGAATGATATACTAATGGTATCAAAGTCACTAAGAGATCCAAAAGAACAAGGAGGAAGATGCCATCATAATCTCAAGCACTCCAAAGATCATTTATAAGTCCAACCAATGTTGTTTTGGCACTATAAATGGGCCTGAACCCTGATAGAAAAAGGTCTAATAATCCACTTTCTCCATCTTCAAATTGTGGTTGAGAAATGCGGTCTGTCCTATAAGCCTAAACTCAACAATCTTCATAAATATAATGCAAAATGCTTCCAGGAATTAATAGAATTCTTCATGCAAAATTTACAATTTGGCCCTAATTAAATTTAGACCCATCTCTTGAAATATTATGATTTTGGAAAAAATTGGGGCTAATAACCTACTCAATTCAGAAAGCTGGAAAATATGGAACAGACTTATAATATTAGTTCCGAATATACATAATTCATCTCTTCTCTTCCAAATTTCGACACCGCCACTAATAAATACCTATATAAATTGGCTTTGTTCCCGCAACTTATTATTTTCTCACTGCAGACTGATCATTGCTAGCCCAATGCCCCCTATTCCTTCAAGAACAATTGGGTGTCTATTAAAATGTAAGAATGTGAATTGCACAGAAATATAGAATAAGCATTGCAGTAGCATGAAAACATTTTCTAAAAGATTCACTGGTTGAATATGTAATGGCTTTGATGAAAGTACTAAGCAACTCAGAAAGACTATTTTCTCCTGGGGGAGGGAGTTATTCAGAATCAATGGAAGCACAGTATTCAATCAAATACCATGATTACTTAAAATGATAAGAGCCTGAAGGGTCTCCATTTGGGGCCAATCACTGTCAGGTTGAATAAAGGCTGTTAACTCAATGTGAAACATACTTTAACTGGGCCTAGGTGCCTTAAGGCCAATGAGGATGGAAATTCAAGCTTGCCATTCAGAACTATATTTATGCAATTTCTAGAATGAATCATGTTGCATTCATCTGCTTTAAGCTTCTGTTTGGATAACAGCTATATACATAATGCATGAGTTGATCACTGTCATGGTTGCAATTTAATCTCATAGTTCCAATAATATATATATACTGCTCAAGCATCATCCCCCATTTTAATTACTTTATCAGGAGCCCTCAAGCTCTAACTATCAGGCTCTGCGATATCTAAACCATAATTAATTACTATTAAGTAGTTTTGTATACACTAAAAGTTTTTTCCCTCTAATTTGACATATATTTTCAGAGTAGAAGTAAAAGGGACCATTCAGAAGAACGGATCCACTAACCAGAGAATAGGAAAACTTCAATACAAATGGGATTAAAATGGAATAGAACTTCATATGAATGGTTGTCTATCCTAATTCCAGGGCTTTTTTTCTCATAGAAGAAAAAACCTCACATGTGTGAGTTCCAGCACCTTTTTTTTTTAATAGAAAAAAAGCACTGCCTAATTCTCTACTCTCACATGAGGGCTGTGCTATATTTTGTATCCATAGATGAACTTTGGAGTAAGTACATACTTTGTGTCTGTCAGAAACTTCATTAAATAGTCACACCATCTCCAGAACACATTTGTAATAAAGAGACATGGACAACACACATTGTGACACTCCACTGCAAAATACTTTGTAGCACCCCACTGAGGTCCTTTAACTCAAGCACCTATTTGTCCTGGACTATCATGTTAGCCCAGAAGACACAACCTTTTCCAGAAGGGGTTAAGAGGTATGGCATGTGCTTCTCTGCCCGCTTCAAAGCATTTTTGGTCTTTGGACCCTAGGAGCATAACTCAATTTCACAAACATCTTCAGTACTCTGTCTAATGCAGATCATGGGGTTCTCCACCAGCATTCCCATCTCTCAACTCTTCTGAATCCAAAATAAAATGCACCCAAGATTAATCCAGGCTGTTTAAATTATTTTCAGATCTATATTTAGAAATCAAGACTATAAGCATGGCTACATCCAGAAGCCCAAAGTCTGCAGAGAGCTGCAATCAACTAGCACATGCTCTTTCTGGCCAGTATCTAAACACTGGAAACTATGAACCAATCAGGGCTCACTGGTGAGTGTGAACATCATGTGCCTCACTCCATTTTGCTCAAATCAATGCCTAAAAACACAACCAAATAATAAAAACAATTTGCTTGTCCTTCACTGCCATTTGGTACTGCTTTCCAAACTCACAGTGGTGTTAGTAGTGGCCATTCTGCCTTTTGTTTCTTCATCTATGAGCTTTATTGTTCCTGTTCTGTTACATTAATGATTAAGAGAATTTTCAAGTAATTAATTTGTTCCATGTGCAATCATACATTATCAATTCTTCTGTGGTGGCACAGTGGTTAGAATGCAGTACTGCCGGCTACTTCTGCTGACTGTCAGCTGCCAGCAGTTTGGCAGTTCGATTCTCACTGAGGATGACCTCTATTCTTCTGAGGTCAGTAAAATGAGGATGCAGATTGTTGGGGGCAACCTTTTAAACCACTTAGAGAGGGCTATAAAGCACTGTGAAGCGGTTTATAAATCTAAGTGATATCGCTATTGCTATCATACAATGTTCAAGCAAAGACTACAACAGAGATTGTATTTGTAGCAATTCCCTTCATAACTTAGATTATGCTGTCCTGTTGAGTTTGAAATCAATCAAAATGGATACTTACCCCATTGATTTTGTTTTACATTTACATTTAATTTCTTTTCTTTTCTTTAGTCTTGCAAGAGGAAGCACAAGGAGGGGAAACTAGAGATGGAATCACTGTTCTGATTTTGAACTTAAAATATTACATTAAAGATTACATAGCAAGACAAGTGAGGATTAAAGTATGTCCTATTCTTCTGCAATGTGCTTTATATGCGGTTGCCCTTTGAAAATCTTTCGGAAGCTTCAGTTGCCCATGCAACTATATGTACATCAAAATTTGCTGATACTTTGGGAGTGGCATCACCTTCTAATTAGCCTCATGGTATCTTTCAATACTTATGTCAACCAAGAGGAAACAGCAGCTGGCCAATTACAGAATTTTAAAGTCTTTTCTGGTGTTATAAACTTCCTAATACATGTTGCAAATCACATTTTTTTTAGATTTTATCAAAGATGAAAGGAAGAATATAGTTAAGATTAAATATACATATATGGTGAAAATAAACCACATAAGTGAAATAGTGTATTAGAACTTTTTAGACAGTACATTTAAAAACAGGAAGTGAATATTCCACATAAAAATTTAACAATGTAAGCATAAATCCTTCTATAAAATTTAAAAAGCTTGAGCATTAATAACTGATAGCCAAGAATAATTAAATATAAGCAATAATAATTATTAATGTAAGTCTGAGATCAGCATTCATTCATAGACATATTCATTGCAGGAATTGGATTTTGCATTTGTTTTTAAGTTCAGTTGGGAAAAGCAGATTCAGATTCACAGCCATAGGAGTTGTGTTTTACTCCCCATGATTGAAGCCATAAAATTCCACAAACTAAGAGTCCAAATATAAAGTAAGGAGCAAGAGTGACAGGAATGCAAGTCTAGAATTGCAAGGTTGTTTCTAATGAAAGGGCAAGGCCCGGCTGCAGATTGCTTTTATACAGCTTTAATGTTGATGTGAATTGATTGTTGCTCTCTCATTTCACAGAGTTACGCAAATTTCCTTTGCTCACTGCTGATGGGTATTCTTGGGTGAGGTGCCTTGCCAAGGTCTGACCCCTCATGATCCGAATCAGATTTCAACTGCCCCCAACTCTGTCTCTTCTGGAATGGCAGCAGCTGTCTGACTTCTAATTCTACAGACTCAATTTTTTTTTAGATTTTCCCTGTCAGCCTCAGACAAGATCATAAGCATCCAAGGTGATAATTTTCACCTTTAAATCCTTTCATGACTCAGGATCTGGGTACCTAGGGAAATTCTCTGTACTGAATCTATTGGCCCAGTATGAACAGGAAAAAAAGGATTTGCTAAACGTCCATTTCTTAAAGAAAATCCAGCCATAGAGGTTCATACATGTGGAGATTTAGTTTACTCCAGGGAGCGGCGCCAACATGGTATATTGGTTGGTATTAGATGATTTTTATTCTATATTATAACACTCTGTAAGTTGCTTAGAGTTTATAGGAATTTAGCAACACAGAAACTGAAGTAAATAAATAAAAACTATTGAATAAAACACACTTTAAATAACATTTTCCCTTTTGCTTTCTATCTTTATGAAGCAAGTCAGTAGCGATTTGCTCAATGAAAAATTCTCTCTGTAGTGTTAAATACTGTCATCCTTTTCTTTCTTTTCTCTAATTGCAGGACGAAAAGTTAGTCTGGAGAGAAATCCACACTGAAGCGGTTGTTTATGATAAAAACTAGCTTACTGAATGGTTTTGGATGCTGCTTTGTTCTGAACTCTTTGGAGACGAAAAATAAATGAAAGCAGTAATAGTGGATCATGAATTGCCACCTTCTCTTAAAAAGAAGATTATGGTAGATGCCATTGTTATCCATGTCTCTTTGAAAGAAGAGTCCCTATACCAGACATGTGAAACACAAGGCCCGGGGGCTGGATGCGGCCCGTGAAGTGGTTTCATGTGGCCCGCGAAGCCATCCTGGAAACAGTGAGGGAACGCCCCCCGCTGCCTTGGCCCTGGCCCAGGCCGGCTGGGAACCAATGTACAATTTTGTGGTGGCCATCTATGCTGAAACGCATTCAGTCTTAGCTCCACAAGGCCATCTAGAAACAGTGAGGAACCAGCCCCTGCTGCGTTGGCCCCGCCCACTGGGTGCATGCTGGGGAGGTGTCACCCTTTGTGAGGAATGAAGAAATGCACCATGCCTTGGCACTTGCTCCAGTCTCACCCCCTTCTGCCAGAGACCCTCAGATCTGTCCCACTCCTGTCCAGGCCCCCACAGGCACCCTTGATGCGAACGATGTAGAGCTGGCCATGCCCACCCAGTAGGCCACACCCATTCCATCCACGCCCACCCAGTAGGCTGCACCCACCCTGGCCATACCCACCAGCCCCCCGAGAGCAACCACAATGCTGATGCGGCCCTCAATGAAATTGAGTTTGACACCCCTGCCCTATACCAGTGGTGGCGAACCTATGGCATGCATGGCACACGTGCCACCACCGCCAGCAGCAGGTCCATCAGGCCGCCACTGCCGAAGCAGCCGACTAGCAAGCTCGATTAGAGATGGTAGAGCAGAAGTCACCAACCATTGTCGATTGGTGGACTGGAAGAAAAAGGAGGAGGAAGCATTTTACATGCATGCATGCATGCACGGGGCAGCGAGGACACACATGCTGCAAATGGGGCAGAGCTAGTGCCTGCATGATACTCACTAGCCCTACCTTGTTCTTGCATGGTGCAGCGCCTTGTTATCTGCACCCCGCGGTGTGGTGGCGACTGTTTTTGCACTTTGCAGCACAGTGGCCCATTTTTGCACCCCTGTTTTTTGCGTGCCAGAGGTGGCACTCAGAAGCGCCTCCCTGCTCCCCCAGTGCACCACAATGCTGATGCAGCCCTGGCACTTTGCAATAAATAAGTGGATTTTGGGTTGCAGTTTGGGCACTCGGTCTCTAAAAGGTTTGCCAACACTGCCCTATACTGTTCGGCAGGGAAATGAAATAATAAAAATTGATACAGCATGTATCCATTCTATGTTGGGTAAGTATAGGGAATAAAAATTCTATAAGTTGCTAAAACATCTGGATATCTTTTCCAAGATTTTCGTGTAGCCTTAACTCGTTCTTTACTAGAGGGCACACTAGATATGCAGATCTACCTGACCTGGCAACAAAATTCCAGACCAGTGTTTTTTTAACAATAGCAACTTTAATATGTGTGGATTTCAACTCCTAGAATTCCCCAGCCAGTATCTTCTGGGAGTTGAAGTCAACATATGCTCACTGGGGAATTCTGGGAGCTGAAGTTGATACATATTACAGTTACTGAGATTGAGGAAAAACTGGTCTAGATCATCTCTTGACACTAGGAAAGAGGTTTCTCTATTTTTTGCTTTCACCTTGCAATTATTTGGTTTTTGGTAGCAAAGATATGATATTTCTAAGGTAAAATAGTTAAGATAGGGAAAACTGATTGAAGAAAGTAAGCAGAGGAAGCTTTAAAAATAGGGATTTTTTTTTTTACTTTTTGCTTTAGCCTCTCTGCCCACTCCATTGTAATCCTAGCAAATTTCAAAAAGCCAAAGGACCATCCTTTAGCTAAAGAGGGAACATATCCTTGTATCTGGAAGATATGTGTGATTTCAAAGCAATATTTCAGAACAATGTGATTCAGACTTTTTCTGAAGGAGGAATTATCTTGAGATCTCTACTTCAACATTAGATTAACCATAATTTAGTGAAATTGAAGTATGGGCATTTATAAATATATAGGTAGAAAAAAAGCTTTCTTCATAAACCATAGCTTCCAAAAGCAGAAGTTAGTTGAAAATGGAAATCAACATTCTCAAACTATCTTTAGGGCTCTGCCAGAAGAAGGGGGGAGGGGAAAATGTAAAAACTGTGTTTGTTAAAACTTGTGGGGTCCTTGATGCTCTCTGAGCTTGCTTATTTTCTTGCAGATGTTTCATTACCCAAACTAGGTAGCATCATCAGTGCTAGCATGTTATCTAGTTTGGTTAATAAAACATCTTCAAGAAAACAACCAAGCTCAGAGAGAACTAAGGACCTGTCATTTTTATCCTGAGTTACAAATATTCTCCTTTATTGTTAAGACTTTTCATACAATGCTAATTTATAATTATTAAATAACAATTTCAATCAAATTCTTTTGCCATGTTTATTTGTCCTGCATTTTTCTATTTTTTGAAATATTGACTTCAACATGTCACCCAAAAACCAAGTTACAAATTGGGTTATAATTGGAGAACTGTCTGAATGCACACTGCTTCTGGAAGTCCGTTCTAGGCCTCGGAGGCCCAGGCCTGCATTCATGCAGAGAACCATTTGTTCAGGTATTTGAATCCCACCACGGTTATAATCTATATAATATTATTAAATTTATTTTCCCCATGTAGTTCTATAGCTAGCTAAAACAGTATCTGATACATCAGAAACAATTATTTACTAGAAGCACAAAAATCTGAACATATAATGTTAGTGGATTTAGTATTAGACAGGAAAAATCCAAGTTGAGAATCCCCACCTAATCAAGTGACTCCAAATATGTTGAACAGCCACAGATTATTGAGAAGAAAGGAGTAGAAGGGACAGAGTACAGAAGAAATAGAACAGGATAACTTGGAAGATGATAACAGTTGGCTACTAAAACCTGTGAAGAGATACACAGGTAAATAATAATTACGTTGCAAATAACCCATTCCATAAGGAGAGAGAGAAGCAATAGCATTAGTAAAAAAAAAAATGCAGTAGCTGGAAAAGGAATAGGAGGAAATGGCTGAACACTGTGCTTCTGAAACTTATTTATTTATTTATTTATTTCGGATTTGTATGCCACTCCTCTCCGAAGACTCGGAGCGGCTTACAACATATATATATATAAACAATTGAACAAATCCGAACAACATTAAAAATACAAACCCCATACATACATACTCATCAATCACACCACAATCAACAATCATCCCCAGGCCTGCCGGCAGAGGTAGGTTTTTAAATTCTTTCGGAAGGCCAGGAGGGTCGGAGAAACGCGGACTTCAGGAGGTAGTTGGTTCCAGAGGGTGGGCGCCGCAACAGAGAAAGCCCTCCCCCTAGGGCCCGCCAAACGACATTGTTTCGTTGACGGGACCTGGAGGAGGCCGACCCTGTGCGCTCTCACCGCTCTCACATATTCACATGTGGCTCATCTTCCTGGAAACAGTGGCTAGCCATAAATAATACTGGTGTAAAGCATCAGATATGTATAAGTGCAAAAACAGAGATAAGATGGTCAACTGAGGCTTAAAGTATGAGTTGCTGCAACACTTAACAGGCAGATTTTGAAATTCAGTGATTTTCTGAATGTCAACCAAATTTTCTGAATAAAAAAACACCTTCTGGAACATGATGGAGAGGATGATTTTGGAAAGCCCTATACTTTTCCAACAGTTTCAAACACCAAGAATCCAAAAAGAACACCCCTCCATCACCAACTTTCCCTCCATTTATGTTGGGAAGAGGTTGAGGATGGTTCTATTGATGATAGAATATCAGGGTTCTTGTTTCCTATCTTTGCTTCATTAATTTGGACTCTAAATACACTAATGTTACCTAGCCTGTGCCTCCTGGATCTATGGCCATTAGGGAGTAGTAGCCACTATGTATTTGAGGACACTTCCCCCTTGATAAAGAATGAATTACCTCTGCCAGGATAGTGAATAGGCACTTGATATCATTCCATGAGATAAAGCCAAACCATATAATACAATTATTTTAAAAGTGTGGTGCTATTAAAGTAGTACTTGATCCAGGGAGGAAAAAAAATTGTGTGCTACTGAACTGTAAGCTGCACATGAATTAATAGTAGAACATTCCAAACATGACCTGCTTAATAAAACTTACACTGGTCAAATAGGCTTGATTTCTGAAACAAAATCTCAGCAGAAACTAAGCTAACTAAAGAAAAGTCACTATCTGGGAAAAAGCTAAAATGAAGCACAAGTTGCATCTAATCATAAAGATATGTTGATGGAAAGGCAGAATAGAAAAGATGGAATGAAGAAGAGCAGCATGAGAAAAAAGCATTGAGTGAAACTATACCCAAATTTTAAAGAAAGTATGGAGATAGCCACAATTACATAGGCCATCCTAAGTGTGCTCCTAACATGCCTCAGCATTATGAACTCAATAGGAATTTTATCATTTAACATTTAGTCTAATGTGAGCTCAGTGTTCTTTAAGCAACTTAAAGTTAATTTGCCTGATTGCTATTATGATCTGGAGACTGACTTTTTTTGATTTACTTATCTTATTTTACAGCTTTATATGGCTGTCAGCTAAAAAATAAATGTCACAGTCAACACAGGGCAGAAATCCAAACCAGACTCCACTAATATCCTGTCCCTAAAGCCTGAGTGAAGAGCCAGTTTTTTAAGCAAACAGAATCAGGGGAAGGTTATTAAAGTATCCCTGATCAAAATACAGAGACAAAACTTTATGTAACAATTATAATTAATCAGTTTGCAGTACCTGAAAGTTTCTTCAGATAATGATAAAAGTTTTATGATTCAAGAATAAAGAATAAAAACTGGGTAAAGTAAAAAATATTTTTAATTGTATTTTACTTTAAAACAGGAAACTTTTAGTGGAGGAACAATAGGGAGCAAAGCATATAACCTTCTTTAGCATCTGGTTTAAGGAAAATAAAAGTGAGTTTGTCTTGCCTCATTTTTCCATACTAGGTACCTGAGTAACTTATACACTGGGAAATATTTCTTTTGAAGGGTAAAAGTGGAACAAGGAGAAAGGCTAAATATTCCTCTCCAGGTTGCCGTAACTTTAGGCAAAGTGAGGTAATTTCCTTGTGTGACAGATCAGTGGTGGGATGGCAAAGGCTGAACCCAACTTGCCTGCTACAAGTCAGAAGTAGGTCTACACCCCATTCTACCCCCCAGGTCCTTCGTGTAGATGCTGACTAAGCTACTTTCATCCAACCATATGCCTCATATCTCACATGTAATTACTTTCCAAATGGAAAACGTAGGGATTAATTGCAAAACAATAATTCATAAAATGTTGGACAGTATCTATGATATGTATACTAGCCACAATAATAAACCAAGAAGGAGGAAAAAGCAAATCAAAACAAAGCCAACAAATTTTGTTGTCAATCAGCTTTCCAAAGCCACTTTCTGTTTTAATGTCTGTATATGCTGATAATTCAAAACAAAGAATGTGAACAATGTTCTGTGGTAAGATATGTCTGTATCTGTATAATGAGAGAAGAATTTAATTAATCAGACAAATAAGGCTTCCGTGATCATTAATTAAGTGTGCATAAGAGTGCATGTTTACTGAATGAGAACATTTCAAAAAAATCTTGAATGCATTCCAGTCTCAGTAATGTTTACATCACCCAAAAGATAACTTTCAGTGACTTTATTCTTAGTTAAACCCAGATTGCATTTACAGGAAATCAAGAATACCTGAATAATTGTACGGTAGTCATATTCAGATAGGTGTTATTTCTAGAAAAGGTGCAACTCACACTTCCATAGAAAAACACAACAGAACACACAACTGCAGCCACAAGTCAATTTTTTCCCTTCTTATTGCTGTCCTAACAGCACTACTTTCAAGAGCTTTTCTTTGCCCCCCATCAGAGAAAGAACTTAATTCCAATATGGAATTTTGTAAACACATCAATTGTTACATGCATAAATAGATAGTGAATAAGTCCAGATATTAGAATGACAGCAAGTTTCCCAAACTTCTAGTTCTTTTTGAAAGTAATCTTGTGTTGGGCCTGCATATCTTGTAGTGCAGAAAAGAGTACACAAATCTTCAGGGGCAGTTTGAAGTTGCTGCTGAGAATTTGAGGTGCTCGTCTGTGTGTCTTTTGGGGTGATGGCAGCAGCAGGCTTATGTGTTTTATTTCTTTCTTCAGACCAGCGCAAATTTCTCACCTACTGGAACTGCGAGGACAACCTAAAGTCAAATATCCTCTGGGAATAGGTGATAACCATTCAACCACTACCCTAAAACAAAACATGCACTCAGAGTCCAGTTTCCAGCAGTGATGGTTTCAGCCCTCCAGTTTTTTATCCTGAAGGTTCCGCTATCAATTACAGTTGAATTCTAAACACAACTTAACATGTATTTAGAATATGTTAGAATATCAACATGTCCTCCTACCTAAAGTTTTTTTTTTTACTTTAACTTTCCTTAACAAGAGAAAAGTATGAAAGGGAATGAATCAAAGTCAAGAAAAAGTACCACTTTATCTGTTAGATGGGAGAACAGGGTTACCATATCTTATATGTAACTATTAGAGAAATGATAATATCTTCAATAATTCCTAATAGCTCTTTGGTCACTCCAACAGACAACAGAAAAAAGGGCATATATAGCAAAAAATCAAATAGGATCTGATGAAAAATACTGGAATTAAAAGCGATTCAGGTTCTGAAAAATACCTGTACTGCAATAGCATTTGCACTATTAATATAACGAATAATATCTGCGGAAATTTTACTAAACACTTAAAAAAACCACCCAACCAACCCAGACAGACATTGGTCTGTGAATGTTTACTGTGGTAAGTTAAGATGGAGGAAGAGAGGAGGAGGGTGAGCTGTAATAAAATCACCCACAGAGTGCAAATCTACAGTTAAACTCTCCATGTTGTGCAATAATTGGAAGTTTTAATGTTTACATTTACAAATGACTAAACAAAATACATAACAGAACTTGACATATCCCATTGGGATTGCTTACGGGAATTGGTGGAAATTATTGTGTGTCTAAGAAAGCTTAATAGAGAGCAATGGTATTTTTAAATGTTCAATCTCAGTGCTGAGTTGGGGGAACATATGGGCAGCACATGTGGATGCAATATGAATTTTTTCCAATTCGAAATGTTGAAACAGATGTTCTACATGCACTTGTGGCTAAATCCATGTAAAACTGCTAATCCGGCTCTGATTATTAACTGGAAAACCTCAAATGTTTTGAAGTACTTAGATTCAGCTTTCTGACATTGATGTGCATCCAATGAATGAAAAAGCGAAAGAAAGAGCTATTTTGCCCATTTTTCTATGCCTCATGACCTATCCAGGTGTTCTTGCAAAATTGAAGCTTCTTCTAGACTAAAGGAATGCTGGAGAAATGATAAAGGGAAAACATTTTCCATGTTCTTCCTATCAAGCTTAGAGATAAAACATGTACAATTCAGTACACAGTAAACCTATTTTTTTCTCAAGACATGCATTTCTAAACATTCTTAATTTGCATTTTCAAAAACATTTGGCAATTTTTAAGCCAAAATGTATATTGAAAATCTGGAACCCAATGAAAGATTAATTACAATTTGTACATGAGTCCAAGATAGCTACCCTCAGTTTGATATCCTTCATTCATACCTTCTAATTCTGAAGGTTGCAACCTCTACCCATCTGGGAGGATAACATGTTGGAGAAGGCTCTTCTAAAAGATGCAGCCCAAGGCAGTCCACACCGGAATTCCTAACATAAAAATCCCATAAGCCTCACTTACATGGATGCTGCTTTGGTCAACTATTTCCATCTCTATGAGACGAGACAATTCTTTTGTCACAAATTCTGCTGTGTGTTAACTGGGCAGACTCTCCTACTAAAATTCTAGTCTCATTGACTCCACACCACCATAAATGAAATTCTTTTCATATTTGCATTTCTTTTAAATGCCTTGAAGGTAGAGATGATTGCAACAACATCCCATTAAAATAAAGCTGAGAAAAAAATATACTGGGAAAAATCTGAGAAAAAATATATTGGGATTTTGCAACCTTTTAATTCTAGTTGACTATTGATGTCAGACATGTACACCAGCGGAAGAGTGTAACAATAGTCTCATGGCACAGCAAATCTTCATAATCCTGGGCTTGAAAGAGGAACACTGCTCTCCTTGCTCTGTTTTGTCCCCTTGACTCTCAACTGCAGTAAACATCTTTCTTGACCTCTATTTCACTCTGGAATGTTCCTTCCCCCTTCTACTTGTGTTAACAATTTGAGGAGGTCTCATATTTGCCCACTGCTGATCTTTACTGATCTTCTGTTCCCCCTTCCACTCTGCTGCTCCCTTTCTTTTTCCATTCCTTTGGCCTGACATGAAGAAAACTTGTTTTTAGTGAAAACAGCTTCTTTGGCATGTTGTTTGTGGTGTAAGGAAGCCCCAATGCCCTTCTGGGTTCAGCTGCACTGAAGCTAAATCACTCACTGCACTCAAACATGTTTAAGAAACAAAAACAAGACATTTTGGTCTGGGGTTTTTATAAGCCACAAATACCTCATGGTAATTGGCTAACCATGAGAGCAATTTAGTTCAAAGTATAAGTGTGCTATCTCCCCAGCACCAGTCTGCATAACTCTGCCCCTGGCTAGCCAAGCAAGTAGCAGGGTTGGGTTATCCTTGCCTGCATTCATTTTGCATCTATTTTTAATCTTTTTAGAGAGCCTTTATTTTTATTTCACTAAGAAAAATTAAGGCAAAATTCTCCAAACAATGTGTATATATTTGAACAACTATCTTAAAATGTTGCCTTTTCTTTTCCTTCAATTTTCCAAAATAGTTGAGAAGATAATGCAAGCACCGCAAACTTTACTTGCCACGCTACCACATACAGTTGGATGGTCAATATGAACAACTACTGTATTACACACATACAAAGCATATTTCAAGTTTCTTTAAGAAGGCACAATTATGTAATTATATTTTCAGATTGACAATATCCTGTTTTCTCTAATCTACATTACTGTACCGCTATATAAGTCTTTCAGCCTACAAGCCATTAGTTGCCTTGAAACAAGCACATCAAAACTGTTGCTGATTGTATTTGGATTTTCTTTCTTTTTAAAATATCTGAAAGGTTGAAGACACCTCTGGAGACAGGCAGAAATTACTGCTTCATCCAAGTGTCTACTTTTAGCTTTTCTGACACCGTTCCCTTTTGGCAAGATGAGGGAGAAACCAAAACTAATCAGAAGGTTATTGTCCATTTGGAACTGCTGCAGCAAATTATCTGGACGGTAGGTTACTCTGGGAGTCCACTGTTCTCTCCATGTAGATGTTTTCATCAGAGCTGGACCAAGACAGCCAGAAGGTAAAGAAAGTTGGACTGCTTTTCCCATTTCAAATACTGAAGCAGCCAGGATTAACTGTGGTTACCATCACTGACACTGTTATTTTCAAAGTTCTTTCAGCCAACTAAATTATACTTTGTGTCATACAATGATATAACAACCCTATGGTGGTCTGAATAATGCCACTGGATTGGATTGGATTGAGTATCCCTGTTTTGACCATGAAGCTTATGAAACAGTTGACTTTCTTTCAAGTTAATCTATCACAGAGAATCAAGAGAATAAAAATGAGGAGCGACTTCAGGTATGCTGCTTTGAATTCTTACAGTAAAGTCTCTCTCACTTTTGACTCCTGGAGACTTAATGAATATACCCATGAAGTTTTTTGAGAACAGTATAGAAGTCATTTCTCTCCACCTCTTTTCTACTTCTAGCCTATAATTTGGGATATTTTCATGGTCTCCCTCCTAGTACTAGTATTCCCATAGCTTTCTTGAGATCAGGTAAGGGAGGGGCTTTGGGACTACATCCCAAGGTGGGTTATAAACAGCTCTCAGACTAGAGGTTACAGATACCACCACCTTTGTTTGTGTTTTGAAGAAGAAATCACTGACTGGAAGAAGAATTATAGTAATTCCTTTCTTGGATAATCAGAACTGAGTGGCTTGGGGTTCTTTTTGCATCTGAGATTGACCTCACCTCCAAAACTAATTTATATTTATGAGCAAAATAAATGGAATAACATCAATAAGCAGGGGAGTAAAAAAGTAAAAGCTAGTGCATAAACAGTACCGTGAAGTCATGAAATAAGTAAATGACTGCTATTGGCAGTCCTCATTCAGTGACCACTTGTTCAGCAACTATTCAAAATTATGACAGCATCGAATGGAGGGATTTACAACAGTTCCTCATAGCTGCAGCTGTTGGAGCATCCCTCAGTCATGTGACTGCAATTTGTACACTTGGCAACTGGCTCGAAAGTATGACACTGGAGCATCCTGTGGTCATGCAATTGCCACTGCTGGCTTCTGACAAGTAAAGCTGGCAGATGGTCACATATGGCAGTCATATGCCTATAGGACATTGTGACCACATGAGATTCACATAACAACAACAATTGGAACTGCTGCAACTGCCATCGTAGATTGGAGAGATCAGATGACATTGTGTTTGCATCCACATCGCTAATCCCAATTACCATCATTAAACAAGAACAGCCTGTACAATATGCACACTCAAAACCAAACTGATAAATTGATAATAAAAATGACTGAGAGGAAAAATGCTTAATGACCCAAATATCTCAATACAAGTGCACAAAATGCCATCTTGGAAACTGCATTTTGCATACAGGAACCAAAATTAAAGCATGGGCCAGAGGTGACAAACTAGTTTAAAGAGGCTCAGGACAAGCTATATGTCATTCATAGACCTATTACCCAATAAGAGAAAAGTGATCGGGGGTTCAAGAACAATAGCTCAAAATATAGGTCCTTCCAGCATATGCCACCAAAAATAGTTGTCTCAGTTTGTCAACTGTGGTATTAGCATGCTGACAGTCTAAGCTGAACACTGACTGGCCAAGTGTTGTTGGTGTCCAGTAAGTAACAATTCTCCTTTCAAGAATAATTTCTTAGCATTTTGAACCAAAAGTTCAAAAGTGATCCTTAGTCTCTAAGCTTCCTTGGTAGACATGATCTATTCACAAGATCAGGGCAAAGTGCCTAAAGATGCAATCAAGGAATGCTGCTTTCACTGAACATACTCAAGCCAGGAATCAAAATTTAATTTCTTCATGTGTACTTTCACTGTGTGAAGATAGACTGTGTATTAGCTGTATAACAACATGTATGGAATCTTCTAAAGAGTATTAATTTTAAAAATGGACATATTTGTGTGCAAGATGGCCTTTCTTGCATTTGTATTGAGATCTTTGGGGCATTAAGCATCTTCCCTCTCAGTCATTTTTATTACCAACTTATCTATTTGGTTTTGAGTGAGCATATTATACAGGTATATATGGCCTTCAGCAAAGATCTTTGCATGCAGGTATCTCAAGCATTAAGGGCTCAGAAGAGACTAATAAATAAAGTCTAATAAAGTCTTTGGGATATCCCTTTTTGGTATAATCTGCTCTGGTAAGCTCAGTCTTGTAGTTTCTTTTTTGCCTGGATTTTTGGCTGCTACCGTATTTTAAATCTATTTCTTAATATATTTATAAGACATATATAGCTGCTCATGTTGTGTTTATAATCCTGAATGGCTCAGAGAAAAAAAAATTAAGAACATAAGAAGTAAAAAAAAAAACCCCACAAAAACCCCTGACACCCCAAAGGCAACACCCACCACCATCCATATTCAACTGTATTGGGCTCCACCGTCTCTCTATAACATGTTTGCCACCTTTTCAAGGTCTCCCATTTGTTCTTTACATTATGTTACCAAGAGCTTTTCTGCATGTTTCAACATTGCTTGAGTTGCATACCGCTTTGAGAGCTCATTAGGTACCCGGAAAGATCAATTTCTTGAGGTCAAAAAGTTGAATTCTCCCCCCCCTCACCCCAAGAGAAGTACAACTGACCTAAGCATTCTGGCTATTCAAAATGACTTTGAAGAGCCACTTGTTCCAAATTTGTTTTTAGCTGGCCTATGTTATTTTTGGTGTGTGGGCTAAGCCTTAGATTACTGAATGTTCTCTGTGGCTTAATTAATTGCAGAGACTGCATGGCTGAACTTTTTGAGATTTTATGAGCTACTATTTTAAATGACGGTCTTTCACTGAAATGATGTGCTATGGATTTATGTCTTGTATAAAAAAGGGGGTTCTTACCTGGTGCAATCCCCATAGGCTCACATCCAGATTTATTTTCTGGGGATTTTTATATTTAAGGCCCTATAGATTTGCCAATAATTTTATCTAAATGAGAATCTCCTAACTATCTAGAGTTTAAAGATATGGTATCAGGAAGGCAGCACTCAATGCATTACATGGCCTTTCATTGGTAGCCTCTGACATGTGGTCTTTTAGATGCTTTTGAATTTCAACTCGCAATAATACCAGCTTCCATGACCATAACAAAGAATGGCAGAAGACATTCTTCAGCAATGATCAGAGAGTCAAGTGTTCTTCAAGATACTTTAGATCTTTGCACTGGTTTATTATTACTATTAGTTTCTAAGGCTATGCAGTACCCCAGGGTTGAGTGTGAACACACTTTCATGGCACAAACACAGCATCCATCTAAGTGCTCTAGCAGATGCACGTTCCCTAGAACCAGATTGTTGCTACTGTAACTATACAATCCCCAAAAGAAGGGTTGCTAGTAAAGGCACTGTACATAGGAACAACATAAAGCACCTTTTGAAGATGAGAGCTAAACTTTGCAGAGCTCCAGTATTTTTAATATACTTAAATTGATAAGAGTGCAATTTAAAACCCATTTGTATACCAGACAGAAATGACAATGAATGGGTAGCACAAAAGTGTTATAAATAAATAAATAAAACTAAATTATTTAAATAAAATAAACAAATAAGGAACACATAATGAAAGTGAAGATATATTTCTCCTGAATTTTACTATGAAAAAATATATTCTGTAAATTTATCCAACTCTTTGGCTATTAGTGTTATTAAAAATATCTTGATTCAATAATACCTCAGTTTCTGCAAAATAAATGGATATGAATGAATGAGCAAAATAGAATAAAATGTGGTGGATCATTCTGTGATCAACAAAGCTTAATCAAAAGGTATGAACTACAGAGTTTATGTACATAACTGAAGTCATAAGTTCTCCACAGCTTCTATTATTCACTATTGTGACTACCACATAATATATTAACTTTGTATAAAAATACTGATATTTGTAGAAATGTGTATAAATATGTATTCAAAAATAGTTTTGAAGTGAACTGTGATAAAGGTTAAAAAGAGGAAAAGACTGGTCCATTTCTATTTGTTTTTTCAAAACTTAATAACCTGAGGCAAGCAAATCTGCCCAGGAAAAAACTGAAAAACAAGGCCTGCCACAGAAGGACTTTCCATCTATTTCACCTTTCGTGCAGACAGTTGTACAGAACAATATATAAAATGTGAGTTTGAGATTTGTTGTTCAGATGCCAACAAATGACCCATCTTTGTGACTCTTTTTTGGTAGCATTACAAAAGGAATATTAATAAAACTTTTAATTTTATTAGTTTAAGAAATAGTACACATGCTTCTAGCATCAAGATTTTTATCTCTTTTCAACTTTTAAAAATTGCAATAGGGTCTTGAATCTTTTTAGTCTAGTGGGCACATTTGAAAATCTGATACACTGAAGGCGTTTTTAAAGAATAACTATTACGGGACTTTCCTCCCGATTCACAAAGTAATAGCCATGGGAGGCATAACCAATTTACTGGCTGCTTCCTCTTGCTCCCCCTACTTCATAATGCTTCATACTAGCTTATCTTTGTCTTTTTCTGAACCATTCCAAACAAAATACTGTTCTCTAATCAACTATCATTTTTTATTTTCTATGAAAACTGATTGGATGTATTTGCAATCATAGGCATTATTTGGAAAGAGTTACTGCTGCTGCTTCACAGTAGGACATCTTCCTTTTAACATCATCAGCATTTTTTAAAATGCTATTTCTCAAATAGGAAGAAACATAGTAGTTACTGTATGTATCTACTGGCACGCTGGCACTGGCAGCGCTGTTTCCTTCTCAGATATCACTGTATTTATGTCCCGCTACTCTATATTTTAAGGGTAACAAATCTGATCTTGTCAAGAAAAAATCTTGATGCTTTGTCAAAATTTCTTAATAGTAGTTACGTGGCAACTGTCTATTCACGTTTCAATAATCAGAATAATATTTTCCCTTTGTTTTCTCAGTTTAAAGAAATTTTCCAGCAGTGTATCTTTCTAAAATCAGAGAGAATGGATTCAAGAGCAATTCCCAAAGGAATGTGTTTTGTAATGTTGACGTGATATCCCCAAATACTCACTTCAATGTACTCAATGTGCAAAAGGTTTAAAAAAAAAAAAAGATCTGTCTCCTGCAGATTTCCATATGCAGGTTGATGTTATGAAGGTTCTCCACTTACATGCAAAACTCTATAAACAATTTAGCTTGTATATTAAAAAAAGAGACATAAAGTATCTAGGACTGCTAGATACTATAATCTGCATATGTGAATGTTAGTATGTAGTTAGTATATTAGAATGTTAGTATGTTAGAATGTTAGAAGCTAGTATTAAAATAAACAAAATTTAATGATGTTAAGAAGGGACAGTAAGTGTTTGAATGAGATATTTTCAGAGAGATCAGGATTGGATGCTTTGAAATCTAACTGAAAAGAGGAATGAGGTAGAAAATATAATATACTGGACAATTATATAACAAAAGCTATTTCTTTTCTTAGTACATTTTCTCACCTAACATATGAACTCTGATCTAAGAATTCCTTCATAAACAAGCTGTTTTTTATTCATTTTTTTCTTCATTGCCTGAAACAAACTATTGGGGAACTGATGATTTCCAACATGTAAGTCCCATGATTTTATAAAATAATAACCACAACCATCCATTCTCTTGGATAAAGATCTCAGAGGAAGCTATTCCAAAATATGCAATTATGAAAAATATTAACTTTTTTCAGCCCCACAGAGACAGCACATCAGACTTCTGATTTCTTTTTTTAGAAAAAGAAATAAGAGGGAAAGAAAATCACATTAGTAACTGATCTTGCAAATCAAAATAAATCCATGTTCGTCTGGCACTCCAATGTACTAACTCAGCATTTGAGATGGGGGTGGGTTAGTTGTTCTTTGGCTCCATACTTTGCCAAGCTATAAAGCAGCTTGCAGTTTATTAAAACAAGAATAAGGAGGAACACAAGCTTTTCAGTGTGGAATGGCATTATCAAGCATTTTATATTATAAAAATATGGAACAAATAAAAAAAATGAAAACTTGCACCCAACTTTTTTTGACCTGTTATATAGCTACAGCCAAATTTTATAGTTAAAGTAAGAACCCTTGAAGTTCATTCCTATCCCCCCCCCACATTCCCCACTTCATTAAAAGAAAATAAATAGCCCAGGGCTACCAATAGTTTATACCTGTGATAGACATATAGATAATCCTCAAGTTCTAACTATTCATTTAGCAACTGTTTGAAGTTACAACAGCACTGAAAAAGGTGATTTACAACTGGTCCTTACACTTGGGATTGTTGAAACATCCTTACAGTCACATAATCAAAATTTGGGCACTTGATAGCCAGTCTCTATTTATAATGGCTGCATCATCCTGGGATCATGTCACCATTTGTGATCTTCCAAGCTAGTTTCCTACAAACAAAGTCCATGGGGGAAGCCAAATTTGTTTAATGACCGTGTGATTCACTTAAGAATTGGAGTGATGTGCTTAAACAATAACGGCAAAAGAAATCATAAAATTACTGAAGCTGGGATTCATGTAACAACCTCCTTTTTAGCAATGGAAATTCTAGTCTGAATTTTGGTTGTAAATTGAGGACTTCCTGTACACCCTTGAGAAAGTCAGAGGATTGTTTTATTCTGCGCTCTTCAATACTGACAACCAGAACAATGCACTGAGCCATGGTGATCTGTAAGCCAATGGGGATTAATAAGTATAGTTCAAAGCTTAGCATGAGGCATGAATTCCATCCCTGTAGCTATAAACCATGGCTTATGGTCAGCACAATGTTTGTAAATGATTACAGACTGAGAAAAAAACTACAAGTGTAGATAAGTATTATTTATATCTGTATATCTTTGATTAGAAAATCTCCTTTGAGAACTCAGCTACAAAACGCATACTTTGAATGACAAAGATCTGAGTGGATTAGTGGTAATAGTGGAGCTTTAACCACTAATAGCTCAGTCAGGAGACCCAAAGAAAAAGAGAATCAGAGAGCAGCTAAAGCAAGCAAAAAAGAAAGAAAGAAAGAAAGAAAGAAAGAAAGAAAGAAAGAAAGAAAGAAAGAAAGAAAGAAAGAAAGAAAGAAAGAAATCTGAGAGATACTGACAATTAAAATAAAAAAATGCTAACTTCCTAGTTGGTAGCAGGTGAATATTTAAAGACTTTGATTCGGACTTCCATTTTCTACTTGAGATTTTAAAGCCAAACCATGATTTGATCTTGGAACTTTCCTCTCTTGGGCTTATCTGTTCTTTCCTCCTCTATTTTCTCTAATTTTATTCCAGAATTATTATGATTACCCAATCATGATTACTAAACCCTAGATTATTTTCAAATGTTAATAGGAAAACCAAACACACTTCTAATCTGGAGGCAAATCAAGTTTATATATTTCCCAGTGACTCCATGCAAATGGAACATGAAATCATGGTAACTTGTGAAATTAGTTACCATGGACATTAGGAAATTAAGGCCGTGGTGGGATTCAGCCAGTTCGCACCGCTTCGGCAGAACTGGTAGCTAATTTTTTGGTGCTCAGGCCCAGAATGGACTTCCGGAAGCAGCATCCACACAGAGAACTGATTGTTCACATATCTGAATCATACCACTGAATTAAGGCCTTAAACAGTTAATCTATCCATAGTCCCTGAACATGACTTTGTACAAATATATATGATAAAGCTAATTAATCTACAATGCTTTTTCTAATGAGAAATAATATCCACAAAAAAGCACAATGACCCTTCATCTGAAAAGAATGACACAAATCTTTATTTTATTCCATGGTCATGCATCTAAAGCAGCTCTGTATTGATAAGCAGGCCTTATCTAAAAAATGGGTCCTTTGTTGCAAGATAATTTTTATTGCTAGATCCAATCTCAAATATATCAAACAACTATAAAGAAGGATATGTAATTAATCTATTTCTCCCACAGTTAAATAGCTATAGCATTTCTATATGTACCTGCTTTTATAGAGTAGTTTATAGAGTAGGGATTCTTTGTGTGGACTATGATACTGTCAACATAATATTCCATTTAGTTAAGTCAATATGAATACATTTGCAAGCGTAACAGTTTCTACCATATATACTAATATGTGTACATGTCATGATGCTCTACCATTTTTCTGCTTCTCTTTGTTTCTAAGGAGAAAGGAGGCCCTCTCCCTAAGGAACAAATGCATAGTGCCAGGATATCAGGCCAACACATACATTATTGGGTTCATGGAGATCTCCCTCAGACCGTTTGTGTACTTTTCTGAATTTCCCTGAAAATGAGATATATTGAATTAAAGGAGCTTTTTAAACTGCTGAGAGCCTATGCAAGAGTCTGATGTGCAACATGTTCTTTTTTTCTGGAATGTGCTGATCCGCAGGGGCCAATACTTTCTGGAAATAAGTATTCCAGAGTAGGAAGTAATCATGGCTTCCAGATCTGGCTTATTTCCTGATCACCAGAACAGCCAGACTGTCACATTGTCACATTCTTGAAGACAGAATTTTCCAGTGTTCTCCAAAAGATTTCATCTATTGAATGCTGGCCTTAGCATACAAACAGTTTGATACTACCTTTCTTCTCTTGCATTTTATAACAATGTAGATTTGTTCTGCTAATGATTTACATCTAATGATTACACTTTAATTACCTGATTGAAGAGGATCAATTCATCTCATCTTTTCAAGAAGGAAATCTTAATTTGAAGAGATCTGGAACCTTGGAGTTCTCCAGTAAAAAAATAGGTCAACAAATAACACAATAACAGAGTGGGAATCTCTTGTCCAATCTCTTCTTAAAAACCTCTATTGTTGGAGCACCCATAACTTCTGGAGGCAGGCTGTTTCATTGATTAATTATTCTAACTGTCAGGAATTTTCTCCTTAATTCTAAGTTCTCCTCTCTTTGACTAGTTTTCCAACCATTGCTTCTTGTCCTGCCTTCAGGTGCTTTGGAGAATAGCCTGACCTCCACTTCTCTGTGGCAATTGGAACACTGCTATAATGTCCCCCCTCGCCCTTCTCTTCATTAAACTAGACATACCCAATTCCAGCAACCGTTCTTTGTAGTTTTATGTGACTGCTCTAAGAAATAAATTAACTTCCTATATTATACAGTGTCATAACATGGATTTCATCCCACTGTTATTGATAGAATTAACTGCTAATATCCAAAAAGTTCTACCATCTGTAAATTTACTCTTGCCCATTACAGAGCAGGAATAGTGATACAGCATGCATAGATGCAATGGCACCCACCAAGCCACCAGGTGGCACCCACTGATTCCAAAATTTTAAAAAAATTAAAATGTCAACGTTAAGGAAATAAAAAAATCTATATATTCACAGAGGATGTATAGAGAATGGAGAAGCTCTCTCTTTTAAAATTTTATCTATTTTCATTTTGGAGGGCATATGCAATAGTAACAACTGCCTGAAAAACATTTTGGTTATAAAAGGAATTTATTCGTCAAATTCAAAAGCCCAACACAAGCAGAATGTATGTTTCTTTCCACATTGATATTGTAGTAAATTTAAATTTCTCATTTTGTTTTCACTTATTCTATAAAACCTATTAAGAGCAGCATAGCAATGTGTGAAATAAAAGCAAAATAAATTTCTCCTTTTTTGGTTGTTTCTTCATCCGTTTAAAAGATACCACTGAGAAAATGAAACTTTCACTCTGTGTTTTCCTGATTAGAAAAGCTTGTTGTTATAGAAATGGCTAGTGTGTATTAATGTGTATATATTAAGTATGTGCATATTAAGTATGTAAATGTAAAAAGTTGAGGCTGTAATATTACAATTTTATTCTACTTCCCTAAAAAGGGACCAAAGTCAATATTTTTCTTTCTTTTTTCCTTTTTTCCTACTTTCTTTCTCTTCCCTTTTCCCTCCCCCATTTTCGCACTATTTTCATTTTATTTTGCATTTTATATCCTGATAAGCTTAATAAAATTATTTTTAAAAAAGACACCATTGAGAAATCTGTAGATTATACTCCAAAATGTTCAATGCTTCTTCATTTTATTAATTTAAGATTAATGTTTTGTTTCAGATAGCTACTTTTAAGAAAACCAGAATTCTTTTGACCGAGGTAGTTGCAAATAATTAACAAACCACCCATTATTTATTAATTTCCATTTTCTTATTTAATACCTGACTTAATAAACTTACTTCCCAAAATAATACCTGCATCTGAACAACTTCAGAGAATGAGAACAGATTATATATTCTGACAGTTGCTGAATTTGAGAAACAATATTTCAATTTATCTCTAAATAAAGTTCATGTTTTGCTTTCCCCAAAGTTACATCCATTGCATTTTTAATCTATTTTTTATTTATAAATCCTTTACTTTGCAAATTTTAATCTTTGAATTGCTGAAGCTTCTTACCTTACATCTTCTAGTCAGCTCTTTTTATTTTGAGGTTTTGCATCTAAATTACATTCTTCGTGTCTGCCAAAAACTGAACTACAGTATTATGCTATGTCCTGCTAGCAGAGGAGTTTTAGCTGAAAAAATAACAAAATCCGTCAAGGGAGCAACTTCCTCTGAATGACTGAAAGACTTTTGCTATCTATTGCTGCACAAAGTTAGAAGAGATTTTTTCCTTTTGTGTTCCGGAAATACGTATAACCAAAACCAATGCTGGACTAACAAGAAATGTTTCTTCCATGTGTTCGGTTTGGCAGACACTGTAAACCATTGCAAAGAAACATGTGATGTTTATAAATACAGTAAGGCCAATGTTGTCATAACCTCTCAGTAGCAAAACACAAACCCACACACAAAAGCAGACAACTGTGTGGGAAAGATGAGCTTTAATTCCTTTAGCCAGTTTATAGCAAGCCAACATGTGTTGATATCTTCCCCCAAAGTAAACCAACTTTTATTAGTAGGAGGATATGCAAAGCACATATGGGACCTTTTAAATGCATTCTAACAAACCTCAGCCTCACCAGACTTCATTATTCTAACTACTTAAATATCTGCTCTGCCTGCCAAATATAGCTTCCATATTGGAATTCCAAAATCACTGGCATCATAGTTCTTCCATTTGTTGTGGCTGTGATCCATCCCAGACTATGAAAAACTGCCTAGCTTGATCCAAGGCATTTGTCTGGCTGTATTGATTTCCTCCTCACAACAACAACATTTCCATCTTGCCTTTTTGGTCTTATTTACTTCCTTCATGCCTTTCTGTGAAGGCATCTGGCCGCAGATTAATCAACCTCTCTCTGTAGATGGAATCAACACTAGAACTGCTTTAGAGTATTGAAATAAAGTGTTTTGCCTTGAAACAGGGTGAAATTTAAGACCTATCCCATTTTAATTATAATCCTTATTTCCTTCTGGTTTTCTCTAGTGTTCAATATTCAAATTCTTGAATACAATCGTGTTTTCTTTTAAGAATTCAAAACAACAGCATTTTCCTATGGGAAGGATTCTCATAATTAAGTACAAAATGTTATTTCAAATCTGTCTGACTCAAATCTGTCTGACTCTGTTCCATTAAGTCCGTTAATGGAACAAGGATTTATTAATCAATCAATGCAGCGGCCACCTGACTCTTAACAATATCTTAACATGACATTGATTGTATCATAATAAAATCTGGATTACTGTAATGAGCTCTAACTGGGTTGCCCTTGAAGATGCTTGGAAGTTACAACTTGTCCAGAATGCAGTGGCACACACACTGTTGGATACTCCTAGTTTTCCCTATGTTACGTCACTTCTGCATGAGTTGCACTGGCTCCCAGTTTCCTCCCAAGTGTAATTTAAGGTGCTGGTTATTTTAAAGTTCTACTTGGCAGAGGACCAGATTATCTTTGGGAAAACCTCTTCCTGAAGGTATCTGCCTGTCCCAACAGATTGGAGTTGGGATGTGCCCAATGATAGGCACATCCAGTTCCCTTCCCTTAAACCAGGGGTGTCAAACTCATAACATCACATGACGTGTTGCAACATATCGTGACTTTTTTTCCATTGCGAGCAATGGGGTAGGCATGGTTTCAGCATGACCCATCCAGCCCGTGGGCCGGCAGTTTGACATCCCTGCCTTAAACACTGCCTCCTGGTGGGACCTTGAAAATGTTTTTTTTTTTTGTTGCAGCCCCAGTCCTGCAGAATACCCCCCCCTGCTTGAGATATAACAGGCCTCCCACCGTTTTAACCTTCTGGAGATCACACAAAATCTGTCTAGTCCTAGAGATGCCAGGATAGGGAGAAATTATAGTAGGAGGAGAACATGATGTGTTGCATTAGGGATTTCTGGTGGTGATGTCAATCTTTTCTGTTTTTGGGGGGGAGGATGTTAGCTGCCCAGAAATTGGTTCTAAGTTGTGCAACTATACAAATGTCTTAAATAAAATAAATAAAAGAGAAAGAATTCATAAGCAGTCTGGAAACAAACAAACAAATAAATAATCTTTTCAACAGGAGCTCAACCATCAATCTGCCCCAGTCTGGGAGAATAGCTAGGTCTTCAATAGCATCCTGATCATCATCAGGTTATTCCAGAAGGTAATGCATAGAAAGCATATCATTCTATACCATCTATCAGAATCCAGATACTACTTGACTGAGGGAACTCAAAATATACCACCTCTGCCCAATATTATCAGAGGGCCCAAACTCATAGGACAGACATGTTAAACTCAAGGTCTATGGGCCAGATCCAGCCCGCGATGTGGTTAGATCTGGCCCACAAACAGACTACTGGGGTGATTTAGTAGTTAACTCCTCACTTCTTTAGGTGTCTTGTCAGTGGCAGCATTGCTAACACTGCTGCCACTGACAAGACACCTAAAGAAGCGAGGACAGGCAGCAGGAGCCTCTCCAACACGTGGAGCTATTTGGCAGCAGTAATCGTGGAGGCGGGCGGGCGGGCGGGCATGGCTAAAGCACACTCTGCCTGAGAGCAAGTTGCTGGTTATGGAAAGGAAAGGTAGGGAAGGAAAGAGAAAGGACGGAAGGTACTTAGGTCCTGTGTTTCAATCCTCCCTGCCTCATCCCCTTTCCCTCCTCCTCTTCCTTCATCTATGCTGCACGTTCCCACAAGTACTACTCAGCTCACAGACTTTTCCCCAAAGACAGGAGGAAATGCAAGACGGGAAGCTTGCGTGCGCCAAGTCTGGACCAAAGCTAGTTGAGAAACCCGAGCCACATGCTGAAATGCATGCACTTCCTTTGAAGCTGCTGCTGCCCATCTGGGCAAGAGATCTGCAGCTCGGTCTCTCTATTACTCTTTACTGCTCAGTCTCTCCAGTCTCAGGTTATTGGGACTCAAGAGTGCTGGGAAGAGTGCAGCCCCCTTATACTCCAGAAGATCCGGACTCACAGCATCCTACTGAGCCTCAAAAGTGGATACCTAGAGCACTCACAACTGCTTGCCTCACGGAGCACCTGGGACTTTGAGCTTTCTGTGTAGTCTCATACTCCATACATACATATTATCTGCCACAAAATGAGCATTGTAACACAGACAGTTAACTTTATAAGAGCCAAAGGTTCAAATCACCATCAATCTAAGTCTGTTTTGGAGGAATTACATTCTGAACTTGGTGATCTGCCCTATCACACACAGGTGTGATGGCTAGGTCAAGAAAAAGTGCTCAATAGATTTTTCAAGTTGCATAAGGAAATCTGTCAGTTCATGGAAGGAAAAGGAAAAGGCTCCACTGTATTTTGAGATGAAAAGTGGCAGTGTGAGATAACTTTTCTGTGCGACATAACTAAGCATCTTGCTGCATTAAATCTTCAGGGATGGGACCATGTGATCACAGACATGTATGATGCAGTGAAAGCCTTTCAAATTAAGCTGTGACTGTGGGAGATTCAGATGCAGCAAGGAAAATTGAGTCATCTTTCCTGTTGCCAAACAATCATAAACCAAGTCTCCACCGCTGTGTTCTCAGATGCTCGTTTTGCTGATAAGCTGAGCACACTTCCCATGGAATTTAGATGTCGCTTTGTTAACTTTGAAGCACAGAAATTCAATTCTGGACTGCTCAGTAATCCATTTGCGGCTGATGTGGAGAAAGCACCTGCAAACATACAGATGGAACTAACAGAACTCTGATGTAACAGCACCCTTAAGGCAAAGTATGATTCTGCAGGGCCCGCACAGTTCATCAGGTTCTTCCCTAAAATGATGCGCCAATTCCCCCCTACAAGCTACTCAAATCCCCCTACAAGCTACTCATATTCCCCCTACAGCTACCAGGCTGTCAAACTGCTGGCCCGTGGGTCGGTTTCATCATACCAAAGCCACACCCACCCCATTGCCGGCAATGCAAAAAAAGTTGCGATGTGTCAAGACATGTCACGTGATGTCGCGAGTTTGACACCCGTGCTCTACACGTTTGGTAGTACATACCTGTGTGAGCAACTTTTCTCTGTGATGAAGGTGAACAAAAACACACAGAGAAGTCTTCTCCCTGATGCATAACCTGATACTATCCTGAGAGAGTTTCCACAGCTCAGAACCTAACCTCAAGTATGAATCAACTTGTAGGCAAGAAAAGATGCCAAACATCCAGCTTGGATAAAATGGCATGAGAGAGAGAACTAAATAGCCTATGTGTTTTCTTTGTTTTAAATTTGTTTTTGCAGATGTATTTGAAATATTTGTTCATATTTGAAATATTAATCCTGTTTGGCCCATGTCTTAGACATAATGCACTCCTCAACTAATATGATACATAGTCTTATATGCAACTGGCCCTTTGAGGGCAATCATAATGCTGATGCAGCATTTCAGATAACCTGGTCTAAAGCAGCTACTCTTCTTCTAATTGTACGAGTGGTGACAGTAAGGAAAAATTAAGTACTTTTCCATACTATCTGTTACATATACCTAAGTGTGTGGAGAGGCAAATAACTATGGAAGAAGTTAGTGCAAAGCTGATGAAAAGATGTAAGATCATGAAGTACAGTTACCAACAGGAGCAGTTCAGCTGTCTCCTTCTCACATATATTTTACATGAGCAACTTGCTCCCCCCATTACAATACGGAGATCCAAAGAAAATCTATGGTGATAGGAGAGAAAAGCATAAAATACTCATAAAGCATCTACTGTTACCCCCTCCCCAATTAAAAAAAATATATACCTCTATTTATTTACATAGGTAGCCACTTCATTCTCTCATCACAATTTAGACTGTGCTTTGTCTCCATGTTATGTGTGATATGTATGATGCACCTTTTTTTGCTAAACTTTCTTATTACAATTCCTTATGTCTAATTTCAATGGGTTTTTAATGAATCATCAGTAGTTCAAATATTCATTGTTGACATTGCCAAATATTATTCAATAGTATTTTCTTCCTGGGCCATTCTTGTAAGATACTTGTAATATTCTATTTCTGTGTATTTGCTGTAGTTTTTCATAGCCAATGAATAAATAATATAGTAAAACTAAAAGTAGGTTCCGCAGTATAGTATATAAATAGGAGGCCATCTCCTAAATAGATTTTTTGATAGAAATGTTATACTGTAATTGTTCTATATTGTTGGTTGTATCTTATTTCTATTCCCAGACAAAAATAAATATTTTGAGCCAAAACGCAATATATAAAACTAGCTCAGTTTCTTCAGGGAGGTTAGTAATCGAAATGATTAATGCAAAATGATGGAGCAAGCCTCCATATCTAAAGATGGCAATCACCTGTGAGCCAAGAAAGATCTGGAAGTCCATTCCCTACCCATTACAAAGAGTGTCTCCTACCAAGGCTTCCATTAAGCCATTGTCCTGTCTCCGTCATAGATTTAGAATAGCAATCTGGCTTTATCATCTTTTGCTTGGAACTTTCCTATTTTCCAGCAACTATGGATTTGGGTTCTTTTGTAAAGGCACCTCTTTTTTGTCTTCTTCCTCAAAACATTTTGGTCTACATATTGTGTTAAAACATAATTTTGAACCATGTGCCCTAGGCTTTATTAGATTTTATTCTTGTCTCTTCTTTAAGAGCTAAAGAAATTTTATTTGGAGATCTCTCTTCAAGCTATTCTCAGTATAACATCCTGTGAGATAGATGGGATTGAGAAAGAACATCTGGTCCAAATCACCCAATAGGTTTCCATAAATAATAAGAATAAATGTCACATACATTCTTCTTTAACAGAGTGGCATTGAACAAGAAGAGCATATGCATGTTAGAACTGCTAAATATGTTTATGTGAGGGATGGTGGAGGATAAACAGATTGAATATTAGCTAATCTTATTAAAAGAGATAAACAGAATTAAGAGAATAAAGTCAGAGGGCTAGAAGAAACTTTAGGGTCATCCAGTTCAGTCTCTACCCAATATATGAATTCTCAGAAAAGTCTTTCTCAACGTTCACAACATTAAGAACTGTGAGAAGTCAATTCTCAGAATTCTCCAGGAAGGTGGAGTATTTGGGTAGTTGAAGGTCAAAGGTTTTAAAATTGCGAAGGTTGAGAAACACTACCTCAGATACTTCCAATCTTTTTTTGAAAACCTCCATGATTCCCAACTTTGGGAGGCAGCTCTCACAGTCAGAAAATTCCTCCTTATTCCAAATTTGGATTTCTCACTGTAGATCTTCCACCCACTGGTTCTTGTCCTATCCCTGGGTGCTTTGAAGAATTCACACACCGTATTTTAACAATATATCTCTATGTATTGGAAGATTGCTACCATGTCTCCCCTTTTCAGCTTCAACATTCATGGTGATGTTGATGATTAGATTTATAAGCTGCCAAATTCACTTCAACAGTTTTTCTTCTCTCAACAATAGCATGGTATAACAGAAAGCTTGCAATAGTGTGAATGAACCAAAAGCATTGATTCTTATACTGGGTGATATGGGCATGACCTAGAGCTACCGGTATTTGTAAGCAGTTTTTTTGAGAATCTATTTTGGAATTGCTGCTGCTAAAACCTTTTTTTTTCCAACAATTTTTTAAATTTTATTCAAAATGTTAAAATACAAACTTCATTTTTTTGACAAAAACAAAACAAAATTAGACAAAATATTTTTTTTAAAAAAAAAAACATTTTAAAAAGTGTCCCTGCTAAGACTTTTATGTAAAACAACACTCTGGTTTCTTTCTGGGGTTAATGACATTTTTCAAGACCAGGAAAAGGGGTAATTGGGTCAAACAGTGTAAGAATCTCTGGTCTAAAGCTAAGGCAAATAACATATCATTGAAAGTTCAGAATTTGACTATCAAAATCAGCAGGACAAGGTAGTGATGTAAGATACCTAGCAATTGCTTCTTTCCATGTATATATCACAGTTGCAATAATATATTACTTGAGAACAGGATTAGAGCCAATAGTTTAGTTTATCCTGCTGGAACAAGGAGGATGCAAAGCAACCTAAAGAAAAGCAGAATGAATCTGAAATTTTTAAAGAAAATATGAACAGAAAGCAAACAATTTGTGTTTCAAAAAAAATGGACCTCGGAAAGCGTATTGTTACCTAGAAAAGAGAGAGAGAAAAATACTTTTGATACTACCTGCTTTCTCTGAACAAGAAAATAAACTGGAAAAATGAAAGCAAAAAGAGAGGAATATATATTGAAAGATTTGGATCCAATATTTGGTATCTCTTTGCATCCAGCGTAAATTTTCCCTACATAATCTATTATTAACAGGGGTGAGTGAGTACATATGCCATCTTTCCGGATGCAAACTTGCTTCTGTTAAAGTACTGTAATTATAGCAACAGGCTTTTCAGCACTTGCTTACAATGTGTTGTGCCAGAAATCACAGCAATAGAAACTAATCATCACCTGGCTGGCTGTCCTGCCATTCAAAAGGAAAAGACAACCAAATGTGTAAAACAAGCCATCCAAATCTCAAAGCTGATACAGTACCTTCACAGCATATTAAAGGGCTTAGCTACATAGAGCGATTATTCCTTTGCTTTTTCTTCCTTCCTGACTAAAAATAGAATGTGTGCTTGTAAAGGTGCTTCCTTATACATTCTCTGTCCTTTCCCACCACTTCCTTCCTTAGAAACACTTATCTGAGGATTCTGAACAAGATACAAGCCATCTTCAACTGACTCTTTTCTGGTTGTGAAAGCTAGTAACATCCCCATCCATAGCAAACTAACTGCTGATCAGAAAATTAATTTCTAGGCAGAAGTGGATGTTTTAACTCACCACCTATAGCATGACATACCTCCACTTGGCTACCAGAGATCCAGGCAAGAGGTATAGAGGAATCACTCCACAGGAAGCAACACATTGTTGAGTTTATAATATATTTATAAATGTTAATTCTTGCTATGTTAATAACTGCAGCAATGCTTTGAACTTGCTATACAAAGCATGCTCTTGAGGAATTCTCAAACAAATGCAGAATTCTAAGTCCCTATTTTCACAGATGTTTTGCACAAATAATTAACTTCCATTTCAAAATCCTATGCAATCTACTAAAATCAGGCAGCTCCCTTGATGGCAATACTTTTCTGATGGAATTAATGTATTTTATTCAAAGAGAGTGGGCACTGAGATTTTGAAGGGGGAAAAGGTTTTTAAGGAAATATCTGATCTAAGCAGTAAAAAGTGGTGATTATTTCTCCTGGACAGCCTCCATTTGCACTATTTTAAAGTAGTCTTTTGTACCAGCAGTTATTTATTTTTAGTTTGGGAAAGCCTTGGTGATAAAGTGGCCATAAATGGATCCCAAACTAAAATTAACTTGATGCTTCCATTCTGTTTTACAAAGCTAGATACCTTGGGAAAAAAGTTTTTAGGAAAAGAACAACTACTTTCCACAGTATGAAAGATTACTATTTAATATCCATTCTGGTACAGAAGTCTGAAAATTTACGGGAACACCAATAAAAGCCCATGTACTTAAAATCATGGGAAACAGAATTGGATAGGGATGGGGCTAAGAAATGGATGCTATATATTTCCCCAAATGTAGCAAAAGGTGAACATTTGCATTTGGGTTTACAATTTGTGGAAGTTAACGATCATCAGTGCTAAGACCTGGGGCTACAGTACAGTTCTATAAATGCTTACTCTGTAGTTCAGTTCCACTGGTTTCCCTCCAGGAACTACCGATAGTCCTCAACTTACAACCATTCATTTAGCAACTATTCAAAGTCACCATGGTCACATGATCAAAATTCAGACACAATGGAAATTCTGGTCCCAATTGTGTTCATAAGTCGAGGGCTACCTGTATACCAAATATTGTGAGATTCCAATAGAAAAAAATGTCATACATTTCAGCTCTATCTATTATAGCCCCAACATCTCAGCAGGTATTATGGAAGGATCTAAGCTTCAAATACAATGAATCTATTTACAGTCTCAATAAATAAGCATTCTGACTTTTCATAAACAAGACGTGGGCTGGCATATGCTGTTCAATCGTTCCCACCTGGTTATTTTTACCAGCAAGGGTAACTAAAGTGCAGTTTAACTATTAGTTTCTTTGGCATGATGTGTGAACCAGGATTTCTGATACATCTCTATTAAACAAGAAATGGTAACCAAAAACAAATTAAGGTTTTTAACTTGGACTTATTAGGAAGGAACATAGATCAGCATTCCTGGTTTGAAAATGGTAGCAGTAACCAAATTATGGAAGAAAGTGCCAAGATTTGATTGTTCTTCATAATCAAGATGCAACCTGAATAAGTAGGTTTAGGAATACTAGTGTTTATCTATACAAATCTATATGATCATTAGGTGACACTAAAAGGAAACAGAAAACATTAACTCTTTGATACCATCTAGTGGTTACTCTAAGTTTGTAATCAGATCCAATAACCCTAGGCCAGGGGTTCTCAACCTTGGCGACTTTAAGACTTGTGGACTTCAATTCCCAGAATTCCTCAGCCAGCAAAGCTGGCTGAGGAATTCTGGGAGTTGAAGTCCACAAGTCTTAAAGTTGCCAAGGTTGAGAACCCCTGCCCTAGACATTATTGGCATGATGTATAATTGCAGCTAGTGACCAGTGCATAGCTTTTAGTAAACTATGATTTGGTTCAACACAACTGCCTTGATTCACACAACAGTACAGGCCCAAACAAAACAAAGTATAGTATGTTATTTACTAGGAAGATGGCGAAGAATATTTGTTGGCTCACAGCAATTAGTTAAACTGGTAAGTTTTTTTGTTTTGTCTGGCACATGTCTTTTCAGTGTGTGATTCCTTACTAATGAATTTATCCATGGATTACTTTTGGCTACTCTAATAAGCAATAAATGTATTTTTTTCAAACCACTTTATGATCACTGTTTATGATTAAGCGTTACAATCAGTCCCAAGAGCAGTTACTTCTAGAATAAGTACAATGTAATTATACAAGATACAGAACTACAAATTATCCAACCATAACTCAGCATATGGCAGCAACCCAGGATGTATGATTAGTTTGATTCAGTGTGTGTGAACCCAAAATATTTGATTGATACACTATGTTTAACTTAAGTAACTTATCTGAACTCAGACACTATGAAAAGAAAGTGACGGACAAATCTTAATTTGCCACTCAAGCTTAAGTTAAACATTTGCAACATTCCCTCAATTTTACAGCCATTATTTAACCGGTCAAATGGCTAACCTTCTTTTTAACATTCTCTCTAATGTGACTTCTTTTAACACATTTGGCAAAATAATTAAGGGGGGGGAGACAAAGGGAGGTAATTTTCACACATTCGTGTCATTTTTATTGCCCCGCAGAAGCAGGTTCTCAAATGAGAGAACCAACGAACACTAAATAAATGAAGGTCTTGCACTTACCCTTACATCTCCATTGATAGTTCTGGGCATGTGGTTAAAGACATGGGCAGGATCCTTGTTGTAAACTTTAAGGAAAGATTTGTCTTGAATATTCCTAGAATTAAAAATAAAACACACATGCACACATAAGGGAAGAAAGGGCTTCATCTCAGCTCATTTACTTTATTTGAATAATCCAGGTAGTGACTGATGAATGAAGAAGCTGTGCATTGCATGAACAATAAAAACACTGCTCACTCATCCCCTGGAAGGGAATTTTATTCTAAGATGAACTCATTTCAAGTTTCATTAAAGATGCTGTAATAACAGTACAAAATCCAACACATTTAATAAGCATTTTTATTGGCTTTTATCAGTACCTTATTACCAAGGCAGTCATATCTTCCCTCTGATTTGAAGTAAGAATACATATTAAAATAAAGCATCAAAACAATATTTGTCAAAGATCCTTAGGAGTAAAATGCTTGAGTAACAAATTAACTCAAATCGTTTCAAATGCATAAAGTGAGATCTATTGCTGAAGAAACGTAAACAGCTTTAAACTGCAAATATCTATAAGACATGCTCAATATTAAAATGTTTTGTTTTTAAATTCTAAAGATGAATTTTCAGTTAACAAAATTGATATCTAACTCCATAAATTAAAAAGTCAATGGGTTTGCCATTTAGTTTAAAACCTACCTTACAGTTTACAGATTAGAGGTCTGCAGTAAATCCTGCTGTTTTCTCCTTCTGCAATAAAGGCCTACAAAGAATATAATCTAAACACATTTATGTCCTTTTAAAGTTCTGATGCCTTTCATTTAGTACCAATCATCGTGAGAGAAACTGCATGTTACACTGAATTCCTCTACTCCAGGTGCAGTTATATGTTTAGTGGGCTGATCTTAATCAGTGGGATTATCATTTTGATGGGGGGGGGGAAGAGAGAGACATGGTGAAGGATTTTTGGACAGGTCTAGTTTCTTTTAAAGTTACAGTGATGCTGGTAGTTGCTTTGAATCTGTAACTAGTTAGAACTTGCATTGCTTCTATCAAATTCAAGCAATCTGCCAGGAAAAGTCAGAGAGCTGAAAAGACGAAACAATGTTCACTGTTAAGAAATGTAGGGTTAATTAGATGTTTAGATATAATGAAGTCAGCGCTGAGCAAAAACCACAAGAAAAATATATACCCACGGGCAATGGAAGTTTATCGCAATTTACGATGGTGCTGAAAAAGTGACTTATGATCCATCCTTAAACTTAGAACTGTTGCACTACCTCCTGGGGTCATGTAATTGTAATTTGTGAACTTGGCAATTGGCTCACATTTATGACTGTTCTTGTGTCCTGCAATCATGGGATCACAATCTGCAACCTTCCCAGGCAGCTCCTGACCAAGCAAAGTAAAGGGGAAAGCCAGAGTTGCACAACTACAGTTAGTCCTCGACTTACAACAGTTCATTTAGTGACTTTCAAAGTTACAACTGCACTGAAAAAATTGACTTATGACCATTTTTCACACTTACGACCACTGCAGTATCTCCTGTGATCATGTGATCAAAATGCTTGGCAGCTGACTCATATTTATGACGGTTGCAGCGTCCTGGGGTCATGTGATCATCTTTTGTGACGTTCTTACAAGCAAAGTCAATGGGGAAGCCAGATTCAATTAACAACCATGTTACTAACTTAATAACTGCAGTGATTCATAAAATGTTGTAAATGGGGCAAAATTCACAACAAATGACTCACTTAGCAAAAAAAATAGGGCTCAATTGTAGTCATAAGTTGAGAATTATCTGTTTGTGATTCACAATGACCATATTAAAAATGGTTGTGAAATCAGATCCAATCATCTGATGATTCAGTTAATGACTGCAATGTTTAGTGACCAAAATTCTGCTCCCAACTGCGATCTGTCTGGCTGGGGAATTTGGACGCTGAAGTCCACATGTCTTAAAGTTATCAAAACTGAGGAACACTGAGCTAGCTCTTTCCTGCTTTCTGGTGTTTAGTATTAAAATTGATCAAGATAAATAAGGCTGTTCTAAGACAGCAGATCACAACTTTTCAATCACAACAAACTAAGGCTGAAACTGAATATGTAACAGAATGAAGAGGCAGCATTATTTCTATCATCTTCTCTTCAGTGTTAATTTTTTACCTACAGATTGTCTGCATATCTTAGGAACACAAAAAGTTGCTTTTTTTCAATTTTGTCAACATTAGCTGGCATTTCTGGCATGAGTCTTGCCACTCCTGTTTGGACAGCACATCTAGATCCTACGTGCTGGGCTAAATAGGCAGGCACATAAACATGTACACCCACACAAAGATAACGTTCAAAATGTGTTCTTCCATCAGTAATCTAAAATTGCAAATCTACATCTCCAGGCTCTATCAACTCATTTTTCCACACATGTAGATGTCTAAGCAACAGCCATCTGGCAGACTGCCTGCTGGGATCCTCTTTGTAGTGCAGAACACAAAACTGTCTGCAGAAAGTTTTTTCAACCTTAGGGCCCAACATTGAACATCCCCCTCCCCCAATTATCTAGCTTGTTACCCCCTTTGCTTTTATAAAAGTGCTGATTTTCACATTTCATAGCCTTTTCAAGATTTTATGACAAGCTATTCAAATAATGTACCATATCTGAAAGGAAAGATAAAAGTCACCAGCAACAGCATTATCATAATAATTAGAAAAATGACAACATTAAGAAAAGTCTGTCCTTTACAGAAATGTTTTCTGAGTGGGGAGTGCATGTAAGGGATGACTTTGTGACCTGGAGACTGCCTGGACTAGTCTCTGTAATTTTCTTGGCAAGATTTTCAGAAATGGTTTGCCCTTTCTTAGGGATGAGAAAGAGTGATTGGCTGAAATAACAATACAAATGACTATTGTTATTTCAAGGAGTTTAGTAGTATGTTTTTATTGCTCCTTCATATTAAGAAAAATCTAGAAGTTTAGAGTTCATTCTGAGTTAGCCTGCCTAGTATTTTACTCTTGTTTACTGAATAAAGGGGAGATGGGGGGAGAAATCCTCATATAGCTTCAAAACTTTTCTTGCTGTGAAACTCTCAGACTCTCAGTTCTCATCCCAGAATCATATACCACTCAGTCAAGATCAGGTCTTGCAATCTCTTGCCCACAGTACAGTCATGATGTCGTGGTATCAGATTTGATAAAAATCTTAGCGTTGCTATGGTTTCTTACGAGCTTTTGCACAAAGTTCAACCACCCAACTTCCACTGGGTACTGTGGAAAATGGCTGCCCTTGGTGTATCTTACTGTTATTAAGGAGCTCTTTGCAATTTGTAAAAGATTTGGGTATCATCTTGCTTTCTATGCATGCTTTTTATGTTATGCTTTTACATTTGTTTGCTTGAGCTAATAAAGCTTAAAAAGGGCGTTGTCTTACCTGAACGCCTTTTCTCAGCATGATGATGGATAATCCACGGATTGGGTTTCCTGAAGTCCCTTCTACCCAATTAGACTAAGATTGAGAGATAGTCACGCCTCTTGCTGGGTCATGTTTACCCAGTTCCGACAAAGGCGAAGCAACAGACAAAGCCAGACGCGTTGGTTTCCAGACTCCTGCCACAGTGCCCAATAATCAGTAAAGGGCGGGAGTGGATTATCCATCATCATGCTGAGAAAAGGCGTTCAGGTAAGACAACACCCCTTCTCCAGCACGAGGATGGATAATCCGTGGATTGGGACATACCAAAGCCTGCCTGTCCCTGGGGGGGGGGGTAACAGACGGGGCATGTGATGCAGGAGATGATACTACCACCTGTAATACTCTATGGCCAAAGGCAGCACCAGCAGAGGCAAAGCTATCAATTTTATAGTGACGGATAAATGGGGAAGGCGAGAACCAGGTCGCTGCCCTACAGATGTCGTCAATGGACGCAGAGATTGCAGCACTATGAGTAGAGTGAGCTGTGATACGTGAAGGAATGGCTAAAGACTGCGATTGGTATGCCCTGGCAATACAAGCCTTAATCCACCTGGCAATAGTGGAAGAAGAAACCTTGAGTCTCAAGGCAGGATTGAAAGAGAGGAAAAGTGCCTCTGACCTATGGAAAGAAGCAGTCCTTTTAATGTAAATGCGTAGCACCCTGCGAACATCCAAGGTGTGCATCTGCGTTCCAAGTCACAAGATGGACTAGGGCAGAAACTCGGCAACACCACCTCCTGTGACCGGCGAAACAAAGAGTTCACCTTAGGAATGAAGGTGGGATCCAAACATAGGATCACGCAATCGGGGCGAAATAGGCAGAGATCCTCCCTGACCGAGAGGGCAGCCAATTCAGATATGCGCCTGTCTGAGGTCACTGCCACTAAAAAGGCCACCTTCATAGATAAGAGATTGAGATCACAGGAACGAAGTGGTTCGAAAGGCGACCCAGTAAAGGCCTGCAAAACTCTTGAAAGATCCCAAGAGGGGTACCGATGAACCGTTGGAGGTCTAGTATTAATTGCCCTCTTTATGAAGGAATGGATTACCGGATGGTGTGCAAGTGAGGAAGAGTCGTCACAAGAAAGAACTGTGACCAAAGCCGCAACCTGTCTCCTGATAGTACTAGGAGACAGACTCTTATCCATCCCGTCCAGTAAAAACTGTAGCACCTGAAGCATCGTGAGAGATGACAACTGGACATGATGCTTGGACATCCAAGATATAAAATTCTTCCAAGTAGAGTCATAAACTCTATTAGTTGACGGGTGTCTAGATGCTTGGATCATATCAATGACCCTTGGAGGATAAGGTTCCTCAATCAGATGTCTCCGCTCAATTGCCATACGGTTAACTGTAGCCATTGAGGGTTGGGATGTCGAAGCGCCCCTTGACTGAGTGCTACAAATAGGTTCTTAGTAGGCAGTAGAGGTGAGAGAAACCAACTCCCAATGAAAGACAGTTCAATTATACTGTTGCAATAAATTGCCAGAGGCAATGACAAGTGGATGTGGCTGGGGAAAAATGCTTGGAGATTGTCTCCACTAGGTTAGCCCTCCCCAGAAATGGGGGGGAACTGTTCCAGCCACTCAGTAAGACCAGAAAGGTTAATTTAGCCTTAAATCTCTCTTTTGTTGCTGACAAAAGAAGTTGAGAAATTAAACTGTGCAATAAGTATTTATTTTTTATTTATTATTTTTTTAAATTCCAAAATGGCGACCACCAGCCATGTGGCGATCAACCTATGGCCCTAACGCTGGCCCTGCAGTACAGGCCTCACCCAAAAAACAAAATGGCAGCCGCCAGCCACGTGGTGACTCGCCGGTAGCCGCGATCGTCTGGACAAAGCTTGGACAATCAGCTGCCGTTCTGGGCTTCCGAGGTAGTCCCTCAATCGTCCAAGTCGATCGGAAGGCTCCGCGATACTGCAAGCCTTGCAAATAAAGTGAAACAGGCCCCGCGCTGAGGTGTCAGCAGTTCGGGACGTACTGCCGTCGCCCTGGGCCTCCGCAGAGATCCGCCGACCAGCTGGATCGAATGGAAAGCTCCGTAACTCCTCAAAGCCCCGAAAAGCAAAAGGTAAACAAAGAAACCTCGTGCTGAGGCTACAGGCTTCTCAAAGCCCTGAGCACTCAACCGGAAGAAACACAAGCCTTGTGCTGAGGCTGCAACAGCCGGGGAATGTAAACAAAAAGGACTCGGAGGGGAGGGGAGGACCCGAAGGAGGAAAGCACAGGAAAAATACAGTGTTTTGAAGAGAAATTAAAGGGGAAAGGAAGGAAAATCCATGGATAAGAATAAGGGAAAACAATTTTTTTAAAATAAACTTGAGTCTGGAGAGAAGCACCAACGCGTCTTGTCTGGGTAAAGACTAAGACAGAACTGGGTAAACGTTACCCAGCAAGAGGCATGGCTATCTCTCAGTCTTAGTCTAATTGGGTAGAAGGGACTTCAGGAAACCCAATCCGTGGATTATCCATCCTCATGCTGGAGAATTCCTCGATTTACTGAAATGTTCATTGTCTTTGGATCCAAAACAATCAATTGCCTTTCAGTAAACCAGTATTTTATTGCACACAGCTAATTACTGAATACAAAAAGCCATTCATGGCAGCCAATTTGTGATAGCATCCAAAGCATAACTTCAAACTCTGTCTTTGATTTAAACCTAAAATATTTGAATATCTTCAACACATGTGATGTACACTTTCTTCTCATATTAAACATTTTCATACTTCAGGGGATAATTTCTGCCCTGATACTTGCCAAAACACTGGTCCAAGCTCATCCAGGTGGCTTCATGCCTAAGATGGAACCAGAACGCATGGTCTCTTGGCTTCTAGTCAGATGCCTTAACCACTACACCAAAATGGCTGTCAAAGAAATGTCTTCTGATCAATAAAGAAATCAGAGCTACTTGGTGCATCCTGGGGGAAGAGGTGATGGCAGAAGGCACCAATCTGCCTTTTGGAAAACCAGTAATTTATTGCACACAGTTAATTATTGAATACAAAAAGCCATTCATGACAGTCATTTTATGAAAGCATCCGAGGCATAACTTCAAAGTCTATCTTTGATTTAAACCTAACATTTTGAATCAACTTATGTGATATACACTTGCTTCTCATATTAAACATGTTCCTACTATAGAGGATAAATATAAATGGATATATTTTGTTGGTAACAAGGAGGCATAGAATAACAGGAAGCATGTAGCACTTCCTAGACCACTGAAATTATTACAAAGTTCAGGATAATTTTAATTTGTTACATTTCTTTTTTAACCGTTAAGTTCTATGGTCATATAATGTGCTGACACATATTTCAGAAACCTCCTGCAAATGATTAATCCAAATTTCTGGAAAGAGTAATGGAGTACTTCTACATCAACTTATCAAATAGAAAAGAAAGAGGAAAATGAAGCATTAAAGACACAGATAATGTTTGCAAAGATATCTTTCTAGATCAGAGGTCCCCAACCTTTTGGTCACCAGGTATCAGTTATGTGGAGAGAGATTTTTCCATGAACCAGAGGGGGTGTGGTTTTGTGTGCTGCCTGCATCCCACGGATGGGGCTTTGCTTGTTTGTGCGGTCCGGTTGCTGGCATACTACAGCCTGGTATCGGTCCATGGACCCGGGGTTGGAGACCCCTGTTCTAGATGTTTTAGTTCTGGATTTATTCAACACTGGAATGTCACAACAAAAAATTACTCCAGGAAGACTGAGATTCTTGAGAAAATATTGGAATATTGCATGATTTAAGGGAACTTAGAATATTGCATGATTTAATCGTCTTCAGAATATCTAACCATTTAAAATTTCTTTTTGTTTTTTAAAAAAACCTGGGAATGGGAGGAATTATCAGGAGACACTACGAGCATCTTGGCACTTCTGGCCAACATATTGCCAATCTTTACAAAGAAACCTACCTCAAGCCATAGAATTTCACTTACCTCACATCACTTAATTCATAATAGATGTTTCTGCTCTCATCCTTGATATATATTGCCACACTGGGAGATTCCAACATTTTCATTGTCAATTGTTGGGGAAAGGCACTTACAAAGAGGGCACGAATAGTGTCTGTGCTTGTAATCTCATTGGGCATCCTTAGCTGTTTAGTTTCATCTCCATACTGAAGATATAAAACCCCTAGAAGCAAAAGAAAACATAAACAAAGCAGAGTTTTAAGCTTCAAACTAGATGCACACACTCATATTTATTCTTTCAATTCAATATTGGAAAAAAAGATAGAATTCTCTGGGTTACTCATTATATTTTGTCAAATCATACTAAACTGTAAAGGAATTTTTTATCCTGTACTCCTTTACAACAGTTTTATTACAAGATCCCAAGATTCACTATTTGCTGCAAACTCTGCAGTTTTATAAATAAGTTTTTACACTGTGTAAACCAATAGATTTGTCCAATTTACATTCTAAAAGTGATGGAAGAGATGATGCTATTTATACCTCAATCCTGAGCACCACATGTAAAACTATTAATGTATAGGTAATCCCCAAATTACAACAGTTCATTTAGTGACTGTTCAAAGTTACAACAGCACTGAAAAAAGTGACTCATGATCAGTTTTCGTATTTACAAACACAGCAGTATCCTCATGGTCACGTGATCCAAATTTGGATGCTTGGCAACTGGCACATATTTGTGACGGTTGCTGTGTCCTGGGATCATGTGACCTCCTTTTGTGACCTTCTGACAAGCCAAGTGAATGGGGAAGGCAGATCCACTTAACAACCCTGTTACTAACTTAACAACTTGCCACAATTGTTCACTTAACAATTGTGGCATGAAAGGTCATAAAATGGGACAAAATTCACAACAACTGTCTTGCTTAGCAACAGAAAATTTGGGCTCAATAGTAGTCATAAGTAGAGGATGGCTTGTATTGACCCTCAGGATCTGTAGGCTGTTCAAGTCTGGATGAAAGGAACGTTGGCTTACCTGAACTCCTCTTCTCAGCATGATGATGAAGAATCCACCAATGGGTTATTTCAGTCCTCCTGCTCAATCAGACTAAGTTGTCAAGTTGTCACGCCCCTCCTTGACTGGAACCTCCCAGTTTCATTGACGGCGTAGTCAATGACAACAGTTCAACGTGATGACTCTCAGAGCAGGTACAAGGAAAAAAACAAGCCCCTGGCATGGACCTAACTGACCTCTAGAGGGGAGGGCGTGGATTCTTCATCATCCTGCTGAGAAGAGGCGTTCAGGTAAGCCAGCGCTCCTTCTCCAGCATAATGACTGAAGAATTCACCAATGGGACGTACCAAAGCTCCTGGTGTCTCTATGGGAGGGAGTCAGTTGGGGCCTGTAACCCTGATGCCGGCACTACCTGTTGGAGAATTCGTCTACCAAAGGCGGCCTCAGCCGAGGCAAATTTGTCCAGACGGTAATGCCTAATGAAAGGGGAAGGCGAGGACCATGTCGCCGCCCTGCAAATGTCCTCAATGGACGCTTGAGTTGCCCACACCGCCGATGTGGCAGCACTGCGGGTGGAGTTTGCCGTCACATAACTAGGAACGGGCAGGGCAAGTGATACGTACGCACCTGCTATGCAAGCCCTGATCCACCTACCTATGGTGGAGACGGATACCTTTTGCCCCATGGATGAAGGTTAAAAGGATACAAACAGGGCTTCAGACTTATGGAAGGCCGCTGTGCATTTGATATAACAGTGCAAGACTCTACGTACATCCAATGAGTGCCATTGCCATTCCAAGTCATGTGATGGGCGGGGACAGAAGTCTGGAAGAATAACCTGTGATCTATGGAACACTGTGTTTATCTTAGGGATAAAGGAGGGATCTAGCCTAAGAACCACCCTGTCCTCATGAAACATGCACAGGTCCTTCCTGATTGATAAAGCGGCCAGTTCCGAGATGTGCCTGGCGGAGGTAATGGCTATCAGGAAGGAGACCTTAAGTGACAGGAACCGCAAGGAACAGGTTTTAATGGGTTCAAAGGGTGAGGAAGTTAGTGCCTGCAGAACCCGGGGTAGCTCCCAAAAGGGATACCTGTGAACCACGGGAGGTCTGCTATTGGTAACTCCTTTAAGGAAGGAGCGGACAGCAGGGGGCTGGGACAAGGACTCTGATGAGTCCCAGGAAAGCACCATGGAGAGAGCCGCTGCCTGTCTATGAATGGTGTTGGGCGACAACCCGTTGACACCCTCCAACAAGTAGTCTAATATCCTTGGGATGGTTACCTGGGACAGACTCACGTGATTCTTGTCACACCAGTGACAGATGTTTCTCCAAGTATGATTGTAAATACGATTAGTCACTGGTCTCCTAGCAGCCTGGATCATGTCAATTACCCTTGACGAATATGACTCCTGAGTTAGGGTGCGGCGTTCAAATGCCAGGCGGCCAACTGTAGCCATTGGGGGTCTGGATGTTGTAGATCCCCCTGCATTAACCGTATGCGACTGTTGGGGCTCCGCCACGGAGCTGAGGTGGAGAAGCTTACTAGGTCTGCAAACCACGGTCTTCTGGGCTAGTGAGGTGCAATAAAGATTAACTCTGCCTGCTCCTCCAGGACCTTCCTGACAACTGCTGGAAGCAGAGGCAGCGGGGGAAAGGCGTACAAAAGGCCTGCGGCCACGGGCTGCATAGGGCGTCCATCCCCTGCGCTCCCCGAGAGAGGAAGAGTGAAAAGAATCTGGGCAGCTGGGTGTTCTCCGGTGAGGCAAACAGGTCCACAATCGGATGACCAAACCTGTCCGAGACCTCCCTGAAGATATCCAGGTGTAACCTCCACTCTGAATGGTCCACTATCGACCTGCTGAGGAAGTCTGCCTGACAATTCACCTCTCCCAAGATGTGCTCGGCCCTGATGGAAAGCAGGTTGCTCTCTGCCCAGGAGCCCAATGCCTGAGCCTCCATCATGAGTGACCTGGATCGAGTGCCCCCTTGCCGATTCAGGTGAGCTTTTGCAGCCACATTGTTCGTTAGGACCAGCACATGTTGCCTCTTGTTTGGAAATGCTTGAGAGCCAGATGGATTGCTCTGAGCTCCAACCAATTTATGCTGTACTTCAGGTCTGCCTGTGACCACTGTCCCTGAGCCATCTGAGTTTGGAGGTGTGCATCCCAACCGAAGAGACTTGCGTCCTTGGTCACAAGGATACAGTGAGGCTCCTTGAAAAGAATCCCCTTGCGGATGGCCAAAAATGTCCACCAATCAAAAGAGAGAGATCCTAGCGAGGGACGCGCACCAATTGGTTGGAGATACTGGTGTGTTGTCTCTGGTACGAGAGCAGAAACCACTGGAGGGTCCGGCCATGTAGTAGGGCCCACGGCACTATAATTATGCCGGATATTAACTTCCCCAGGAGTTGGGAAAGAAGAGCTAGTGTCACTGCTCTGCTCCTGTGTACCCTGAGGGCCAGGTCTCTGGTGCTCCTGCACCGTTCCTCTGACAGAAACACATGGCAAGAATCCGTGTCTATTACTGCACCCAGGTGTAACAGGCGGGTCGAGGGAGATGTCTGGCTCTTTTTGAAATTTATCAAGAACCTGTGGTTCTGGAGAGTCCTGATAGTGAGGGCCAAGTCCGACTGGGCAGTCATGACGGAATATGATTGGGTCAGTATGTTGTCCAGGTAACACTGGACGTGCACCGGAACCAATCTCAAGTGAGCTGCCAGCACCACCAGGATCTTGGTGAAGACCCTGAGGGTGCAGGAAAGGCCGAATGGTAGGGCCCTATACTGGAAGTGGCGGTTGAGATAACAAAACCTCAGAAACCTACAATGCTGAGGGAGGATGGGAATGTGCAAATATGCCTCTTTTAGATCTATTGAGGTCATGGGATCTCCTCGCCTGACACTGCCCAAGATGGAATGAAGCGTCTGCATTTTGAACTTCCGGTACTGGAGATGGAAGTTCAGACCTTTGAGGTCGAGGATTGCTCTCCATCCCCCTGAGGATTTGGGGACTACAAATAGGATGGAGTAATATCCCTGTCCCTCCTGGTTCAGGGGGACCACCTCTATGGCCTTGATGCTCAGTAAGTGTTGAATGGTGTCCTCCATGAGCCCTCTTTTTATTGGGTTACTCATGGTTGGACAAGAGACAAAATGGTCTATGGGCGTGGATTTGAACTCCAGGGACAGGCCTTCTCTTATGGTGCACAGAACCCAGAAGTCTGTGGTTGTGTTTTCCCATTGGTGGATGAAAAGAGTGAGTCTGCCGCCAATGGGGATCCCCCCTAAGTCACTTGGTATGACAGAAGGGACGACCACCTCTGCCACAAAAGGAAGACTTGTTCTGGGTCTGATACCAGGACTGGTCCCTATAGCTCATCCTGTCAAATGTACATTCTGTTTTGGGAGCTGAAGGCCGGTAGGATTTTCCCATCTCTGTGGTAGTGCCAGTCTGAAAGAACTGACAGTGAGGAGACATCCGCCATATACTCAGAGGTCGCTATGAGTTTGGTCAGGTCCTGGTGGACCCTGACCTCCTCCAGGGGAATTCTGTCCTGTAGCTGTCTAATCCAGGTAAGGGAGATTCTAGCGAAGAATGAGGTAGAAGTTGCCGCCTTCGCTGCCCATGCAGATGCTTGAACTTTGCGCAATGCTAGTTCAGATTTCTTATCTTCCGCCTTAAGGATGTCAGAAACATCTGCTGGAAGACTGGCTGCTGAGAAAAGTGGAGCTAGGGATTCATCCACTTTGGGCACCTCCAATAAGTCCGTCAAAGTTTGGCCCATGTCCACAATCTTGCCCTCAGCCGCTCCCTGGGATGGCTGAGCTGCCGGTGATTCCCATTGTCCCTGAATATTCTTCAGGAATAAGGGGGGACAAGGTATTTGTAGGCATCTAACTACTGGTTCAGCAAACAGGGGATTTGTGTTTTGAGTGGTGGAAGACTCTGGGGTGGGGACCGGGTCTGAGGTGAGCTTACCCGCTCTGCAGGCCCTGCGCAGTAAGGAAGGAAAAAGAGAGGTTTTGAAGAGCTCTGCCATGGGCTGGGAGTCTTGTAGAGGCTCCTTGCAATCCGACCACCGGTCTGCACCTTCATCATAATCAAAAATGCTGGAAACCTCGGAATCCGGTGAGTGGGATGGTAAGACCATGCCGGAATGATCGAGTGTAGGTTGTAATGAGGTAGTGGGTGCTGATGAGGACCTCGATATGGGTGGTGTTTGATGATGATGACCCGATGAGGCCATGGCTTGATGAACCGCCTGCGATATCAATGATTGCAGCTGGTCGGCAAAGGAAGGCTCTTGCTGAGGTTGAAGGCCTGCGGCAGACAGTGTGAATGTCGCTGAGGGTGCCGTGGAGGGGCCTGGCAGTTCGAGGTCCTCCCCAAAGAGGGGTGGTCTTCCCTGAATCGAGACCTGCTGATGCTCACGCTCCAGTGACCACGCCCTTGCTGAAGCCAGAAGTTGCGCTCCTACCTCAGAAGCTGCAGGTGGGGAGAGCGGAGATATATGTCCTTGCCCAGCTGATAGGTGTTGGGCCCGGAGAATTGCTTCTCCAGGGCTCTGTGCGTGTGATCGGCCTGCTTGTCACTTGCCTTGCTTGCCTTCCTTCCGTATATGGACTTTGCCTTGGCCTTTCCCTTAGGTGCCTCTGGAACTGGATCAATTTGGCCAGATTGAATGTCAGTGCCCAGAGACTGTGGCTCAGTGAGGTCTCCCATGGAGACCGAGAAGTGTCCCAGATGAGGCTCTGGAACTGGCTCGCTCTGCAAGAGACATCAGTTGCCCCCTGTGGAGGGACTGACTGCACATGGATTAGTGTGAGTGGTCCACTGGCTAAGCCATACTGACGCTGGGCGCCTCAAGGCGCTCGTCACCAGGGCTAAGGATAACCCTTATGCCAGTCCTGTGGCCGAAGTGCTGACGAAATCACACGCATCTCACAATAGTGGCAATGGTCAGGTCCTGGTAAGCAACCACTAGATGCAGAGTGGCAGAGGCTAAGGTGAAGAAATGTTAGGCAAGCAGGGCCTAGTTGGCAAGGATCCACAAATCTTGTTGTGATTGCAAAAACTTAACTCAATTAGATCAGACAGTCCTAGATTTGTGACCAGAATTGAGTCCAAAGGAAAAATATCTTCTTTATTTTAAATTAGTGTGACCAGATCACACAAAATTGTGCCCGCCACTGAGAGGCAAATTCTAGAAGCTTCCCGAAGTTTACTAATGCCTTGCAAAATGGCAGTCACACCTAACCCTTGGGGGGGGGAGAAGGAACCTGGTTCGGTGTAGCAAGAAACTCCCCAGCAAGATTCTATTGACTTAAGGTCCCTTAAGCTCAAAAGGATATGCTGGCTGGTTCACGCCTAAAGCATTTTAGGCATGACTGTGCTCACGGCGCTTTATTGGGGCCTCTATCATTAAAGGTAGCCAGAGAGAGAAAATTCGAGGATCGTCCTCTTCTCGCCCACAGCGCTGATGATTCAATGGTTTCGGCCCTTCAGCTGGGCCGAAGGAGGCTTTGTCCAGGTTGGAAGGCCCAAACGGCCTCAAAATGGCGGCCATGAGTGGCTGGGTGTCGACGGAGGCCAGGAAATAGCAAAAGGCCAAGCGGCATCAAAATGGCGACCACGTGAGCTAGTGCATCGACGGAGGCAATCTCCGTGTCCCGGCCTGAAGGGACTGGTAATGGAACTCAGCTACTGCTGAGCTACAGAGGAAGAGAAGCCCCCCCCAATGATCAGCAAGGGGCTGGGAAGGACACCAGTTGGCTGCTGGGCTATAGGGAGAGGAACCCCCTGCCCCCCAGAATAGGGGAGAAAGGGACTTTATTCCCCCCCCTTGCTTAAAGGACTTAGGGAACGGAATTCCCTGTAAGGAACTAATCAGAGGCTGGTTCCAAATGGAAGAATCCACTAATGGGTGAAAAGTTTTTAATAGTCTAACCTGCCTGAAGAGCCTGAGAGTCAAGTTCTCATGTCCTCATAAGCGAAAGACTAAGATGAAACTGGGAGGTTCCAGTCAAGGAGGGGCGTGAGAACTTGACAACTTAGTCTGATTGGGCAAGAGGACTGAAATAACCCATTGGTGGATTCTTCAGTCATCATGCTGGAGAATGGAACAGACTTCGACTCACTATGGCTGCTTGGACTCCTAGGATGGACTCTCCCTTGTGGATATTACAATCCTTGGTCTTAGATGAGGTTTCATTTTCCCAGTCAAGAGTGGTGTGCAATTTGGGGGTCCCTCTGGACTTGTAGTTGCTGCTCAAAACATAGCTGTGGCCAGAAGGACTTTTGCAAGTGTTCATGTAATGCATCACTTTTGCCCTTTCCTAGAGTGGGAGGCTCCAGAATTCTTCACGACTGGAATAATGCAATCATGAAGTGACTCACACCCAGGTCATTTCATGATTGAATAATTGCAATCCATTGTTCATAAAGCTGCCTTTGAACACCACCCAGAAGCTACAGTTGGTTCAAAATGTAGCATCACAAGTAGTAATGGGTATCTCCAGATATGCCTATGTGTCACCACTACTATGGGAGCCACACTGGCTGTCAGTCAGTTTCTGAGTACAATTCAAGGCTCTAGTTATTCATAAAGCCCTATATGGCTCCAGACTTGAATATCTGAGTGACTGCTTCTTTCCAATCATTTCTACCTGCTCAATACATACCAGTATAGTAGCTATGCCCCAGGTACCCTCCCTTAAATGCATGCACACACTCACACAAGACAGCATCCACCAGGTGACAAGGATGGTGCCATGTCTCTTTGGGTTCTAGAAAATGTTGAAAACCTGGCTTTGATCCCAGGCCTAGAGTTGATGTTTATGATTTAAGGTCCCTGTTTTGTTTTGTTGATTTTATAGTTTAGATCTTTTTAGATAATGATTTAATGCTTTAATGTGACAGTAAGGGTTTTCCCAAGTCCAATACATAATCTATTACCTGTGCAAGCAGTGAAGCAGAGAGCAGTACGAAAGTGAGGAAAATACAGCATCATGACATAATTTGCTGAAAGGCAAACTGAGAAACTGTCTACAGACAAATATCTGCATATCCAAAGATAATTACAGCATCCTTTACTGAGGACATTGGAGAAAAGCAGAATATAATGATTAATACTTCCTGTAAAGTTGGATAAATTCCTTCACAGGCAGCAATTATTCTTGCCATCCTCAGCGTTAACTTTTCCAGGGATAATTTCAGAACTGTTCTTGAAGTCACTTTCATGATCTTTGTGGTAGTTCTAATCCAGAACTTTAAGCATTACTTGCCGTTAATTGTTCTCACCTAATTATAGGTACTCCATACAGTTTAAGACAAAGACCAGAAACAGAAATCTGTAATATTTTTGTCTTCACATACTATTAGCACTATCCTCTGTACTTATGGTTTTTAAAAAATCCCAACAAGTCAACTCAAAATTACTATGGCAACATGTTTTTATTTGGAATAAAGATGTGTATACTTTTGCTGTAATCTTCACTGGATTTGAAATTAAGCACATGTTTAAACTGAAGTAATCGCCCTATAAAAATGAATTGGGCTGGGGTAAAAACATAATTCCATTTTACTTACTACAGTAAGTCAATCTTATTCCTAAATTTATGACCATAGAATTACAATGCTAAGTTTGTTCTTAGATCTCTGCATTGCTTACTAAACTAAACTATATTGTGGCATACAGTTTTCTACATGCACAATATATGGTAAATTCTCAATATGCTACTTTCCTAAACATCATAAAGTCTTATCAAGTTTTGAGGATTAGTTGTAAGTCCCTTTCTTCAGCACTATCATAACTTTGAACAGTCACTGAACAAAAATTCGTAAATTGAGGACTACCTATATTATAAAAAGAATATCATTGAATGAACTTTATGTTCTTTCAACAAATCACCATTAGTAACTTCATTGAATTTTATTGTAATTTATTTTATTTTTTATTTATTTTATTCGGATTTGTATGCCGCTCCTCTCCGAGGACTCGGAGCGGCTCACAGCATATATATAAAACAATTTCGACTAAATCCGAACAAAAAACATTAAAAATAAAACCCCATACATACTCATCAGTCACACCACAATCAACAATCATCCCCAGGCCTGCCGGCAGAGGTAGGTTTTTAAATTCTTTCGGAAGGCCGGGAGAGTCGGGGAAACGCGGACTTCAGGAGGCAGTTGGTTCCAGAGGGTGGGCGCCACAACAGAGAAAGCCCTCCCCCTAGGGCCCGCCAGACAACATTGTTTCGCTGACCAGACCTGGAGGAGGCCGACCCTGTGCGCTCTCACTGGTCGTAGAGAAGTATACGGCAGAAGGCGGTCCCGTAAGTATCCTGGTCCCATGCCATGAAGGGCTTTATAGGTAATAACCAACACCTTGAATTGGGCTCGGAGACCAATAGGCAACCAATGCAGCATGCGGAGAGTTGATGAAATGTGGGCACAACGAGGAAGGCCCACAACTGCTCGCGCAGCTGCATTTTGCACTAGTTGTAGTCTCCGAACACTCTTCAAGGGTAGCCCCATGTAGAGAGCGTTGCAGTAGTTGATCCTCGAGATGACAAGGGCATGTGTGACTGTAAGGAAAGACTCCAGATCCAAGTAAGGATGCAACTGGTGCACCAGGCGAACCTGGGCAAATGCCCCCCTCGCCACTGCCGACAAATGATGATCCAATGTCAGCCGTGGATCGAGGAGGACTCCCAAGTTGCGAACCTTCTCTGAGGGGTTTATAGATTCACCCCCCAGGGTAATCGAGGGACAGATAGAAGTGTCCTTGGGAGGCATCACCCACAGCCACTCTGTCTTATCAGGGTTGAGCCTTAATCTGTTAACACCCATCCAAACCCTCACAGCCTCCAGACACCGGCACATCACCTCAACCACTTCACTGATATGGCCATATGATATGCTTGGGAAATATATATTTTAGTTTAAGTCAGCTTAGATGTCCCTGTATGATGGGTAACAGGTTCTTATGTCCTTACCCAGAGAAAAACCACTTTTACCCAAATTAGGGGTAATTTACTCAGGTTTGGGAAGCACTATGCTAGGATGTCAACTTTTTCAGCCAATAAATAACGCAGGATAGGAAATTGGTGTGCCAGAACATCCACGGGACACCAGGTTGGGAATACAGACTTTGATGTTATGGAGAAATACATTGTCATAAGCCACCAAGGAGAACAGGATAACATTTGTAAAAGCATCTTGATCTGGGTGATCTGAGGCACAACTCTAGCCACAGGAGTTTAGCAGTCAGATAATACTTTTCCAAAAATGTGCCAGACTCACTGAACTGGCCTATAAGGGACTTTTATGATGTGATCCTATTGCTCCTGTTAAAACCTATACAATGCTCATAAGACATACCAGGTGTACCAATCACTTTAATAAAGTCAGGACATTATAACTGCCTTTTTATACAGGAGCTTCTGGGCATATTGCTAAACAATGTTCATTAACATTGCCTGCATAATTTATGTTTTCCAAGGAAGTAATGCCAAACAGTATTTTAGGTCTGTCTATTGCCTTTTTTTCAGGTGAATTTTCAAGATATCTGTTTATATACAATGGAAGAGCAGATTAAAGCAACAGACAAATGTGATTACAGAGGTTTATTTGGGACTGTGTATATTTCATACTTCCCCTGAGGACACATCCCCCAAAATAGACACATAAGCATAATCAATGGTGCAAAAACCATTTTTAAAAATCAGTAGCACCAGTCTAAATACTGATTAAGTTGAAAAAAAAATTTCAATCCTGCAAAACATTTATTCAAAGATAAAGTATATTTCATTTTAAACCCTATTCATCTACAGAAGACAACACAGGAGGTTTATGAAAAAAATAAACAAGAAAAATGTGGCCACATTTGTGCTAGGTAGTTTCCTGGGAGTCTTTTGTTTCAAATCAGTAATTAAAGCTCATTGTTTGGGCCTGTTTTTTTGAAGACCTGCCAGTATTGACTTTAAATATAATTAACTAGGGCTTTCATGCGTCAAGAAGTCAACAAAAAGGACAGATGTGACATAGCAGAAACTGTTTGTAATAAAACTCCATGGGAGAAAATAAGACCACCATAGTAGCAATGGGGCAAAGATATGAACTGATAAAATCAGTCAGAAAATCATGGATAACAGTGATATTAAATCACTGTGTATGATCTAAACACTCCAAAAACTATTTCTGATACTATAGTACAGCCTTCCCCAATCTTGGCATTTTCCATAAATACATAAGTTCAACTCTCCACCTAGTTTAGTATGGATGTTGCTGAGAATTCTGGATGTTGTGCTACTTGAAACATCAAGACATTGTTATAATCTTTCAAAAAATAGGAAGGATGATTTCCTTTAAGACTGGAGTCTTGGTGGTGAGGTCTTACAGCTATCACTTTTACATTCCTTGTGCTAGACCAGGGGTGTCAAACTTGCAACATTACGACTTTTTTGCCATTGCTGACAATGGGGTGGGTGTGGTTTCGCCATGATGCATCTGACCCACAGGCCAGCAGTTTGACACCCTGTGCTAGACTTTTTGACACCCTGTGCTAGACTTTCCCCCTGACAGAAATCATGACTTCAACATATCAATAGTCCTCGATTTACAACTGGTTGCTTTGAGACTGTTTGAAGTTATAACGGACATACCTAGGAGCTATTCACAACCTGGATTCAAAGTTTAAATGGTCAGTTCTCTCCCCCCCCCATGGTCATGCTTATGGCTCTGTGAGATAAAGTTCCTCATTTCTGGTATGTAACATTAATAACCCCTTCTTTTCCATTATCCCATTTTTATGTTCCACACATCTGAGGGTCACTTTGGAAACATTTTGTTCAGTTTATTGACTTGTTCAAATTGCTTTTGGGAATATACCATAATGTTGACATTTTTCATACAGAAATAATAAAATCAACAATTCTAAGCAGAAAAAAAACACTTTTAAAATTATTATAGAAGGGAAAAGATGAGCCAAGCACAACAGATAAAATTGATTAAAAGTCTACCCTCAAATCTACTCAAACCCAAAGATTAAGGGTTGTGTCAATTTTATCGAGATGTATTTCTCTAACTAGTAAATAGGTGTGTTAACAATAACCTTTTTCCCATCTCAGAAGAATTTGACTCCTCATTTGAGATGCTCTTCAAAGTGAAAAGGAACACCATTCAAAATACATTCAAGACTTTGCATGATAAGCAAAAGTCATGTGGGCTGAAATCAACATTATCAACTCTGGTGACAAAGCCAAAGTTCTTGGAATGACATTGGTTTATAAACCAAAAAGTTATAAGCTGCCATTTTAGGTGTTTCTGTGCAGTCTTAATATAGGCATATCTGTATAACTGCACAAGTATAAATATTTAATTTTAGATGTTGCATTAATGAGTGGAGATTTTTTAAAATTTTTAATCAAAGATACCTAGAGAAAAAAAATCAAAAATACAAAGGAATTTAGTAAAAAAATAAGTAAAGAAAAATACTGTGTATATATACAAATACACCTTATATGTAAAGTCAGTGGAGTTGAATAGTAGCATGAGATATGAAGGAACAATATTGTTCTCTTGTTGTTCAAAGCAGTTATATGGCACTGAAAATATTTGCTGGGGTAGACAGTCAAACTGAATATTGAGCGAATCTTCCAGTAGAGCTTCTAGCTTTGGTAAATTGAGGTGGACTCTAGGGTTATAGAAAAACTAAAGAAATAGATCCTTCAAACCCCTCACTTACCCATTCATGTGATAAATGGTCAAATAAATATTAATTAAAAAAATTAAGTAACTTTCATCCTGCCCTTAACAGTTTTATAGTAGGGTAAGAAATAACGGTGACGGTTTCCAATAGCCACATATATAAATGTTACTTAAAGATATTAGACAACCAGTCTAACTAGGAAACAAATATTACTTTCTCCTGTAAAAGTATTTTTTAAAAAATGAAATAGCATCTGTCAGTTGTCCATAAATTAAAATTTGGGGGAGCGAATGAAGAAAGAAAAACAATACAGACATCATTTATCTTCTTGGCCCAGGAAAAGTCAGCAAAGAGCCTGCATTGCATGGTTGATCAACTGGTTGAAAGTTAACAAAATCTGGGGCAATTTTTCCAACTCCTAGGCTCCTCATGCTATAGAATTATACTACTACCGGTAATAATCCCCTAGTGAGGCCATATGTTGACTTCACTGTGTGGCTTACACAGTCTGAGGAGAATGAGGATGTCAGAGATTCAACCACAGAAGACAGGTTTCATGAGAGGATTTAGATGAAGAATGTGTTTCCCATAACAACTGAGTTTGGGCTATCCTAATGGCCTCAAGAGGATAGGCTATTACATAGGACAAGTGCCACAATAAAGAAGGAACATCTTCTGGGTCCCACCAGATGACATTGTTTAGTACAAAGGAACAAAGGCAATTGGAGCATAAGTTAAATTCGTGCAAAGACTTTCCTGGCCACAATTGCTACCTGCTCCTTAAACAGAGGCCAAGAGTCTAGGACCCAAAAGAAAATGCTAAGAGTCCCCAGATTGTGCATCAGCTCTATCCAGAAAAAAGTTATCCTATCTACAACTAATGATGCAGTACCTGCAAATCTGGGATGCCCTAAAATCCATAGCCACCTGATCATGTTAGAGTTAAGCTGAAATCTGTGCTTCACTCTCCAGATCTTATAGCCTCCAGAAATGAAGAAAGAATCTTGACAGCATCATTTGATTTGTTAGAGATAATATTGTAGATATATATCTGAGTATTATCAGCATGTTGATGATACTTAACCATATGGCCCCAAATGATCTTATCTAGTAGCTTCATGTAGAAGTTAAAATAGACTTAGGACAGAACTGAGACCTCTTCTCTCCCAATATCAGATGAAATTGTCCTCAGAGGAAGAACCACTACAACATCATGCCCATACTCTCAACCCTCTTGGCCAGTCCACAAAGATATTTGTTATGATTAATGGCATCAAACGCCATTAAGAGATTAATAGGAGCTGGGCTGGACAAATCATCACTATACTGATCTCTCCAGAGATCATTAACAAGTGCAGTCAATAGTTCTCATTATTACATCCAATTGTGAAACCAAGGGTCTAATTAATCTATTTTCTACAAATTCAGGATGTTCTGAAGTGGTAACTTATTTTTTCAATAACTTTTTGTATATTATGAAGAACAATATTGTCAAGGTAGAGTTAGAGCAATTACGGAAGGAACCACTGAGTAGAATTGGCAGAAAAGCCCAAAATACATCAGAATCAAATTAGCATACTAGAATGTAAGTCTAATAATAAACATAACCTTTCAAATATGAAGATAACATCCAGAGCTTATAAAATTAAAGTCCATAGTTCAGCCAGTGATGAAATCAAGATCTTCATAATTCTACCAGCCTCTGAATATGACATCGGCATTATTTAGAACACACTGGATCAAATAATTGGTATCCCACTTGAATTTAATTACTAGTACTGGCATATGGCCCAAATAAACTTAGAATGCACAATTAACTAAATTCTGCTATTAGAACAAAGTCAGGATATTCGTCCTTTTTTTATAAATTGTCATTACAATTGGAACTTCATAAGAATTTCTGTTGCTAAGCAATGTGATTGTAACACATGACCACCTCACTAAGCAATAGCAATCCCTGCAACCCCAGTTTGCTGACATTAACTGAATCCCACAGTTGGTGGATCAAAGTCAATGGGGAAGTCAGCAGGAAGTTGAAAATCCCAGGCAAATAGGAAAATAAGTGGCTGCTGCTGGGTGGGGGAGAGAGTGAGGGAGTACACTGGGTTCAGGGGAGGGTAAGGGGAAAATGTATGAGGATTTGTGAGAAGTGCTATGTGAGTCAAGGAGGTTGCATGGGAATGTGTGAGAAATGTGCAGGCTGTATGAGAGATACCACAAAGGTCAGGGAGACATAGAGGTACTTGAAGGCCTAACATGATACAAGCTCAGAGGGCTGGGGAGGGTGCAAAGGTGGGAGAGAATTACTGCACTGATTTTCTGGGAAAGCTGGCAGGAAAGGTAGCAAATGGTGATCACATGATCATGAGGCGCTTCTCAACTAGTCATAAGTGCGAATAGATTGCCAAACACTGAGATTGCGATCATGTGATCATAGGGTGCTGGGACAGCTGTAACTCCAAGTATCAGTCATAATCATCATTCATTCAACACCTTTGTAAGTTCATACAGTCAATAGAAAAATGGTCATAAGTCAAGACCTGCATTCAAAGTGTTATATTGTTCATGGCGCAAAACAAGACCAAACCAGGACTAACTACCTTAATTGTATATCTGAGCATACATCTATCAGGATATTTAATCATCAGGTTCCTAAATAGCTGCACATCTCTTTTCTGTAATATGCAGTCCTAGTGTGAGAAGGATAACTACTACAGAATTATTCTATACAAGAGGCCATGTCAGACAACTAATTCCAAACTTGCAAATTGTGCTTTCAGTAGTACAGTATGGCCAAAATTGTGGAGACCTTTTGGGAAAAGTGTATTTTTGAAGTTTGATGGCTAATAACACCACTTTCTTTTGGAGTAGTACCATAAAATTATATATCAATGGAAAGATAATTTAATGAAGAATGTAATGCAACAAAGTTTGTTCAATTATCTGTACTGTATTCTATGAAAAGTTATAGCCAAATAACCAGAAAAAGGAATCACAACTTGCTTAGGTTGGTATCAGGTAACTTTCCTTCATCTGATTGTACCCAATGAGCATGAGTGTTTAGAGAGCCAATCAGGTGTCATCTTGCTTTGGCAATGAGCCAATCAGATCACAGTAGAATTCAGTTACTGATATCATGTATTGAAGCTGAGAGGAGGACATGTGTCAGTGTGTTATGTGATCACTATCAAGTTGGTTGGTTTTTTTGTGTTCTTTCATTTAGTGAGCTTGTAAACATAATAAAATTAAAGTAGTGGTGCAAAGAGTTGATTGGTTGCCCAGAAAGCGATGTAAAATAGTATTATTAAGTGAAAAGGCTACAGTTATAAAGAAATTAGAAGAAAAATTGGTGGAAGCTTAACCAAAGGTGGGATTTCTACTGTACACTTTTCCCAAAATGTTTCCACAATTTTGGCACTACTGTATGTTCTTCAGTTTGGAATACTTCAGATACATTAGTCTCTGGCAATCATAATTCCCAGGCAGTCCAACACATCAGAAGGGCCCCAGGCATGAGAAGGCTAATGTAATAACTAAAGTAGATTAATTACTTCAAAATATGTGGAAGAACAGCCTTTTTTAAATTCTCGGTCTGCCTTGGCTTTGGAGAAATCAGTTAAGTGTTTGAATTACATTTTTTTAGACTGTTTAAGAAAGTCTGTTATATATCAGGTATCAAAGCAATCTTGGGGGAAAAATGGCCCAGGACTGTTAGCATAATAAATAAACCACTACATTCACAGTTTATGAGCAGCTCTGTGATTAATGACTCACGCATCTAATTTTATCCTACTCTGCACATTGGGATCTGGGATCCTGCTGGACAGAAGCAACATTATGACAGTAACCTTTTGCCTGCCTCAGCAATTGGTATTCACTGCCTTATATAGAAAACAGCCTGGTTGTATTATGATAGTATTTTGCCTCCTCCTTGAGTAGCTAATTGTAAGCATTGATTCCAAACCAATTAAACTGCAAGATGCTGTTCAAGGCAAAAGGGCTGTCCTGGGCTGGGAACTAATAAAGTTCCTGGCTCAACAAGTCTTGTCTAAAAGAAGAGAGGATACTTCTGTAACTTGTGGGGCATGGAGCTCAGGGACCTGCATCAGAACATCTGATAAATGGCCCTCCCTTCTCTGGCAATAAATGCATGCACAAAATAAATTAAAAATGTACTATCTATCCTGCAGCTTGAAGCAGATTTAGCCCATATTTAAACAGCAAAGAGACCCTCTCATTGCAATCCATCCACAATACTTTTTTGTGTTTGTAGGAAGTTCTCTTCTTACAACCATAATTAGGACCGGAATATCATTTGGGGGTTATTAAGAGAGTCAAGTCCGATTTTATGACCTTTTTTTGCCACGGTTGTTAAGCAAATCATTGTAGTTATTAAATTTATGGAACTGTTACAATATGCAACACTGAATGTTCAAGATAACCCAGAGACGTGGAATATAGCAGAGTGCAAAACGCAAATATCAATGAAATATCATTTCAGAATCTATGTATCACTTGGGTATAAATTTAACATTAAGATAATTTTGACCAAAAACCTACCTTAATTTCAGGCCTATTGGGCACCTATAATTATTTCCCAACAGAAGGTGAAAGATTTAGTTATTTGGAGATGTAGTATTCAAAATGCAATATTGGTTCTTAATACATGGCTTGGTGTTAGATGTTTCCCTCCTGAAGAGAAGTTATTTCACACAGTAATTCTATTCTGGAACATTTATTTGTAGATACTCAATGTTATCAATGGTTTGTAAAGTTAACAGGAAGAAAAAATGGATACCGCACAGTTTTATGATTAAATAAAAAGACATTATTGGAAGGAAAGCCAATATTTGAAGAACATCTTTCTATATTTACATAACTGTAAACTTTCACCCTTGGGAGCTCTAAACATTTGCATTGCACATGCAATTTTATCTTTAATTTTCCACTGCTTTCTTATTACATACACTCAGTCAAAATGTAATAATGTAACTGCAAAGGTAGTCATGGATATATATGTAAGATACTTTTTAATATACATTAGTTTTAAGTTTCTAGTTTGGACTCTCCTGTTTTTAATGTTTGCATACAAATTAAAAATAATTTAAAGAAGAATTTACTTTTAGGGAAAGGTAACTGGAAAGCGGAGTTCATATAACTCGATTAAATTTAAGGATTTTAACAAGAGCCAAACTATGTATAGAACATACAAACTACTTCCTGTTCTGGATGATTTACTTCCAGGAAAGTAGCAGTCACTTCCATAATGACTAAATTGAAACATTCTACAACAATATTCAATTTTCCACACAACTAATTTTTTACATGCAGATGATGCTCAGCTGATCTCAGAAAAATGTTTCCTCTAGTCTAATTTTCCCTCGTGGAGCAAGGCAAAGTTCATCAAGGTGATGGCTCAAAGATTAAAACTTCCTTAGATCTATTTGTATCTGTCTCTTCTTCATTATATGTCATATATTCAAACTAGTACCATAGAGCTGTACACTCAGACCTATTGAGGAAATTGTAAAGCATAACCTTGAGCAGATTCCTGCAGATGATGTCTTACCTAGAGATCTTTCTTTTGTTTGATTTGTTGTCCTCACAACCGGAAGACTTGCTCGAGTACGGCTTCCCCTTGAAAAAGGAGACAGGGTGTCGGCTTCTGACATGACTTCCAAAGAGTCAACAGATACCTCTGACAAATATTCAGCTTGATCCCCCAAGTTGGGCTGTGGACTTTGAGAAAGCTTTGGGCTCCTTGTCTGTGAAATAAAAACAGAGAGCAAACACTTTTTAGAAATGTTAAAAGACTTGCCTGAGGAAAGATGATTTCCACCCCCCTCTCTCTTGAAAGATAAAATACTGGTCAAGTTGGTGAATGCTCAAGGTGACTCCCATGTACGCTATTTATAGAGTCTGTCCCTGGGTATTCTAATAAGATTTTTTTTTATTATTGTACCCACAAATACATAAAATTAATATTTGACAGGCACCTAAGGAATAAAATGTTATATGTCGAATGGATGGCAATTCCATTTCATGATGCTTCAACAATTGTTAGTATTGTAATAACAAGGAAACAGACTTAGATAGATATCTACAAAATAAAACTAAGATGCCATGATTTAAAGAGTTACATTCCTGAGTGCTTTTAAATCTGCTTTCAGTAATTGATATGAGAAAATTATTTAGTAACTTTGGTATTAGCTCTTACTGTTCAGTAAAAGGATAAACCAGAACCAGGTTTATTTCTAATTATGAATGTAGCTGATTACACCACTGGGCTCTATTTTCCTCCTCCCACACAGAGTTTAAAAATTAATTAAAATGATGAATTTCAGACCTAATATAGGCTCTGGAAGGACCTGAGGAGACCAAGCCAGAAAGGACAACTACGGTATGTCATATGAGAAAAAGACTTGAAACCGAGTTTATTTGGCCTATAATAGAAAACATTATAGAGGTGCAAGAGACAGACAGTGTCTTTACACATTGGAAGAATGGCCAAAGAAGAAGGTAGACCCAAAACTGATGAATGGAAAATTGATGAAAAGGAAGTAGGTTTTGGTTGAATCTCAGATGCAACTATGTAATTGTAAGAATTATTCATGAATGGATCAAATGGCTTCAGGAGGGTGAGGATTCTAATTTACTGTTGATATTTAACTTTGGACAACCATACCCAGATAAATTATTGTTCAGCCTCTGGTGTGGTGTCCTATGTTGAATCCAAGGGACATGCAAGCACAGAGCACATCTTAAATCCCTTTGGACCTGTATTGCTTTTCCATTCATCACCAGTGCATAGGAGTATAATCATTAAATAAGCAAATGGTACAGCCTGTGTTGCTTTAAATCTAGGCTTAGCAAATGTTAAGGTGTTAAATGCCAAAGATGCTTTTTTTTTTTTCCCCTCAAAAGGCAACTACACTGTCTTGAAGTTGCCAAGAAAGTCCTGTTGCCTTTTAGGGAAAAGAAGAAGCACCTTTAGGACAACCATGACTTGGATAATTGAGAATTATCTATAGAGTTGTTAAAGTTAAGTTGTCAAAGTACTACTGTGTGGCAATTGGGGAAACTGAACATGTACAAGTAGCCCTCGACTTATAACCATTTATTAAGAGACCGTTCAAAGTTACAACAGTAATAAACCAGGTAAAACTCACTTAACAACAGTCTTGCTTAGCAAGAGAAATTTTGGGCTCAATTGTGGTCATAAGTTGAGGACTACCTGTACTTCCTATGGATTCAGCTATAATGCCAATTGATCCTATCCAAAAGAGCCACTCGATGGGTTAGCATGACCAATTCCAGGGTTGCAACTGGAGAATGAATGTATTTCAGGATGTGCACATTGAAGGATGAGCAAATATTTTAAATACAAACTGCTTCAGTCTCAAACTGCCCAGTTACAAAACAGTTAACAGGGGCTATCTTTAACATTTTGGACTGTTTTAAAGTCTTTTCCAACTAAGAATAAGGTACTCTGAATTTGAAATGTTTTGCACATTATTAAATGCCTCCAAGAGTGATTCTTCTAGCATGTATGTATGTTTTCATTTATTAGATTTATATACTATCTTTATTCAGAATATCAAAGCCATATACATATCTCTTCTCTTATTTTCTTCCACAATAATTCTGAGAAGTTAAATCAGGCTGAAAAAGGAGAATCTATGGTTAAGGACAAAAGTGTGTATCTTCCCACACCTTAGTCATTATACAACTTGGAATAATGACTCCTCAGCTTAAAAAAAAATGAATAGTGGAGTATCATTTAGAAGCAATAGGACTAAAGAGAATAAACAAAATTGAATTTTACTCAATAGACTCAATGCTTTTAAAAAATGACTTTAAAGCATACCATTTCACATTACAAAGCATACCATCTGTAAATTCCAAGTGTTACATACAGTCTCTCTGATTCTGGATGATATAATATTGGAGATAATTGATTTAGACATTATTATTATCAACCTGAAGTAAACAATGTTATCAAACTATTTCCCCATTTTTTGATTTCTTATTTTCTCTAGTTTGTACGTTAAACACCCATACTGAATACCAGACCCAAACAATGCATCCCTTCTGATTGGCGACCTCCCTTGTGCATTACCCGAGAATTCATTTGAATTCATTCCCATTCTAAGTTCCCTTTTTCTTGATTAATGTCTATATTTAAAAGATTACAAAACACTGTTTAGATAAAATTCGAATTTTAAAAAAGAAAGAGAACCATACTGCTGACATCTGCCCTTTCCCCTAACATTTTGCTTTAATGGAAAGAGGTTAGCTTGCTGCATAAATGGCACAGATCAAATTATACTCCTTCAGTGACCTTGCCTGAATTAGCAACTTTTGCATTTTATTCAATTTTCATTAGGTTGCCAAAGTGCTTCAGTCTTCTTCCCGCTATCTTGCCAACTTGATTTCTCATAACATTCAGTACCTTTGAAATACTGAAGAAAGACTCCAATTTCTAAAGACTTCCAAAATTTGCACCATTATGTTAAGTATTACCAAGTGCCTATAATGACAATATTATTAGCAGAATAATGTAAATGTACTGTGTAAAACTAGGGTTCCATGAAAATTTTATGGGATTCCATAAGAGACCAAACCTCACCCCCCAAAAAAAGGTTTACTTAAATATGGTCAATTTTATATCACTAGAGATTTAATTTAATTTAATTTAATTTAATTTATTTGGGTTTGTATGCCGCTCCTTTCCGGAGACTTGGAGTGGCTAACAACATATAAACAACAAAAAAGTACAATATTAAAAACCCAAACAAAGCTATCTAAAAAGTCAATAAAAAACACACATTCAATACAACAATCAACTACAATCATCCCCAGGCCTGGGAGAGTCGGAGAAACGCGGACTTCAGGAGGCAGTTGGTTCCAGAGGGCGGGCGCCACAACAGAGAAAGCCTTCCCCCTAGGGCCTGCCAGACGACATTGTTTCGCTGACGGGACCCGGAGGAGGCCGACCCTGTGCGCTCTCACCGGTCGTAGGGAAGTATGTGGCAGAAGGCGGTCCTGTAAGGCGGTTACCTCTTAAGAGGATTTTTTCTTTTAAACTAGCACATTTGAAAACATCCCCACTCTCAGCCCCAATGATTCTGCATGCTAGCATGCAGATTGCTTCTGACAATGCAGAGACATGTTTTGAAATGTTTTATGGCATTGATTATAAATAGACTATGACACTGTAAACACTCTATTGTGGGTACATGTATGTTAATATCCAAGAAGTGACAAAATACTCTCCCCCTCCCCCAAAAATGAAATCCAAGAGGCAATTAATCTTTCATCTTTGTTATTGAGAAGATCACATCTATAAAAGCCTCCATTATTTTGAATTTTGTAATACTTGTCTGTGCCATCTAAACCCTCCTTAAATGATAAAATATAATAACATTGGTATCTGTACTATTTTCTCCATACTAAAAATTAATAGAAGCAGGAAAATGAATTTATTTAGATCACTTAAAGTCTTAAAGCAAATCCAGCATTTAGCAGTGGGTTGGACTAGATAATCTCAAAGTTGCCTTCTATGATTCTAAGAAAAGATTCAAATATTACTTCTGTAGTGTTGCTAACTGACTCAAAATTAGATTCCTTGTAGCTGTTTTCAAGATAACATAAGATTCCAGAGAAAATATCATTGATCTCTTGAACTGTTATAAATTTACACTCTGCCTTCTCTCTTAATTAAAATTTAAACTGATGAGAAAAAATGATTAATTTCCAGACAAGTGACTATATTTGTTGCTTCATTTAAAAGGATGTAAATATTGGAATAGAAAATCTGACTGTAGACTTACACAACAGAGACACAAATTTAATTCAGCTGTTCTTAATCACAAGCAGCTGAAAGTTGCACATTATCTGGTTGTTCTTGTTAACCCCTATTAGATACAATTTAGCATTCCTAATCAATTATCCATTTCTGAACAATCCACTCCTGTGTGAATTCCTATTATTTTCCCAATGGTTAACAAGTTACAGTGGTTAGTACTAAACATTTAACGTCTAAGCAATTTACAATCTACTTTTGAGAAACAGTCTAATGCATGAGTTTGTATCCGAGAAACTAGGTTACATGTGATCTGAGAAACTAGATGACATATGATATTACCTGCTCACTGTTCTTCCTTAAAAAAACAAAAAAAAAGAAGAGAATGGATGAGAATCTTGATTACAATGGCAATTAGTTAATTGCTCCACACATAAAAATTGGATTCCTGCTAACTTTGTTATTGCAGGAAGTAACACTTTCAGCATGATTTTAAGTTGAAAATAAAAGTGTTGTCCTAATTTTGTTACTTATGGCCTACATCCCAATCCAAACTAGTGCTCCCGAACTGCTTTCTGCTAAATTCAAAAGGTGGCTACTTCAAAAAAAAAAAAAATCCCAACATTTTAAAAATGCAATTTGGTGTTGATCATTACTGATATAAACGAGAGCAGAAAATCAGAAGTTTTTAATACTAAAAGCACAGTGGTCTAAAAACTTTATGTGTTTGCTTGCATGCAGTATAAGGTATGGACAGAGGGATGATTGTAGAACTATAATGCAAAACAAATGTATTTTTACAGCACTTAGTCTACAAAATTACATATTCAAAGAGGATATTTCCTGATATAGGGTATCTCATTCATTTCCCTCGTTTATAAATGTTAGAAATGAGAGGAATCAGTAACAAAAGTTACTTACATTAAGCAATTTGAGCTGAAATTTAACAATTCTTAATTATGTTATTGGGTCATGTTGACTAATCAGTTTTTGTACAATAACCTTCAATTTTGTCACTCTATTAAGTTTATGTGTTTATACTGCATTCTTTCCATTTAAATAGACTATGTTAGATAGTCTTTTTAAAAACAAACAAACCCTACACTTCATCAAACTCCTCAGTGGTTAAGACGGGTGATGGGGCTGCCTTCTGAACACCTTTCCTTGAGTCACCCTTGAGGGTTGAAAGAGTCCCTGGATCATGTTGTGGCCAAGGGTTCACTTCAAATTTGGGAGGTAACAAAAGGGGTGAAGCAGAAAACTAAAAACTGAGTTTGGTGGGAGGTTTTTGTTCTTTGTTTTTAATTCCTGTTCTATTGTATGTCTTCTTTAGAATTTACACAATTTTCTTCTGTTTCCACCTCAAAATGGTGACATTATGCCTGTGATTTTGCACAATAAGGCTTCATGTCTGTAATAAAGGAAAATCACGGTCTGTCCACTCATTTTAGTTCATGGGAACTCAAGCCTGCTGTTCTATTTGACAATGAATTATGTCTCTAAAACCCAAAATAGAATTCCAAAATAGAATAAAGAGTGAAATCTTTAATACTTCTTAGGCAATATGAATACACTATTTGGCAGGTTGTAGTTTCTTTTACTGACAGTGCTTTATCCATCAAGACTTGTATTGGTTTGTTGCATTCAATGGGCTTCTTTTTCTGTTCTTTTGCTGGTTATGTTGGTGGGCCATTCTAGCATGTTAAGTCTAACAAATCCATAGACCAACAGAGTGTAGGAGGCTGCTATGAGCTGTCCTAAATTTCTATCCTATATTTTTAAAGGCCCATGAAATTATATTTAACATAAAGCTACTTTTCTACAATTTGCTTAAATTTGCTAGCATGCTTATAATAACAATTTTCCTAAATTTTGTTTTCCAATCTAGGTGGCCACTTTTTTTCTCCTACATTATATATTATACTGACTTCTTTTGTGTAAGTATACATACTCTATCTTTCAAGGAGAAAAATTATTGCCTTGAAGATTTTCACTGATTTCAGGCTTGGGGGAAGAATATTTAAAGTTTGGCATTTAAGTAGTTTACTACATTTTTTTTTCTTCTTTGAAACTTATTATTCCACTACTGAGAAACAAGAAAAAAGTAATATGGGATACAAAATTAACAGTAGTTGCCTGGGAAAATCATTTTTTTCATAGAAAATAATATATGGGGATTATGATCTTTAATATAGATAGAAAAATTGTGAAATGAGTTACAAAATCTAAGGAAAAATTGCACTCGCCTGTGGGTGCACATTCCCCTGCTTGCTTTTTCATTAAAATAGAAAATCCTGGAGCAAGGATGGGAAATCTTTTGATAGCTGAGAACTACAGTAGAAAGGATCGTGTGGCACAAGAGCTGGACTTACCAAAGGCAGAATTCTTTATGGCTGGAGAATTCTGAATCACTGACTGAAAGTAGTGGTAGTTGAAGGTATCTGTCCAAAGATATGTACAGGTAATTGTTGACTTACAATTTTCTTTTGGGCTCAACTGTAGTCATAAGTCAAGGACTACCTGTACTAATTAATAGGCTTTGCAAAAGCAAGACCTCAAGAACAAGATCGTTCTAATGAGAATACTGGGGGTTGATATTTGCTGTGATATGAATTTTGCACATTTATATTTCTTAGCAGCTGGTGTTGGAACAATGTCTTTGTAGCATTCTCTGACTTTTTTCATTCCCTTGATTTCTTCAAACCCTAGCTCTGAATTATTAAGTTGTTACTGGTTTTGTTCCTAAACCCTGCCATGGATTAGCTTCCTCATTCAACTGAAGTCACTACCTGAGCCTAGTCTAGTTCTAAGCATCATGTTTTTTTTAATACTAATATTTGTATGTTTATATGTTTGTATTTCTCTTCTTCCAAGCTTTGTTCAGCTGCTTAAGGAAGAAAAGGAAAGATCATATCTGCTACTACCTAGGTAACCTGATCCCCCCCCCAATATTAAGTCTGCAATCCTATGTGTACTTGTCTGGAATAATCCTTTTGAATACAGTAGGACTAACCTGCTGAATTGAATATACTGTGTAGGATTGTCTGTAATGTCAGCTATCTCTGTTTCTGCCTGTTCAACTTGAATGTTTTTTCAATTCAAATACACAATGAAAAGCACAAAGCTCAAAAGGGAATCACCTGAGAGCAGCCACCCAAATATTTCAATTTTTTCCTGGACCACATTGAATTCTGTCAAAGTTATCACATTCAGAATATATGTACACTTCAACAATTATGATTCCTCCCCAATGCTCTGCTAGTACTGGTTAGCAGTTCCCAGAGTTCAATCCCTCAATTTTGGAGTCCACAATGCCATTGTCTTTGACCATAGTTGTACTGGCTGAAGATGAATGAGATTCTTAACTACTTTTGTATTGAATTGTACTACTCTTTGTACAGTAAGGTACTGGAGGTTCATGATTGTCACTATAGGCATAAACAGAGGTTGAATTTTCATAGACTAGCATAGCTTAGGCTCTGTCATTTCTGCACTGACTATCTCAAGATGCAGGGATGCAAAAGTTGCATTTTGCTAGCATCTCTGGGTGAATCCTGGAATGTGTATATTAGGTGGAACATCAGATCTGGACATCCTTTTTACACTGGGAGATTTTGCTCAATGGGATATCTTGCTGCTCAGAAATGGTGTTTCTGTGTTGAAAGCTCTCCAGTGTTGACTGAGACACTAAGCCAAGTTCAACATGCTCCCTTACTTTACAAGGACCTAAACAATCTAGGATGAGGTTATGTGAAAACTGCCTTCACAAAATTCCCAGAGAGTTGAAGGAAAATTAAAGGTAACCACTAGAAATCTCAGCCATGGAAGGCTTGGCATGACAGTCTTTGCTGTAATCAAATAAATAAACATATGTGCCAACTCTGCCTAAAGCATAGTCAGAAAGTATAGTCAGAAAGAGTCTCTTGGCAGCTATATTACATCATCATCATCATCACTTAAAGTCAGGAAGTTGCTGAACTGCTGATAAACAAAGTGACTTGGGTTGGTTGATACCTATCCATTATACCAGGGGTCTTCAAACTTGGCCCTTTTATGACTTGTGGACTTCAACTCCTAGAATTCCCCAGCCAGGCACGTTGGCTGAGGAATTCTGGGAGTTGAAATCCACAAGTCATAAAAGGGCCAAGCTTGAAGACTCCTGCATTATACAATGAGCCTTACTTCCTTATTTCAGAGGACAACTTTCTAATTTCACTAGAAAAATCCCAGGACTCTAACATTTAAGTGTTTGATATATACATTTTAAGTAATTGATCATACAGTATTATGTCAGATCCATTTGAAATACTATTGTTTCCTATAAATCCAATTAATTAGTATTATATGATGCACTGCATATATTCCAGTTTGGAGGCCAGATCCCCATTATCAGTGAAGTAATTTTTATTATCAGAAATACCTGATTGCATTTATGGGTACAATTTCAATCTATTAAAATAGTTGCTAAAGTATGCAAAGAAAAAAGTTTAACTTTGTGTACTGATTGAAGGGGAAATACTCTGAAGAAAGTCCTGCAGGGGCAATAAATGGAAAATCAAGGGAAACAAATGCTAAAATACATTATTGTGTGAGCCTTTGAGACAAAATGTTCTGCTCCAAGAAACAGATTACACTTCCATCTCTTTTGAGTACAAATATCCAAAGGCATATTTGAAAAATGCAGGAGAAAAAGCATCTTCTGTATTTGTGACATTTTTTTTAAATAAAACCTAATGGATATACATAGTTACTCAAATTTACAGTTGCTCTTGAAAAATTGCAACAAGTCATGGCGCCATTAAAGATGTTTTTTTTTTAAATGTATCTTGTAATGTTTTATACAAAAGACAAAATGTCTGGTAGCAATGGAGGATGATAAAATATATTTGTAAAACTCATATTTAAATGCAACAACTTTAGGCGACTTTCCAGAGAATTACAAAGGCCAATAAGCATAACAAAAAAGAGTGCCTTAAGTTCTTGTTTTTCAAAAATAAAATATTAAGATCTAGCCTAAGGAATGAATGTAAATTGCATGCTTCGCAGAATGCTCTGAAAGGGAGAGGCATATTTATATGCATCTTCTGTGCCACTTTCGAGCTATTGAAGGCATATCCAGATTAAGGTTCAGTTCTTCACAAAAAATGAAATGGTTCCCACTGTTTAGATACAGGGTGGATAATAATCAATGATTTTTAATTTTTTTTAAAAAAACTGTTTTTTATTTAAATCAGATTTTTTTATTTAAATTGGATTTTTTTTATTTTTATCAAATTTATTTTATCAAATTTATTTTGGAGTAAAAATCTAAATATAGTTTTCTATTTAAAATACATTAATAATTTAGTTTATTCAGCATGAAATGGAGCTTAGTTATGTAGCATGAGGCTGTATATTCTGCAATACTTGCATTTTTGATAAACTTATTCAACAAATCCAAGCTTTGCAAGCTGAGATAACATGCACTGCTTTGATGCATTCACACAATTTCACAGTAACCATGAGATAAATCATAAAACAAAGTTCAGGAATATTCTTTTATCCCATTGTTTTGCAAATCTTTTTTTTTTTTCACGAGAAGTTGGAAGGAAGGTCTGTCTGAACTCCGTTTCCCTGCAATAGGAGAGAAACGTACCAGAGCTGGAAAGCAGGTTAGTGAAGAAATGCTTTTGGGAAGAGAGAGGAGCTGGGCAATGGTGCACCAAACTCTACAGCAGCGCCGGGAGAAGCGGCAGGAAACAGGGCTGCCATTTCCAGAACGGAGAAGGGAGACGCAGGGCAATGCAGGGCAGCAAACAAGTGCTCTTCTCTACTCTGCATCACTGCACAGAGCTGCTCCCCTCCATGTTCTCTCCAGTGGCGGTGACGAAGAGCTGGAAGAGGGAGGTGGCAGGGGAGGATTGCACTGCCCTGTCATGGCACAAGCCACGGGAGTTGGTGGAGTAGAAGGTGGCAGCTGCCATCGGGTAGGTGATCTATGGGGTGAAGTGTGAAGAAAGCTCCTCCAGCAGTGAACAGCGACAGTGGAGTCTTTCCCCATCACTCTCCCCAGCTCTAAAATGGCAGAGGGGGACCGGGCCTATCCCACCCATCCTTTGTAGCATGGTAACATTGATTCTAATGACTTTAGTTATTGACAAATAACTGAGTGGTCTCTGCAACTCATTACTGCAGTGCCACATTATAAAAGATCTGCAATATAAGATCTGTAGTAGGTACCAAGATGCCTGTTGCATTTTCATAATGTCAGCACAACCCATTCCAATCCAATCCAAAGTACGAAATTGGAATATTTGAGTAGTGGAAAACATTTTCATCAGGTAATGCCTGAAACGTGGAATTTGGAAAAAGAAAAAGCAGCACCAAAAGCCAAAACTGCCCATGCAGAGGTAAAAGAACATGCAATTCTACCCTGAGTGAGGAAAAAAAATATTACTTATGATACAAGCTGTTAAAATGATTAAATGTGATGTACTTGGTTAAAATAGGGCCAAAATGGCAAGCTCATTCCAAGGCAGGGTGCAGAAAAAAGAAAGTATATAGTACTAACTCTCTGAGAGGTTTCAATTTTCATCAAGTACCTTTGAATGTCAAGCTCTGAATGGAGGGAGACCAACATGCACTGTAAAGCCTGTGGATCAGAAACAGGGGGAAGAAAAGGGGACAAGAGGAAAGAGGAAAAGAGACAAAAGTAATTAAAATAAATAAAATAAAGTAAAAATGGAATGTAAGATATGTAAGGAGTAGAAAAATAAAAGAGAATCCAGCTGAACAATGGTCTAAATCCCTCACCCCTCCCCAAGTTAAATCTAAAGTCTTTAAATAGGAGGTGGAGTTCTGAATATGATCACAATTTTGCAACTATTGTAGACAGAAGATCTCTCCTTCTCCAGGTCCATGTTCCTTTCTTCTCCCAAGTTCTTACCTTAGCTCTGGATAAAACCTATATATAAATAAAAATTACCTGTTTTTTTTAGTCACGTAAATTAGAAGTACCGGTATCTGCAGATTGTAGTCCAAAAAATCAAGATGGGGGCTGTAATGTGGAAATTGAAGATCCACCTTTTTTATGTGTATATAATCAACTAAAGAAGAGCCGCACTTCAATCCTACTATCATGTTTGCCATCCTGACTTTTTGGAACCTTGCCTGAAGACACTCCTGATCTAATTGCTCCTATCCTACTTCTGTCTGATGGTTAAAGAGCTTGTGCAAGGAGATAAAAATAAGAATAAGGTGTTATGGAATGGCATGATTTCATTAAAAAAAAAGAAAATCATGAAAAAGTGGGTTAACATTCAATATTTGCAATACAGGTAATCTTCAATTTACAATCAGTTACAACTTACAACAGTTACAACAGCTTATGTTAACAAGTTACTTATGATGGGTTCTTGCATGTGTGACCACTGAAGCATCCCCAATGTTACTTGATCAAAATTCATGTGTTTGGCAGGGAACATGTATTTATGACAGCTGCAGCATCTTGGAGTCGTGTGATTGGCAGTTGAGACTTTCCCAGTTGGTTTCCAACAAAAAAAATCAGTTGGGGAGGCTGAAAGCTGCAACAGAGAAGCTGGACTCCTGAAGATGACAGTCCCTACAGGAAGGAGCCTAAAATTACCCTGCCTGGTCAATTTTACTGAATGGGCAGAAGCCAATGACAGTAGACGGGTCCCATAAATACCTAGGCCTGGAGCTATGTAAGTACTACTTATTATTATTATTATTATTATTATTATTATTATTATTATTATTATTATTATTATTATTATTATTATTTATTTATTTATTTAATTTATATGCCGCCCTATTCCAAAGAACTCAGGGCGGCTCACAGCATGATAAGTGTGCCAGTGTTTTTTAAACAACTAAGTTTTATCACAGACATAATCCAAGTTCCAGCTGACTTCAGAGAAGCAGAAATTGTAATCAAACTGGGAGCCAAATCCTCAATCTCATATCATGCATTAACAGAGCAATTATATAAATGTTTACTTAAAATTAATCCCACTGAAGCTGATGGGTGTTGTTACAAGAATACTTAGGACTTCCAGTGATAACCAAAGAGTTACTTAGTCATCTTCTGCTCAACAGATTAATTATTAATATTGAATCCTATATGTCCAATAATAAACCAGAGACATGTTTTACTATTATAAAGCTCATCCTCCATAAAAATAAAGCTGCTATTGATTAATGTTCAGATTAAAAAGTTCTTAATTCCACAGCACCTTCTAGAAAAAAAATCAGAGTTGAGAGCATCCAAAAAAAAGCATCCCAGAAATAAAAAGTGAACTTAATGAAAAAAAAATGCCCATATTTATATATGAAGAAAATGCAGCTAGTCCTGACTTACAACTATAATTAAGGCTGGAATTCTGGTCATAAATCATTGTGGTCATAAGTCGAGGCACCATATGACCAGATCCAACTTTTTGACTATTTTATGGCAATTGTTAAGCGAATCTCACTTAACAAATCCACTCTCTCAAATGGGCATTTTTTGTCATTAAATAACTGGTTATAAGTCGAGGACTACTTGTATTGACTCTAAAAAGCTTGAGGTGAGAACAATGGACATTTGGAAGAAAATGAATATTTCCTACAGATTAGGATTTTGTTACATTTTTATGAAAAAAAATCTTTCTTATAATACACTATGGTAGAGAAGATATGAAATTGGCTAATTTTTCTAATTTTTCAGTTAATAGCAAAGGTAGCATTTTGCATATTACACAAAACCATTCAGCAAATATTTGCCTAAATTTATAATAAGTAAGTATGCATTCGAAAATAAATCCTGCCTTTAAAAATGTTAACAATCCTTCAGGAGACCTTACTGCTAAAAATAATCATTCAGATTTGGCAGAACTTTGTAAACAAAGTATCTATGATCCCTAAAGGAAATTTTGTTATTTGAAGAAGTAGACATTTTTGAGAACCATTTCCTACAATTTTTTTGTATTTGTTGCCTTGGATCTATATTTAACCCTCTACAGCTGAATCTGTTTGTTATGTAAACCTATGTAAAATATGAGTTCTGCATCATGCATTTGCATAATACTTTATGGCTTGTTACTTGTGACCAGGCCATTGTAGCTGCCTCATCACACTTAGTTAAATGTATAAAAAGAACCTTAGAGTAAAAATAATGTGTTCTTTGAGTTGAACTTGGATTTAGAGGAGATGTTGATAGCAAACAGAAATGCTGGGACAACAAGGCCCTTTTGCTTCCCATCTCCCTTATGGATTTATAGATTGGACAGTGAAAGTCATTGAAAAGATTTCACATTTCTTCTAGTAGTTCAAATTTTGGCTTATTATCTCTCTGTATTACCTTTCCTGCCCCATTGTCAAGAGAGACAGAGGACTGCTACAGTTGGAAAAACACAATAACAGTTTGCTTTCATCGAGTTCTCTATTTTCTATTGTTTATCTCCCCAAAATAATTATCCTTCTCCTCTGTGGCCTTGTGGGGAAAATTATTTCATAGCTCGGAAAATGATTCCTCATAAGCTGATTATGACTGATTAGAATTAAGAAACATGCAGAGATAAGCTGCATCAGAACCAAATTCATTAAAAAAATGAGTAGCAAATGTTTTGAAAATGAAAGGGGGAAGGAGTAACAAGAATCAAAGAAGCTGTCAAAATTCAGGAGCATTTCTGGCTGTGGCATTTTCCCATTCAATGGCCTGATTAATCAAAAGATGAAGCAATACTGTGAAAAAGATCAGAAATGGCGAGTATGAACTTTCTGACATAAAGTGACTGTCAAATAGCAAAATGTACTACTCCTTTTGCCTCATCTAACTGCTTCCAATCTTCCACAATTTTATTTCACCTCTTCTTATTGGACATTATTGTGACCTCTGTTGGATAAATATCTTTCTTCTTTTCTCCCCAGCACAAAGTTAAAACAATAAGCATCTAAGCAAAAAAGTAAGTCAGAAAGTAACTCAAATTACTTATAAAGATACATATATATTCCTGAGGTGCATTAATTTTATCTGAGGTGCAAGAACAATTCTATGATCACTTTAGTATTTTTTTTCTAAGCCTATGGGAGAGGGATGTAAAGTTAACTGTTTGGTGTTTCCAACTGAGGGCACGATTTCTTCTTTTGAAGTAATGGAGCCGGAGAAGTGGTGATAGTTGATCCAAATAAACAAACCAATTTTGTCTTTATTCTTCATTTTATTTCTCTAGTTTCAGTCTTTTCACATTTTGATTCCACATTTCTAAAATCCATATACATGGACATTATGGACTTTAATGCGAGTTAAATTTATTTATTTATTTATTTATTTATTTATTTATTTATTTATTTATTTATTTATTTATTTAATTCGGATTTGTATGCCGCTCCTCTCCGAGGACTCGGGGCGGCTCACAGCATATATATAAAACAATTTCGACTATGTAATTTACATTACATAAATCAGTTTGATCTAATTTTGTCTAGTTCTTCCTATTGGTTCTGGCCCATTTTGAAGATTGGCCCTGTGTGATTCTACTTTCCCTTCAAGTTATAGACTGACCAAGCTTCAAGTTAAGTCACTGTGGAAAGTGTCCAATATGGACTCTTTTTACATAACAGGGTAACACTTTTACATTTAAAATGATTAATGTGGATCATACATGGAAAAGATATCAAATGGTCTTCCTTTCCACTTTAAGCCTTAGACCTGAATTTCATACCTATTCCAGCAAAAACCTAAGGCTCACTTGTGAAAATGCTCTTAACAGACACTCCAATGCACAAAATGCAATTAAACTTGCTAATTCAACTACCTGACTTTGAACACAGGTAGTAGTTCAGGGGATATGTTATATACAAATGTTCATTTTTTTAAAAAAGTATTATCTTTCTATCACTTTGCACTCTCTCTCTCTCTCTCTCTTTCAAACCAAGTTTTCTCTGACACCATTTTAGAATCAAAGTTGAGAGCAATGCTGCATGATAGATAACATAGCAAAACCACTTCTGGAGCCCATGAGGATGGGGGAATATAACTATTTTGTACCAATCATCCAAATGACTAGGCTTATGTGTCTAGCTTATTATTGAGACTTTCATGGGAATCATCTCCTCTTTCAACAAGTGCCTGTCATCTACTCATCAACTCCCTCAGTGACAAAAGTTAACAACAGCTTTTTTACACTATATACATATACTAGTATATACTTGCTTAGAGGATAAAGGAGACAGACAGGAATTTGTTCATATATTCTAGCTATATCTAGGACATTAATGAAACAAAATTAAATGAAGTGTGCTATTTGCAAAAATAACACCCTTGACTGCACACTAACTGACAATTTTGGACATGTTCTAGGTTACATTAAGCTTATGTTCAAAACAATCCTATCAGAAGTAAACTCCATTATGTTTCAGATTGAGTTATGTGATGGATGTATTCCAGAGGAGCAGGAGACAACTGAGTTCAGATAGTTTGTGTGAGAGAAAGAGGGTGAAGAGAGCTCCTCCTTAATAGTTCCCAGAGTACAGATTCTGTCTATGAGTGAGGAACAACAAAGAGATCTGTTTGGAAGAATCACAACAAGTCTTTCTTCACTTTTGGAACCTGTCATCAGTCTGGCCAAACTAAAGCAAACTATCAGCCAGCATATATAGGTAGTCCTTGACTTATAACCATTTGTTTAGTGACTATTCGAAGTTACAGCAACAGTGAAAAAAATAACGTATGGCCATTTTTCACACTTACGACTGTTGCAGCATCCCGGTGGTCACATTACCAAAATTTAGATATTTGGCATGTATTTATGATGATTGCAGTGTTCTGGGATATGTGATTGCCTTTTGCAACCTTCTGACAAGTCAATGGGGAAATCAGATTCACTTAATAACCATGTTACTAATTTAACTGCAGCAATTTATTTAATAACTGTGACAAGAAAGATCACATAACATGGGGCAAAACTCATGTAACAACTGTCTTGCTTAGCAATGGAAATTTTCTGCTCAATTGTGGTCGTAAGTCGAGGATTACCTGTATTCTAGGAACTATTATGGAGGCACCCATCTTCATCCTCTTTTTCTCACACAAACTATCTGAACTGAGTTGTCTCCTGCTCCTCTGGAACATACTCCCTCCCTCCTGGGAATCTGGACTACATTTCATCACAAGTTCCTTCAAATGTACACAGAATTGCACCCTTTTGTTCCCATAGATTTTAGTAACTCAAATTATCTATTTTATGAAGCTATGGTTCCTTTAGTTCTGATTATTGCCTGATGCACATACAATGCTGAAAATTTTAAAGTTGTAATGGATGATTAAACAAAAAAAAAACCACATGGATCAATGCTAGTATAAATTAAGTTTAGGTAAACTAAATAAGGCTATTTAATTTACAGGCAATTTAGCCTATATCTCAATATTAATATACAGTAGTTAGAAGTTCAGTTTTAAAAACCCAAATACGTAAATAAAAACTTTCCAAACCTGAGAATTTTACAAGAAATATTCATTCATATATAACTCATGTAAGGAAAATATAAACAGTAACAACAGCTTCAAAAGAAGGAATGCAAGACTTGAATTTGAGGAGCTCCCCTACATCAGGAGACAAACTTGGGTTTAAAACTGAAAGAAGTTGCAGCATATAAAATTGTTTTCAACTTACAAAGTTGCTAGGATTTCTGCCTGATGATAATAATTTGCTTTAACAATGGGGCATTTGGAAAGTTAAGCTAATTCCTTTGAAAACAGTTGCATTTAGGGAAACCTTTTATTTTAAGTTCTTGTATTTTTGTTACTTTATCTCCTTTTTTCTCTTCAGGGTGGAAATAATCTAGAAAGTATGGATTTCTTAACATAGGGCACCTCCAAGCAAGGATTTTGCAGTAATTCAGAATCATTTAAAGAGATACGTGATCAAATAACTCTGGCCCCATTTACACTAGGCCTGGATGAAGCCTGAGGAAAGCTCAAGCAGAAAATGTTAGACTTTGATTAAATAATCCATACCCCATTGGGTCATTGTTTCAGAGATGTTTCTTTACCTAAACAGAGAAACAGAATGAGCAAGAGTGGGCAAAAAATAAGAAGCAGGAGGGCCTTTGAACTTCCTGCCAGCTTCCCCAAGTAAGTGGCTGCCTTTAGATAGGGGAGGGAATGAGGGATCACAAGACTAGCTGAAAACTGTTTTAGAGTGTTGAAAATGAAGATCATGTGATTGTAGCAGCAGCCAGTAGCACTGAAGCAGCCATAACTTCCTCAAATTTCATTCCCCCAGGAATCATGGATCCTGGAGTTTGGACACATTGTGTAAATTAGCCCATTTGAGGTACATTGGTTCAAAAATGGTTGCCCTATGGCAGGGGTAGGCAACCTTGGCTCTTTTATGACTCGTGGACCTCAACTCCCAGAATTCCTGAACCAGCATGGACCTCAACTCCCAGAATTCCTGAGCCAGCATGGCTGGCTCAGGAATTCTGGGAGTTGATGTCCACGAGTCATAAAAGAACCAAGGTTGCCTAACTCTGCCCTATGACATACTATTTCGCCCAGTTACAAGTCATGACTATGTGAGTTTTAGTAGTATAAAGATTTACAAAGAGATAGAACTAACATTTCTCCTCTCTACCATAATTAGCTGCCCTTTTACAGTTCCCTAATAATAATCCCATCTCACTGATATATGAACTATTTAGCCTGCTCTTGTATAGCAATCATGTATTAACCAATATCAGGAGTCTGTGGAATTATAGCTAAGTTTTATAACATCACTATGCATGCCAATTAGAAGTTTTTGAACCTGATTGTTTCCCCAGGTGTATCTAAGGCAGACAGGAATAAGCTTTTACTGAATGCCATGCAACTTTTTTTTTAAACTTTTGTGTCTATGGCAAGTCTCAGTCATCCAGTTCACGATTGTCCCAAAGGTGCTTTTTCAAAAGGCAACTGGACTTTTTTTCCCTTGAAATATTTCGCTTCTCATCTAAGAAGCATTTTCAGTTCTGACTGAGTGTTGGGGAATGGAAATATTTAAATCCTTCTATTCCCCAGCATTCAGTCAGAACTGAGGATGCTTCGTGGATGAGAAGTGAAACATCTTCAGGAAAAAACAAACTCAAGTTGCCTTTTGGGGAAAAAAAACACCTTTGGGTTAACTTTCGTGTGTTTGGTCTATGACTCTATATTTCGATAAGCTGAATAAACTAAACACAGCTAGTACAGAGTCTGGTCCCATCAATCTCAAATCTGCTGCAATTCATCTAACTGGAAGAAAGCATGTTTTCCAGGCAATAATGTGGCTCTGTGGAATTTGTGGGAATGGCCTGTTATTTTGGATGGAGTCTCCCAGGCTCTCTCCCCTCTGTTAATATGCTATCTTCAAAGGCTTTTAAATGGAGAGAAGAAATGATAGAAAAACAACTTGGATGCTTGCAAATGACCTCCCTTTGTACACTTTTCTGTCAGGACAACATGGAATGCGGAGTTGTTAGCAAAGTTATTTTCTTTCCTCTTCTCATGGATTCTCCCTGTCTAATACTACCTTGCAATAATCCTGTGATAAATAACCAGAACATGTGATAAACTGAGTATTTCTTTTGGCCCTCTTATCAGCCCTCATCCACCTTTGTCTGAATGTGTTGAAACACTTCATGTGAATCCTACCTCTGCTTCCAACAATATTTAAATGCACCATTTAAATTTTATTTTATGAACAGGTTAAACTGGGGGTCAAAAAAGCCTTCCTTGAAATGTTTAGATAACTTCACATTTAATGATTCAAGCTGTGGGGATTAGTGTGGTATAATTTTCTTATAATACTGTAATAATAATATCTGCAAGAAATACCATTTACCTGTAAGCAAAAATTGATCAGACCACAAAATAGCCAAAGTAATAGAAAATGAAGAAGTCAGGAGCTCTGAGACGTTAGAATTCAAACAAACAGGCACCTGACACACAACAGTCCAGACTTAATAACTGTTCATAAGAAAGACAAAATGGATGGTGGACACGGAAAAACCTGGAGAAAGCAGAATGAACTGGAGAAAATCACAAAATACAAAGACCCACAAATAAAAATGACTATGGAAAAAGAAAGCAAAGATAGTATCAGTAGTGACAGGCACCTTGGGTGCAATCCCAAAACATCTGGAGCACACTTGAACACCATCATCAATTGCAAAAGGCAGCTTTACTTAGAACAGTTTTCATCCTACAATGATACCTTTATCACCACCAACATCTCCCTATCCCAAGTCCTTGTGAAAGGACTCAGTAGGTGGATAAAAATGTCTACACATCTGGCTGACAATGCAACCAACCAGTAAGTATTGCTTACCTTCCATGTGATATGTTGTATATAAGGGATCTATTCCTCCTTGAAATTGATTAGAATGAATCATTATGAATATGTACAGCCATTTGTCCATTGCTGCATATTCTCAAATATTGATCCCCCAATCTTGTATTGTTGGCAACATTTCTCTTTCCCAATATTATGCCAGATTGATTCTTATCACTAGCAGCATACATCTTAATAAACTGTGTTGCTTTTCATCGGTACTCTTTCAATTTCAATTTTCTTTTCAGATTTTTTTGGGATTTTTGGTGTATTTCTTCAAACAGTTTTGGCTCTTTTTTGCATATGTTAAAATGGAGAAGGAGGAGGGTATTGAGGTCAACCATCCACTTTATCCCAAGAACAATAGCATTCTAATGGAAAATTGAGCATAGAGGGTAGGAGACTGATCTATGGACCCTCAATAACACTCAAGGGTCAAGAGAGTAACTCCAATGAAAACCGAAACATGCTCACACCTCTATACATATATATGCTCAAAACCATCACAATATACAAAAACAGTCATATGATTTCACACATTCGTGTTCTCACTGAATTCATTCTAAATCCTGGACTGTTTGTTGACATCACCTGTAGTAACTGTAGCAGAAGTGGCAATCATAATAGGCAGAGGAAGACTGGATCCTAGCTGGGAATATGGGGAACCTTGTGGGAGAGCAAGTGATAGGCCACAAAGATAACAACATGGAGATGAACCAGTGCCTAGGGAGCGAAGGGGGAAAAAAAGAAGAGAAAAGCAGGAACAAGGGAATGAAAAGAACAAGGGGGAAAAGACGGTCAAATATGGAAAAGAAAGAAGAAAGATGGAGACAAAGCTCCTCAGAGCAACTGCCAATGTTTTAAAAATTAAAACAGAATCCTGGATATTTTAGTTCTTTTTGGCTTTTTATCTAAGTATAAAAACCATACACAGATCAAATATCACCAAACATATAGTAACTCCCTATGTAATATGGTTCTTTTCTTCTGACAAGAGTTCTATTAAACTATACCCAGTTTGGTGGACTCAAGACACAAAAGAGCTAACAGCAATACATATTTCTAGACAACATACACATAAATGGAAGGGCCGACCTGTCGGCATTTGCGGAGGCTAGAGAAGTGGAGGAACCTTGCTCTGAGGGATCAGAGGGCCAATTTATATCGGTCGTATGGGGAAGAGGCAGATATGACGGGAGGCCTGGGGTAGGCCGCTCTCGGGGAACAGGGCCTCGCTGCCTGAAAGCGATCTCTTGTTCCGGCCCCCGGAACCTTTACCGGAGTACTGGTAATGAGCAGATCCGGACCCTGGACTCAGGCTGTGCTGCTCAATGCCAGGTCAGTGGTAAATAAAGCTCTCCTCATCCGGGATTTAATTCTGGAGGAGGAGGCCGACCTGGCATGTGTGACTGAGACCTGGCTGACCCCAGAGGGAGGAGTTCCCCTCTCTGAGATGTGTCCAGCTGGGTTTCAGGTATGGCATCAGCCGCGACCCCAGGGAAGGGGGGGAGGAGTGGCAATTATAGCTAAGGAGACACTCAGGCTGCGCAGACTCACTGCTACTGAGATATCAGGTTGTGAGTCCCTCCTTATGAGGTTGGACCTAGGTGTACAGGTGGATCTGTTGCTTACGTACCTGCCTCCCAGCTGCGTTTCTACAGCCCTGCCCACGCTACTCGAGGAGGTAGCCGGGTTGGCGGTTGAGTTCCCCAGACTTATTGTCTTGGGGGACTTCAACATGCCGTCACTCGGTGAGTCCTCTGGGTTGGTGCGGGAGTTCATGGCCTCCATGGCAACCATGGACCTGACACAAGTAATTGAGGGCCCAACCCATGAGGGGGGACACACACCTGACCTGGTTTTTCTCTCGGAACAGTTGAGGTATGATCTGAAGCTAAGGGGCTTAGAAGTGTTGCCCATGTCATGGACAGATCATTTTCTGCTGCGGCTTGAGTTCACGACGCCAATCCTCCCTCGCAGGGAGCCGGAACCGATTAAATGGTTCCGCCCCAGACGCCTGATGGACCCTATTGGTTTTCAAAGGGTGCTTGGGGAATTGCCGGATTCGCTCATACACAGTCCAGCGGAGTCCCTAGTGATGGCCTGGAATACGGCCACTACGGGGGCTCTAGACCGGATTGCGCCGTTGCGACCTCTCTGTGGTAGTAGACCCAGGAGATCTCCTTGGTTTACCGAGGAACTCAGGGGGATGAAGCGCCAGAAGAGACGTCTAGAGAAGCAATGGAGGAAAAGCAGATCCGAATCTGATCGAACCAAATTGAGAGCTTGTATTAAGACCTATTTGGAAGCGATCACTGCGGCAAGATCTCAGTATCTTTCCACATTGATCGCGTCTGCGGAATCTCGTCCGGCTGCCCTGTTTAGGGTGACTCGCTCTCTCCTGGATATGGGGAGGGAGGAACCTTTGCAGGGCGATGCCAAAGAATTTAACACCTTTTTCGCAGACAAGGTCGCTCAGATCCGGACTGACTTGGACTCCAATTGGAATGCAGTGTCGGCTGACAATGAGTCAGTCGAGATGACAGAGGCCCGTCTTAGTCCTGTTGTATGGGATGGGTTCGACCTGGTAACTCCTGATGATGTGGACAAGGCCATTGGAGCTGTGAGTTCTGCCACCTGTTTACTGGACCCGTGCCCCTCCTGGCTGGTTTCGGCTAGCAAGGAGGTGACACGGAGCGGGGTCCAGGTGGTTGTTATCGCTTCATTGAGGGAGGGGTCCTTTAAAGGAGGCACAAGAAGCCTTCCCTGGACCTGGCAGTTTTAAATAATTATCGTCCAGTCTCCAATCTTCCCTTTTTGGGGAAGGTTGTTGAGAAGATGGTGGCACTCCAACTCCAACGGTCCTTGAATGAAACTGATTATCTGGGCCCTCAGCAGTCTGGTTTCAGGTCCGGTTACAGCATAGAAACTGCTTTGGTCGCGCTGATCGATGATCTCTGGCGGGGCCGGGATAGAGGTTATTCCACTATCCTGGTGCTTCTTGACCTCTCAGCGGCATTCGATACCATCGACCATGTTATCCTTCTGCGCCGGTTGGAGGAGCTTGGAGTGTGGGGCACCGTTCTGCAGTGGTTCACCTCCTACCTCTCTGGCCGGTCGCAGTCGGTGTTTGCAGGAGGTCAGAGATCGGCTCCGAGGCCTCTTCCATGTGGAGTCCCTCAGGGGTCCGTTCTCTCACCTCTGCTTTTTAACATCTACATAAAGCCGTTGGGTGAGATCATCCGTCGACACGGGGTAAGTTATCATCAATATGCTGATGATACCCAGCTTTATATCTCTACCCCGTGTCATTACAGCGAAGCAGTGGAAGTGATGAACTGGTGCCTGGAGGCTGTTGAGGTCTGGATGGGTGCCAACAGGCTCAGACTCAATCCCGACAAGACGGAGTGGCTATGGGCTCTGCCTCCCAAGGACAATTCTAACTGTCCGTCCATTACCCTGGGGGGCAAAGTTTTGTCCCCCTCGGAGAGGGTTCGCAACTTGGGTGTCCTCCTCGATCCACAGCTAAGTTTGGAACACCATCTTTCGGCTGTGGCAAGGGGAGCATTTGCCCAGGTTCGCCTGGTGCGCCAGTTGCGGCCCTATTTGGACCGGGAGTCACTCTTCACAATCACCCATGCCCTTGTCACCTCGAGATTCGACTACTGTAATGCTCTCTACATGGGGCAGCATTTGAAGAATGTCCGGAGACTGCAAGTAGTACAGAATGCGGCCGCGCGAGCTGTCTTGGGTCTCCCAAGACATGCTCATATTACTCCAGCACTCCGCGAGCTGCACTGGCTACCTATTGGTCTCTGAACGCAATTCAAAGTGCTGGTTATGACCTATAAAGCCCTTTATGGCAATGGACCAGGATACTTGTGGGACCGTCTTCTGCCTCATGAATCCCAGCGACCGGTTAGGGCGCATAGGGTTGGCCTCCTACCCGTCTGTTAGACAGTGTCGTCTGGCGGAGCCTAGGACAAGGGCCTTCTCCGTTGCTGCCCCAGCCCTCTGGAACCAGCTTCCCTCAGAGATTCGTACTGCTTCCTCCCTCCTGGCCTTCTGGAAAGCACTAAAGACACATTTATGCCGAAAGGCTTGGGGCATATGAACTGTGCTCTACCCCTCAGCCCTAAGAGTGTTCCGCCATCAACGATTGTGAGTTGAATGTGTTTGTATGTTGTGTGAATGATATTAATTTTTAAATTTTTAAATTAATTGTGTTTTTTAATTGTGTTGTTGTTGTGAGCCGCCCCGAATCTTGTGAGAGGGGTGGCATATAAATTAAATTAAATAAGTAAATAAATACTCACTACTCCTCACTCTTCCCCACTATTGCTACTCCTCCTACTGCTACTCAGCTACTAAACCTTGTGAGTACTGCTAGAGAAAAAGCATCCCGTTCTAGTTGCTTTAGGTTGCTTTACTTCCACACACAAATACACACCATCTTCTCTCCCCCCCCCCCCATGTCTCATTGCAAAACTTTTGTAGTCAGTCTTGCTGTGCTGGCTGGGGAGATGGCTTAAAGAGAAGGGAAGAAAGTAGTACAAGTGCTGGTAATTTTTGGACAGCCTGCTCTCTCACACTGAACAGTGCAGTTCTGAACCTGTCTATACAGAATTAAATTTTATTGCTTTCAACAGAACCTGTATGGATTTTCTTGGTTTTATCTAAGTAATACCATGTTTTAAACAGACTATTTCTGTTAGTCACTATAAAATGGATTCAACACACAATAAAACTATAATGGCTCAATTTAAAAAATAAACTAGAAAAGTTGTAATCATTAGCTATGCCAATACCAAAAAGGCAGTGATCTAGGTTACTAGCCAATACCTCAGAAAAAGTCTTCTAATTCAAAGGTGCCAACAAAAAGGCTTTTTAAAAAAATATTTATTTATTTACCAAATGTATATGGCTTCCCTTAACATAAGAGTGCTTTTGGACAGGGTATAGCAAAACAATAAACAATATACCTAAATAATCTTGTATGACAAGGGAATTACAAGCAGAACTATGTATACTAAATATGATTACTGAGTCAAGTTCTCATAGATGAGGCATTCTTTTCATTAGCAAGATACAAACCATTGCCATTCAATTACAGTGGGAAAATATGTAACTCACAAGAGTACTATATTTTTGCAAATACTGGTAACTATTCACAAAATCTATAACAACAGCAATATAGTGAGATTCTTGCCTAGGGGTGTAAAACACAGACCATGGGACAATGATGGGAAACTCACATATTTACTGTTCAAAGTCCTAACTGTACAGCAAAATTCATGCATACATGAGAAATGGACAGGATGTGATTGTCTCTTTGTACAAAATAGAAATATCATACATTCTTGCTATTCTTCATTTTTGACCTAAATTTCTAAGGAGCTTTTGTTGCATGACAATGCAAATGTGTTACCTACAGTAGTTCCTTCTTGTTTTAGAATAGCCTAATTTTTATCTCTGTTCTGAATGCCTCTGGTAAAAAAATTCTGCAAGTTAATGGAAGCTAACTACTCACCATATAACTTCCCTTTTATATCCTACAATGCACATTTCTTGCCTGCCTAAGCAGAATAAATCAATTAAAATTGTCAGTTTTCATCAAGGCAGATGCTTCACTGGAATATCTGGAGCAGAACAACCTTTAATTGTGTTACAGTGGAGGTGAAGATATGTCATCACAAATACTAGCCAAAGAGTTGTCACAGTCTTTACATTTTTAGCCCAGAAGGGAATAGAAATTAGGTAACTAGGAAGTTTTCATAGACATGCCCAGAGTGTCTACAGAAATATCATCTATTACAACAAATGGTGAAATTGGATGATGATCATGTCTAAACAACAAAAGAGGCAGTTAATTTATGATACAACTAGCATAACTCTGAAAATTCCCTCCATATCATTACAAAATGGGTTGAGGTATGAAAAATCCACTTGTTTACACCAGGTAATCTTCTTGCAGATCTCCTATTGATGTTAACATTGGGGTCCTATAATAGTACTTAATAGGTTTGTTTGGTCATTGGCAAGAAAATATATTCAAAATAAGGCAATGTATGTATGTATCCCAGTTGCAATGTACGGCTGTGAAAGTTGGACCATAAGAAAGGCTGAGCGCAAAAGAATTGAGGCCTTTGAACTATGGTGCTGGAGAAGACTCCTGTGAGTCCCCTGGACTGCAAGGTGATCAAACCGGTCAGTACTAGAGATCAACCCTGAGTGTTCTTTAGAAGGCCAGATCCTGAAGTTGAAACTCAAGTACTTTGGCCACCTAATGAGAAGGAAGGACTCACTGGAGAAGGGCCTAATGCTGGGAAAGATTGAGGGCAATAGAAGAAGGGGACGACAGAGAATGAGGTGATTGGATGGAGTCACTGAAGCAATAGGCGTGAGCTTAAATGGATTCCAGAAGATGGTAGAGGACAGGAAGGCCTGGAGGAACATTATCCATGGGGCCACAATCGGTCGGACACGACTTCACAACAAAGGCACATATTAAATATTCATTTTTTTGAGAGGTGGCTTCTTCCAAGCAGTTGTAATCTATATCGTAGTGTGTGTGTGTGTGTGTGTGTGTGTGTGTGTGTGTGTGTGTGTGTGTGTGTGTGTGGTGGAGGGAGGGAGAGAGAGAAAAATCTTGAGAACATACCAGGTTTTGCCCTCCAGGGAAATACTTTTCTGGGAGTCTTAAGCAATAAATAATCTCTCTTTGTGTTAAAACAACACTCACTGAAGTTCAGAATAGGAGCATCTGCAATTTGGAATGCTCCCTGGGGTCTCTCACTGAGAACAAAATGCTTACGTTTGTGAGCCTTATTACAGGGAGTTTCCCATTTATAATAACTTGCTGCACCTTAGGAATCTTCTATCTGGGAGCAATTGTCATTAGAGGTTAAAGTATTGAAAACCCTGAGATATTTGCAAAGCAAAGCTGGTTGATATTTTAACTTCTGCACAAAATTTGTTAAGGGATTTGGGATTCCTGTTGGATGTCAGATAATATATAAATATATGGTGATTATCATTATCTATAATCATTAATTCTTCTTAGCTTTCGTGTAAAATGAAGAATACCTTCCACTGAATTCTAGCAAGAAAGCACAAGAATGAGCAACTGAAGGAGGTTTTAAAAGCTTCTGAATATTTGGTATCTGTAACATAATGTTATGCATTTTCATCTCTCTGGGAAGTAGTGTCATGAACCCGGGTTGAACCGTGACTTATAGTACTTGAAGGTCAATCTCCTCTCTCTCTCTCTCTCTCTCTCTCTCTCTCTCTCTCTCTCTCTCTCTCTCTCTCTCTCTCTCTCTCTCTCTCTCTCTCTCTCTCTCTCTCCCCTCCCCCCCCCGCATGTGAATACAGGCAAATGTGAATACAGGCAATTGTTCTGTGTGGTATCAGTAGACCATGAGGTGATCCCTCACTGAAGAGACCAATCTGGACTTCCAAAGTGACTATCATAAAGAGCTAGGTCTTCGGGAAAGTTTTGGGCATGTGGAAGTTCCCAAGGAAGGTGCTGTCACTATATGTTGATCGGAGTGATGCAATACTTTTAATCATAAATTTTATTTTCTGGAAGCTGCTCAGAACCTTTGGGAATTAGTGGCACCAAACTCAAGTATGTATGTACAGGTAGTCCTCGACTTACTATCTTTTGTTTAATGACCCTTTGATGTTACAGTGGCACTGAAAAAAATGACTTACGATCATTTTTCACTCTTATGACCAATGCAGTAGTCCCATGGTCCCATGATCAAACTTGGACACTTGGCAGCTGGTTCTTGTTTATGATGCTTGTAATGTCCTGAGGGTCATGTGATCATTTTACCACTTTCTGACAAGGTAATAGATTCACTTTACAACTATGTTACTAACTTAACAACATAGTGATTCACTTAGCAACAACAGCAAGCAATGTTGTGAAAAGGGGTAAACTCACTTAACAACAACATAAATTTTGGTATCAGTTTTGATCAAAAGTTGAAGACTACCTCTATATAAAAAGCAAGCAAGCAAATAAGTAGTCATTGCTGAACTTGATGGGAGCAAATTCCAAAGAATGCATTGTTTTAGCCTAGGACAGTAATGGACCACACTATGATACATGTTCCATGATACAACATAGATAATGATAGTTGGGTAGATTGATTATGAAAATAGAAAGAAAATCTATATGTAATACTTTTATTGGGATCAAATAAAGTAACACAAAAAGTGTACAATTTTGATTCTTTATTAGGAAAAATCAGATGTAAGGGACCATACCCCATATTCCAAAACCTGGACAAAAATAATGTATACAAGAGATTTTCTTTCAAGTGATATATTTAGCATCACTTGCAATTTGGCCCTCAGGTATTCTATAATGTTGTGGGATCTAAAAATATCACAAGTATCTCATTCATCCAATCATCCATAAACAAGAAATCTGCCATCATGTGCCAACAGTGTCCTCCTGCTGTTTACAGAGCAAAAATATGCAATTGTCTATACAAGGGAGTACATGGATGTGAGTTTGACATCAAAAAGGGCAACATTAAAAAAACAGTGGGAGAATATTTCAATTCTCCCTGCACCCCACGACATTTTGCTATTGGCTTCAGAGACCGCAGACTTCAAAAGAAAACTACAGTATGAAATTGTATGCATCAACACATTCCCACTGGGATTCATTTCCACAGTAGGTGTTCAATTAGGTTAGCATAGCTGCAAAGATCACATTATCACAGTGACTGCTACTATGAGGGAAGGTCCTGCTGCTCTTATCATGTATTCTTTTAGCCTCAACACAGATATTAAAAATATTTCCACCACTCTTTCCACTGAATGATCTTGAACAGCCTTGTAATGGGGGCTTGCTTAACAAACCATGGTTAAGAATTCTAGCCTTCCAAACTATACAGCTTCAATGAAGGATCCTACCCTACCTCTGGTTGCTATGCTTGTTGTTGATATTAAGTGGGGTTCTTTGCCTCCCCCAAATGTATAGAGAAGAAAACCAAATCCCTAACAGTTTCTCATGACACTTATACCTTCATTTTCATAGTATTCTGTAAGATATAACACTCTGGCTATGGTCAAAAAGAGCAGGTAGCCCAAACTTTGTCATATTATTTCCACAAATTTGTAAATAAATGTCAGGGCTGAAACACAAGTTAGCAATGAATGTTGCCAAGATAGCTACAAATGCCATATTTTTTTAAGAAAAAAAAAATACATGCATCAAATCTCAAGAGAACACCAAAGATGGCAGAGTGGGAAAAATGAATTCTACAGAACTAGTATTTGTATAATTCCAACAAAAGATTTAGTGAAAGCTAAATAAGTTTAACTCAGGCTTGTTGTTACAAGAACAGTTTTTCTATAAATATATGTATACCTGCATGGGGTACTTAAATACCCCTGTTAAAAAGCCACTTGCAGTTTGATCCAGGCCATACAGTGGTATATCTTAAAGAAATTTTAAGAAATTATACAAATACTAGTTAAGATATTTGTAACTAAACAAAGAACTAAACAATTGACATCTGATGGTAATGATACTGCATCTGTTAATGAAACAATGCAGTGCAGACATATAGAACAATTCTATGTGTATTTATTTAGATGTTACTCCTAGGAGTTATTTCCTGTTAATGGAGGTGCATCTTTCCTGCACAACCATATGCACATCTAAAGACCCATTTAATTAAATAAATGTTTTTCCCATTAAGGTGTATTCCTTTGTTTTCTAGCCTAGGAAAATGTCCCATTCAGTTTCATACGACTTAAGTACATAGGCATATATATCATTATTTATTAATGCATAGGGTCTTCACTGGTCAATTATTTTAAAAGACTGTGAGTTTTTAAAACAGCTTATCTGCTATTAAATGAGAATCCTCCATCTATGCTTTAAAAAGCTTGCAATTTTTGCAGATCAAGGGTTTTTCAGGACTCAACAGCAGAGTTAGGAATTTACTCCTAGTTTTGCTCTTTTTTTCCTCTAGGCAACCAGCAGCACTAAATCGAATCAAATTATTGGCTTGTTCTCACAACTTCCTAAAACAAACCACTGTAATTTATAAAACATAGTTTATAAACGGAAACCCAACAAATTTGGGGTTTATTGAATAAAGTGTGGGTGTGCAACCATGGCTTAATATGTTTTAAAGTAGCTGACATGTGATGCAATTGCCAACATTCTTATAAGAACTGGTGTATAGGTACAGATTTTAAAGTACAGGTAGTTATCAACAGTTAAACTTCCAGCTTTGCTGATTTTTCACTTTTCCTGTCTATAGGTCCTCATTACAGATTTTCACTAGGAAAATGTCTTAGGCTTGTGTCTACTCTTCAATTCAAATATATTGAGAATCCTGTTAGTCATTTCAAGTATTGTTTGTTCAACAATTCAGTCCTGAAATACAAATATTCTCTTCTATCGATAAGGACTATTTGGCCCGATTATTAAATAGCAAAGTATTTTATTTTAACTATATTATTAATGAGATGGAGGAGAGCTAAGATGTAGAAAGCTCCTCCAGAAAAGTATTTCTCATTCACATGTTTTTAATCTGGTGTTTTCAATGCTCTGGTTTCCAATAGGGCAGCAGAGGATTTAAATGCTTTAAAGACTCTAAAACCTCTAGTGCCCTATTGGAAGCGTCAACATTTAGAAAGAGCTGAGAAAACTCCAGGACATTAATAACTGTCACAAGGAAAGAGAGGAAAGGGGCGTTGTCTTACCTGAACACCTTTTCTCAGCATGAAGACATATAATCCACCGGTGGGTTGTCTTAGCCTATCAGCTTGAGACTAGGTCATCCAAACTTTTAGCCCCACCTCTTCCGGTGTTACCTTCCTGTCCCCAGTTTTTGACAGAGGCGAAGCTTCCATGACGAAAGTCTGACCCAAATTCCAAACAACAATAGTTACATTTTCCAAACACAATCCTGCCTAGACTGGATAGAGGAGGGTGTGGATTATACGTCTTCATGCTGAGAAAAGGCGTTCAGGTAAGACAAAGCCCCTTCTCCAGCATGAGAAGATGTATAATCCACCGGTGGGACATACCAAAGCCCCTCATGTCCCTACGGGTGGGAGTCTAGGCTGGTGACTCCAATGTGGTAACAACCTGCTGCAGTACCCTCCTACCAAAGGAGGCCTCCGACACAGCGAACTTGTCAATCTTGTAGTGTCTAACAAAGGAGGAAGGAGAAGACCAGATTGCCGCCCTGCATATTTCCTCCACGGACGCCTGGGTGAGCCAGGCCGCCGAGGTAGCCGCACTTCGAGTGGAGTGGGCCGTGATATGTGGAGGGACCGGAAGAGATAAGGAAACATAAGCCTTGGCTATGGACGCCCTAATCCATCTGCCAATTGTCGCAGAAGACACCTTCTGACCTATGGACGACGGCTGAAAGGAGACGAACAACGCCTCAGATTTACGAATAGCCAAAGTCCGTTTGACGTAATGCAGTAGAGCCCTGCGAACGTCCAAGGTGTGCTAACGTCGCTCCAGGTGGTGTGAAGGACGCGGGCAAAAATTTGGCAGTACTAGATCCTGCGACCTGTGAAAGTGGGAGTCCACTTTTGGCATGAAGAATGGGTCCAAACGTAGAGTAACCCTGTCGTCAAAAAATTTGATTAGGTCCTTGCGAACCGAAAGGGCCGCCAGCTCCGAGATTCGTCTCGCAGAAGTGATGGCCACCAAGAAGGCTACCTTCAGTGAGAGATGTCGGAGCGAACAGGACTCGAGAGGTTCAACGGGTGGGAAAGTCAGTGCCTGCAGAACCTTAGGAAGGTCCCAGGACGGAAAGCGGTGAACGACCGGAGGCCGTATTGAGACTGCCCCTTTTAGGAAGGCGCTCACGGCCGGATGTTGTGACAAGGGAGCCAGGTTCTCGCAGGATAGGACGGTCTGCAGAGCTGCCACCTGCCTGCGAATAGTATTGAGCGCTAGGCCCTTATTCATGCCTTCCAACAGGTACTCTAGGACATTTGGGATAGTGACCGAAAGGGGGTCTAATTTGTGCTTGCTACACCATGTGGAAAAACTTTTCCACATGGCATCGTATATCCTATTAGTGGAAGCGCGACGTGAGGCCTGAATGATTGCGATAACGCCATCTGAAAAGGCCTGCCTACTTAACCCTTCCCACTCAAGTGCCAAGCGGCTAGTTGCAGCCACTGAGGGTCCGGATGTTGGAGGTGACCCTTACTGAGCGACACCCGATGCGAAGGGAGCCTCCAGGCTGGCGAGAGCAACAGGTCCACAAGGTCTGCAAACCACGGACGCCTTGGCCAGAATGGAGCAATTAAGATCACCTCCGCCTCTTCCCGAATCAGCTTGCGGATCGTTGCTTGTAGCAACGGGAGTGGAGGGAAGGCATACAGCCGGCCCTGTGGCCAGCTGCGCCTGAGAGCATCCGTTCCCTCTGCTCCTCCTGCAGGGAACCTGGAGAAAAACCGGGGGAATTGAGTGTTTACCGGGGACGCGAAGAGATCTAGGAGAGGCCAGCCGAACCTGTCCAAGATCTCCCTGAATAGGTCTGGATTCAGACGCCACTCCGCATGGTCCACCGTGACTCTGCTGAGTGAATCCGCCTGGCGATTCGCCTCCCCTGAAATGTGTTCTGCCATGATGGATCCTAGGTGCAACTCCGCCCACAGCCCCAGGGCTCTTGCCTCCCGCATGAGGGCCCTTGATCTGGTCCCTCCCTGCTTGTTCACGAGGGCCTTTGCCGTGACGTTGTCTGTCAGGACCAGGACGTGGCGTCCCGTCAGTAGAGGGGAGAAGTGGAGGAGGGCTAGGTGAATGGCCCGGAGCTCGAGCCAATTTATGTTGTTGGCCAAGTCCCGTGGAGACCACCTGCCCTGGGCTAGGTGTGTCTGAAGGTGAGCCCCCCAGCCGAACTGACTGGCGTCGGTGGTCACCGTGATCCTGTCTGGTTCTCTGAAGAGTGTCCCCCTGGCCATGGCGGGCGAGGCCCACCACCGGAGGGATGAAAGCACCTGTTGCGGTACCTTGACCCTCCTTAACGAGGCACTCTGGTTGAGCCTCTGGAAAGGAAGGAGAAACCATTGGAGGTTTCTCGAATGGAGCCTGGCCCAGGGAACGATTCCCATGCACGAGACCATCTTCCCCAGGAATTGGGATAGCTGTGATAGTGTGGCCAATCTTTGTCTGTGAATGAGGCGCGTGAGCTTTTGGATGCTCGCCCTCCGTTCCTGGGAGAGATAGACCATGCCCTCGTCTGAGTCTATGATTGCTCCTAGGTGTAGAAGTCGAGATGAGGGAACTAGGTGACTTTTCTTGCGATTGACTGAGAACCCATGAGCCTGAAGGGTCTGTAATGTTACCCCTATATCTGCTTGGGCGGAGTGAAGGGAGCTTGATAGTATCAGTATGTCATCTAGATAGAACTGGACGCGTACTGGCACCGTGCGAAGGTGCGCCCCTAATACCGCGAGCACCTTTGTGAAAACCCGAGGGGCCGATGACAGGCCGAAAGGGAGTGCCCTGTACTGGAAGTGCCGGTCTGCGTGGCAGAACCGGAGGAACCGTCGATGCTCTTGTCTGATAGGGATGTGCAGATAAGCCTCTGTCAGATCTATTGACGAGAGCATGTCTCCTTTTCGGATGCTGGCCAGAATGGATTTGAGGGACTGCATTTTGAACTGTTTGTACACTATGAAGTAATTTAGTTGTTTGAGGTCGAGGATTGCTCTGCAACCCCCCGATGCTTTGGGTACTACAAACAGGATGGAGTAGAACCCCTGTTTCTCCTCTCCTGGAGGAACCGGCTCTATGGCTTTTATTTCTACGAGATGGTCTATGGCCAGCTTTACTAGGCGCGCCTTTGGCGAGTTGCGCGAGACGGGGCACTTTATGAGCTGACTTGGTGAAGTGGAATAGAACTCTTAGACATAAACCGTGGGCTACGGTCTCTCTGACCTAGGCGTCGGTCGTCGTTTCCTGCCACACTTTGCTGAACAGGGCCAATTGGCCACCTATGGGACTGTCCATGGCGTCACTTCAACCTCCTGTAGGGCCGGCTCCCTGACTCTCTAAAGGGATGCCTGGAAGGGAATTGGCCCCTGCTGAAGGAAGGGTGGTCCTGGTAGCGCTCCTGCCTAGAGTGCATGGGTCGCGCGCTTCTGGGCCAATCCCAGGACTGCCCCCCCGAAAGGGCCGCCTTCCTTCCCAGGTAGCGCCCTGTTGGGCCCCTTGTCTCAGGGGCCGATTTTCCAACCTTTTGGAAGGGTGGGCCAGAATCTTCCTCTTGTTCTTGTCCTCTATGATGTACGGGTCCAGAATTGGACCAAATAACTTTTTACCTTCGTATTTGGACGTGGCCAGCCGCCACTTCGCCTTCAGGCCTGTCCTCCACTGCTTGAGCCACAGGAGTCTCCGGGAGGCTACGGATGCTCCAATCGCTCTGGCCGAGTAACGCGTTGCAAACAAGGTGGCATCTGCCGCGAACTCTGTAGCTGTAAGCAATTTTAATAAGGTCTGTTGGATACGTACCTGATCTGAAGGGACACTCGCCTGCAGTTCCCGGAGCCACACGATGCAAGCCCTGGTAAAAAAGGAAGCAGAGGAAGCCGCCCTGATAGACCAGCCGAGGCTTGGTGAGCCCGCCGGAACGAGAACTCAAATTTCTTCTCCTCCGCCTTCATGGCGTCAGCCATGTCTCCTGGGATGGCAGAGGTAGAGAACAGAGAAATTAGAGGCTCATCCTCAGGTGGAACCTCCAAAAGAGATAAAAAAGGCAGGGGAAACATTGAACAGTGTCCTCTCCACGCTGTTTGGAGAAGGAACAGTTGCCAGGGACTCCCACTGAGACTGCACCGTGGTGCGAAAAACTTTGGGGTATGGCATCTGCACCTCCTCCGACACTGGAGGGCTAAGGAGCGGGTTAGAGTCCTCCTCTTCATCAGAGGAGGCGGAATTGACTACCTTAGTTTTAGCCGACCGGTTCAAGGCCGTACAGGTCTTGAGCAGGATGGAGCGATACGAGGTAGGGTCAAATAAACCTTTGGACGATGTCTGTTCCAGAGCTGCCTCCTCATCTTCTGACATCGGGTAACCAGTGGCCTCTGGATCCTCTGAGTCCTCCTCTGCCACCTGCGAAGAAGTCTCCGAGATCCCTGAAGTTGTGGCCATTGTCCGCTCCCACCGGGGGGGGGGGAAGCAGCTTCAGTTGATGACCCTTGAGGGGGAAAAGAATCCCTGGAAGAAGATAAATATTGCTGCATGGCCTGTCTTACCAAGGTCTGGATCTGGTCACACCACTGACCGCGCTGGGCTCTGGTGCTAGGCCCAGCCTGGCCTTGGATGGCTGCGGATGCCCGTTGTTCAGGCGAGGATAAACTGGATTGGGGAGAACTAACCTGTTCTGCCTCTCCCGGGGAAGACCACTGCTCAGGTCTCTGCCCAGATTCTGAAGATGGCTCGAACGGAATAGGGGTGTCCAAAGGAGCGAGAGGAGCCCCTTCCGCCTCACTGGTTCTGAGCCTCTGGGCCTTCGCAAATTCTCTCTCGAGGGCCTGATGCCTCCTCGAGGCCTGCCCTTCTGCTGCCTTAGTTGGTTCCTTTTCCAGGTGCTTCGTTTTGGCCTTCTTTTTGCCCCCCCCAGATCCGCATCAACTGGTCTGCGCTTTTGTGAGGAAGGTGGGGGGAAGGGCCCTGGGCCTTGATACACCTGAGGTGGAGTATTATCTGCCATTGCCATTGTACCAACGCCAATCAGGGTATTTAATCCAATTGGAAGTAAAAACTCCCCAGGAAGCAGCTCACAGGCAGTTAAGGAGTTCACCCCCTTTTCCTGCACAGATGCTACAATGGCCCCATCCGACCGTTCACAAATCTGCGTCCGTCAGGCCGCCATTCTCCCAATGCGATCCGGGCTCTCTGGTGCCTGAATACAGCAGGCGGTACCGCGGCAGATAAATGACAAATGCAAACGTACTAAATGGCCTTTGCAGGCCTGCAGCTTTTTTTCAACTCCAATCCTGTAGCGGTTAATGCCCTGTGGAAGAGGACTAGACCGATCTCCAAAATGGCGGTTGCGACCTCCGGAAGGCCCCAAGCCACACACAAGATGGCGGCTGAGCCTTTCCGGTAGGCCCCAAGCCCCACTCAAGATGGCGGCCAAGCCTTTCCGGTAGGCCCCACGCCCCACTCAAGATGGCGGCTGCCCTTACAAGAAGGACCAAGCCGCCCTTCCCAAAATGGCCACTGTATAAACGTGATTCGGGTGCCTCCCCAATATGGCGATTCACGCCGAAAGTTTGCCTTGGAGTCACGCGGTCCCCCAAAACGGCCGCAGGCCCCACTCTCTCACGGCTGAACTTTAAAACAAGGCACCCACACGTCGGAACACGCCCCCCCAGCCCGCTACCCAGTGCTCGCCTTCCCAGTCCCAAACTTGCGGTTCAAACAGAGTCTCGAGACGCCGTCAAGGGAAGTCGCTCCGCTCCTGGGAAGCCGGTGGGAAAATTCCAAAAGGGATATGAAGCCGTTCCAGAGGGGAGGCGTAGACGGGAGGCCGGGCTGGTCGCGATTGGAGAGCCAGGGGAATCGCCCCCTGAATTCCAGTGGCCCCAGCCACGAGGCTTGAATCAAGCCTCCTCCCTGTAGCCTACCCTATCTCTGATTTTAGAAAAAAATTTCTTCCGAAAAAGGGGGAAAGAAAAAGCAAACAGTTTCAAATATCCAGCTGAAATAAAATCTAATTTTCCTGGCGAAATCTTCGCCCAAAGATAGCTCCAGTTACGGAGCTACCCAAACTAGATGTTCTCAAGCTGAGACTAGGTCAAAAACTGGGGACAGGAAGGTAACACCGGAAGAGGCGGGGCTAAAAGTTTGGATGACCTAGTCTCAAACTGATAGGCTAAAACAACCCACCGGTGGATTATACGTCTTTTCATGCTGGAGAAGAGACATCATACACATTCTGCTACACATGCCATATCCAGTTGAATGTGGATATACCTAATGATCAGGCAGCCAATGCCTGGAAGAGTTCCTACTCCCTCAAGTCTCCCGGTTAGATATTATGCTTTAGAGTGTATTAACAAGCAGAGATCTAAAGTCAACAGCTTATAGATCTTTCTTCCTCAATGGAAGAGAGAATTCCCTCCGATCACACAGCTGCAATCTGCTCCACAGCTGAACAGTTATTAAACTTAAAGAATAGAAACGTAACTGACTTTTTAACCAGACAAAGCCCACTGCCAGAGCAAACAGTTCCCTCTATCTTTGATGTCCATGGTTAAAACCAAAGCAAACTCATTAAAAGAGGTAAAACATATTGAGAACAAGTCAAATAACAATCCTGCTACAGCATAGATCTGTATATCTATGAAAGCATGTATATCTATGAAAGCATGTATATCCATGAAAGCAGCCAGCAGGGAAAAGCCATGGCCAACTTTACCTATACAACAAGGAAAAGAGAGAGTATTGATTAGAGAGAACTGACCACTCTCACTGGAAAGGGTAAGAAATAAGTCTCCAGTGGGAGATTTAACCAAGGAAGACAAATATTCAAATCACCAATACTATCTACAGCCTATACAAAGTACCTTGCAAATATTAAATAATAGAACAAACAGAGGACTATGAGAAACAAAAAGAGTAATTATCTTTAAGCCAATTACTGCTTTACATTATTTACAAATTATTTACAGCAGACTGAGTGGCTTCCATCTAGCAGAGACTTAGAGCGAATTTTACTTACCTTTAGGTAACACAGAACTTCCATATGTTATTTAAAATGAAGCGTCTTTGGATACATTTGCAATCTTCTGCTCAGAGTAACTCAGTCTACTCCTGGTCCCGAGAGTAGACCTTAGAGAATAAATGTGACCATCTGACTTTAGACAACTTCAAGGACATTTCTGCTCTCAAAAGATGACTGCCCAGGCAAAAAGTCTGCTCCACTTAGAGCAAGAGAGTGCACAGATGACCTTCTAGGGGGGGGGGGAACCAATTAACTCTTTTAGCTCCCTGCCAGATTCAGAACAAGCTGATAGTATTAAAAGACTGGACAACTTAGAGAAACTCTAGTAGCAACATGTAAAGTAGTCAGACCTCAAATTGATTTGCTTTTACCAACTATCATTGCCATCATTTTGAGACAAGGCATAGTGGCGCCCTCCTCTAACTTATGGAATTCAGATATGCAGGTCATCAACACAGAGTCTCCTGGAGTAGACCCACATTCTTCTAGTCAGCTCCTTTTTGAAATAGCACTAAATCCAGAAACTTCAAAGAATAAAAAGCTGGATGCTGCTGATAGACAAGAGGAAGGTTTTGACTGCCTAAAATCACAACCTGAGCCAGGTGTGGGCTATACCAAGAACATGACATGGACATATGCAGCTTAACATATCCAATAACTCTCACACGCTCCAGCATTCCAGGCAAACCTCTGCTACACGAATCACAGAAGATACAATAAAGGCAGTCCCTGAGGCAGGAAGAACATCATCAACCAAGGCGGATCCAATTTCTCTGTCAAACTATATTGACATGAAACAACAACCAACTGATGTTCACCATGTTAAGTGCAAACCACCACAAAAGTTACCTGACTCCATACAGCATGAGAATGTTAAACATAGGTCAAGTTACAACCAGTGTGTCTTCCTAGATACTGAAGCAATTTTGAACTTAATCTCATATCTAGAATGACCACATGAGTCATATCATTCATTCACAGATCTCAATTCATTGCCATTCACTGCCTGACAACAAACAAGGAATTTCTACATGGGAATCACTATCCTTGCTTTCTTGGAACATTGCTGGATGGGAAGCCAAAAATATAGACTTGCCTTTATAAACTACATCTCTCAATTCAACATCCTTATGTTCCAAGAGACATGGTGAACAAATGATCTCTTATCCCTCTCAGAAGTTCCTGGCATTGGACCAGAGAAACATTGTGCTGGTCTGAGCATCTATAAAAATGTATTTAAATGTCAATAAACTTAACTTACTTGATGTTCCACTCAATCATCAAGAGCAGCTGTGAATGAGTGAGTGAGTGAGTGAGTGAGTGAGTGAGTGAGTGAGTGAATCTGTTGAAGGTGCTCAGGGCACTGCCAATGTGAAAGTATTTCTACATTTTATCTTTCCAGCAAAAACTGGATTGCAACAGAGACTGGCCCAGAGATGTTGGTGGTCTTGCAGGAAATTGACAGTATATTTCCTGACTTCCAGTTCAAGGCCATTCTAGTTGTTGATTATGAAGTGCAAATAGCAAGGATGCAGAAATGATATAGCACCAAGCCAGATTTCCTTTTTTCTCCAAATGCAAATATTCAAATTAATCCATTTATTTATCTATTTGGGATTGGCTGGGTCCAATATAAGAAGATGCAAGTTATAATTCTGTTCTTATGTATCTCCTATTATTCAGAATACCACTTATATTTTAAAATATATTCCAGAGATTATTCAACTAAATTCCATAAGATTATAACCTCAGCAATGAACCCAATGTGATTTCAGTTCTGAAGAATTACTGTTCATTTAATTTCTATTATTTGCAGCAATTGATGCAATGGCACTTAATTTCACCAAGCCATTTTTTTCTACATCTCCCTGGAGATGAATTTGAAGTTGATTTTGAGTTTATTTTTATAGGTTTTTCCCCTCTTCTGATCAAGAATACTGTCTCCAGATTAACAAAATCCAAAACATATGTTAGCTGCCAACAGGTTTTGCTGTAAGAACACAGTGACCACAGATCATGCTAAGAATGTATCACATTCACTGCTGATTTGAAAGTTGCTCAATATAACATAGAAAATCATTCAATCTGTTCCATCCTTTCCCAACCAACACAGCCAAGGCTGTTTATCATCCAAAGTGTCTGGAGGATTCCACTTTGGAAAAGGGTTGTCTTCTTTATGAATGCACAGAAGACCTAAGGGTCCAATCTAACAAAATCCTTGGTGTGTTCCATTTTGCTTTTTGAGAAGTGGAAGAAATATAAATGCAGTGTATAATGACAATAACAATATCTGTTACCTATCTGATATGCAATTAGAGGTTGCATTGAATTCCTAAAAGCTTTTACTTAATTATAACCATTCAAGATGGCAAAGTTTTATGCTGTGAAACAACTCCTATGCTTGCACAGTGACAGTTTTGCCTTAGGTCAAAGCAGGATGCAAATATGGCATACAATTCATCTGCTTTTCAACTAAGATGCTTACAAACCAGAGTTCCCACCACTCTTAGCCGTATATGCTCTCACCTTGTCACAGCTACAACTTCGCTTGCATGAAGTAATAAACTGGAAGTGTCTACTAAGCCAGAAGCAAATCAGGCTTGCTTGGCATAGAGGCATTTCTCAAACTGATGGGAACAGAACTGACCAGCCTAACTGAAAGCAACCTGTCCCTTTAGTGTCTTACTACAGATCCAATATTTGGTGGGATGTACATGCTGACAAAAGTATGTATCTCTCAGACTCTACAGTTGCAGGATTACAATTGCTAGAAATTATGAAAACTGAAATTTAATGCATCTGGAAAATTGGAAGAAGGCAGGGCAGATTTCAAGTTTGATACAAGGGCAATTTGGAAATAAACCTCCATTTGGTTATCAATGATAGACACTCACAGATACAGAACTTTTAGAAAACTACAACATTACATTACTTTTCGACATAATCACCATTCAAATTGAGGCACCTGTCGTAATGTCTTATAAGGTTTGAAATTCCTTAGTAATAGTTGCTCGGCATCAAATCTGGGCTAAGGGGGGAGTGATCAAAAATATCCCTGTTAAGAAGAAACCAATTTCATGTTTCTTAGGTTTACTGAATATTGCGGTACTATGAACATGTGCAGGCAGAGCCTCTGTAAATGTATTAATATAGAAACTATTCTATCTGCCCACAAAGTCACTATCACAATATGTAAAATAAAAGGAAATACAAAAGGGGCGTTGGTCTTACCTGAATGCCTTTTCTCAGCATTACAATGGAGAATCTACCAATGGGTTTTTTTTGTCTTCTGCCCGTAGACTAGTCGTCCAATTTTGCTCCACCTCTCCTCCTGGGATCTCCCTTCCCCAGTCTTGACGAGGCGAAAGCTATTTGGCTATGTTTTCTTGTGTTGACTCCATCCTCTCCCCTCACAGGACCTGACTGGCCTCAAGGGTGGGAGTGGATTCTCCATCGTCATGCTGAGAAAAGCGTTCAGGTAAGACCAACGCCCCTTCTCCAGCATGACAAGTGAAAAAACAATGGGACATACCAAAGCCTCACTGTCTTTGTGGGTGGGATGCCATCTGGGCCTGTGTCCCACTCTCTGATATTACGCACTGGAGTACCCTCCTGCCAAAGGAGGCCTCCGCAGATGTGAATCTATCTAATTTGCAGTGTCTTATAAAAGAGAAAGGCAACGTCCACTTTGCCGCTCTACATATTTTCTCAATCGAAACCTGAGTTGCCCATGCTGCTGAGGTTGCAGCACTGTGCTTGGAATGTGCAGTGATTCGCCTGGGGACCATCAAGGACTGTCCCCTGTATGCCTCCGCTATACACCTTCTAATCCATCTACTGATTGTGGATGCAGTGACCCTCCAACCTCTTGTGTGAGAATGGAAGGAGACAAACAGTGCTTCCGATTTACGGAAGGGTGCCGTTCGCTTGATGTAATGCTTTAAAACTCTGTGAATGTCTAAGGTGTGCCACTTGCGCTCCAGTTTATGGGACGGTTCGGGGCAAAAGTTTGGTAGCACCACCTCCTGTGTTCTGTGGAATAGGGAATTGACCTTTGGAACAAAAAAGGGGTCCAAACGTAACACCACTCTGTCCGTGTGGAAGGGGCAAAGGTCCTCCCTCACTGACAGGGCTGTTAGTTCTGAGATGCATCTTGCTGAGGTAAGAGCGACTAAGAAGGCGACCTTAAGGGTTAGGTACTGTAGGTCACAGGTCCGGACAGGCTCAAATGGAGATAAGGTGATGGCCTGTAGGACCTTAGGTAGATCCCAGGAGGCGTATCTGTGTACCACAAGTGGCCTACTGTTAGATGCGCCCTTTACAAAGAATCGCACCACTGGGTGTCTGGCTAGAGTTTCGGAGTTGCCATAGGTAAGAATGGTTGATAGGGCGGCCACCTGTCTACGAATTGTGTTGGGTGCTAATCCCCTATCCAGACCTTCCACGAGGTAGTCTAAGGTATCTGGGATAGAGATGTAGCATGGGTCTAGTTGTTGCCTGTTCCACCAACTGCAATAATTTTTCCAAGTGGAATCATAGATCCTATTAATCGTAGGCCTTCTAGAGGCCTGGAGAGTCTTAATGACTCTTTGTGAGAAGTTGTCTCTCTCTAGGAGACTCCGCTCAAGTGCCAGGCAGTCAATTGGAGCCACTGTGGGTCTGGATGTAGCAGGGACCCCCGGTTGAGGGAAATTTGGTCGTGTGGAATCCTCCACGGTGGAGATGTAGATAGGTTTACGAGATCAGCAAACCACAACCGTCTTGGCCAGTGCGGTGTGATGAGTATCACTTCTGCTTGTTCCTGCAATATTTTCCTGATGGTTGCTTGTATCAGAGGAAGCGGTAGGAATGCATACAGCAGTCCTTTCTGCCAGTGGCCTCGTAGTACATCCGCTCTCTCTGCTCCTGGTGTTGGAAAATCAGAGAAGAATCTCGGAAGCTGAGTATTCTTTGGACTGGCAAACAGACCTTGTTCTGGAACAATGGTGTCTTGAGGAGGCCATGGCCTGTGCGACAGCCTGAGATATCAGGGATTGAAGGTGTTCTGAAGACATTGCTCCATGATTATCTGAGCGACGAGTGCCTGCTTCTGAACCCAGATCTCCAGGCCCCTCACTTAGGGGAGAGCCGTTCCCCTGTTCCATATCGGCCTCTGTTTCCAGAGGTTCCTGGCTGGGCTTCCTTGTGCTAAAAATTTCCTCCTCCCTGTAATTGGGGGACTCTAATTAGTCTTCAGTGGAATTTTGCCTCCTTTCGGCTCGGGAGAATTGTCTCTCTAGAGCAGCGGCTCTCCACCTGTGGGTCGCGACCCCATTTGGGGTCGAACGACCATTTCACGGGGGTCGCCAAACACCGCAGTCCGCCATTTTTTCCCCTTGGCCGGCGCAGGGGGCAGCACCGCGCATGCGCAGGGTAGCGCCACGCATGCGTGATGTGGGCCGTCGCGCCGCGTATGCGTGGCGCAGGTTGGGGTCATGCTGCACATGCGTGGCGCAGGTTGGGGTCGTGGCCTGAAAAAGGTTGAGAACCACTGCTCTAGAGCCTGGTGACATCACTTAGCCTCCCTATCCGCTGCTTTGGAAGGCCTTTTGGCCGATATTGCCTTGGCCTTGATCTTCCCAGCCACCTTCTGCTTGGATGATCTCTGTCTTTTACAAGCAGGGGAGCTGGTGGTGGCAGGTTCCTGCGCTGTTAGAACTGTGCTGGTATCTGCCATTCTTAACTGGAATGATTTACAATTCCGGTCTGGTTCAAGGTAATTGTGGGCTGATCTATGTCTTGTGCACTTCAATTATTACTATTATTACTATTACTATTATTATTGATAGTATTATTTTATTTTATTTATATATTTATTTTTTATTTTATTTTTATTTTTAATTATTCCTATGTGGCTAGGAAGAAGGACTGAGCTTGGGTGGAGTTGAGGTTGTTATTGGCTGAACTCAATCTCTCTTGTGCCTCCCTCAGCTGGATTTCCTGGAGGCTGCCCAAGAAAAAACAACTGCACTTGTATTCAGTGGAATACGGTCAGCGTGAGCTGCAAGGAAGCCGCGGAGCTGCAGGGAAATTGTGGGAGGGAGCTGTGGAGTCTAAAAGACCTCCGCCAACCAGCTAATCCCCGGCTTCAGGCAATGGAAACAGCAGGAGCCTTCGAGGTCTTTAGCTGATTTAGGGTAAGAGCCTTCGAGAGCTGTGATATTCCTCTGCAGCTCACCAGCTTCACGCATGTCCTATTGTTCCCACACGGCTCTCCGGCTTCCGTATGATCTGCGGGAGGTTTAAATTGCCCACTGATCAGCTGTGCTAATGAATTCCGAATTTGCTTCGGCTATCCTGGCTATCCCTGTGGGAGGATTGCTAATGAATTCCGAATTTGCTTCAGCTATCCTGGCTAGCCCTGTGGGAGGATTGGGTTGGGGGGGAAGGAGATTGCCTCTCCCTTTGTTCAGGGTCACACTTGGTGACTGGAAAATGGCATCCGGTTCCTTGTCTGTCTAGTGATCAGCTGGGCTCAGGCCAGCCTCATGGTTGAGCTGCGATCCGGCAGCAGAAAGGGCTCAAACAAACAGCCGTTCGTTCTTGCAGTCCCCCCCCCTGGATTGACCAAAATATCAGAAATATATGACCTTAAAGAAGAATCACTTCAGGAGTCAAGACTTCAGTCTAATCAGGCTCAAGACTAGTCGAGACTGGGGAAGGGAGGTCCCAGGAGGAGAGGCAAAGCAAAATTGGACGACTAGTCTACGGGCAGAAGACGAAGAAAACCCATTGGTGGATTCTCCACTCGTCATGCTGGAGAATAATAAGGTTGTTTGAATACAAGTTGCATCTAATGAACAGAGACAACATTCCGCAACATTCTCCGTGCAATTTGAAATAGTAAATAACTTTTTAATGCCACAATGGAGCCTCCACTTACCAAACATAAAATGCATTCAAATGATTAAGTGAAAAAAATCAAATCAGGATTAATGATGTTGAATAAATATAAGATAGCTAGCATGATTCAATTCTGGAAAAGTCCTCAAAAATTCTGTAGGTCCATTTTTCATTCTAATAATGTCCATGGAATTAAAACAACAATCTTATGCATTAATGCAAAAATGCAGGGAATAACAATAATCAATTTAACTGTGAAACAGCCAAACTAGAATTCATCAGGAGAACTAACACTATTTCTCACAAATTAAGCAGAATCCAGGATTTCTTATTATACTACAGGAATTATTGTCTATCTCATCCATGAAATAATATTGCTTTGTTAATGAATGTACAGAATTCCCAATTGCTGATAATTAATCTCTTCTCTCCTTCACCTCTAACAAGATGTATGTTTATATATAATGTTCCTCCCTCATGTCTATATGCATCTAATGAAAAGAACTATCAGCCACAAAAATCTATGCAGTAGTACTTAAAAATATCTTCAAAATGCCATGCTGTTTTTTGTCATGATCCTTGAGTTTCCTATTCCCCCTTTTCTCTTACTTATAATCTTGTATACTGAATGGTTGTCCTTTATATCAAAAACTTTTATCTTAACTTCCATCCATTATGGAATTTAAATGAGGATACACTGGGATGCACAGATTCTGGATTGGTCACAATGTGGTTGGGAGGCATGTTGGCCTTGCCATAGCACCTGTTCTAAACACCTAAAAGCAATTAGATCTGTTTTAAGGAGGGTGAATAAACTGCAGAAGGGCATTGTGTGATCCTAGGGAAAAAATAGTTGTTTCAAACTGTTTTCAATAGGTACTATGTAGGAACCAATATTTATTCCTAGTCGCATCCTTCCTTTTGAATTTGACTACTGCACAGCCTTGATGTACATGTGCCTTCTAAACTATTAGATATATCTAAATAATCATTTTCTTTTTTGTTAAACTGCTCCAGGTATATGAAAATGATTGGCAGGGTTAGAAATGGAATGAAGAAGATAGAACAATGGTTAAAAAGTTAAATAATCTGGAATATGTTAAAAGACATAATGGAAAACAAATAAACACACAAATAATTCACAAACCGGGGAAATCCCTTTTAAAAACATTGAATAGAATCAGAAAAAGTAAGATTAACTACGTATAAAGAATGTTCATAAACATGATTAGATTGTTTACCAGAGCTTACAAAAATTCATTTAAACTGCAACAAAGAGAATTTTTCCTACTTCAGTCTTGAATTCAAGCTATACTTTTAACTTATTCCTTCAACTGAATTATATTTTATCTTTCTTGACAAAAGTATATAATAAGATACTTTTAGGTAATACTTTTGGGTAATCTGTGAACCAATAAGTTATCATTTTATCATATTTTCTTACCTAAGCAAAGAAAAAGAATGACTATGGCATGCAAAAAAGCAATGGGAGCAGGAGCAATTTCCAACTTCCTGCCAACTTCCCCATTGACTTTCCTTGTAAGAAGTTTGCAGAGAACATTGGAAACGATGATCATGTGACAGTGACTGAGTCTGGCAGCACAGTGGCATAGCAGGACTGAAGTGGCCACAAATGATGATCACACAACTGTGGCTGACAATGGAAGCACAGCAGCTATAGCAATGAAGAGGCCACAGCTTTGCTAAATTTAAATCCCATGGTTCCTGGATTCTTTAAGTTAGCTCATTTCAAGTATATTAACTCAAAAATAGTTGCCCTCTGATGCACAATTTCATTCAATTGAAGATTACAAACCGACACGACAGTCTTACAGTATGTAGATAATGCTAGGATACTATGAATTTTGCAGCAAATGTAAATCATCAATTTCAATTAATCAGAGTTGAATGTGATGTTTAATCATGAAATTAAATCAATTTCCAAATGATATGATGAGTGAGTTTAATCTAGATCTGAAACAAATGTCAGAGTGCCACAAAGCCTATATAATAATGTCAAGTTGTGGTTCAGTGTTACTTCCAAATTGGTTTATCGCCTTAGCGAAGGTGTGCTTCCAATTCTACACTTACTGAATTAAAGAAATACAAAAGCAAGGGACTTTGACAGAGGAGCTTGCTTGGATGAAAAGAAGTATACCTGATTCCTTCTTTCAAGTTGAGGCTTCAGTCATGCAGACTTATTATTCTCAGGGAAACAAATGAAATTCAAAATGGCTGAGAAGCATTGATAGAAGAAGCTGGCAGGAATAAGGGGAAGGAATATTTGGTACTCAATTTGATTTGTTAATTTCCCACGGTAATTCCCTCCTTTCCCAGTTTTAATACCTTCCTTTACTCTTAGAATTACAAGGATTATGAAAATATATGTGTATCAGAATCAAACTCTGTAATATAATCCTTTCATTGCAAAGCTATATATTTCCTTCAATTTATCTAATACACATACTTCCTATAGCTGAAGATAAAACATTTTGTTTTTCTCAGGGCTATTGCTTTAAAGAGACCTTGAAATGACATTGCCACCCAGAAACAGCTGTTGTGATGTAGGACTCCTGAAGCTGAAGATACTCTTAACTGTTGTGAGCAGAAATCATCAACAGACTTTCCTCCTTGTTGGCCAACATATTTTTTGAAGGAGAATTCTATGTGACTCCATGAAAAACCATACTGTAAAAATTAAAATTTAACAAAGATTGGTTTCTAAGGATGGTATTTGCTGGGAGCTACATTTTTAACTGTAAACATCAAGAATGTTTACTGTAAACATGAAAGAATGTTCAGTTTTTGTGTCTGATGTCACCAAAGTCTACTGAAGTTATCTTAACCAAAGATCCCCCAAACCTTGAAGCATTTCATGTTGGTGCTCAAAGAGTATAGTAATGTATTTTCTATAAAGCTGATGATGATAAAGAGTCATAGTTTAACAGTTAGGTCTGTAAAGATTTCAAGTTCATTTCTTAGCAATATTAGGTAAGTATTTTGCTTAAGACAAAGCTAAAAATAAAGTTTATGGCTCAAGGACAGAGAAGCAAACAAGCTGCCTAGAACAGGCCATAGCTGACTTCTAGAAATGGAGGTTTTTTAAAACCAAGTTTTCTCAGGAGCACTGTACTGTTCCCAGGATGTTTGTGTGCAAAAACAATTATTTTTAGTTCATTACTGGGTTAATTTCAGTAATATAATGGGGAAAAAAGTGAATACAGTTATGGTTCAGAAGACAGGCAATTTCCAAGCCTCAGCCTGCCTCCCCAGCAATCGTTCTTGCCTGTTGCTGTTAAGATACAAGAAACAAAATATGCATGATGACATTGCAATCCACATTTCATCATTCTGGTGTCATTGTGGGTAGCATCCGATCCCTCTGGTTACCTGGCAACTATACAGTTCTAATGAACATTCAAATGAAATTCTGATGAAAAATTAATGTCTCTCCCAATTAAATTTCACATAAGAGAAACAATGCTTCAAAAGATAACTTGAACTATCCCTTTTGTTAAATTATTTTAACAGCCCTCCATAAATCTTTTGAAAGTCATTAAAATACAGAATTGTACCAGTCCATGCATCATGTATTTATTCTTTGGAAATGAATCAAATAACCTTGATTCATTTCTTTTAACTGAAAGAACTATATATGGAAAAGCAGATTAAGAAAAGTAGAATTATTTGGAGAAATAAGTTGTAATTTAGCCAACATATCAGCAGAAAATAATGAATATATATATTTTGTCTTTCAATTAATCTTCAGGCTTTTAAAATGTACAGTACTGGGCACCGAACCAAATTTCCAGGGCAAATGACTCCATAAATAGTAATATTATACAAATTCTTCCTAAGACATTCCATTTATAATAATTTATAACTCTACTCATTTCTAGATTATACGAGACCTATGGACATAAATGCTTGGAAAATTTCAGGTTTCAGACATGTATACACATTTATGAATATTTTACTAGGATAGTTACTAAAAATAAAAAGACCACACAGTCAGTGGTTCTCTTCTGCAACCCTGAATGGAGAAAATAATTTAATAATTATATTATTAACTAACAGTTAACATGTAAAAGGATTTTAAGCATGTGGCCAAAAGGGAAGAAACGAAAATGCAGGGTTTGTAGATGGGTTAGGAAGAGAAGAAGCGTTGGACTTACCTGAACGCATTTTCTCAGCATGGGGGGATGAGTAATCCACCTATGGGTATCCAATGCCTGCTACCCAATCAGAGACTAGGTCCAAAATTTAGCTCCGCCTCCTGGCTTCCTTCCCCAGTTTTTGACAGGCGAAGCTCCTCATCAGGTCGGACCGTGTAGCTCCATTTCATTGTCCTGTAAGAGAATTCCTGCCTAGACTAATTAGAGGAGGGCGTGGATTCTCCATCCCCCCATGCTGAGAAAATGCGTTCAGGTAAGTCCAACGCTTCTTCTCCAGCATGGGTGGATTCTGAATCCACCTATGGGATGTACCCAAGCCCTCATAAGTCCCCTTGGGTGGGAGTCTAGGCTATCTCTTACTAGGACTCAACTATCTGCTGCAAGGCTCTCCTGCCAAATGAATCCTCAACTGCAGCAAATTGGTCAATCTTGTAGTTCCTAACAAAGGAGGACGGAGAGGCCCACGTGGCCGTTCTGCAAATTTCCTCCAGCGGTGCCTGCATGCGCCAAGCTGCCGATGTGGCCGCGCTCCTTGTGGAGTGAGCCGTGATGTTGCTTGGTACCTTCAGGTCCAATGATTCATAGGCTTTGGCTATGCATGCCCTGATCCACCTCCCAATGGTCGAAGAGGATACCTTCAGACCCTTGGAAGAAGGATGATAGGAGACGAATAGCGCCTCTGATCTCCTGAAAGTTGCTGTTCTATTAACGTAGTGACGCAGAGCCCTGCGCACGTCTAATGTGTGCCACTGTCTCTCCAGACGGTGCGTGGGATTCGGACAGAAGTCCGGGAGGATCAGTTCCTGGGACCTGTGGAACCATGTGTTGACCTTAGGAATGAAGGTTGGGTCAAGCCGCAGAGTCACCCTGCCCTCTGCGAACGTGAGCAGGTCCGGGTGGACCGACAGGGCTCCCAACTCAGAAATCCGTCTTGCCGAGGTGATCGCCACAAGGAAGGTCACCTTCAGCGTCAGGAAACGGAGTGAGCTGGTTCCCAGTGGTTCGAACGGAGCCTCAGTTAGGGCCTGTAGCACCTTGTGTAAATCCCAGGATGGGAAACGGTGGACTGCGGGAGGCCGTCTCGTGGCGGCCCCTTTTAGGAATGCGCTCACCGCTGGGTGTTGTGACAGGGTTCCCCGATCTTCACAGACCAGGATCGTCTGTAGGGCTGCTACCTGTCTACGGATGGTGTTGGTCGCTAGACCCCTGTTCATGCCCTCCCACAGATACTGGAGGATGTCAGGAATGGTGATTGACAGGGGGTTTAACCCCCGCCTGCTGCACCAGGAGGAGAAATTCCTCCAGGTGGCGTCATATATCCTATTGGTGGAGGGCCGACGGGCATCCTGGATGACCGAGATGACCTCCTCTGAGAAGGCCTGCCTACTCAGACCCTCCCGCTCAAGTGCCAGGCGGCTAGTTGGAGCCATTGTGGATCTGGATGTTGGAGTTTCCCTTGGCTCAGAGATACCTGGCTCAGAGGGAGTCTCCACACTAGCGAGAGTGATAGATCTACCAGGTCTGCGAACCATGGACGTCTCAGCCAGTATGGAGCAATTAGTATCACCTCCGCCTGTTCCAGAATCAGTTTGCGGATTGTTGCTTGTATTAGGGGCGGAGGAGGGAAGGCGTACAGTAGCCCCTGGGGCCACCTGCATCTGAGCGCGTCCGTCCCCTCCGCTCCCCGGGTCTGGAACCTGGAAAAGAAACATTGCGTTTGCTGGAGACGCGAAGAGGTCCAGGCAAGGCCGGCCGAACCTGTCCGAGATTGCCTCGAACAGTTCCGGGGCCAGCCTCCACTCCGCGTGGTCTACCGTAGTTCTGCTGAGGGAGTCCGCCTGTTGGTTTGCCTCCCCCGATATGTGTTCTGCCCTGAGCGAGGCCAGATGCTGCTCTGCCCAAAGGCCCAGCTCCCTGGCCTCCCGCATGGTGCCACTGACCTGGTCCCGCCCTGCTTGTTTACGTGTGCTTTTGCTGTTACATTGTCCGTCAGGACTAGCACATGATTCCCTGACAAGGGGGCTGAGAATTTTTGCAGGGCCAGGTGTATGGCCCTCAGTTCGAGCCAATTGATCCTGTGACATAGGTCCTCCGTGCTCCACCTCCCTTGGGCTATCTTGTCCGCGGAGTGGGCCCCCCACCCAAACAGGCTTGCGTCGGTCGTGACTGTGATCCTGTCTGGTTCCCTGAGCGGGGTGCCCCTTCTTAGGGTGCCTGACCTCCACCATCTGAGGGATGCTATGACCTGGGGTGGAACCCTGACCTTCTTGAGCGAAGCGCTCTGGTTCTGCCTTTGGTAAGGGAGCAGAAGCCATTGAAGACTTCTGGAGTGGAGCCTTGCCCACGGAACAATTCCCAGGCATGAAATCATCTTTCCCAGGAGCTGAGAGAGCTGTACTATGGAGACCGTCCTTCTCTGTGTTACCAGAAGTGCTAGCTTCCTCAGGCTCTCCCGCCGCTCCTGTGAAAGATAAACCATGCCCTGTTCTGAGTCTATGATGGCCCCCAGGTGTAGGAGCCTCCTTGATGGTGTGAGCTGGCTTTTCTTGTGGTTTACTGAGAAGCCATGAGTCTGGAGGGTGTCTATGGTGACCCGAATGTCTGTCAGGGCTGCCTGGTGAGATCCCGACAGGATCAGGATGTCGTCCAAGTAGCATTGGACTCTTACCGGTATCATGCGTAGATGCGCTCCCAATGCTGCCAGGATCTTCGTGAACACTCTGGGTGCCGATGACAGGCCGAATGGTAGGGCCCTGTACTGGTAGTGTCGGTCCCTGTAACAGAATCTGAGGAACCTATTGTGATCCAGCCTTATCAGGATGTGAAGGTAGGCCTCTGTGAGGTCTATGGATGACAGCAGATCCCCTCTTCGAATACTGGCCAGGATGGACCTGAGGGACTGCATCTTGAACTTCCTCTACACTACATGGTGATTGATACGTTTGAGATCCAGAATGGCCCTCCAATCCCCGGATGACTTTGGAACCAGGAAGAGGATGGAGTAAAATCCCCGTCCCTCCTGCCCTGGAGGAACCGGCTCTATCGCCCTTATTTCCTCCAGGTGCTTTATGGCCTGATCTAGAAGGCCCGCCTTGGCCTTGTTGCGTGACACCGGGCACCTTATGAAGTAATCCGGAGGAATGGAGTAAAATTCTATCGCTAGACCCTGGGCCACTGTCTCCCAGACCCAGGCGTCCGTCATGGTCGTCTGCCATGCTTCGCTGAACAACGCCAGACGGCCCCTGATGGGAGTGCCCCAGGCGTCACTTGAAGCGTCTGTAGGGCCGGCCTCCCCCCTTTAAAGGGGCGTTTGGAAGGTTGGCCCCTGCCAGAGGCTTGACGGTCCTGGCCGCGCTCCTGTGTGTATGAGAAGGTGCACGGAGTTCTGGGCCCCTCCCAGGACCGTCCCCCTTGAAAGGGCTGTCTCCATTCCCCGCTCCCGTTCTGGCGGGGAGCCTGCCTACGGAAATCCTGCCCTGCCCTGTCTGTCTTTTTTGAGGGGTGTGCTAACACCTTTCTCTTGGCCTTGTCCTCAATCACGTAAGGATCCCGGATCGCTCCAAATAGCTTCGATCCTGAATACTTAGATGTGGCCAGGCGCCATTTTGACTTTAGGTCTGTCTTCCAATTTTTAAGCCATGTGAGTCTCCTCACTGCTACTGTACCTGCGATGGCTCTAGCCGCGTATCGTGAAGCAAACATTGTGGCGTCCGCCGTGAACTCTGCTGTCATGCGCAGCTTGATCAGCGTCTGCTGTATGCGCACCTGTTCTGCCGGAACGCTTGCCTGGAGCTCCCGCAGCCACCTAATTGCTGCCCTGGAGAACACAGATGCCGTGGACGAGGCCCTAATGGCCCAGGCCGCTGAGTGGTGTACTCTGCGGAGGGAGAGTTCTACCTTCTTCTCCTCCGCCCTCATTGCCTCTGACATGTCCCCTGGGATGGCTGAGGAGGAAAAAAGAGAAATTAATGGCGCGTCCACCTGTGGTACCTCTATAAGAGAAGCCAGAGGACTGCACACATTAAACATCTTCTTTTCTATACCATTTGGTGCAGGAATAGCACCCAGGTTTGTCCACTGGGACCTTACCGATGACCTAAAAACCTTTGTGCAAGGAACCTGTATGACCTCCGACACAGGTGAGGACATCAGGGGGTCCTTAGCGTCCTCCTCCTCTGAGGACGGTGGTCTGGTCTCTCTCGTCTTCGCTGGCAAGATCGAGTGCGGAGCATATTTTTAGCAAGAGGGAGGTGAAAAGGGTGTGGTCAAATAGACCTGAGACCTGAGTCGTTTGTTGCTCTGTCTCCTCATTCTCTGACAGAGGAGCTCCCTCTTCTTCCCATTCCTCCAGCTCCTCGTCTGCTACCTGTGAAGAGGCTTCAGAAACATCAGAGTCATGGAACAGTACCTTGTCCCCCCCCGGTGAGCATGCCTCCATGATGAGGGGGCCCTCTGAGGAGGCGACTCACTCCTCGAGGGCCGGAGGTGTTCCAGGGCCTCCTGTAAAATGGAATGAAGCTGGGATGACCACTTACCAGACCTCGTTCGTTTCCTACCTCTGCGTCCAGTCTCCTGACTGGTGGTGGGTTCCGAGTGTGCTGGCGATGACGGCACCGAGATGGGGGACAACTTCCCTTCCGTCTCCCCCCTTGGAAGCCATTCCCTGGGGGTGGATTCCGAGGAGCCAAAGCCACTTGGAGTTTCCATGAGAGCCAGATCTGTTCTCTCTGTTCCGCTGGCTCTGCTCCTCTGGGCCTTGGCAAACTCTTTCTCCAAGGCCTGGTGCCTCCTCATGGTCTGCCGCTCAGCAGCCTTTGAAGGCTTGGTTAGATGCTTCATCTTGGCCTTCTTCTTGCCCCCCCCCGGTTCCTCCGGTCTGCGGGGCGGCGACGGGGGAGGCGCTGAGCCTTGGGCCGAGGTGCCATCTGCCATGGCCATGCTGTGACTAGGGCCTTGTCCAGGTAGTTGGCAGGCCCGGCAGGGGTCGGCAGCGCTAGCGGGACTGTGTCCCTACTCTTGCATGACCGTGGTGTGGGCGCGGCCCGTAGTTTCTCCCACGGATCCTTCTGGCTTGGCCATCCCTTCTGGAGTTGCTGGTAAGCTCACAGTGCCCACACACGCCCTCGATCACACACTCTCTCCGACCACCGGCCTCAATTAATCGCTTATTTTCTTAAACCGGTGAATCCTTTCACCTCTGCCGGCCGGTGTTTGCCTGTCTCCCTAGGCCCAGGCCCAACGGGAGTAAACAAAGAGGCTTCCCCGCCCTCTTTCTTGCCAGGATTTTTCGCGCCCTAGCAACAAAACCCAATCAGGCGGCAGGGACTGTCCAGCGACGCCCCCTTTGCAAAATGGCGATTCGCGCCAGTAGCCGGGACCTCCCCTTTTCCAAAATGGCCGCTGCACCAATTTTTTGGTCGGAGCTCTGCGCTCCCGACCACGTGGTGGATGCCTTCTACCGGCCCCGGTCTACCCTCTTAACTATGAACGACTCCCGCCTCCTTTCACCGACCCCGGTGAACCGGCGGCCTCCTCCCCGCCTTCAAGCAACCCCACTTGCGGTTAGTCATAGCAGTCCCCCGCTAATCTGCGGCGGTCCATCGACGATCTCCGGCGACGTCCTCTTCCTCGACGCCTGCAGTCCGGTGGGGTTCCTCTCCGCTTCCCGGGCTCAGTCGGGGGTCCAGGGATGTTCGTCTATGACTCCCCGTCCTTCTCCCAAGGCCCTGGGCGGTCGCCCTCGCGCTCCCGCCGGGGAGGAGGAGGGATTGGGCCGAAAAACGCCCGAGTCACCAAAAAAAGGTAACTTAAAAATCCAATCTTCCTAAATTTCGTTTATCCAATTTATCTCTAACAAAAAACTTCAGAAAATATACTTTACCAGTCCTACTTAAGCCAAAAAAACTTTCTTTCTACGGAGCTACCGAGAAGAGCTGTTCTTGGGCTTCAGACTAGGAAAAAACTGGGGAAGGAAGCCAGGAGGCGGAGCTAAATTTCGGACCTAGTCTCTGATTGGGTAGCAGGCATTGGATACCCATAGGTGGATTCGGAATCCACCCATGCTGGAGAAATATGGTCTTTATAATCGTGACTTAAGATTTTATATCTATTGTTTTGTAGGTTTTAGTCCAAGCCTGTTCAACTTGTAAAGGAGAAAGGCTATGTTGATAAACTAAAAATAATTGCAGGCCACAAAGGAATAGTTGGCAAAAATAAGCTGTTCGAAGATTAATGTGGCTTGGTTGCATGGTGGAAATGGCAGCTCAGGGAATGCTGAGGTGCTCAGAGGTATGTTTATCAGGGCAGTGAGTGACATTTGAGACCAGTGAAATAATTTTAAAAAATGGTGTGCCACACCAAGCTGCTTGGTAGACTGCATGTGGCCCACAACCATAGGTTGTATATACTTGGCTTAGTGAAAAATTCTCGGCTGAACCTTGACCATAATTTTAATGGGACCTAATGTAAGTTTCATGGATACCTATTTACATTTATTGATTGATTTAGGCTTGTATGTTGCTCCACTCAGAATATGGCTCTGAGCTAAGAAGTAACTAATTAATCCTAGCAAATTAGGAATTGGTAATATTTTTGAGAAGTTCTGGATTTCAATTACCATTCATCTCAGCTAGCACAGTATATTTCAAGGATTTCAGAAATTGTTGTAGTCCAGCAATCTTGAAGGCAATAAATTGATTACTTTTGGTATAGATACTGGAAACCTGACCTTTCTTTGTCCCTCACCTAGTTAAAGAGGAAGACCAAAGGAAAAGTTTGTTTGGATTCCATCACATTTGTCAAAGTAAATTAATTGCACAATTAGAATTTTATCTGGTATATATGGGTTACAGCTGTGTTTCACTGCAATTTATCTTTTGTTGAAACTTCAGTTACTTTTATTTTTCTGGGAATCACTATCATTAAAAGTAACTCTCTTTGTAAACAGAGTTCAAGGCAGACCACTCTGAAATAAGTTTAAAGGGGTCAGTGCAAAGCTGTTTTGAAGACTGAATTTGATGTTCTTAATGTTTTAAAAGCTTCAGCCAAGGAAAGAAGTTGTCTCTGCAGGTTCCTTCCAAACAGTTGCTAGGCAAGAGTTTTAATCTGTCCAAACTGACAGGATTCTGATAAGGTGCAACACTGCTAAAGTGTATGAATTAGAGACTTTCACAGAGTGGTAACAAATGATAGAACTATAGAACTCTAATCACATCTGTCTGAAGCAACAGTACCAAGCATCTTTACTGCAGCTGTAGTCCTGCAATACATAAAGATGCTATGGAAAACAGCTGTGTTTACTAGAATGGGAGAAATCAGTGGGTTTCCAAATGTTGCTAAATCAAATTCCCAATAATTGTATTAAAAAGAGATATTAGCATAAAAAGCTGGAAGTTGTAGTTTAGCAAATAACCTGTCTGAAAAAAAATCCCTATTTGCTTTAGGGATTGCTTCTTTACGTTTCTTGCCTGTTCTTCTCACTCCAAATCTATAATCCTATGGCATTGCAACCCCTTCTCAAAAGCAACAGTGGGTAGGTAACATGTGTTACTATAATGCCCAGCATTCTTCATTGTACGCTAAGCTAATTTAAGTTGCTAGGAGCTGTAATTTACCTGCAAAACCAAAATCTCTGTGTCTGATCACAGGAATAGGGAAGGCATCCTTACAACAGGTGAACTTACCTATCCATTTGGCTCAGGACTGCCCTTAGTGGCAGCAATCCCTATAAAATAAAATGTAAACTGATTCCATTACATAAACCTTTATTTATATATTCTATGATTTAAATATGGGGCCTTATATCCATCACAAAGCCACTTTGATTTAAATGACTACAATAACCATATGTGGGCAAAAATAATGAATTTATTCCCAAGCAATTATGTGCATATATGCAATGCTCATTTTTCATTATATGCATAATTAGAGCCACTTTTAATTATATGCAGAGCCTTCATATATAAAGTCTTTACAGAAATATATGAAAATATCAATAACACCCCTACAACATTTACAAGAGAGAGCCAGTTTGTTACAATAGTTAAGGCTTCAGGCTAAAAATCAGGTATCTGTGAGTTCTAGTTCTATTCATGCCAGCTGGGTGACCTTGGGCCAATCATTCTAAACCTCAGGAAATGGCAAAACACTTCTGAAAAAGTTGCCAAGAAAACTGCAGAGATTAGTCCAGGTAATCTCTAGGAGTCAAAAACTGACTTGAAGGCACAAAAATGTATAAGAACTCTCAACCACAGGGTGCTTTGTACATTAGGATTTAACTAGTATGGAAAATATGATGTATTCACTCTTTTTCTAACACAACTCTGGCAGCAAGTCCTGATCTAGTGTAGCAAAATGTGTGAAGTATATTATTGATTCATCTACTTTATGCAGTTGACTGTTGCCTTTTAAGGTAAAGCTTTCCCATGCAGCTTCATGTGCCCTCCAATTTTTCCTTTCTTAACAAGTTTATTACAGCCAGCTTTGACATAATATTGTACAACCAGACTTACCCATGCTTCTATTTCTGCATGCTGTCCCACCCCTAAAAATCAAGCAAGACAAGCTACTCAGTTTATAGTACAAAAGCTGCCATTCTGGCAGCTAAAGAGTCACTTTAAAGTGTTTAAAAAGTGTAGCAGATCACAGCATGAACTATTTAATAGGGCAGTTGGCATTCTTTGTTTCCAATTTAATGAGTTCTTCTGAACAGTTTACACCAAGACTACTATAATGAGAGTATGCATTCTCAAAGCAGTCCACACTTTATTATGTTGCCAACTCCAGAATTGTTTAAGGCAAATGCATCAATGTCTGAAAGGCACAAATACTGCATTCATTTTTATCATCTACAGCAGCCAAGAGGTCCTGTCACCATGTATATAACAGGCAGCCAATAACCCAGACACGCGACACCCTGAAGTTAATCCATCTATTCTGTGAAGTGAAATCTGCAAAATTCAGGGTGATTGCCTGTCTGCTTGAAATCCTAAGGGAAAACGGAAGAGGATAAATAGCTAAACTGAAACGCCACTTTTAACTCCATTGCTTTCAGAATAAAAACTGTCAAGGTTGTTCTGTCAAAGATTACAAGAGGTGGCCTGCAAACAAAGACACATGTCAATTTTGCTAAGGGTCATGTTGAGCCATTTATGAGCCAGATTTTCTCACCCAACCTATTTCCTCTAGATGTTTCTTTGCCAAAGGGGCTTACAGTTTGAATAGATGGTTGGGAATTCCTTCAGTGTGCCAAAAAGCTATTGTTACCAGCTTCCTTTCAGAATTTACACTCCTCAAGCATCAAATAAGCCTAAGTAAAAAAACAGAAAATTTAGCTCAGGAAATGCAACTGAGTACAGGGCTGATGGAATCTTGGGGCAGCTGTTTCCTATAGCTTACTATTGCTATATGATATGCTGAACTTCTGCTTGGATAAACCACAGCCACCAGAATCAGAATACTCTGCATTTCCTTAAGCTAAGTGACACTAATCCAGTTATCAAAAGACTGGGTCATGTATAATGCTATTCAGTGAAGAACTACAAAAACTGGGAGCACTATTTTTAGACTTTGGACTGATTATGTCACTAATGTTGGCTACTGAATCCTCCTGAATATCTCATTTAGCTGAGCCTTGCTTAAGAAGTAAGGTTTTCTAGAGTGCTGATTCCTTCCTATATTGATTCGTTCAATCACTCTTAACTGATTTGTGTCTTGAATCAGCTAATTTGTCCTATAACCTTTACTTGCCTTTCAATCCTGATTAGACATTTTCCCCAGATACCAATTTTTAATATTTAGATCACCACAATATGTTGCCCACTACTGATCAACTTCATTTTGCATCAGAGATACAGCACCTGAAACATTTTATGTGGCATGGAATCAAAACTGCCAGTAGCCGATTATAAAAGATACTGGGAATTCTACAGTAACTGCTTGGATATTGATGATCATACCCTAATTCTACGTGACTAATAGCAGGTTTCTTGGATATTGTGTGTTGAGTCAGAGTTTGCATATGTAAAGGAGGAAAGTAATATATTGTGCTTCTTTGAATGGTACCATGCTTTGTTTATATAAATTTTAACCACAATCTTGTTTTTTAAACTAAACCTTTTAGAACTTCATGTTTCTTCCTGAAATCTATGCAAATTGCCAAAAGAATTTTCTTGGCATTTTGCCAATGAAAGCTCTAATGCTGATTGTAAAGATGCAGCCAGTATTTCTGCCAGATACTTTATAAAGAACAGCCATAGTCACCACAAAAATAATCCATTTTGACACCTGTCAGATAATTTTATTTGATGAAACTTTATTTCTAATGAAAAATCCAATTGCAACACTTACCTGGCAAGAGGGATGAATGTATTTTCAAACAAGAATTACAAGTGGAAAAATAATTGAATCATGAATGATCCAAAGGACCTAATTCAAAAGAACTGAAATTGTTTGTATCCAAGCTTAGCTCCCAACTATTTATAGTACAAAATATCCTATTGGATTTACTTCAGTGAAAACTCATCTTTGAAATACGCATAGATGCAGACTCATCAAACTCTTCTAGTTATACTTCTTCCAGCCTAAAAAGAAAGATAATCGCAGAATTCAGTAAATAGAAGTGTCATTCTTCTTCCCTTGTTCAGATATTTAGTTTTTCATTAGGCTGATTAGTGATCTGTGTGTGTGTGTGTGTGTGTGTGTGTGTGTGTGTCTGTCTGTCTGTCTGTCTGTCTGTCTGTCTGTCTGTCTCTCTCATCAAAGCAAGATCCATGCAGTCCTAATCAGTGAGCTGGGGCATAATGTTTAAATATAAAATGCAGCATTCCTGAACACTTCAGGAATACCTCTTCTTACTGAACAGGAGAGCAGAATCTGATGGAGATTGTGGTTCAAGATATCTGCACTAAACATTGAAGAACAGCATGAGCAAAAAAAGAAAAAAGAAAACCCTCTTAGCAACACAAATGGTGCTTGGGACCTAATACTACACACCAGAAAAATAACATGTCAGCACAGGACTTTCGTTGGAATGCAGATTCAGGCACAACTCACTGAAAGAAAAACAGCTCTGTAATTATTGTACTTGTTCTGTTGTCCTCTTTATTTCATACAGAAATTAATTTCAATTCATTTTTAAGTATTATTTCCCCCCCCCTAAAATTATTTTAGAAAGCGTATGATCTTGAGAATAACTTTAAGAGTATGTGTTTTTTAAAATTGTCAGAATCTATCTAACAAGAACTCTATTCAGATCAATTCCTGAAAACTTGCATTTTGAGAAATTGGGAGTGGAACTTCCATCATCACCAGCCTATATAATTGGGTCAGAGTTGCATTCTGACAGCGTCTGCTGTTTTTGGGGGCTCTAAGATGCCAATGATGAGTGGATGCTCCAAAGATATGTCATAAAAGAATATTCTATAAAGGGCTTAGCTAATTTATGACTATAATAAAGGTTTGATTGACTGATTGCTATAAATGGCATCTATTGTTTTCTATAAGGGCACATACCTGAAACAAATGGATATCCAGAAAATGACTGACCAATTAATTTAACATCGGTTCTTAGTAGTTGAATGGAAAACATTATTCAGTATAATCAAGAGTAAAAAAAGTCTTGTTGAAAGAGAATGACATGATTTCCAAAAAGTTAAGCTCTGTCTGATTAAATCTTTTTGCTTTTTTGAACATCTCAACCAACAAGGGGATAAAGCTATTCTGGTAAATGTCAGCAACTCCAGAATATTAATTTTCTACTCTTCAAATTCTCACAAATGATTTGAATTTGATCTGAAATTATGCTTATGTTTGCTAGCATAGAAATGCTGCAGACATTCAGGGAGCATAATTAATATTTGAGCTACCATACCTGGACTTCAAAAATCCAAATGAGCGATAGATAATTCCCAAAAATATGATTTTCTTTTCTCTCTCTTTCAGTCACCTAGAATTCTGCATGAGAGATATGGTAGCCCAAGACAATACATCTTAATTCTCTTCTTCAACTGACTAACTAGATAGTATTAAAAAAAATTCTTTAATGTTCTGTCTCTCAAGTAATATAAATCTCATGTCTTTTCCACGTGAAAAATAAATTGCCAAGGACTGCTGCTCCCAGTTTTTCAGTACATGTAATTTGCATGGTGCTTGTCTGACAATTTGAAAAATATAATTGGAGAGACTACAATGATTAAACATTTTAAAAAGGAAAGTCAATTTTAACAATAATAATAATACTTTCCTTCCAAAGCTTCATAGGTACCTTTTTCTAGATTCGCTACATTTAAAAGTCCCAATGAGTTGAGAAGGCAAGTTTATATGTACTTTTTCCTATATATTTTACTAGATTACAGGAAATAATACAATCTCTAGAGCAATGTTTCCCAATGCAGGCTTCAACTCCCAGAATTCTCAACAATGGCCACACTAGTTGAGGAATTCTGGGAGTTGAAGTCTACACATCTGGAATTTGCTGTGGTTGGGAAACAGCGGTTTAGAGAGAGAAAAGCAAAGAAAATGCAAAGCCTAGCTGGAGCTCAGTGACTAGAAGCAAGATGAGACAAAAGTTCCTACAATCTGCAGCAATTGCTATGGTTTCAAATAAATTGAACAAAAAAAAAATAATAAATCGATCAACTTCTCAGAAAAAAATATTGTAAGGTAATCGAGTCTAGGGTTGTTTTTTTCCCCCCAAAGGAGAGCAAAACAGTGGTTTGGAGGTCTCTTTTGTTTCCTTAAGCACATCCTAAATATCTTACTCTATCTGAATCAATAAAAGATATCAACAAAGAAATAAGGAAAGTCTAGTTTTTCTTGCCACATGATGAGCATCCCAACTGTTATAGCCCTATTCAAAAGTTTTGGATGAAGAAAATGTAGCACCCATGGAACAAATCTTCTTCTAGAACAATAATTTTAAAAATGTGATATGTGTAATATGATTACAAGGATTCTGCAAGGTCTGATTAAGATCTGCATTATAAACTTCTTCATGAATGATTTGCAGCTATAAGTGATCAGAGAGGGAGAAAGATCGACAATAGTTAAAATAAAAAGATAATTATGAAGGAGGATCTTTGGAATCAACTACAGCAGAGGTTCCCAACCTTCTGGGCACCAGGGACCGGTTCTGTGGAGAAAGTTTTTTCACGGACCAGAGTGTGTGTGGTTTTGTGTGCTGCCTGCATCCCATGGATGGGGCTTTGCTTGTTTGTGCAGACTGGTTGCTGCCATGCCGCAGCCCAGTACCAGTCCATGGACCGGGAGTTGGAGACCCATGAACTACACCTGAACTAAATCCTACTTTCTCATATTCCCTGATAGGGATTGGTAGGATGGAGAAATTGGAAATATACAACTCAAAGAAAATGTTTGCTTTGTGTAAAAACAAATTCCACTTTGGATGATCAATAGCAAAAGAATTTAAAATACAGTTGTTTAATAGTTTGGAAAGTAGAGATGTTTTGTTATGATGTTTCCATTCCTATCTGCAGGACCACCAGCAAAGAGGGGCCATGTTCATCTCAAAGGTACTTGCTTTATAGAACCAAAAAGATATTAATTTCCTCCCTTCTGTTCAGTATATCTGACGTGCAATACCATCAATATGTGGACTACATTGTCAGTTCTATCTTGTTATTCCACTCAAATCGGGAGAAACTGCAGTACTTGACAGTTGCTTAATGGAAAGCCAAAAGATTTGAACTAATTCAGATAAGATGGAAGTAAGACAAATATTTTCAGATCATGAATTTGAAAACCAGAGTATTCTGGACAAGGTTGCATATGTTTCTAAGATACACTTACATAATCTGGGAGCTTTCTTTGATTCCAAACTGTCATTTGATGCACAGGTGGTCTTAGTGGAATACAGAATTCTGAATTTTTTGCATTTTCTAAACAAGGAAACATTTTTCAGTTGCTTCTCTTTGATCCATGACTCCCTTATGGGAAAACATTAGGTATGACACAAAGGAGGCTTCTCTCTCTCTCTCACACACACACACACAAACACACCTATATTTGAAGTATATTCAAAAATCTATTTGAAAAGAATTATTTAAAGAATATACATTCAAATATCTATTTGAAGAAAAAATTGATGAATTTAAGTTATAAAAAATATAGAAAATATTATATCCAGAAAAAAGAAAAAAATATTTAAAGAAGCTACTTCCTATCTTCTTTGCAGCATTTACAAACATAATTAATACAGTTTCTGCCCTCCCAAATTATGTATCATAGTTCCCTTTTTCCTTTTTAATGAGTAAATCCAGAAATCACTGTTTAATTTTAACCAATTTCAGCAAAATCTCCATAAAGTATAAAGTGCAATTGTCAAGGTTCATGAGGTGTGAAAAAGGTAGTTTTACAAATATTTCTAAGGAGGAAGCATGTAAGAAGCAACAGCCAGTGACTGCCAAAGAAAACAAGCTCAGTCAGGTTTAGCTTCATGGCATCTTTCCATATATTATTTGCCTTTCAGCATTGGAGAGGAGAAATCAGACAAGAGCAAACTTGAAAAGTTCTTGTCCCAAGAGGGAGAGAATAAAAAATCACCCATCTCTTCTCTTCTAACATGTGCATGCCAAACCTATTACTCAATCCCTTAGTGATTCTTGCCATGTAACTGTGGCTCACTTGCATGAGAGACATGCATTCTGCCACTTCTCAACTGCTTTGATTACAATAAGCAATGAATTTGCCCCAGATAATGTAGGCCTCACCTCTTTAACAGTACAAATAGATTTTCACGGCTGTAACTAATTAACATGCCTACCACTACTGCAGGACTTGGGTTTGGCTAGTCTAAAGAAAAGAGGAAATGGGGGAGACATGATAGCAGTATTCCAGTATCTGAGGGGCTGCCACAAAGAAGCGGGGGTCATGTTGTTCACCAGAGCACCAGAGGACAGGACGAAAAACAATGGTTGGAAACTGATCAAAGAGAGAAGCAACCTGGAATTAAGGAGAAACTTCCTGACAGTGAAGACAATTAACCAGTGGAACAGCTTGCCTCCAGAAATTGTGGGCGTTCCATCACTGGAGATTTTAAAAAAGAGATTAGACAGTCACTTGTCTGAGATGGTATAGGTTCTCCTGCTTGAGCAGGGGGCTGAACTAGAAGGCCTCCAAGGTCCCTTCCAGCTTTATTCTCTTCTTTACAGTTTATCCCAATATTTTATGTAAATATTGTCTCTTGTCTCTATTTTTCAGTTTCATCTTGAAGAAGGGATATAAATACTGTCTATATTAATATTTTTCATCATATTTCTTAGTAAAATAAAGGTGGGCTATACATTTGCTAAAGAAAAGTTTACTATTTGTTTCACATTCCTTTGGTTATTGCAACAGCATCCTTAGTGAAACTTTAGGGAATAAAAGGGAAGTATACTCTGCTTCAAGAGTCCAATATATACCTGCGCCCCATGAGATTCCTAGATCCATATACTGCTCATCACCCAGAAAAAGAGAACAGCAATTGCCAGAATTCAGTAGGAAAATAACCACTCTTGCTAACTCTCAGTCTCATCAATCTAAGATCCAGAAAATATCTTATTTCTGGGAAAGAGTGGGGGGGGGGCAGAGTCAAACCAGAGGCTAAGTGGTGAAGGATAGAATTTTCACAACTGTATACTTCTCTACAGAATTCTTTAATTGAAACCAGTAATTAGGGTCATAGTTACATAATAAACATTCAAAACAGTCCAGAGATGAAAACTTAACTCACTAAGAACTGAACTCACTATGAATTAACAAAAGTGGAAGACACGTATATTAAAGGCATAATGTGCCCACGTATTATTTTCCACCACCCCCCGCTATTTAACAACAGATAAAATGAGGATATTATTAACAATTTTAAACAGTTAGTATATATGGTTAACATTCAGTTATGTTGTAGAAAATAATAAAAGTCCTTTTTAAAATGCATGTACTTTATGAAGTAATTACAACTTTGTTGATCAACTCTTTTTACATTAGGCCATTTCTGATTTTTGAAAACAGCTCATATTTTGATGAATTTATAAGCTAAGGCAATGGAATGAATTTCAATGCATATTACTGTATATGTTGGAGACCAACTACTTTTATCATCAATAAATGTACAGTAAATTCTGTACAACCCACTAAAATCTTTTTATGGGAGCTTTTTTATCCAAAATGTTATGTTTGTACAATAGCAAATTAATGCTAATCATTAATACTAGCACTGTTGGTGCTACTTAGTGTGGTAATGAAAAGTCTGCAAAAAAACAAAAAACAAGCAAGCTCAAAGACCTCACAGTTCAAACCAGAACTATAAATATTCTCTTCTATTAATTTATTTAGCGTATGAGGAGAACATGGTAGAAGTAAACATATACACACAATCCACATAATTATATATAAAACATTTATAGGGTTACAGCAATGGCCTCATAACTTCTTCTATTAATGCTAATCATTTATAAAAGGAATAAATAGTAATGGAACAAGATATTCATCACAAATTAGCACTCAATAGAGTAGCTGAAAAAGTTATTCAAATGTCATTATATGTCTATTACTCATGAAAATCAGAATGGTATTCCCCGTGACTCTATGTGAGTAAAAGTTGGACTTTAAGGAAGTGGGATAGGAAGATAATTGATACCTTTCAACTTTGGTGATGGAGAAAACTCCTGAAAATATCATAAAAAGCCAAGAAAATAGCTTGACGGATCATCAAATACATCAAATCAGAGTTCTCAGTTGAAGCACAACGTACCAGGGCCAAATTAACTGTTTTGGACACTATTATGTGAAGACCCTGTTTTTTTGGGGGAAAAAAACCTCTAATGCAGGTTAGCAAAAGATCATCGTGGAGAAAATCTATCTATGTGGTTGCCAGAAGTAAAAAAAAAATCTTGATGATACATAATCAAACTTGGTCCTTTCCAGATGTTCCAGGGGAAAGGGGATCCTGGACTTGGTTCTAACTAACGCACAGGATTTGGTTCATGATGTCCTTGTAACCGAGCCCATAGGAACCAGCGATCACAACACAGTAACCTTCAACTTAACCATGGATAGCAAATTGTCAATGAAAACTAACACAGAGACCTTAAACTTTCACAGAGGGAATTTTGACAAAATGAGGAAAATAGTAAAGAAGAAACTAAAAGGAACATTAAAAAAAGTCAAATCCCTCCAAAATGCTTGGAAACTGTTTAAAAATACGTTACAGCAGGCTCAAATAAAATGCATTCCTAAAAGAAGAAAGAAGATTGGAAAGTCCAAGAGGATACCAGTATGGCTTACGAATGAGGTAAAGGAGGTTATTGGAAAGAAGAAAAACTCATTTAAGAAATGGAAGGCTCTTCCTACCGAGGAGAACAGGAGGGATCACAAACTCTGGCAGACCAAATGCAAGGCGATAGTCATGAAAGCCAAGAGAGACTTTGAGGAGCATATAGCCAAGAATATTAAAAATAATAACAAAACCTTTTTTAAGTACATCAGAAGCAGGAACCCAACCAGAAAATCAGTTGGGCCACTTGATAACAATGGTCAGAAGGGGATAATCAGAGAAGACAAGGAGATTGCTGAGAGGCTAAATGACTTCTTTGCCTCCATTTTCACCGAGGAGGATAGAGAACATTTGCTTGCCACTGAATTAGTTTTCCCAGAGAGGGAAATAGAAGAATTAAACCTGATAGAGATAAACAAGGAAGATGTTCTTGCATGCCTTTCTAAACTAAACATCAACAAATCGCCGGGTCCAGATGGCATCCACCCTAGAATTCTCAAGGAACTCAAGTGTGAAATTGCTGAACTTCTAGCTAAAATATACAATCTTTCTCTAAGATCAGGCACTGTACCGGAGGATTGGAGGGAAGCAAATATAACCCCGATCTTCAAGAAAGGATCCAGAGGTGATCCAGGAAACTATAGACCAGTCAGTCTAACCTCAGTTCCAGGCAAACTGATGGAAACCATTATTAAAGATAAAATTACAGGGCACATAGAAAAACAGGCATTGCTGAAAGAAAATCAACATGGTTTCTGCAAAGGCAAATCATGTCTTACTAACTTGTTAGAATTCTTTGAGGGTGTAAATAAATACATAGATAAAGGGGCCCCAGTTGATATTGTATATCTTGACTTTCAAAAGGCTTTTGACAAAGTTCCTCACCAACGGCTCCTAAAAAAGCTCTCCAGCCATGGAATTAGAGGGCAGGTCTTGTCTTGGATTGGTAACTGGCTAAATTGTAGGAAGCAAAGGGTGGCAATAAATGGACAATTCTCCGGATGGAAAGAAGTGAGAAGTGGTGTACCCCAAGGTTCAGTTTTGGGACCTTTACTTTTTAATTTATTCATCAATGATCTGGATGTAGAAGTTAATAGTGAGGTAGCCAAGTTTGCTGATGACACTAAATTGTTCCGGGTTGTGAAAAGTGAAACTGATTGTTGGGAGCTCCAGAAGGATCTTTCAAAATTGTGTGAGTGGGCAACAAAGTGGCAAATGCATTTTAACCTAAACAAGTGCAAAGTTATGCACATCGGGGCAAAGAACCCCAATTATACTTACCAACTGATGGGGACCAAACTTTCTGAGACAACCCAAGAAAGGGATCTTGGGGTTTTGGTGGACAGCTCAATGAAGATGTCAACCCAATGCTCAGCAGCAGTAAAAAAAAGCAAATTCCATGCTTGGCATGATTAGGAAGGGAATCGAAAATAAGTCAGCAAGTGTTGTATTGCCTCTGTACAAATCGATGGTGAGACCACACTTGGAGTACTGTGTACAGTTCTGGTCACCGCACCTCAAGAAGGATATAATGGAACTGGAAAAGGTGCAAAAAAGGGCAACAAGAATGATCAAGGAAATGGAGCGCCTCCCTTATGAAACCAGACTGCAACACCTTGGTCTCTTCAGCCTTGAAAGACGGCATTTAAGGGGTGACTTGATCGAAGTGTATAAAATCATGCATGGGATAGAAAAGGTGGATAGAGAAAAATTCTTTTCTCTATCACACAATACCAGGACAAGGGGGCACTCCCTAAAGCTCATAGCTAAGAAAGTGAGGACAAATAAAGGGAAATATTTCTTCACCCAGAGGGTCGTTGATTTATGGAATTCACTTCCAGAAGGGGTCGTGACAGCTGTCAGCCTTGACAGCTTCAAGGCAGGGCTAGATAGATTCATGGATGCAAAATGTATCGGTGGTTATTAAAACGGATGTCCATGTGCCGCCTCTATGTTGGTTGAGGCAGGCAGGATTCCCTTGAGTACCATTTGTTGGGGGTCAAGGGAAAGGTAGGGTTTTGCCTTCTCTTTCTGCTCAAGATCCCCATGTACAATTGGTGGGCCACTGTGTGACACAGAATGCTGGACTCGATGGGCTTTGGCCTGATTCAGCATGGCTCTTCTTATGTTCTTATGTTCTCATGTTCTTATGAATGACACAGCTTCCAATTTCTTGCCACTGTACAGGTGAACTAGGATACATGATGTTCCAAAAATCAGGAGGGCATCATGTTTCTTACCACCAAACGCCTTTCTAAGTTGCAAAACATCTTCCAGACCATGATACATCTAAGTAGGAATGTAAACTGAACAGAAATTATGTCTCTATGCACATCAGGGATTGTCCTTACAGTCATTTATTCTGAAACAACCCAAGCTCTTCATTCAAGCCAGTTCTTTTAAAGTCCACCTACAGAATGCTGGCCAAAGAGTCAAATTGTTTTAAAGGGCAGATGTTTCAGGGGTTCAGCTACAGGCCAGTGACTGAGGGTCTGGATTACCATCCTTCTATCTGTCCCATAAAAAACCCAGTATGCTTCAGCACAGAACATTCAAGCCCTAGGATTGTGAACATTCCTTTTTGAAGTTGCCACTGCAATATTCCATGGATAAATAAAGGAGGGCTTAAATGCCAAGTTTTAAATGTCAGATCCATTTCCCACTTGTAAAGAAAATGGAAACTTGTAGAATGGGGAAAACATGACTAATTATTAACACTAAGTCACTGTTCAAAACTAACTTATTAATCAATTATCCAGATAATGACAAAAGTAGTCTCCTGAGTTTAATTAAATATAGCCCCAAAGGCTAGCTAGTTGCTTTTTGTTTGTTTAATTAATTTAAATGCAAGTTTCAATCAGAATACATGCATGAAGGAGCACGGTATTTAATCATTAGCCTTAGAAAGATAAAATTATACAAATGAAAATGGTTCAAAATACATGCATGGCAATTGAGAACAGTTTCCTATAATTAGAGCAATAAATGAAGGCAAAGTAACTGCCCAACTAAATCAGGAAAATGAAGGAGCTTAAATGCCCAGCAATAAAATTGGTTTTCATCCCTTTTCAAGTTTTAATGAAAGGCTCCTGCTACCCTTTTCAATATAATTAATTGGGGAAAAAATTTACTAGTCTTGCAGGAAGGTATTGTAGCCAATCTTTCAGCACACTGAAACAGAATCCTTACAAGCAAAAGAGATACTATGGTCATCTTTTTCCCAAAGCAGGATTAGTGCTACAATTTTCAGGCTACCTAATTATAAAGTATTATGCATCTATTTGCACTAATATATAAAAGAATATGTGGTTTGAGGATATAGCAAGATATGAGTATAGTTTCAATAGCGTCTTGAAGGGATGTCCTTGGGTAGACCAGACTGGTCCTGTTGAGCTCCCAAGTCTTTAATACTTTGTGTAACTGGGTTGACTCACATTCATAAGTCATCATTAGGAATGCCTCCCTCAAAAAAGCTGATATGTTGCAGATTTTGTGACACTGTCTTAAACCATATTGACTTGTAATTGTTTTGAGTAAGAAAAGAACTCAGATCTATGGAACAGAACAGTTAACTTCAGCCAATGTGCTGTAATGTAGGTCCACACATCCATTTTGATTTTAGCAAAGGCATCCCTTCTAATATTACGTTTAGAATTCAAGAGGCTATCACAACAGAAGCAATCTTTAAGCTGGTAACAGAAAAAAAATAAGTGCAATGTGCAAAGATTGTTGAAGATTCACATGATAATTACTACACATGTGGAAATGCTACAAATGACATTTTCATCCATAAAAAAGGGAAATGGGTGCTTTCTTGGGAAGCTATGGACTCAAAAATGTTTTGCCTTTTGTGACTTTATTTCATTCTGGATGCAGTACAGAATTTGGTCCACAAAATTCTTTCTATAGATTTGTTCCATGCTTATAGCAGGCAGAAGTGAGTCATGATAAATATATGGTATACAATATATCTCACCAAGTGTTGAAGCTTGTTTCAAAGAGAACTGAACACATGTCAGGATAAAAGCCAAGGTTTTAAAGCATAGTAAGTTGCAAATAATATTCAACCCAGCAGAGAGGATTCCATATATTATACAGTAAACAGTTCATATTAAGTTTTGGATCTGTTAGATGGAATTTATGTGAAGTGGTGTTTTTAGTTCCTGCGTCTCAGCCACACTATTTTAATATCAAGGAGAAGCACAGCTCAAATGCTGAGAATATTTTCCACAGCAAAGCAAAATAAATATATTCACAATTACAAGTCCAGATATATCAAAGAGCAATATTTGAATACAACAGTTTGCTTATCTACCCACTCCTCAGGTTCATCAGATAATTCGTGGTATGGTAAAGCTCTGGCAATTACTTCAAAGAAACAGGAACAACTCTGCATGGAGCATAGAAAGCCAGCCAAGAAACCAAGCAACTGGAAAACTTTTATGGGAGAGTAAGTGTGAAAAAAAGCTAGGTGAACACACAGTGGTATGGCAATCTCAGTAAGTCCAGTCAGAATTCTGAGCTTTGACGTAGTAGACAAATTGTTGATGATTCAAGATGAAATATGAACAGGAGAAACAGAAAATTAAATTTTCTTCTTCTTTTCTCATTTCTTTTTCCTTCTTTGGCTGTTTTGTCTTTTTTATATTATTAGTTCCAAAGCAGAGACTGCTTATATTAAAATATATTGGGGGAATACTTGGAACACAAAAAAAATTGATCCACAATATTTGTGCAATAGTACTTAAGATAATTAGAAGCATTCATGGGTACTGTAGTTCATGTACCTAAAGTGCAGGACTCCCACCCTTCTTACATAATATTCTTTATGCTGCAAATGTCTTGATGGTATTTGTTTCTTATATCATGTCAATGTGTCTTTGTCCTTAGCTGTCCTACCTGAAATGGCTCTCGCCCTCTGGAACATTATCCTTCCCAAGGTGAGATTAACTCCAATCATTATTGCCTTCCAAAAAGCATTAAAATATCATGTTTAACAAGCTTTGGGATCCACTGCTAATAGGGAGCCTATGTGATGACTGAATTATGTGAGATATTCTCCCACTTGTGGTCTTCTTTTTATCTGTATTTACTGTTTTAATAGTTTTAATTGGCTTTGTAGTAACCTTTAATAGCAAGTTCTACTTTATGCTGCCCAGTCACTTCATATGAGATGGGCAGTCATAAACATTTGACAAATAAATAAAATTATTGTTTCTAATAATTGCTTTTCTTTATTTCTTTTTACTCAAATCTTAATTTGTTACATAGTCTTTAACTTTTGATCATCTTATTTGATACTGACTTGCTTTGCATTGTACCACTTTGATGGCACTTTGGGTTAATACCATTGAAAGTCTCTGGTATGTATACAAAAATATATACCAACAGAACTATCTCCAAGTTTTTGTTGATGAAAGTCAAAGATGTCAAAAACAGACTTTTCTATTGGATGACAGGGGATTAGGAATAGGCTGCATAATGCATAACCTAAAAATCCCTCTTTTTAAAATAAGTTATTTAGAGATAAAAACTGAGAAAGCTAATGCTGACCACGATTTCAATGAACATAAAGACTGAAAAATAGAATCCCATTAGCAAAATAGAATTAAGGGTTTGAATTCTTGTGACCATCAGTGTCACATTCCAGCAGGGAAAGGGAGCCCATGTGCCTTGAGAGGTTGCTGAATAATAAACTACAAATACCTTAATGTCGACCACTGATTACCATTGACTGAAAACTATAATTCAACACTTTGAAGAGCGAAATTGTACAACAAGAGTGAAAAATAGGAATTTACCTTTGCTGTTCACTAAAGAGAAGCATGAACATTAGTTCACTCTAGAGCAGGGCGTCTTCAAATTTGGCCCTTTTATGACTGGTGGACTTCAACTCCCAGAATTCCTCAGCCAACAACGCTGGCTGAGGAATTCTGGGAGTTAAAGTCCACAAGTCATAAAAGGGCCAAGTTTGAAGACCCCTGCTCTAGAGACTGACTGACTCATGTTGGTGCTTTTAAAGTACAACTGTTTCTGTTTTAAAGTACAACTGATGCTGTTTCCATGTATAATCAACTATTCATAGGGTCATTTTAGGCCTATTAGATTTGACTGCATCACAAGCAAACTTTTGGCTTTGGATAAATGAAGTGGCATTGTGCAAATCATCTGCTCCAGAAACAGAAAAACCTACATTCCTCACTGTTGTTTGAGCAGCAGAAGCTACATCAAACTTCAGAGTTTCAGAAAGCCTTACCTGATAAAAGCAGGGATTGAACCTATGACCTTTTGCAGTAAAGCACACATTTTTCTGTTAAGTGTGATTTCTTCACAGCTACCCAGAAAGAGCTTAAACAACTTCTAAGTGGCTGCCCCAAAGTACAACAGACCACCAGAGAGATGTTAATATGTGTTTGTGGTTATTGGCAAGTAAATTACAGGCAGTAAGTAATTCCAGGCCTTCGTGACTAAAAAACAAAGAAAAAAAGACAGAGATCATATCTTAGTACTTAAGGTTTATAAAGTGCAGAATATCAGGTGATCCTGTTAGTGGAAAAGTATGGTCATAAGTGACATCTGAAAGTTCCTAATTTATGGCATCGTAAGAAGAAGCCAGTGATGCCTTTCATAATAGATATGCTATTTGTCCTCAGAATATTTTTAGTGCATCCATTTTTAATGGATTTTCTTGTTTAGATAAAAATAAATTCTTTCTCAAGTCAAACTTTTTCCCTTAGTGACTTCAAAGATGTACCTAAGTGGGGATTTTGGCTAAAATACGGAAATATGTAACATTGCCTTGTTTTGAGATTCTTTTCATTTCTCTATCTAGTCTATAGCCCCAGGATTTCCTGCCTGTTCCTTCAGACAAGGTCAAAGTCAACCAGCTATTATACCATGGAGACCTAAATCCTAATAAATCCAACACACCACACACACACACACACACAGAGAGAGAGAGAGAGAGAGAGAGAGAGAGGGAGAGAGGGAGGGAGGGAGGGAGGGAGGGGGAGGAGGGAGGGAGGAGGAGGAGGGAGGGAGAGAGAGAGGGAGAGGGAGAGAGAAAGAGGGAAAGAGGAGGAGGAGGGAGGAAGGGAGAGAGAGAGGGATGTGTTGCACTGTGCTTATGAAATCCAACAAAAAATTGGTATGGGAAAACTTTAAATAAACCTAGTGACCGCCGTTCTGAAAATACATTTTCATTGATTAAAGTGGAAAAGAATTAATACTGGCAAACATGCCAAGCTAACACAAAGCTAATAATGAGAGCTTAAAATGGGCACAGCTAGAATGTTCAGCTCCAAATTACCTCCATCAATTTCTCTCTCTTACTTCATGAAAAAAAATATCATGTTGTTATCTTAGATGAGGGAAGAGATCAGGTTGTCACTAGCCTAATCTCTTTAGAGAAAGGAAATGTTATTTTAAGAATCCCATTATAGTATGTATACTATAAAACTTTTGTTGTCTACAAAACTTTCTTGAATGCTACTGGACAATTTTCATGCTACCTGGAGGCAGAAAATTAAAGAAAACTTGCAATTTTATGGATTCTCTTTAGGGCATTACAGACCCTGGGACAGGATCAGACTATGTTAATTATTAAAAATAGAGATTCTCAATGTAATGCTGCAATGGAGGGGAGTGAACTACTTTTGAGAACAGTATTAGAAAATTATACATATTCCTTCAAACTAGCAAGATAATTAGGTAATTTAATGATCTGTAAATATCAACAAGGCTTTTTATTGCTGCAATTTAATATTCTATCATTAAGGGACCTTGAAGGCAAATTTAAGAAGATCGCCTATGCAGAAAATATTCATCTATGTGGTTCAAGGGTTATTGAATCCTTTATCCCAGATCCTGGGTTGTTGCAATTTTTATAGAGATCTTAAAAATGGGAGAATCCCAACTTTCAAAACATATATATTGGCTAAAACCCTAAAGTAAAACAAATTACTTTTACTGCTGCACTATACTGTATCTCAATCTTTTTATTGTCCTGATGTGTAATACTTTATTTTGGTCAGAAACTGCTATCCTTTCTAGGTAGTCTAAAAACAAGAACAACAATGAACACTAGTTCTCTCTTTCTTATAGGGATACATTAACCGAATCTTGTAAGTGTGAAATTGCAAGTGTTACCAGTTATCTGTTTCTTGACCTGGCCTTCCTTGAAGGTCTGGCAACCATTCTGGCATCACTTTGTTCTTTTTCAAAGCAGACAGCTGTATTTGTATACAAATACAAATTTGTATATGGATTTGGATTGCTTATCATATTCATTTTGTAAAGAAACAGAACCCAGAAAAATTACTGAATGTAACATACTGGAAGATGGTGATAATTTTTGTTGCATCCTATCTTTTTACCATTTCACATGTTAAACAAAACACATGTAAAAACCTAGGTGAGCAGGGACCAGGAGGTGCTCAAAAACCCACTGGAATCCACCTAATCCAAGGCAAGTTAGTTTTAAAAACAAGAGCAGAAAGTATCTTCATCTTGTACACTAACAGTATTTCCTGCTATGATGACATGTATTACCATCCTAATTAATCAAAGGAACATACAAATTTAATGCAAATTGTTACCTTCCTCGCCCTCTTTTTGGTGATGCAATAAGCAACCACCCAGAAATATATATGGAAGAGTATATATTTCAGTTAGACTCCACACTGAAGTCTCCCTGCAAGTGTAAGTCAACAGATTAGTCTTCTCTTTGGCTCACCTACTCCATACGTGGAAAGCAGAAGAGAATTCCGTGTAGTAATATATACAAGTAGCAACTATCATGGTCTACCATATTTTTTTAAAGCAAGAGATGTCACAAGTTAGGCCCTTTATCTACTCTGTGGTTACACTTCATTTCTGCTGTATAGAAAAATTCCATGAGGCTGAATAAATGAAGAACACTCCTACATTTCATTTCAGAAAGAATCCAGTGCTACTTTTACAGAAGTATTTCCCACACCATTTAATGGAGTTCAGTTCCTAATTATAAGCATACAGGGCTCCAACTGTGTGCAAATATTTACTATTTCTTTTGAGTTGTGAAATCTTCCTTCTAGAATGATTAATACACAAAAGAATAATTTGTCCATCAGCCCCAGTCAAAGTGATCAGAAACCACTTTCAGTAGCAACTGATTGACAGTGACTGCAAACAACTGCTTGTTAATAAACAGTCATATGAGTTGGTTCCAGAATGGAAAGGTATGGAGCAAAAATGATTACTAGGGGGGGGGGAAGGAAAAGAAAAAAAATCTAAAATCTTTCTGGCAATATGCTACGTTCTTGTCATATTTAATATCCTATATCAAGTTGTATACGGCCTCCCCTTATCTGAAATATTGTATACTGTTTCCTTGTACAGCTTGTTTTCAAACTATTGTTGTACTGTAAAGTAGACAGGTCATCACACAGGACTTTATTTTTTCTGTTTGCAGAGTTTGTGGCAGCTTTCTTCCCTTTCCTTTGTTAGCATATTATAACTTATCTGACAGGTCATCAGAACCCAACATTGTTGAGTAACCAATAAATAATTAATGGACTAAACTTGCATCATCTTGCAGCCCAAGCAACATGACTGGTGATCCTTCATAATAAAATTGTCCTAATTGATTATCCTTCATAATAAAATTACAATACACTTCAAAAAATTATAAATATTATGAAACTTTCCAATAATTGATATAATAAAAATATGTTACATTCTATTAATGTAGAGAATAGCATACTCCCAATGTGGGGTCATTTTAATTTATATTGTGCTAAGTAAAATAAGTAAACCAAGAGTCAATTTGGTGTAGTGGTTAAGGCATCAAGCTAGAAATCAGGAGAGCAATGAGTTCTATTCCCACCTTAGGTACAAAGCCAGCTGAATCATTTTAAGGCAGTCACTCTTTTATCAGGCCTGGAAGAGGACAATAGAAAACACTTTTGAAATACTTGCCAAGAAAATTGCAGGGACTTGTCCAGGCAGTCTTGGAGAACCAAACATGACTGAACAGAAAAAAAAAATAAGTTTATCATTTTATTCATAGCTATATATTCTAAATAACATATTATTAAGACATTTAGTCTTTTTTCAATGAGTAAAGACTAATCTGGGAAAGAAAAAAGACATGATCCTAAAGGCCAAGAGCAAAGGACTCCAGTGTATCTCCAAAGGCAGTGTGTTCCTTAAATAGGAATACAGCTGAGTAGTTTTGGCTAACACGCTTTGGAAAGAACTCCAACCACTATGTTTTCAGCTAACCCAGCTTACCTCCAAGTTGCCAATTCCATGCCCAATTTAAAGACAAAGACATGTAAGAAACTTTCTATCAACTTTTCACCAGGACATGTCTTCACTGTGGTAGCTACATTGCAATTTTTCTGAAATTATGTAAAATTATTTATAGTTTTGCATATGTATATTATTATTATTATTATTATTATTATTATTATTATTATTATTATTATTATTATTATTATTATTATTATTATTATTATTATTAATTTAATTTCTATGCCGCCCTATTCCGGAGAACTCAGGGCGGCTCACAGCATAATAGAAATTACATACATATAAAAAACCCTTAAGTTAAAAAAAAAAAAAAAAAAAAACCAATCATTCCACAAACATACACTGGCTGGGGCAAGATGTTAGCTGCCCCAGGCCTGCCGGCAAAAGTGTGTTTTAAGCAATTTACAAGGCAGTTAATATATGCAACTGTACACAAGCATCCTTTGAATTTATTTTTTTTAGTGAGGCACTTTTGCACTTTGGAGATGTGTAAATTATGACATATGACCTTGCAATTACATAAATGGATTGTCCGCAAGGTAAGAAACAGTCCTGAAGAAGAACAGAACAGATGAATTTTCAGCCAGAGTTTAGATGCAGCTAACTATGCCCTGGCACCCAATGGTCTTTGGCCTGAGTCTAAAAGGACTACCATGTGTGGCACATAGCTTAGCGGTGCTAAGAGGAATCTCAAAAAGTAAGCCTGAATATTATAGATATAATTTGGAGATAAACTGATATCTCTGTGATGTGGCGAGTTTCTGTAGCTCGGGTGTGGGATGAGGGTGAAGGGTCATTATTCAAGCTTGTGGGTTGTTTTCTGAATGTTTTGTTATCAGGCTAGGTAACATCTTCAGCAGAATTTAGGGGAGGGTCTAGGACAGAGGTGTCAAACTGCTGGCCCATGGGCCACGCGCGTCAAATGGAAGCTGTGCCCACTCCATTGCCGGCAATGGCAAAACAGTCCCAATACATCTGGCCATGCGGTGTGTGTGTGTGCAGCAGGCAATGGAGAGGTTACATCAGGTCACTGGGAGGAGAACTGCTGGTGGGGGGGGCTTGCATAGGTTGGTTACCTCACATAGGGATAATGTTGGTTACAACATCATCATTATCACATCTCATTTGCAGTTGACTATTTTTATAAGGACTTATCAGGTACTCTTTTGTTAAGTTTTTGCAAAATTTAGATCTAGGGAAAGAGTCAAATGCAACCTTTGGGGCTATATATGCAGCAATAGTTTTTCTCCTGAGGAAGTGGAATATTTTTCTGCAATATTAGAAACAATAGTCCTGAAAATAAGACCCTTTCCTGAAGGCAGATTGGAGTTCTGCAGTTAACTATCCTTTTTCCAGATGTGATATTAATTTATTATTTAGAAATCTAGCATATGGCTTCCCTGAATTAAAAAATAAACTTGAAAGTTCATTGGAGATACTTTTTTTAATGAATTGGAACCATAATAGATCTGTTCCAGTCCGAAGGCATAATTGCTGTAGTGTTAACAGTGCTGCACATAGAGATGTCCGCTAGGTCAGTTTCCTTTTGATGAATTCAATGGAAATATAGTTATATTCAGGAAGACAAATATATTTCCTTAATTTGAACTGTTGAACCAAGGACAGATATCAACTTCAGTTACAAGATTCCAATATGGAGAGCTGACAGTATTAAATTCAATATAAAAAATCTGCTCAAAAAAATTTTTTTTTAAAAAGAAATTCTCAAACATCAGTAGAATTGATGTCTACAATCAATTCATTTGAATCAAGATCACTAGATAATATGCTCCAAAATATTTTGGAGTTGATATCTGGAGAGGCATCAAGTAATTTGTACCAAGTATCCTTATGTTTTTGATATTTTTAAAAATTGTATCAAAATTGTATATTTTTTAAACTTCAAAATAACTATCTGGGAGATCAGGAACATTGTTTAAATCACCAGCCTCCAACCTTTTGGCCTCAGAGACCGGTTCTGTGGAGAGAAGTTGTTCCACACAGACCGGAGAAGGGGAAGTTTTGTGTGTTGCCTGCATCCCGTGGATGGGGCTTTCGCTTATTTGTATGGACCGGTTTCTGGCATGTTGCAGACCGGTGCTGGTCTATGGACTGGGGATTGGGGACCCTTGGTTTAAATGATAGGAAATATAGATTTCTCTTCACGCTGTAGATTTCTTCTCACTATCTAGATTTTCCTTCACTGTGAATCAAACCAATTATTTACCCACTTTACTTGTTATTTGTTGGATTATACATTTTAATCCTGCGATCAATAAACCTTTTAACTGGAAGAGATATTTTATCAACACCATTTATAACATCGAAAGAATTTATATTCTCCATTTGATAGTTTTAATAGTAACAGGGGAATTTAAATAGGACAGCATAAAATTATTTAGAACTGACAACCATTAAATTTGTCTATACATGTAGTCCTTGATTTACAATACTTCATTTAGTGACCGTTCAAAGTTACAACACTGAAAAAAGTTACTTATGAACATTTTTCACACTTATGACCATTGCAGTAACCTCAGGGTCGTGTGATTTATAGTTGGATTCTTGAAAAACTGACTTATGACTGTTGCAGCATCCTAGGATCACGTGATCCCCTTTTGCGACTTTCTAACAAGCCAAGTTAATGGGGAAACCCAGATTCATTTAACAACCAGGTTATCAATTTAACCTCTACAGTAATTCAATTAACAAAAAGTGGCCAGAAAAAAAAATAAAATGGGGCCAAACTCACTTAACAAATGTCTCACTTAGCAACATAAATTCTGGATTCGATTGTCATCATAAGCAGAGGATTACATGCATTCTGTGCCAGCAAAATCCTGAGGGCAAATCTGATTAGTTATTCTTAGGTCACATCTAGAAATTAAAAGGTGGCTACTTAGAGATTGATGATGACTGTCAATTGTAGATTGAATAAAAAAGACTGAACTCAAGTGCTATCGGTTTTGGATGTCGGGCCAAAGCCTCTGAGTTTTAAACAGATGAACTCAGTAGGCCTGTCACCTAGAGTTAAGTCATTTAACATATGCAAATTGAACGTATTAGCTAGATTAATTAGGCATTAATTTGTACAATGGTCTTTTAAAATAGCAGCAATCAATAAATCTATCTAAATTTGGGTCAAATGATATGCATGTTTAAATGCAAAAGTATCATCATTTGGCCCAATTCTGGCATCTAGATCTCCCACTACAATTAGTACAACTTTGGAGATTTAGTTGTGAGGGATAAAATAATAATCCTGCAATTGGTCCATAATTATATTGGGGCAAACCGATCACACAAATAAACTCTAGATCCCTTAGCTTCAGGCTCCAGAAATAGTTCAACTCTGTTATTCTTTATTCCTTTTCTATAACCATCCACTGCTCAGTATACATTATCAGCAAGCCTTCATTCTAAAACCTCTTTCATTTAAAAAAAAATTGCCTGCAAAAAAGGGAATTGATTATTTAATGTAAGCAGTTCATTCCTCATTTAGATCTTTCCTCCAGTAATGTGACATTGAGTACAAAACAAAAGATTTGTTGACCCTAACAGATTTTCAAAAACTCAACCCTCTGCAGTTTGTTTACATAAATGTCACTGGGATTTTGGCTTGTTTTCAATGCAGAGAACAGCACACAAAGCCAGTGGTGCCACCTCAGCATTATTTAGTGGAAGCAAATAAAAATCAACTGCCAATTAATGGGGCAGAATGAAGGGGGGACAAGAAATGAGTAGCAGACCGGTCATTGCAAATTTAGAAGAAAAAACAATGAGGACCAAAGAACTGCCAACTGCCTTCCTGGCATAAAATTGGGGGTGCTGTGCACCCTTCTGAGTAAACTCTAGCTGGAAAGTGAAGCTTAAGGCTTGTGAATGGATCTATTTGGAGCCATAATATTATCGGAGATTTTTTCAGGATACAAACCTGTAATTTCAGATTAGCTTCAGTGCATTCCAGGCATAAAAAGGGAGGAGGAAGGAAGGAAGGAAGGAAGGAAGGAAGGAAGGAAGGAAGGAAGGAAGGAAGGAAGGAAGGAAGGAAGGAAGGAAGGAAGGAAGGAAGGAAGGAAGGAAGGTTGGTTGGTTTTGGTAGTAGAAATGTTTCATTTTCTGCAATGAATAATTCTCAGAATCAATTTATTTCTCTTTCACTCTGTTAATTATTAAAGTGTTTAAAGTGTTTAAAGCTAACTATTTTCTTTCTTTGCAATAAACGAACAGATATCTATTTTAATGTGTTTAGTACTACCATGTTCTCTCTCTCTTTTTTTTTTAAATCATTACATCCCTGCTCAGCAGTTAAGTAACACTTAACCGACACTTTGATACTTAAAACACTTAGGTAACACTTTAAAAATGGGCTTGCTATTTATTGCCTCAGGTACACCACTTAGAATCTTTTAAAGATTGAGATGGTTTAGAAATACTATAAATATATACATATTTATAGGAGCAGAGTTTATATGATGAAAGCCTACACAAAGCATCATTCAGAGAAGCAGAGAAGCAAGTTTTGCCTATTTGGTCCCTCTAGGACTGCGGTTCTCAACCTGTGGGTCGCGACCCCATCTGGGGTCGAACGACCATTTCACGGGGGTCACCAAACAACACAGTCCGCCATTTTTCCCCCTTTTCCTTAGCTGTGCTACTCCCTCTTATTCTATTGGCTTTTGAAAGCCAATAGAATAGACTCTCTTGAATAGAGTCTAATTCTATTGGCTTTCAAAAGCCAATAGGAATTGTCCAGGCTGTCTCCGCCCTGCTGAGCCCGCCAAAAGTCCTAGTCTGCAAACGGTGCTGCAAGTTGTCTGCAGCGAAGGTGAGCTCTCCGGAAGTTTCCACCCCTCCCTGCAGAGCAACTACTAAAACTATAAGTAAAAGAGGGCCAGGGGTGGGAGGTGGGAGGCCAGCGGGTGCAGGGAGGGTTTTTGGTGCGCGTGGGGCCCGGCGGTTTTTTTTACCTCCCTTGGGCTGGGCCAGTTGGTGGCCCAGCCTGTGGTCGCCCTGCACTGTCACTGCCGCAGCCGCCCAGGAGCACCCGGGCCTGCCTGCCACCGCCCCAAATGGGCGGCAGCGAAGGTAAGGCTAGCGGGGCAGCGGCGGGCCCAGGGAGGGTTTTTGGCGCACGTGGGGCCCAGCGGGTGTCTTACCTCCCTTGGGCTGGGCCAGCTGGTGGCCCAGCCCGTGGTCGCCCTGTGCCATCGTGGCCACGGCCACCCAGGAGCGCCTGGGCCTGCCTGCCGCCGCCCCAAACGGGCAGCGGCCTATGCCTCGGCCAGCGCAGGGGGAAGCACCACGCATGCGCAGTGCAGGGGGTAGCACCACACATGCGCGGCGCAGGGGGTAGCACCACGCACGTGCAGCGCTTGACAGGTCGGGGTCGCGGCCTGAAAAAGGTTGAGAACCGCTGCTCTAGGATGTGCTGCAATTTAATTCCCATTATTCCCTCATAATTACCTTATTAGGCTTCCTCACTCTTTCTGAAAGACAAGCTACAGTGGATATTAATATAAGAGCATATACTAAAATGAACAAGAAACACTGAAATAATATTGTCTGTACTGCAGAAATGTTATTTGAGTTAAAAAAAAATGTTTCCCTGAACCAATGTACCAATTCATTCTTAAGGTTTGCATTTCATATTGCAAGTTCTGCAATATGATCTTGCCTTCCTTGACAGTGGCATAAAATGTAGAAATAATAATAAAATGGAATATTGATATTAATTTTATTCAAAAGGGAGTATAATAGTATATTCAAATATATACTTTACACATACTATTTATATCAGTCAGTGTTTACATTACTTTCTATGCTTGGTTTATATTCAGGATGGCTTTCAAAAGCATTTAAGCTGCATAAACTACCGTTAAGAAATACAACCATGTACCAATGTAATTAGGAGGAAACATAATATAAACAGTAGCAATTATACAAATTATCAAAGCATTGAACAAACTAACTAATCTTTTTAGGGCAAAAATTCCATAATTTCTTTCACTACCGTACCCCACCACACACCAAATAAACACATGAGCAATAACTCTAATAATTGTGAAACAACCAGGCAGGCCAAATATCACAGGTTGAGTAGTAGTTGATTGTATCTCAAACCATTTTCAAATGCAACCTCCATTCTAAAGTTCCTTGGATAAACTTGATCAAATTGTTGTTCTTTCAAGGGCTGCTAAAAGGCAATGATCTCAATCTAAAAAACTAAAGAACTGAATTAATAAACAAACAACAATTAACAAAGGAAATAATAATCATGAGAGTCCATTTGGTCTAGAAGTTAAGATGTTGGATTAGAAGCAGGGAAAGCTGAATTCTAATCATGATTTATACACAAAGCCAGCTTCTCAGCCCTAGGAAGAAAATAAGAGCAAGCCATTTCCAGAAATATTATCCACAAAACTGTACATTGGTAGTTGCCAAGAGACAGACTCAAAAGGCACATATATATATATATATATATATATATATATATATATATATATATATATATATATATATATATATATATATATATATATATATATATATATATATATATATATATATATATATAAAGAATAATGTTAAGTCTTAAATTTAAGAAATGGCATATGCCATTGAAAATCATTTTTTTTTAATTCTTTTATTAAAACAATCAGCATTGGACATAAAAACATATTATGCAGCAATCAACATGATACCTGGTATACAATAGAAAATCATCATTTTGTTGTCAAATTTTGTCAACACAACCTTCAAGAGTTTGGGGAAGTACAAAATGGGGCACATATAACCTACCGACATAAGCAACATTCTGCTTTTCCCAAAAGCTTTGCCTACAGCTCTTTTCACCTGTTATTGCCAAAATAAGTCTGCCTCACATTACACTTGTGCCATTCCTTTTTCTCTCTGTGTGTGTGTCTCTCCAAATGCAGAACTATTCATATCTTTTTGTTATTTTTTTTCTATCAGCCAATCAAAAATCTCCTTTTTCTCCTAAGGAATTAGCCACTTTTCCTAATTTTTTTTATCAATTGCAATTTTAATATCCTCCAGGTCATTAATAGAAATGGCAAACCTTAAGAAAATTATGCAGTCCTCTATTCAATGCTAGTTCCAAGCTGATGGGTATGATTCTCTGGGTATGATTGTTCAGCCACTTCTAAATCTATTAAACACTTATATCACCTAACTCATATTTTACCTCTTCATAAATGAAGAAATTGTGAGTGATGTGGTTGCTATGCTGAGGTCAAGGTACACTATGTCCACAGCATTCCCTCAGTCTATTAAGCTAGCAGTTCTGTTGAAAAAAAAGATAAGATTAGTCTGACATGACTTGGTTGGAACATAACTGACTTGACTTTTTTTTTTGCATTCCTATCCAAGTGCTCAGAAATATGCAGTTTAATCATCTGCTCAAGGACCTTGTATGAATGTCATGTTGACTGGTCAATGATTTCCTGGATCCTAGTTTTTTTCTATAGGCTATAGAATCAGACTACTCATTCAGGTCATTTGTTTGGATATTCATCACACCTGAATTGTTTACAGCAAGATTTGTTTTTAAAAAGTAAAACCAAGAACAAAAACTCTTCGAATAAACTTCTTGAAACTTATAAAAATTGTATCCATAGCCATTTCACTCTGTAACAAGGAAAATGGAAATGCTGACACACACTAGACCTTTACCCATCTTATAGTTTGTCTAACTTGCTCAAAGGTTCTTACAAAATATGTCTCTGTTTATATAATACTCCTCAAAGAATTCCAAAAACACTTTGTTTGTATGGAAACTTGGCAGGTGTAGAATCTGCAGGCTGTTAATGTCTCTATTCTTGGAGGAAAGGGTTAAAACATAAGAACATAAGAAGAGCCATGCTGAATCAGGCCAAAGCCCATCGAGTCCAGCATTCTGTGTCACACAGTGGCCCACCAATTGTACATGGGGATCTTGAGCAGAAAGAGAAGGCAAAACCCTCCCTTTCCCTTGACCCCCAACAAATGGTACCCAAGGGAATCCTGCCTGCCTCAACCAACATAGAGGCGACACATGGACATCCGTTTTAATATTTTACAGTAAGGGTGAAATATTAAATTGCAACCAGATCTAGGCCACAATGGCTTGGGAAAGCAGGATTTCCTCTCTCCTTTTTTTTCCTTTCTACAAACCTACAAATATTATTTGGAACCTGCTGATCAAAGTAAGCTCTGGTGTTCATCTCTGTAGGAAAGTGGGGACTGAAGGACAAATAGAACACATAAGAATTGGAAGAAAATGTCTTCTCATTACAGAAGATTCTTCTGTGTAGTTTTTAGCAATTAATTTGATAGGAACAATACAAACTACGCCCATTCCACTAAGTCTCTTTAATCCTGGATTTTTACAACTCACTAAACTAAAATTTAATTAAGAAAACACCATCACTAAGCTCAAATAATGTGATGCCTAGTTCACAAAGCAAGTTAAGACAATAGTCTGCTTTCCATAATGCACTGAATCATAAACTAATGGAATAGTATTTGTATGAGCCAGTGATGGTGAACCTATGACATGCATAACAAGGGTGATATGCTACAATGTTTTGATTCAGGGGTCCCCAACCTCTGGTCCATGGACCAGTAGCAGGCCACAGCATGCCAGCAACCAGTCCACACAAACAAGCAAAGCCCCATCCATGGGATGCGGGCAGCACACAAAACTACACATTCTCCAATCCGTGGAAAACCATTTCTCCACGGAACTGGTCTCTGGTGCCCAAAAGGCTGGGGACCTCTGTTTTGATTGACACACCAGCATTCACCTACACCCGATAACAGCTATTCTTGAACTTCAATCCATTCTCATGAGATTTCCAAAGGCTGTGGAGGCTGTACAAGAATAGAGTTTGCTTTCACGTGGCCTCCAATCCTCTGAAATTCATGCAAGAGGGTTCATTCAGGCTCTCTGAAATTGTGCGAGAACAGGGCGTGCTTTCAGGGGGTTTTGGAGGCTACAGAGGCCACGGAATACATTCTCTGAAGTTGCTCATGCAAGCGAAAGCAGCTTCCAATAAGCCACAGGGCCTATCAACAGAAAATAACATTGCTTAAAGATAAGAAGTGCACAGAAGATGCTGGGGAGGCTGGGCTGTGGGAGGGGAGGGGAGGGGAGGGGCAATCCCACCATTTCCCAAGGCTTAAGCCAGTGGGGGAATGGTACAATATAGCCTTTTACAGGACTGAAACTGAGGCCTAGTCTTCTACTTCAGGGCCAGCTGTTTAGAGTAGCCTAGCTAGGGAGGGGGAAGGGGGGAGAGACAATTGTTTCTCTCTCTGTTTGTGTGTATGGGGAGAGATGTCTGCAGAGTCAAGTGAACTTTTTGACATACCAAGCCCAAAAGGGGTCACCATCTACTGAACTAGCCTGTCTCTAGCTCCTATAAACACTATATATGAGGTTGGAGGGATTGCCAACTGTACACACATATAGTCTAAAACCATAACCTTTTAATTAATATAATTAAGCATTATCATTTCTAGCAGACAAAATTACATTCAGAACCAAGAGTGACCAAACTTTCATTCTTTGGAAAACAACACATTAAGGGTTTATATAGCGTACATCTTCATTGCCAGGGGCATGGTTAATACAACTATATAACTGACATAAAATCACAGAAAGCACTCCAACCTATACACAAATGTTTAGTAAATCTAGGCACTAAGACTTCTCCAATGTGTTGCTACTGTCAATGGGTTGGGCTCATACCCCAGGATTTCATACCAGCATGCTTGAGCTCCAACAGGAAATTAGAGGTTATAATGCTTGAAAAGATTCCTCCAGATCACAAAGGTTTATTGTAATTTAATTCATTCCTGCAAGTCTCATTTACTCTCAAATCCATTTCTTATTAATGCTACTTAAAAAGGATTTTAAAAGCAGAACTGTCCCTGCAATTTTTTATCCTAATGCTAAATTGTAATAGGAATTCCATGTTTGTTGCTTTCATTAGTAGTTGCTCTTCAGGATGCTTGAAGAAATTTTCATCTTAATTGTCTATTAAGAAGCACTTCCTAAATTTTAGTGTGATGCTAATCTACTGAAGCTGATCTACTGGATTAGATTCATAAAGCCACCCTAATATAATATTTTCATTAGAACCAGTAAAAGGGGCGTTGTCTTACCTGAACGCCTTTTCTCAGTACGGAGATGGAGAATCCACCAATGGGTTTTCTCTGTCTGCCTGCTCTTGAGACCAAGTAGCCAAACTTGACACACCCCCTCTTGCTAGGAGATCCAGTCTTAACGAGGGCGAAAGTGGCTGAAGGTGGACGAGGTGTTGGCTCTCAAACCCTTAATTCGGCCTAACTGACCTAAAGGTGGGTGTGGATTCTCCATCTCCATACTGAGAAAAGGCGTTCAGGTAAGACAACGCCCCTTCTCCAGTACAGGAGATGGAGAATCCACCAATGGGACACACCAAAGCCTCACTGTCCCGATGGGTGGGAAACAGATAAAGCTGGAATATGTCCCAGGAGACCACCTGCTGAAGGACCCTCCGACCAAAGGAGGCATCCGCCGAAGCGAAGTGGTCAATTCTGTAATGGCGTACAAATGGGGGGGAGGGCGAGGACCATGTCGCAGCCCTGCAAATCTCCTCAATGGACGCCTGAGTGGCCCATGCCACAGAGGTCACAGCACTGCGAGTGGAATGGGCAGTAAGATGACTTGGAGCTGGCAGGGAAGAGACTGGTATGCCTCCGCAATACAGGCCCTGATCCACCTGCCAATAGTGCCAGCAGAAACCTTCTGTCCCAGAGAAGCCAAATGGAAGGAGATAAATAGGGCCTCAGATCTATGAAAAAGCTCCATGCGCTTCATGTAATGCCGCAGTGCCCTGCGGACATCCAGTGTGTGCCATTGCCGCTCCAAGTCATGAGAACGATTGGGGCAAAAATTTGGTAGAATGACTTCCTGTGCCCTATGGAAGAGCGAGTTGACCTTGGGCACAACAAAGGTGGGGTCCAGACGAAGGACCACCCAATCGCTGTGAAAGATACAAAGGTCATTCCTGACCAAGAGAGCAGCCAGCTCAGAGATACATCTGGCTGACGTGATGGCGATTAAGAACGCAACCTTAAGAGACAAGTTCCACAACGGAATAGTAGCTAAAGGCTCAAAGGGTGGTTTTGTTAGAGCGTGAAGGATGCGAGGCAATTCCCAAGAGGGGTACCTGTGTACCACGGGAGGCCTGGTGTTGCACGCACCCTTGATGAAGGCACAAATCCTAGGATGGTGAGCTAAGGGAACTGAATCCGCACAAGTGAGTAATGTTGATAGGGCCGCCACCTGTCTGCGAATAGTCGCAGGGGCCAGGCCTCTGTCCAGACCGTCCAGAAGATAATCTATGATCTGAGGGATGGTCAATTGATAGATACCCAGCTGTCACCTTCTATACCAATGGCAAAAAATCTTTTGGGGCGATGAGAGGCCTGAATCATGGTAATTGCGTGGGGGGAAATAATTCTTGTGTCATGATGCTGCACTCAAGCACCAGACAGTCAATTGTAACCATTGAGGGTCTGGGTGTTGGAGGGTCCCCTGGTGTAAGGACACGCAATGTGAAGGAATCTTCCATGGAGGAGATCAGGAAAGATTCACCAAGTCAGCAAACCACGGCCTCTGTGGCCAGTATGGGGCCACGAGAATCACTTCCGCCTGCTCCTGGAGCAGTTTGCGGATGGGGTGGGAGGGGAGGGAAGGCATAGAGGAGACCTTGTGGCCACAGGGTCCACAAGGCGTCCGTTCCCTTCACCCCTGGAAGAAAATAGCGGGAAGTAGTACCTGGGGAGTTGGGCATTGGTTGACGACGCAAACAGGTCGAGGATCGGATGGCCGAATCTGTGGGAGATCTTGGAGAACAGATCCAGGTGTAGCCCCCATTCCGAGAGGTCTACCGTACAGCGACTCAAAAAGTCTGCCTGCTGGTTCTCGGCCCTCGAGATGTGTTCGGCCCTGAGAGAGGCCAGGTTGGACTCTGCCCAGGAGACCAGGAGTCGTGCCTCGGACATAAGGGACCTGGACCTGGTGCCCGATGATTGATGTGTGCCTTGGACGCCATATTGTCCGTGAGGATCAGAACGTGATGTCCCCTGATCCAGTGTCTGAATTGGCGAAGAGCTAAGTGGATGGCCCTGAGCTCCAGCCAATTGATGTTGTGTCTCAAGTCTTTGCGGGACCAGCGGGCCTGCACAAACTGAGACTGTAGATGGGCTCCCCGACCAAATAGACTGGCATCTGTTGTGATGGTGATGTGGTCCGGTTCCTTGAAGGGTGATCCCTTGGTCACCGTTTGTGAGAACGGCGGTTGGATGCACTGGGAATGCACTGGCATTCACCTGCTGAAATGGTAGGAGGAACCATTGGAGGCCCCGCAAGTGGAATCTGGCCCAGGGAACTATGGCTATGCAGGAAACCATCTTTCCCAGGAGCTGGGAGAGTAAGACCAGTGACCTCCAGTGAATCAGTGAGGTCTGTGGAGGTGCTAAAAATCTTTTTGTCAGTCCCGCTTACAGAGGGGAAGGAGGAAGTGGAGGCCCATTGTTTCTTGATCCCTTTAAGAAAAATAGAGGGACACGGAACGTGATGTTGGGCTGCCACTCTTTCAAAAAATATTGGATTTAGGCTTGAATCTGATGTTGCCTGTGGCTGAGGGAACTGATCGGACCCTATGTTAGTTGTTGAAGTGGCCTTGTGAATCAGGGTAAGAAAAGGGCCAGATTGAACAGGCCTCCTGATGGGGAGGGCTCAGGGGGAAGTTCCTCCTCCTCTGACAGATTAAAGTCCGGCTGCTCCTCACCTTGCGGGGAAGAGTATCCACTCATGGAGGAGTGTGCAGGAGATGTGGGCTCCTGAAGTATAGGGAAACCCGTAGGAGGAACATAAGGTGGCATGGCTGATGTGGAAGCCGCCTGACCAGGTGGATGGAAGGACCGTTCTGCTAGAGCTTGGTCCATGACCTTGGTTAGCAAGGCCTCAAGGCGGCCGTCAGAGAAAATATCTCTGATGTCCAGTCTCCTGAGTCCTGCAGCCATAGGAGTGAACGTGGCCTCTGGGGCTGAACCTGGAGCTGTTATTGCATGTTGAACTAATGTGGAAGGAGAGCTGAGCGTGGCAGCCGTCCCTGTGAGACCACACGCCTTGAGCCGAAGTCGAAGTACCTAAGGGAAAGTCAAATTCAGGGACTGCCATTTGATCCATCTCTAATCTGGCCTGCCTCTTTGCTCTGGAGAAGGAGTTCTCCAGAGTCTGGTGCCTATGGCTGGCTTGCTTTTCTGCCAACTTGGAAGGTTTCTTGTGAGTGGTCTTAGCCTTAGATTTGGCCTTGCCTGCTGCCTTCTGTTCAGAGGATTTGTGGCAGCAGTAACTGGAGGATGGGGAGGCAGTGCTCATGGGTTGAGGCAACGTTGAATCCTCCATCCTGGTTAAGCAGTCTCAGGGAAACTGAGACATAGCTCTGGCAGGCAAGCAGTTGGCGGAAGCGAAATTGGAACAAGTTCCCCTGACCACCTGACCAGAAAAAAATTCCATCTGGGCTTTGGTCACGGCAATTGAATCAGATGCCGAAGGCACGGTTGGGGACCTGCTCTGGGCTCTGCCCAGAGGCCTTAGGTGGCCAGTCAAGATGCACCAGCAAAAAAAAGGCCCCAATTATAAAGATATTAACAGGGCGCAGAGGGCCTAAGAGTAAAAAAGGTCCTGGTAAGGAAGGATCAGGCTCAATTGGTGGCTAAACAATTTGTATTGTGTTGCAGAAGTAATTTGTGATAAACGAGACACCCACACCTCAAATGCGGCCTAGGTCAGGCCAATTACTGTGTGCAGACCTTGTTGGGCCTAACGAAGCTCTTACGTGGAGTTCAAAATGGCGGCCATTAAGGAGTGATCTTGCTAAATGTACCCAGAAGAGTGCAGTGAAATTGAAGTCTTAAAAGGGGCTGAGTAAAGTGAGCCACTGATGGGGCAGATTGCTTAGAATGTCGAAGAAAAGCCGGTCGCAGCTCCTTGACTGGGTCGGCGGCCTCAAAATGGCGGCTGCACCTCGTTCTCCGCTGACAACGGTCTCTGTGGCCTCAGCAGCAAATTTTCAGGTGACTGGAACGATTGCAATAGCAGCGGTAAACACTGCGCTGAAATTGCACCCAGCAATCCTGTTTTCTGACGAAGGCAAAGAACGGGCTGATTTAAGCTTCGTTGCCTTTTCCGACAACCAAAATGGCACCCACCAGCGATTCCGGCTGTTGGAGAAGACTTCAGAAGCCCTGAATCGAAACTCAATTAAATTTCAGACCTGCAGGCTGAAAAGAACGCTCGGTAGCTCAAAGGAACAAAAAAAGGGGGGAAGGGGGGAAGAATGAGAGATATCCCAAGCTGTCCGTTTAGAAAATTTCCCCAGAGCCCTGGGGAAAGTAAGGAAGGGAAAGTTGCAGAAACCTCCCCCAGAAACCTCTCTCCCCACCTCTTACTCCTCAAATCTGTGATTTGAGGTAGCACTGATCCCTGGTTATGGAAATATTTAAGGTAGGATTCCAAATTAATATTTAGTCAATTTTAGACGGAAAAAGGAGAATTCACCAATGGATTGCTAACCTGCTATCTGCTGAGAGCCAAACCTGATACGTCTTCAAGAGCTGAGACCAAGTTAAGACTGGATCTCCTAGCAAGAGGGGCGTGTCAAGTTTGGCTACTTGGTCTCAAGAGCAGGCAGACAGAGAAAACCCATTGGTGGATTCTCTATCTCCTGTACTGGAGAAAAAAGTACTTTAAAGTTCTCCAAGATTCCTAGAGATGTAATCTCCAAAAAGGAGAATAATAGGATATGTTACAAGCCACAAAATCTGGAATTCTTAATTATCTTAAATTAGAGGATGAGATGACTAAGAATAAATTTGTTTAGTTTCCTCTAGATGTTAAATAGATTCCAGAATGTACCCGGATTAGGAAAAGAAACTGAGAAATATTTGCACAGATTAGATTATCTAGTCTGCACATTCATAATTGAGGTACAATGTACTAATAAACATAGAACAGGACTATTACCCTTGTCCCAGCTTGTAAGCTTCCCAGAGACAACCTTTTTATAGCTTTTAATAATTGAAAGGCAAACTATTTCAGGCATTCTGGAAATTACTGCCCACTACATTTGGAAGGCTGAGGATGACTGGATTCAACTGATCAGCAATTACCATCCATCAATTATTTCATTGTTTGTTAACTGGAGGGTATTGACAGTGCAGGGTCATAGGAAACACTACCTTTGTTCCTGAAAAATGTGGGTTGAATTGAGTTCAGAGTTGAATTCTGTGTTGAAATCCTGCAGTCCGATCAGTAAAATGGATATAACAAAGATCTAACCCAATGAAGGCAATAAATCTTGTAGAGCACTTTTATAAAGCCAGCTTTATACATTATTCATTCTTATTTGTCAGAACTTGTAACTTCAGTGAAGCATATTTAAACAGACAAAGAGAAGACTGAACATGCAATGTTTAATTTCAAGACAAACTCCCTTAAATTCAACTACTGTTCCTTTAGCCATAGTTAGGAAACTGGATGCCTTCAAATATTCTAGACTACCTCTTTTATAACTTTTAACTCTTGACCATTGATATAACAGGCCCATCTCTGATTTTTGATTTTTTTTAATGAAACAATAGAAAAGTACTGAGAACTATTCAAACTCACTGCTTTATTGTTCCATATATTTAAAATCTAACCTGAGAGGCTTTATTTCCCCCTAAAAACAGAATCTAAACCAGTAGGCAATCAAGTCCTTGAACATGATATTTCTCATTTTCAATTTTTTTTCTTTTAACGCTTTGGTAGGCATCTTGAATTCTTGGGAGTTATATTGCTCCTTAGGAGTTTTTTTTTTCTCAATCCCCATAGCCATCTCTGATTACAACTCCTGAAAATTGCAGGTATCCAAAGCTTAAGCTTTAAAATAAGGATAGTTATAAGAAACAAAGAACTCATTAAAGTCTTTGCCAAATCACATATCTTCCTCAACTTGGCGCTATTTTCTCTATATCTACAGTGGCCCTTAAATCACAACCATTTGTTTAATGATTGTTCAAATTTATGACAATTCTGAAAAAAAATGATTTATGATTAATCCTCATATTTATGACTGATGCAGCATTCCCATAATTACATGATCAAAATTCAGATGCTTGGTGACTGACATGTATTTACAGCAGTTGCCATGTCTGGGGGTCATATAATCACTATTTACAACCTGGGGTCTTCTGACAAAGTCAGTGAGGAAGCCATATCTGCAGGATTAACGATTATGCGATTTGTTTAACAAGTACAACAAAATGGTTGCAAAATTGGATCTGACTCACTTAATGACCACAATGCTTAGTGATGAAAATTTCAGTCCCAATTCTGGTCATAAATCAAGGACTATCTGTATTGCATTCCGTAAGTATGCATGCATTTACTTAAGTGTAATTCTTTCGCAGTAAGAATCTGAATAAGAGAGATGAAAAAGATCCAAGCAACAAACAAAATCACCACCAAACAAATAGGAAAACTAATGCATTATATCATAAAGTAAAAATCCTTCCTGGCTTCCCTTTCTATAATATGTCATCTTCAAAGAAGTTTTTTTGCCCTTTCCATAAAAGTCCACCTTAAAAAGTTGCGCTTTATTTTACAAATCACAGGATATTTGCAGTAAGATCAATACACTCTAATAAAGTGGGTATTTCATTTTAAAAAGAAGTTTTGGAATAATCAAATGCAACAGCTAGTAAAACTAAATTTCTAAGCTCATTCGAAAACCTCATCTTTTAAAGCATATGTGATAAGTTCTTACTGCCTCAAACAAGTACAATACTCCCCATTTCGAGATAGGTTTATAGAAATATTTTTTCTTGCATAAGCCTGGATGACACCTGGATACAGGAAAGCTACACATGAGAAGCAGGAAAAATGCTCTTGTAATACCTGGTTAATTTTGTGTTTGCCACAGGAACAGCAAAGAGATGAGAAACTTCTTTTTTTCGGTCGTCCTTTTGGGAGAGAGTTAGAAGAACCTTCCACATTCGAGTCCATATTATTTGTCTCTCCAACATCTCCAGAAACTACCTGAAAGCTTACATCACCGTTTCCCAAATATTGCCTTTTTTCTGCATATACATGGTGTGTGCACTGAAACAGATCTATAAGCAAATGTTCTGGCATATCAGGGTGTAGATATGATTCACAAATAGAAAATACCGGTTTTTCATGGCTTGGCTTGCATAGCTATATCTGGGTGTGGCTGAAATGCATGCAGGTGCACAACTTGGAATCTAGCCATAAGGAGAATACTTTTTCTATAAAATATCATTTATATGGACAATCTTAAACACATTATTAGACATGTTTCAAAACTGTTCAGGAAATAAAATGAGCTCCTTTCTTATTAAACTTTTCTAAGCAGTACACAAAATTTCACTGCTAATGGAGGAAGTAACTGGTACCTGGAACAATGTATGAGACCAATGACACCATCAACTGATTGGCAGGCAAGTCAAATGACACCAAACTGAAATCATGTCTACTAAGCTTCAACATTTAGAAGTAAAGAATTCAGGTGTTGGGTTCAATAACAGAATTGCTCAAATTCTAAAGTGTGATCTCCTCTTACAGACCATCAAGGTTTTTCTAATAGCACACACCTGAAGCCAGATAGAAAGGAATGAAATTAGGACAGAGAGAAAAGAGGAAAGTAAACATTCTACATATAGACAAAGTGTAATGGTACATTACTAAAATACCAGAGCTTTCCAAATATAAGAGCAAACTGTAGCAATTCCTAAAATATAGTAAATTTGGTATCCCATATCTAATTCCTGATCCCATTTTAGATCGTCTGCTTCAAACAGAAACAGTTTAAAACATTACTTAACATTTACTTTACTTATTAAAAGGTATTTACCATTTGAAAGAGATTTAATTAGTTTACATTTCAAAGCAGATATATCTGATTTCACATATTTGAACATACCAAAACTTAGCTATCACTTGAAATTTGCAACCCTTATACAAATTTCGCAAATGTTGGCCAATAATAAAAAATATTATAGATGAAAAAATCCTCTGCAATATATATATATATAAGAAAAAAATTAAAATGCATTATATTTGGGTGAATAATGTGTGAGATGACTGTTTATAAATTTAATTAACTGATTAATGGATATGCCAGGTACAGTTGGAAAAAAGATATTTGGAGGAATGTGCATTAAACTAAACATTTTAGTCCAATTCTTTTATTAAAAACATCAAATTCAGCAAAACGAATGACAACCAAATAAATAAAAAACTAAGAGAAAACAAACTCATTCATCTGTACTTTCATCCTTATAGTTTTCTATAACCTTCATATACACAATTAAATGATTAATTAACTAATAATTACTGCAGAAATTAACCTATTAGCTTCTGACAGATCTATGTAGGCAATCAAGATTATAAATTGCTTAAAATAAAAATTAGCTATATTTGTATGAGATGCTTAGAAAGCAATAATAGTCCTTCAACTGGAAATATTTAATTGACTTCATTACAGCATTACAGCAATCACAGTGTCCCTTAGGAATGCATTTTTTTTTAATAACAAAAAATGTATCCTCTTCTTTGTCATATAGCTTGGTTTTTAAAGTTCTTCACTTTTTAGACAAGAATGAGAATGTGAATAAATATGTAGGCAAACTAAGATGAGATTAACCTTGTGACTAGATAAAAGAAGCCTGTCTTTTTAGCATACTCTTAAATTAAAATTGTAACTTAATTTTATTTGCTGATTCATTAAGAACAGGATAGGCCAGCACAGGCACTGATACATTCCTGGAGTACAATTATGAAAGAATACACTGCAATAACAACAAACAATAAAAATAGAGTATAACTTCCTTCTCCACCCAAGAACCTTTAGAGCAGGAGTGTTAAACTCGCAACGTCACATGACATGTCGCGATGTATCACAACTTTTTTACCATTGCCGGCAATGGGGTGGGCGGATTTTGCTATGATGCATCTGCCCTGCGGGCAGGCAGTTTCACACCCCTGCTTTAGAGGTATTCAGGCAGCAACCCTCATAATTCCCCAGCCAATACTGAGGAAGGTTGTGATGTATAAAAGCAGAAAACTGGCCGGAGAAAACCTAAGTGGAAATACAAGTCTGATGAAACCAATTTGTTTTCAGTATAGATCTTTTTTCCCCCCAAACTTGGCAATTTCATGAACTTCAATTCTCAGAATTCATTAGCCAGCCCTAGAATATATACCAACTATCAATTCTCTATTGAACAGTTTAACTTATCAAAAACAACTGAAGTAGAAGGCTGAATGCAACTTACTTGGAAGAATAATTCAGGTTCAAGATTTGCATTTCTGTCTATCTGCTGAACATCTTACAATGCCCCCATGACTGATCTCAGGTAGCGGATTACCCGCATAGGCATAACCAAGCCATGCACCAGGGACTTGTTTTGGAAATCTTGGAAGCTCTAAGTATAGTGGAAGATATTGAGCTCATCAGTAACTGCAACAATAAAAGTACACATCTGAAATGACAGTGCATTTATTCCACTAAATTAGTTCTTCTAAATTGGCAATGTTTAAGAAAAGGCACAAGCTTTAGGAGTATGCTAACTGACCACTGAGGATATCCTAGTCAACAACAGTTGGAAGATACTGGTTGGGAATCCAGATTGAATAAAGAGATTTGGAACAGCTCATGATTTGGTTCAATAAAAGTCCAGTTCAAGAAACTTATCACACAACTCCATTTGCTTGAGATGGAAACTGAATAAGATTTTCTTGTTCTATCCCCACTGTTTACCACATGCTAGAGAAGATAAATAGCAATCAGAGAGCTGCCATAGAAGGCCTACAGTTGAATTTAGAAGGAAAAAAATATTTGTAAACCCCTTTGTTATGATTACATAGGTACAATTACATCTGAAGAAGAACTATTTTTTTCATGATGAGCCAATCCAGAAGCTTATATCATCAGGAGAAGCACCTTTGAAGATGCTCCCATTGTCAAAGCATCATTCATGGAGCCTTATCCTACGCAGAATGCTGTAAATGTGTTTGGCTCCTATTCTCCCAATATTTTTAAAAAACATACATCATTTTCACCAAAAATTTAACACTTAATTAGTTTTTTAAAATTGTATTCATTTTAATGTTAGGTATAATTTTTATATTTTCATTTTAAATATTACAACTTAAAATGCTTGTATAACTGCAGAGCATAAAACCAACATGCACACATATAGTTATCTTTTTCTAACAAACCAATAAATCCAAAAAAGAGATTAGTAGAACAAGTAGTGTTTGTTCTCTGTTTGCGTGGGAATGATGAAGACACAGGGTGACAACTAACAATGCTTTATTCTCCTACTCCAACTCTAAGCAAACAGCAAAAGGCACGCAGGCCTTTTTATAGGGCTTGAACCCAAGGACAGAGTGAACCAATAAGAGTTCTTCTTTCTTCGCGCCTTGCGCATGTGCACAAGGCTGGCGCTGCTCTGTCTGGTCCCGGGCAGCTTTTAGAATGCCCGGGACCATTTGCAACAATTCTGGGCCTGCTGAGTTTCCTCATCAGGCCCAGGACACAACATCCATTCCCCCTGGTTAGAACACACACAATTCCAATTTCATTACAATCATAATAAAATAAATTAAAAGAAAATAATAGTCTGCTCACATGCAGACACCCTTCTTATACTAACAGAGTTAGCTAACCAACCACTCTCTAATGTGGACTTCGTGTGTCTATCTTCTACCCCACATAGGTCCCTCTCCTCAACCTAGACCTGTAAAGTCCCTTGTACTGACAAGAACCTCACATATTCGCCTAGATCAGTGGTTCTCAACCTTCCTAATGCCGTGACCCTTTAATACAGTTCTTCATGTTGTGGTGACCCCCAACCATAAAATTATTTCAGGGTCATGTGATCACCTTTTGCAACCTTGTGACAAGCAAAGTTAGTGGGGAAACCAGATTCACTGAACAACCATGTTACTAATTTAATCTCTCTCCCTCTTTCTTTCTCTCTCCCCCTCTTTCTCTGTCTCTCCCTTTCTCTTTCCCTCTCTCCCTTTCTTTCTCTGTCTCTCCGTCTCTTTCTCTCTCCCTTTCTCTCCTTCTTTCTCTCTCTCTGTCTCCCTTTCTCTCTTTCTCTTTCCCTCTCTTTCTCTCTCTCTTTCACTCTGTCTCCCTCTCTTCTCTCTCCCTCTTTCTCTCTCTCCCTCTCTCTAGTTCTCTTTCCCTCTTTCTCTCCCTCTCTCTATATTTCTCTCTCCCTCTCAAAGATCCTTACAATTCTTAAAAGTTATGCTTGGGTGGAAGACTTTTTCTTTTACAGATGGGGCGGGTGGGCCTGACATTCGCGGGCAGGCAGGACTCTGCCTGCCGGGCCGCTGCCTCCCCATCACCCTCCACGCCAGCCGGCTCCCTTGCCAAACCTCCCAGCTGACAAGCGCAAATTTGAGGGTCGCCAGCTGACGGGTGCAGAGTTCAGCGCTGTGGCGGCCCCCCCTTCGCCTTCCTCACCTGCCAAAGTGTTGCCGGACGTTCCAGCTGATGGGCGCAGGTCCGGAGGTCGCCAGCTGACAGGCGCAGGAGGTCAGCGCCACAGCAGCCTCCCAGCCACCTGCTTCTTCGGCTGGAGCATTTGCCAGGGCTTCCATGGTCGCCGGCTGCGGGGAGCATGTCAGCGGCCCTTGGGGGCCATGCAAGCCTTGGCAACTGCTCCAGCCAAAGAAGCAGGTGGCTGGGAGGCTGCCACGGCACCAAACTCCTGCGCCCATCAGCTGGCAACCTCCGGACCTGCGCCTGTCAGCTGGAACATCAGGCAATGCTTTGGCCAGTGCGGAGGGTGAAGGAGAGGCGGCGGAGCACCAAACTCCTGCGCTCGTCAGCTGGCAACCTCTGGACCTGCGCCTGTCAGCTGGGAGGTCTGGCGACGAAGCCAGCTGGCGTGGAGGGCGATGGGGAGGCAGCGGCTCGGCGGGCGGGGTCCTGCCTGACCGCAAATGTTGGGCCCACCTGCCCCATCTGTAAAAGAAAAAAATCTTCCACCCAAGCATAACACCAGCAGTTCTGTGCCACGGAGGCTTGAAACACGGAGGTACGGTACCATGGGAGGCGGCAGGACAGGGGGGAGGGGTTACCTGCATCCTTCCAGTCAAATTCTGGAAGCCTGCCTGAGTGAAGAATTTTAAGGGATGTTGAAAGGGAGACTGAGGGCTGTATTAAGACCATAGATGGCTGCATAAGGAGAGTGGAAGGGAGGCGAATTCGGGGTGGAGTAGAAAACATGGGGGGGAAGGTGTTAGGAAATAAGCAACAAGGTACATGGTGCCTTGCAAGGGATTCCCGAGTATTCTGCAATTGTTTTTCCTCTCTCCTCTGCGCGAGAAAAATTTTTGCGGAGAGGCTAGGACAAGCTTGGCGTTTCCTCTCTCCCAATCCCATTCCTCTTCTTTACCCCCTTTCCCAGCCTGCCTGCGATCTTAGCTCACGGCTCCGTGGCTGTTTTTGCCTAGCCTAGCCAAGCTTTCTTCTGCCCACCCCGTTTCCAGGAGCGCTGAGGAGGTACGGCAGAAACACATGAATTGGGATTGTCCTTGGGAAGCTGATCCTGCTTTGAACCTTAGGAGAGGAGGACGAGTCTCTTCCTCCTTCCCTCCCTCTCTCCCTGTCAAGCCCCCGCGGGCTCGACATGAACGGGCAGCGGAGGGGTCGAGGACAACGTGCGGGTCGGCTCAGTGGGCGTCCCGACCAACAGTTGAGTGGCTCCAACTTCTGGCCACCGATCAGCTGAGTCCTCCAGGAGGCGATGTGAGGCCCTGAGGGGTATCGCAAGCTTGCAGGGGGGTGGGAAGGAAAAGAAGATGGAAGAGAGTGAAGCTGCAACAGAGAGAGCGGTGTCTCGGTTCCTAAGAACATCGGAAATATGTCTTTTCCGATGGTCTTAGGCGACCCCTGTGAAAGGGTCTTTCGACCCCCAAAAGGGTCACGACCCACAGGTTGAGAACTGCTGGCCTAGATGCTTAGGAGGGGCCTTAGCCTGTTGTGACCTACGCAAGGTTAGGGAGGGTGCCTGGCCTATCAGCTCATCTGCCCGCTAGGCAGACCAGGACTTGTTCTTAAGGGCACCTGGCCTACCGGCCTGTCTGTTCGGCTCACTAAACCAGGACTTTTATGCACAAGTTTTGCAGGTGACCCCTGGTGAGGCATGCCGGCAGAATTGCCAGAGCTCTCCCCAGGCTCCGTGAGAGCAGCTGAAATTCCCCAACCCTCTGAATTGGCTGAGGATTCCCCAACTACTCTGGATCGCTCCAGGGAACGTAGTTCCTCGAGCCCGCAACCAGTCTCGGACGTGACCTGCATTGCAGGTGTGCCCCAATACTCCCAGTCACCTGTGGCCAAGGTGCCAGAGTCAGGAGCAGCCTCAATGGCAAATCCTGCCTCATGTGAATTTCTGTTGGAGCTCTTGCAGATACGCATGACTCTCTGTTCGGCGCAATAGCTGAACTCTGAGGATGTCCTTGCACCTCTCCTGGGAAATCCCTAGTGACCTACGGTACATCCAAGAAACAGTGAGATTGTGTCTCATGAGATTGACCTGAAGTGCGACTTAATTCCTGGGCCCCCTCCCCCCCGAGAGCGGAGGCAGGGGCGGAATCCACAGGGGACAACCGCCAACGCAGTTGATCAATGTGACGCCACAGGACATGGCCATCTCCCAAGGTCACTTCGTATGATAGAGGTCCAGAGATCTTACAGATGACAGCAGGAACCCACAGATGACCAGGAGCGTAGTTCCTAGCCCAGACCGGATCACCCAACTGTAGTCTCCTGGGTGCCCGCGGTTGCAACACCTGTGAAGCCATCCGGTCTGGGTGCAATCTGTCCAATTTAGTAATGAGTCTGCGACCCCAGCGGAGTTCAGCTGGGCTCTTCCCAGTGGTCGTGCAAGGTGTGGTGCGGTGTGCAAGAAGAAAGTCAGCTAACCTGTGATGCCAGTTACCGTAAGTCAGTTTCTTGAGGGCATCTTTGGTGGTGTGCACCATTCTCTCTGCCAGTCCATTGGAGGATGGATGGAAGGGAGCTGATGGTGCATACCAGATCAGGTTGGCCTGAAGAAAAGCCTGGAACTCAGAAGACGTAAATTGAGGGCCATTATGAGAAACCAGTACATCTGGAAGACCGTGTGATGCAAAATTCCTCTAAACACCTGGATGGTCCTGGCAGTAGTAGTGGAGGAAACAGGAACAACCTCTAGCCACTTAGAATGGCTATCAACAACAACCAGGAAGAATTGCCCCTGAAAGGGCCCAGCATAATCTATATGCACCCTAGACCATGGGGTTTGAGTTTCCTCCCACCTATGTACTGGGGCCTGAGGCATGTCAGGCCGAGACTGTTGGCACACTTGGCACCCGTGCACCTGGGCCTCGATGGCTTTATGGCTGCGCGCAAGCGCTTTCATCCTGACTATCCCAGGATGTCCCTCATGCAGAGAGATCAAGATTCTAGACCTCAATGAGTTTGGGATGACTACCCTGCTACCCCATAAAAGGCATCCATTAAAGGTAGACAGTGCGTGTCTCCTTTGCCAAAAACTTTGTAATATCGCATCTGGACACGAGTCAGGCCATCCTGACAACACCCATGTGAGTACGCGTGTAAGTGTGTGATCAGTGGCAGTTTCAGCAGCCATGTCCATAGCATTGAGGGGAGATTCAGGCAACTCCTGAATGGAAAGAATATTTATGGCAGGAGCAAGGTCTGCTTCTACCTGAGTTAAAGGCATCAGCTTAGGCCATCTGCATAGCCCATTTCTTTTCCTGGTTTGTGAACTAATGTATAGTCACATGCTGACAGGAAAATGGACCATCTCAGCATACGAGGAGAAATGATATGTGGGGTCTGTTTGTTAGTGGTAAACAAACCCAGCAGAGGCTTATAGTCAGTATAGACCGTGAAATGGCGGCCATATAAAAAATCATGAAATTTCTTAATGCCAGCCACTATGGCCAAGGCTTCTCTGTCAATTTGATCATAATTCAACTTTGCAGAAGACAGAGTCCTTGAATAATAGGCCACAGGGACCTGTGTCCCATCAGCCTTCAGATGGCTAAGTACAGCTCCCATTCCATAAGGAGATGCATCGCATGCGATGCAAACAGGCAGTTGCTCATTGAAATGTGCTAAAACAGCATTAGAAGTGAGCAAGGCCTTAACCTCATTGAAACTCTTGTCATGGACTTTAGTCCACTGCCAAGGAGCCTGCTTGTCTAAGAGCCTGTGTAATGGCTCTGCCACTGCAGCTTTATGTGGGAGAAATGCATGGTAAAAATTTAATAGCCCCAAGAAGGCTTGCAGCTCACTCTTAGACTTAGGGCTTGGGGCCTGCTGGATAGCTTACAATTTAGTTTCAGCAGGGTGAATGTCTTGAGCATCAATCCTGAATCCTAAGAAGTCAGTAGAAGTGACTCCTATCTTACATTTCTTTAGTTTAAGGCCTGCTTTTTGAAAACGAAGCAAGACAGCCCTTAATCTTTCTGCTAAATTTTGAGATGACTCCCCAGCAATGAGGACGTCATCGAAGTAGGGACAGACCCCAGGAATTCCTCAAAGTGTACTCTCCATGACACTTTGGAATATGCCAGGGGCTACATTTACCCCAAATTGCAGTCTCTTGACCTTGGAGGTCCCCCTGTGCGTTACAATACTGGGCCTCTGCAGCTGCCTCATCAACAGGTAGCTGTTGATAGGCCTGTGCCAGGTCAAGCTTCGCAAAAATGCACCCCCCCTTGAGGGAGGCCAGGATGTGGCTTACAACAGGGACTGGATAAGCATGCTGTTGCAATGCCTTATTCAGTGTACACTTGTAGTCTGCACATATATGTATTTCCCCATTAGCCTTTAGAGGCGTTACTATGGGAGTTTCCCATGAACTAGAATCCACAGGTTCTAAAATGCCCTGCTGGAGCAGTTTGTCCAGTTCAGCATCTATCTTATATTTGAGGGCAAAAGGTACCCTTTTAGGCTTAACCCTGATGGGTGTGATGGTTGGGTCTAACCATAGCGAAATGAGAGGCCCCTTGTAGGATCCTAGCTCTGAACTAAACACATCTGCAAACTCCTTGCAAACCTCTGCAAGGCCCAGTGTTTGCAAGCTGTGCAGCCCAGTTACCTGGATTCCCAGAGCCTCGAACCAATTGAGTCCAATAAGACTCGTACGATCACTCCCAACAACCACCACATCTAGGGAACCTTCAAAATCCTTATACTGTACCCGAAGGTGGCCTCCCCCTTAACACATACCATAGAATTTTGAAAGTCAGTGAGTATTAGATTCGATGGCCTGAGTTTAACTTGAAGGCCACTACTGCTGCAAATCCTTTTAAAGGTATTAATTGAAATAATAGAAAGAGCAGACCCTGTGTCCAACTCCATCAGTAAGGGAACCCCTTGCAACCTTACGTTAATGGAAAGTTTCTTTTTAAGGGGCTTGTGTGTCCCTGTTCTTAGAATGCTCCTGCGCGATGCGCAGAAACCCACCCTGTTTTGGCTGGGGACCCTGGTACCTTTCTGAAGCAATTCTTCCCAAGGTTGAACCTTCTGGTGTCCCAAACAGATGGATGCAAGGACGCCCTGCAAATGGAGGAGCGAAACCTGCAGTCAACTCGCTTGTGGCGTCCTCCGCACCCGAAGCATTGAAGAGATGCTGGGTCCTTGACTGGACATCCCTTCTGCCTCCTCTCAGCTGGACTCCTCTCAGCTGGCTGGTAAAGTCTGTCGACCTCCTCTTCAGGATCCACTTCTGATCCTTCTCGAGCATCCTCTTGATGGACAGTAGCTATTTCTGGAGGATTCCTGGTGAGGCGCAAGGCCTTCACAGCCCCGCCTGCTGCTTCCTCAGCTGCCACCTCTCGCAATGCATCTTGGAAGGAGACATCTTCTTTTGCAAAAATCTTTTGTTTTAAGTCTCTGCTCCTTAAGCCGCAGACAAAGAGATCTCACAGCCTCTCTTCCAGATCCTTGAACTCACAAGGACTGGCTGCTTGCCTTAAGGCTGCAATAAAGTCCGCAGCAGATTCACCCGACCTCTGGTCTCTCTGCTTGAACGTGTGCCTCCAAGCAATGATGGATAACTTCAGCTGGAAGTGTTCCTTCAACATTTTCTTCAAGTCAGCATAGGTTACTGACTCCAGAGGTGCAGGGGCCACCAGATTTTCTGCGATGTCAGATTCCTGATTCCTCATCAGGCTCAGGACACAACAAGTAGCATCATGCCAAATTACAATATTTAAGACCATAAAACAGCTGCTTGGTAACACTCCACTAAATGATACAGCAAGATAACCAAAAACAAGAACACATATGCCTTTATAGTTAGTCCTCAATTTATGACAACTGACCCCAAAATTTCCATTGCTAAGCAAGACAGTTCTTTTGACTCATTTTACAGCCTTTCTTGCCACAGTTCTGAAGTGAATCATTGCAGTTATTAAGTTAGTAACATGATTGTTAAGTAAATCTGGCTTCCTCATTGACTTTGCTTGTCAGAAGGTAATTACATGACTCTGGGAAATTACAATTGTCATAAATACATTTCAGTTGCCAAGTATCCAAATTTTGATGCTGCAATGGTCATAAATGTGAAAATGGTCATGTCACTTTTTTCCAGTACTGTTGTAACAGTCACTAAATTTAATGGTTGTAAGTCAAGGACTACCTATACGTGACACTGAACTTAACAAAATATGGTGCCAACTATAACCAAAATAGTGGAAAATTCTATAATTAGACAATTTGCATTAAGAACTCTTTTTCACAAATCAAACCTCTGATCAAGGAAATGGAGCGCCTCCCTTATGAAACCAGATTGCAACGCCTTGGTCTCTTCAGCCTTGAAAGACGGCGTTTAAGGGGTGACTTGATCGAAGTGTATAAAATCATGCATGGGATAGAAAATGTGGATAGAGAAAAATTCTTTTCTCTATCACACAATACCAGGACAAGGGGGCACTCCCTAAAGCTTATAGCTAAGAAAGTGAGGACAAATAAAGGGAAATATTTCTTCACCCAGAGGGTCGTTGATTTATGGAATTCACTTCCTGAAGGGGTCGTGACAGCTGTCAGCCTTGACAGCTTCAAGGCAGGGCTAGATAGATTCATGGATGCAAAGTGTATTGGTGGTTATTAAAACAGATGTCTATGTGCCACCTCTATGTTGGTTGAGGCAGGCAGGATTCCCTTGAGTACCATTTGTTTGGGGCTCAAGGGAAAGGGAGGGCTTTGCCTTCTCTTTCTGCTCAAGATCCCCATGTACATTTGGTGGGCCACTGTGTGACACAGAATGCTGGACTCGATGGGCTTTGGCCTGATTCAGCATGGCTCTTCTTATGTTCTTATGTTCTTATGTTCTTAAGTGTGCCATCATCAAAAGACAAATCTAGATTATGAATGATCAGACAGGAATATAAAATAGAAGATAATCCATTAAATCTCTAAGTCATAAGCTCATTTTACATAGACAATTACATAGCTTATTCAGAAGAAATGAAACTCCATTTAGTGGGGTTCATAGTTGCCTGAAAAGCCATATATGTAGGATAGTCTCCCCTTTTTCTTCTGAAAAGAATGCAAAAAATTATAAACAAGAGAAGATAAATCACCCCAGATCCATCTTCCTTTCACTTATGGTAAAAGCATACAAAAAAAAATCTGAAAATATCTGAAAAATATCTAAAATATTTTTTATCCTGAGACTGATTCTGCCCTATTAAAGTTCATGGAAATTTCCTTCTTATCCTGCATTACAAAGAAATGCAATCTGGACACATGGTACAAACATAAAAGGAGGAAAAGGTTTGGAGTTTGACTGTCCTGTTTGCACATCATTAATATAATTTATATTAACAACTTAGCAGTGAAGTCCCCCATAGAACAGCTGCAAAAATAAAAAATTGGTGTCTTGACATCAGTTCACATGTTGCTACCGAGCCTTTTAAACATCTCCTGAAGGGTGAACTATACCGTATTAGTCTGTTGCAGCAAAAAGGAACAGAACTTGTGATTCTAAAAGTACTAACAGATTCATTGTAACATCAGCTATAGGGAACTAGAATCACAGCTGTCCATCATGCTGTCACCATCTTCTTCAAAATTATGAGAATTAAAAACTTTCAAAACAATGAAAATAGAGATTTTAACACCAAATAGGAGACAAAGTATATATTCTGGATTTTTATATTTCATACTTCAGGGCTTAATTTGTAAATTATGTTATGGTATGCAAAAATTGATCTGGAGACCCAAAATGATGTCTATGACACGGTTGCCATTATTACAATTACAGTGGGGCAAAAAAGTATTGAGTCAGCCATCAATTGTGCAAGTTCTCCCACTTAAAAAGATGAGGGAGGCCTGTAATTGTCATCATAGGTAGACCTCAACTATGAGAGACAAAATGAGAAAACAAATCCAGACAATCACATTGTCTGATTTGGAAAGAATTTATTTGCAAATTATGGTGGAAAATAAGTATGTGGTCAATATCAAAAGTTCATCTCAATACTTTGTTATATATCCTTTGTTGGCAATGACAACGGTCAAACGTTTTCTGTAAGTCTTCACAAGGTTGGCACACACTGTTGGCCCATTCCTCCATGCACATCTCCTCTAGAGCAGTGATGTTTTGGGGCTTTCGCTGGGCAACACAGACTTTCAACTGCCTCCAAAGGTTTTCTATGGGGTTGAGATCTGGAGACTGGCTAGGCCACTCCAGGACCTTGAAATGCTTCTTACGAAGCCACTCCTTCGTTGCCCGAGTGGTGTGTTTGGGATCATTGTCATGCTGAAAGACCCAGTCACGTTTCAGCTTCAATGCCCTTGCTGATGGAAGGAGGTTTGCACTCAAAATCTCACAATACATGGCCCCATTCATTCTTTCCTGTACACGGATCAATCATCCTGGTCCCTTTGCAAAGAAACAGCCCCAAAGCATGATGTTTCCACCCCCATGCTTCACAGTAGGTATGGTGTTCTTTGGCTGCAACTCAGCATTCTCTCTCCTCCAAACACGACGAGTTGTGTTTCTACCAAACAGTTCTACTTTGGTTTCATCTGACCATATGACATTCTCCCAATCCTCTTCTGGATCATCCAAATGCTCTCTAGCAAACTTCAGACGGGCCCGGACATGTACTGGCTTAAGCAGGGGGACACGTCTGGCACTGCAGGATCTGAGTCCCTGGCGGTGTAGTGTGTTACTGATGGTTGCCTTTGTTACATTGGTCCCAGCTCTCTGCAGATCATTTACTAAGTCCCCCATGTGGTTCTGGGATTTTTGCTCACCGTTCTTGTGATCATATTGACCCCACAGGGTGAGATCTTGCGTGGAGCCCCAGATCGAGGGAGATTATCAGTGGTCTTGTATGTCTTCCATTTTCTAATTATTGCTCCCACAGTTGATTTCTTCACACCAAGCTACTTGCCTATTGCAGATTCAGTTTTCCCATCCTGGTGCAGGTCTACAATTTTGTTTCTGGTGTCCTTCAACAGCTCTTTGGTCTTCACCATAGTAGAGTTTGGAGTGTGACTGTTTGAGGTTGTGGACAGGTGTCTTTTATACTGATAACAAATTCAAACAAGTGCCATTAATACAGGTAATGAGTGGAGGACAGAGGAGCCTCTTAAAGAAGAAGTTACAGGTCTGTAAGAGCCAGAAATCTTGCTTGTTTGTAGGTGACCACATACTTATTTTCCATCATAATTTGCAAATAAATTCTTTCCAAATCAGACAATGTGATTGTCTGGATTTGTTTTCTCATTTTGTCTCTCATAGGTGAGGTCTACCTGTGATGACAATTACAAGCCTCTCTCATCTTTTTAAGTGGGAGAACCTGCACAATTGGTGGCTGACGCAATACTTTTTTGCCCCACTGTACATGAAAAGTGGCTGCAACAGTTTTAGGCCTGAAAAGTAGTTTGTCATTGTCTTAATAGCTCTTCAACATAGGTGCTATAGTTCAGATTTGCTCCTTCAATTACCACAGCAGTTCTGAATGATGTCTGGCACTTGGATCAAGGTGTCTCCAACTGCAAAGATTCACAGTTCAGTAGCATTGTGAATAATTTCAAAAAAAGGATGACATGAACAGATGGTTCCAAATATTACAGAGAGAATAGGAACCACATAATTGTAGCTTTGACTTCAAGGCAGAGATGGATAATGATGCTCACATTCTCAAGACCAGTGTTTTCCAACCTCAGCAATTTTTAAAATGTGTGGACTTCAATTCCCAGAATTCCCCAACCAACATCTCAAGTTGCTAAGTGGAGAAACACTGTCCTAGAAACCAATAGTTGTAGGCAATATGCAGAGTGAAAGGACACAAGCCAAAACCAGGTGTGTCCACACCTATATGTTTATATGCTTTTTAATATTCTTTCCCACCATCTTTGTCTGAGCTTGTTCACAAACCAACCACCTATCTCCCCATTGAAGGATGCTGAATTTGCTCTTATCAGAGGACTGAAGTGACTGCTTTATGAGGGTTTTGAAAATAGTCTGAGTCAAGTGAAATTAAGCTAAAGGACACATGTGATGCAGAACAAATATTTTGATATAAATAGAAAGTAAAAATAATTTAAAAAGCATTGGGTCAGGTGTTGATTCCAGTCAGTTAACCACCCACCTCCAGGTTTACTATTTTTTCCCAAATATGAAAGAAAAAGGGATGCTGCCAATGGTAGTCCCACCAGACCTCAATTATTCAAGTCAATCCAGAAATAAATGCTACATCTGACTTCTGTTCCAGGCGCCCCCCTATTGGAAAGTCCCCTTTGGTGTCACTTAGAGCATCTATAGGGACGGCCTCCTGAACCTCTAAAGGGATGCTTGGCCTGTGACTGATCCCTGGCCCCACTGTTCGGGCAATCCTGTTGCCGATCCTGTCTCTGCGGAAAGGATCGCAAACCTCTGGGCCAATCCCAGGACTGCCCTGCCTGAAAGGGCTGTCTCCATTCCCAAGAGCCAGAGGGATGGAAAGTCTGCCTGAGGAACTCCTGTTGTGGCCACCTGTCAGACTTCTTGGAGGGGTGCACCACAACCTTGCGTTTGTCCTTACCTTCGACCACATGGGGATCAAGGATTGGGCCAAACAGGTGTTTCCCAGCGTACTTGGCTGTGGAAAGGTGCCATTTGGCCTTTAGATCAGTTCTCCACTGCTTCAACCACAGTAGTCTACGAGAGGCCACTGCGGCGGCAATAGATCTGGCTGAACACTTGGCCGAATGGAGGGACACATCAGCCATGTACTGTGAGGCTGCCACTAGTTTGACGAGTGTCTGGTATACTCTGACCTGATCAGGGGGAACCAATGTCTGAAGATCGCGAAGCCACATGATAGCCGCTCTGGTGAAGAATGAAGCAGATGTCATGGCCTTTATGGCCAACTCCGAGGCCTGATGAGCTCTTCTAAAGGAGAACTCGAACTTCTTGTCCTCCGCCTTTAAGGCCTTGGCCATGTCGCCTGGGATGGCGGAAGTAGAAAACAAAGAAATTAAGGGGGAATCAACAGTTGGAACCTCTAATAGAGAAGCGAATGAAGGAGAAACGTTGTACAGTTTCTTTTCCATACTGCTTTCCTTTGGAGTGGTGGCCAGAGAGGACCACTGGGTCTCAACCACATCCCGGAAGACCAACGGGCAAGGAATTTGTTTTTGTTCCACAACTTTCACCGCAAATAAAGGATTAGAAGGCTTCTCCTCCTGAACTGAAGTCAGGTTAGTAGTGTTGCAAGCCTTCAAGAGAAGGGATCTGAAGAGGGAGGAGTCAAACAAACCCGAGGTAGATGCCTGTTCGGGTGCGGCCTCCTCGTCCTCTGACATGGGCGTGTCAGCTATGCCCAGATCTATGGACTCCCCCTCCCCTAATTGAGAGGAAGTTTCAGAAATATCTGAACCAGGCACCGTGGCACGTCCCACCTGTGAAGGGGGGCTGGGGGGAGGCAATTGTTGGGAAGGAACTTGAGAACTCCTGGAGGAGGACATAAACTGAACAAAGGCATGATGCATGAATGCCCGAAATTGGCTCTGAGACCACATATCCCATTGGTCCCTGGAAGTAGCCCCAACCACCGTTGGAGCATGAACAACTTCAGGGCTCTGATGGATGGAGGAGGAAGAGGAGTGAGGGGGACCTACCTGTTCGGTTGCCCCCAGAGGACAACTTATCCAAGTGGCTTCTTGCACAGGCGCAAAAGGAGGCTCCAAGATGGAAGTATCCAATGGGGCAGGGGGAACCACTTCAGCCCCACTGGATAGGAGCCGCTGTGCTTTGGAGAATTCCCTCTCCAGTGCCTGGTGTCTCCTCGAGGCCTCTTGCTCGGCTGCTTTGGAAGTCTCTTTGGTGGATAAATGTTTGGTTTTGCCTTTTTTCTTCCCCCCTGCTTCCAATTCAGTAGATCTGCGCTTTGACTGCGCAGGGGGTGCACCAGAGACTTGTGTTGCCTGGGGCGAAGAACTGTCTGCCATTGCAATCTAGATAGAGTTGGCCAAGGATTTCTAGAGGAGGGGGAACCCAAGGACACAGATCAAAAGTCAGAGATGGAGCGGAACTGCTCCTCGCTCTGAACAAAGTGCAAAGGCAGAGAGAGTCAGACAGGTATGTAGCCCTGTTCGATTAGGCCCGGTGGCTAAAGGCCACTACTAACAATAACAGGTGGTCAAAATACTCCACACTCCAATCACAGGACCTTAGGCCTGTAACCTATATAGAGCCCACTGTTTATCTTGTTATTTCTTTTTATTTATTTATTTATTTAATTTTTAATTTAATAACAATAAAACTATGAATGTATAGATATTTTCCCCCTTTCGGACCTGCCAACGCAGGTCAGGACAACCACTAGAAATCCGGCCTAGCCGGCCCTGATCGCTCTAGAGGCCAAAATGGTGTCCGCCTATAAGCCTCACAAACAGTATAATTATAATCGAATAAATATTCCCCCCACTTGGAACTGCCAACACAGGTCAAGGCAAACAGCTTCTTTTAAAAGTCCGGCCTAGCAGGCCTTAGTCACTTTAGAAATCCAATATGGCGTCCGTCTGAGAGCTCACGAAATGGCGACCGCCTGACGACCACGTGGTCAAATTGGCGGCCGTGACTCCCCGTATCTCCTAAAAACGACGGAAATGACCGAATTGAGAGGAAAGGAACGAAGTCGGGCCAGGGCTTCCCGCTCCCCGTTTCTAGAAATTTGCGGTTTTGAAGAAAAAAACTCCACTGAGTTTGAAGGGAAAATCCGCCGCTTGAGCCTCATGGCGCCGAGTCCTGGAGAGAATTTTTAAGATGCCCATCAATGGACGGCAGATCACCGATCAGGGGAGTGTATGAATCGGGTATGAAAGTTACCCGAGGATACTGCTTCGAGGGAGGCCCAAAGGCCAGGAAGGAGGGAGAAGAGCCCTGCCAGAGCCCAAGAGGCTCGGATCCTCAAAGAAGGACAGAGTCCTTGTGGAATCAGCCAAAACCAGAACAGTCTATGAATTTAGATAATTTAGAATAAATTTAGAAGAAAAAAGCCAAATTATTCTGATTCAAGGAAAAAAACCTATGGAGCCAAAATTACTGCGTTCTGCTTAGCCTAAGACTAAGTCAAAACTGGGGAGCCACATCCAAAGGGAGGCGTGACTAAAGCTCTGACTTAGTCTCTCTGAGCAGGAAGGCTGAAATAACCCAATCAGAGGATTCTACATCCACCATGCTGGAGAAGAAAGGACTCACTGGAGAAGGGCCTAATGCTGGGAAAGATTGAGGGCAATAGAAGAAGGGGACGACAGAGAATGAGGTGGCTGGATGGAGTCACTGAAGCAGTAGGCGTGAGCTTAAATGGACTCCAGAAGATGGTAGAGGACAGGAAGACCTGGAGGAACGTTGTCCATGGGGTCACGATGGGTCGGACATGACTTTGCAACTAACAACAACGTCAGTAGGCTCTTAAACACATAAAGGTAACAAAATAAAATCTACCTACCATTCATTTATTTCTCACCTTTATTATTTTTATAAATAACTCAAAGAGGCAAACATATCTAATATTCCTTCCTCCTTTTATTTTCCTCACAACAAAAACCCCGTGAATTGGGAGTTCGCGTTGGGACTTCGAGGGCTGTATTTTGAGTTGTACCGCCGCTAAACTACACCGAAAAGAAATGGCATCCGATGAGGGAAAATTATTTGTTGGTGGACTCAGTTTTGACACCAATGAACAATCACTCGAGCAAGTTTTTTCTAAATACGGACAGATATCTGAAGTTGTTGTTGTAAAAGACAGAGAAACCCAGAGATCCAGAGGGTTTGGCTTTGTAACTTTTGAGAACATTGATGATGCAAAAGATGCGATGATGGCCATGAATGGGAAGTCTGTTGATGGCCGCCAGATCAGAGTTGATCAAGCAGGCAAGTCCTCTGATAATCGGTCTCGTGGATATAGAGGGGGATCAGCTGGAGGCAGAGGCTTTTTCCGTGGAGGCCGAGGTAGAGGTCGTGGATTCTCCAGAGGTACTGGAGACAGAGGTTATGGGGGCAGCAGATTTGAATCTAGAAGTGGGGGATACAGTGGATCCAGAGACTATTATGGAAGCAGCAGAAGTCAAGGAAGTTATGGAGACAGGCCTTCAGGAGGATCCTATAGAGACAGTTATGACAGTTACGGTTGATGGAAGAGATGGACACTTGAGCTGGAAATGGATGTTTCAACGCTGAGGACCAAAGTCTTAACTGAAACCATCAGCTTTGCACACACAGCGGCATGTTTCTTGGAAAAGGATCATGTTTCTTGGAAAAGGATCAACAAGGATCATGGCAATTCTGAAGGAAAACGGGATTGTGAATTAGAATGCTCTGAATGACCCGAGGACATGTAGAAAACTTAATAAAACAATAGGGCTAAAAAAAAACAACCCCGTGAATTGGGTCATACTGAGTGACTGACCCAAAGTCACCCATCTTTCTTTCATCCAGCTAAAATTCACAATCTCCTGGTTTCTAACCTGATGCTTTAACTAGTTCTTATTTGCTATTAATGTGACACCAGTAATAAACTCTCACTCCTCTAAGCTTGAAGAATAGGATCACTCTAGGAAAGAATGAACTAATAACTGAAGTGTATGTGGCCATTAAAATCATAATTTCTTCTCTCTTCGGGAATCTATCATTGCCCAGCCACAGTACAGATGGACATGTTAAAATCTCAGGCACAAGTTTATTCAATAAAACCACCACAATCACCACTATTTTCATTGATAGCTATTTCTATGTTGGAGAGGACCAGATGCTTCCTGAGCCTTAATAAGCAGGAGACTCTCACACACCAACAGCTGTTAACACATTGATTCCTTATTCTTCTTAATAATAGCAGCCAAAAATGCATTCAGGAAAGTCCTTCTGCAAATTGTTAATGCAGAAGAATTTTTCTCCTTTCAGAAAGGAATGCAGAGTAAAAGCATAAACGGCACAGATTAGCATCAAACATCTGTGTGTTATTTAAAATATTTTTACAGAGCAGAAATAGAGGGATTTGCTCAAATATGCAGAGCTGTTTCTAACATATATTTTAAAGCTTTACAGTAAATTGCAATTGTCAAATAACTTCACTTACACTCTCTTTATCACAATCAGATGCATACGTTTTTTTATATTCAAAGGATAGCTTTTCTATGCACACCAAAACTAAGCAACATCTTTTCATTTCCATTGAAATTACTGACTCAGTGCAAGTTAAAAAGAGCTAATGGCTTTTAGATAAGTTATTTATGCCACTTTAGAGGTGTATTTTTCTCATCGAAGTCATTTATTCCTTCTGAAAGTAATTTATAAGTCACAACAGATGGGTACACAATATCAGGCAACCCTAAGAATAGCACTGGTCTAGACCAGCCTTCCCTGATTGGATGCCCTCCAGAGGAACTGAAAAAAATGATGTCTTCACCAGATGAAAATGATGGATACTGTAATTGCAACACTTCCCAATGGCAAAAAGAGAAGTCACAAAACATAAAATATGCATATGGAAGAGTGAAGGATTTGATCAGGAGCAAAGCTACTATGTCTTTGTGCAATTATAGACACGAAAAACAGCCAACTTTACATATAAAGCTTGGGTGGAGAACCTTTTTAGTGCAAACATAGCATTCCATAACAAAAGGGTCAAATTCATTGGGCAATGCCACCCCTTAGATTTTTAAATATACGTACAAACTATTTTGATCCCTCCAGAGCACACACAGCATCCAGGCCATCCTAAAGGAGAAAGTCCTAGACTCAGTCCATCCAAAGTCTCATTCAGATGGGTCAATGTGTTTCAAAGAGTAGAACAAAACTGAACTGTAATCCTAGGAGCCGTGACCGTTTGCTGGCTTTTGCAACATAATCCCATTTACTAGGCCATTATCTTTCAATAGACAAAAACAAATGGGGGGAAATATTACATTGATCCAGGAAGCTGTGAATGAGCACAGAAATTAGTTTTGGCCTTTTGAGCCCAACACTTGTTTGTGTGTGTGTGTGTGTGTGTGTGTGTGTGTGTGTGCGTGCGTGCGTGCGTGTGTGTGTGGTATGTGTTTTGTACAGCATTCAGAAAAATTGCCATTATTTTAGACTAATTATATCAACTAGATTAAATTTCAGCAATACCGTTTAGGAAGAGCAGGGAAGACCATGCCTCAACATTGTAATGCAACATTTAAATTGTTGAATTAGGATTAGAGACCCAGATGAACCATCCACCCCACCCCAGAAGCTTACTATATGACTTCGGGCCATCATTCTTTGTCAGCTCACTCCACCTGATGGAGTTATTATGGTGAAAAAAGACTGGATGAGAGAGTGGCTTTGTATGCCATCTTGAGTTCCTGAATGAAAAGTGGGAGATAAATTTAATACATAAACATTTGTTTGAGACCATAAATGTTATGCCTCAAGATTACTTAAAGTTCTGGCCCATTTATTGAATAGAAGAAGACCCGCCACATACCGTGAAGTCATCCTGTTCACAAGGTACATGAGAGAACAAAACAACAAATCTCCTTCATCAGCCCACATAAAAAAGCAATCTTTCTGTTCAGTGATGCTGCAGATATTGTCATGCCAAAAAATATTTTTAACAAACATGGTCTGTGAATACTTCCTACCCCAAATGTAATAATGTAACTCACAAAAGTCTGTATCTCACATAGTCATACTTATTTCTGGGAACTGAAATTAGTAAAAACACAAAAGATTATCAATGAAAGAAAAGGTAAGAAACAATGGCAGCTCTTTTGTGTCTCTTCCTCCTGTATCAAACTACCTATGAGTTGCGTAGATATAAGTTGTAGGGGGAGAGATGCAAGAGAAAGGGAGAAAGCCATGGCAGATTATGTATCACTGAAAAAAAAATTGAAGCATTACACACCAGAAGACAAAAGAGAATAGAGTTGTATCAAGCTTACAGAAGATTCTTTATATGAACTGATGAACATTGAGACAGCATTTTAAAAATTTGAATAGAAATACAGTAACATGGAAAAGGGGCGTTGTCTTACCTGAACGCCTTTTCTCAGCATGATGATGTAGAATCCACCGGTGGGTAATCATAGCCTTCCTGCTCAGCTAGACTAAGTCAGAACTTTAGCCACGTCTCTTTCAGGGAGTGCCTTCTGCTTCCAGTTTTGACGAGGCGAAGCTTCCACGATGAAAGTCTGACACAATGACTCCAGAACAAAAAACAAACTCACACACCTGCCTAGACTGAATAGAGGAGGGTGTGGATTCTACATCATCATGCTGAGAAAAGGTGTTCAGGTAAGACAACGCCCTTCTCCAGCATGATTGGATGTAGAATCCACCGGTGGGACATACCAAAGCCCTACATGTCCCTACGGGTGGGAGTCTAGGCCAGTGTCGCCCGAGAAGAAACGACCTGCTGCAGCACTCTCCTGCCAAACGAGGCATCTGCTGATGCAAACCTGTCAATTTTATAATGCTTAACAAATGAAGAGGGAGAAGACCAGGTCGCAGCCCTGCAAATCTCCTTCACAGAGGCCTGAGTGAGCCAGGCCACCAAAGTGGCTGCACTCCGCGTGGAGTGAGCTGTAATGTTTGATGGAACCGAGAGTGACAAAGAAACATAAGCCTTAGCTATACAGGCCCTGATCCACCTGCCAATGGTCGAGGAAGAAACCTTCTAACCCATGGACGATGGCTGAAATGAGACAAACAACGCCTCCGATTTATGGAAGGCCAAAATCCTCTTGACATAATGGAGCAGGGCCCTACGAATGTCCAAAGTATGCCATCGTCTCTCCAGACGATGGGAAGGACGCGGACAAAAGTTGGAAAGTACGAGGTCTTGCGACCTGTGGAACCAAGAGTTAACCTTTGGCACGAAGGAGGGATCCAAACGCAGGATGACCCTGTCCTCTGAAAAGGTGCACAAGTCCTTGCGAACTGAAAGAGCTGCCAACTCCGAAATTCTCCTAGCTGAAGTAATAGCCATGAGAAAGGCTACCTTCAGTGAAAGGTAGCGAAGCAAGCAAGACCCCAGGGGTGCAAACGGCGATAAAGTCAAAGCCTGCAGGACCTTGGGCAGGTCCCAGGATGGGAAACGATGGACTACAGGTGGCCGTACCGTGACAGCCCCTTTCAAAAAGGCACATACAGCTGGATGTTGTGATAAAGGAGCAAGGTTATCGCAGGAAAGAACCGTTTGTAAGGCCGCCACCTGCCTATGGATGGTGTTGAGCACCAGACCCTTATTCATGCCCTCTAAGAGGTACTCCAGGATGTTGGGAATAGTAACAGAAAGGGGTATTAGATTGTGCTTACTGCACCAGGCGGAAAAATTCCTCCACGTGGCGTCATATATTCGGTTAGTGGAAGGACGCTGTGAAGCCTGGATAACCGAAATAACCCCTTCCAAAAAGGATTGTCTGATTAACCCCTCCCGCTCAAGTGCCAAGCGGCTAGTTGTAGCCACTGAGGGTCCGGATGCTGAAGGTTCCCCTGACTGAGAGACACCTGATGGGGAGGGAGTCTCCACACTGGCGAGAGCGACAGGTCTACAAGGTCTGCAAACCACGGACGCCTTGGCCAGTACGGAGCAATTAAGATCACCTCCGCTCCTTCCAGAAGTAACTTGCGGGTCATTGCTTGTAGCAACGGAAGTGGAGGGAAGGCAGCCCCTGCGGCCACCTGCACCTGAGAGCGTCCGTTCCCTCCGCTCCCCTTGCTGGAAACCTGGAAAGGAACCGGGGAAGCTGAGTGTTCGTCGGAGACGCAAATAGATCCAGGATAGGGTGGCCGAACCTGTCCGAGATTTCCTCGAACAGAGCCGGATCCAGTCTCCACTCTGAGTGATCCACTGTGACTCTGCTGAGCGAATCCGCTTGGCGATTCGCTTCCCCCGAGATATGTTCCGCTTTGATGGAACCTAGGTGTGACTCTGCCCACAGGCCCAGTTCCCGGGCCTCCTGCATGAGAGCCGCCGATCTGGTCCCTCCCTGCTTGTTTACGTGGGCCTTGGCTGCTACGTTGTCCATTAGGACCAGAATGTGACAACCTGCCAGAAGAGAGGAAAAGTGAAGAAGAGCAAGATGAATGGCCCTGAGCTCGAGCCAATTGATGTTGTGTTCCAAGTCCTGTTGTGACCACCTGCCCTGGGCGAGAGGTGTTTGAAAGTGAGCCCCGCAGCCAAACTGGCTTGCGTCGGTGGTCACTGTAAGTCTGGATGGTTCCCTGAAGAGTGTCCCCTTGGACATGGTGGACGAAGTCCACCACAGGAGAGATGAGAGGACCTGTTGTGGAACCCTGACCTTCCTTGAAGACGCACTTAGATTTTACCTTTGGAAGGGAAGAAGGAACCATTGGAGACTTCTGGAGTGAAGTCTGGCCCAGGGAACGATCCCCATGCACGAGACCATCTTCCCCAGGAGCTGGGATAGCTGCACTAGAGTGACCGATTTCTGCCTCTGAATGACTCGTGTGAGCTTTTGGATGCTTACCCGACGCTCCTGGGAAAGATAAACCGTGCATGCGTCCGAGTCCATGATCTCCCCTAGATGAAACAATCGTTTTGTGGGAACGATGTGACTTTTTTTGTAATTCACGGAAAAGCCGTGATCCTGAAGGGTGCAAAGCGTGACCTGTAAATCCGCTTGAGCGGACGGGAGGGAGCTGGATAGGATCAAGATATCGTCCAGATAACATTGGACGCGCACCGGCAATGTGCGAAGGTGGGCCGCCAATACAGCCAGCACCTTTGTGAATACTCGAGGGGCCGAGGATAGGCTGAATGGGAGGGCCCTGTATTGGAAGTGTCGATTTGCGTAGCAGAAACGGAGAAACTTCTGATGTTCCTGCTGGATTGGTATGTGTAAGTATGCCTCTGTTAAATCGATGGATGAGAGCAAGTCCCCCTTTCTGATGCTGGCCAAGATGGATTTGAGGGACTGCATCTTGAACCTTTTGTAGACCACAAAGTGATTTAGCCTTTTTAGGTCGAGAATAGCTCCCCAGCCCCCCGATGCCTTGGGCACGACAAACAGAATGGAGTAAAACCCCAGTTTTTCCTATCCTGGAGGAACCTGTTCTATTGCCTTTATTTCTATAAGGTGGTCTATGGCCAATTTTAGCAGCCTCGCTTTGGCTGGGTTGCGTGAGACAGGGCAGTTTATGAAGTGACTTGGGGGAGGGGAGTAAAATTCTATGACAAGGCCTTGTGTTATGGTATCTCTTACCCAGATGTCGGTAGTCATTGCCTGCCATACATCGCTGAACAGCGCCAGGCGACCTCCAATGGGACTGTCCCTGGCATCACTTGGACCGCCTGTACGGGCAACCCCCCACACCTCTAATGGGTCGTTTTGATTGGAATTGGCCCCTGCCTGTGTTAGGGCGGTCCTGGTAATGATCCTGCCTGGGGGGAAAGGATCGCGAGCTTCTGGGCCAATCCCAGGACTGCCCGCCACGAAAGGGCTGTCTCCATTCCCAGGAGCCGCTCTGGCGAAACCCCTGCCTACGGAACTCCTGCTGTGGTCGTCTGTCCAATTTTTTTGAAGGATGAGCTAGGATTTTCCGCTTGTCCTTACTCTCAATAATATATGGGTCAAGAATGGACCCAAACAACTTTGAACCGGAATACTTAGAGGTGGACAGCCGCCACTTAGACTTCAAATCTGTCCTCCACTGTTTTAGCCAGAGTAGCCTCCGTGAGGCCACTGTTGCCCCAATTGATCTGGCTGAGTATCTTGTGGCGAATAAAGATGAATCCGCCATGTACTCCGCCACAGTGAGCAGCTTGGTCAGTGTTTGGTGTGTGCGTACCTGTTCAGGTGGGACACTCGATTGAAGCTCCCGAAGCCACATGATAGAGGCCCTGGCGAAGAAGGAGACCGAGGTGGCGGCCCTGATTGACCATGCCGAGGATTGATGAGCCCGACAGAGTGAAAACTCAAATTTTTTGCCCTCCGCTTTCAGGGCCTCAGCCATGTCCCCTGGAATGGCGGAAGTGGAGAAGAGAGAGATTAGGGGATCGTCTACCGATGGCACTTCCAAGATGGAGGCAAAAGAGGAGGAAACATTGAACAACTTTTTCTCCATATTGTTGGGGGGAGGGAACAGTTGCTAGTGACGCCCACTGTGACTGTACCGTGGAGCGAAAAACCTTGGGGCAAGGAATCTGCTTCTCTTCTGCCACCAGAGTGGTAAAAAGAGGATTGGACTCATCCTCCTCATTAGAGGAGGTGGGCTTAGCCACCTTAGCAGAGGAAAGGTTTACCGTAACACAGGCCTTGAGAAGGAGAGAACGAAAGGATGCGGGGTCAAATAAACCTGAGGTAGATGCCTGTTCCGGGGCAGCTTCCTCATCCTCAGACATCGGGATGTCAGTCATCTCCAGGTCCACAGATCCCTCCTCTGCTACCTGCGAAGAAGTCTCTGAGATGCCAGAAGCCTGGGTTGCGGCCCGTCCCGTACGGGGAGGGAGCACAGATGGAGGCAAGGAGCCTTGAGGAGGAGGATGACCCCTGGGGGAAGACATAAACTGATCAAATGCCTGTTGCATAAATGAGTGGAATTGATCAGACCACTGACTACGCTGATCCCTAGCACTAGGCCCCACCTCAACTTGGGTGGCTGCAAAACCAGGGTGTTCAGGAGAGGGTGAAATCGAATGAGGGGAACCCACCTGTTCAGTTTCCCCCGGAGGAGACCATGGCCTAGGTCGCTGCCCAGATTCCAATTGCGGCTCAAATGGGATAGGAGTGTCCAATGGGGCAGGGGAAACCACTTCAGCCCCACTGGCTCTGAGCCTCTGGGCCTTGGAGAACTCCCTCTCTAGCGCCTGGTGCCTCCTCGTGGCCTCTCGCTCGGCTGCCTTCGACGGCTCCTTTGTAATCAGGTGCTTAGTTTTAGCCTTCTTCTTGCCCCCCCGCTTCCAAATCAGTAGATCTGTGTTTTTGCGTTGTAGGGGGGGGTGCCTGAGCCTTGGTATGCCTGGGGCGAAGCACTGTCTGCCATGTTGTCTGGGTGGTCCGGTGAAGGTACCCAGACGGTGGGGGGAGAGCCCAAAGACGCAGATCCTACTGGCAGAGAAGGGAGACCTACCCTAATTCTGCACTGGCGCAATGGCAGTCACAGTCAGTCGAATGACTAAATTCGTCTGCTAGGCCGGGTGACTAAAGGTCACAACTATGTACAACAGGTGGTGTGAAATCCCCTATGGACAGATAAGAACTGTAAATAACACCTGCTAAAGTTCTATGTTCTAATATTATCAATAAACACCTTGTAGGATAATTGAGGAGTTTCACACTCCGGAAAGACAGTCCGTTTGTCCTTTCTCACTCCCCCCAGTAAGGCCTGAACTCCGCAGGTACTGTGATGGCAAACCAGGAGCAATCCCTGCAACTAGGCCTTCACCGGCACGATGAGCTCTCGGCCACACCCTGGACAAAATGGCGGCCTCGCCTCTCGAAAGAAGCGCCGTGCCTCCCAAAATGGCCGCCGCGCCAGTTGGTAGCCTCCGGAGTATCCCCAAAATGGCGACCGCGACACTCACACACGGCCCAGAAACGGCCGCAACCTCCCAAAACCTTCGAAAATGGCAAGAGCCGAAAGGGAAACAGTCGCCGAGCCCACCACCCCTCACAGGGCAACGAGGATTGCTTTCCCCCACCCCGAGAGGCACTTGCTATTCGTTGTAGCAGCGAAGCTGCTATCTGGAAAGGAGCCGCTTCGTCCGTCAGAAAGAAGGCGATGAAAGGACCTCCTCAAGGATGCTCCGGTGAGGGAGCGTTTGCCGATCCTGCTCGGGCGGCGAACAGCGAGTAAGGGAAATATCCCCCAAAGCCCCTGCGGCCCGAGCCCTTGAAGCCTTTGAGCCCAAAGGCCTACACCTACTGCAGCCACCTCAAAAGAATCCTAATTAAATCAATCAAACCAAATTTGAATTTCCAATGGAAAATTTAGAGTTATCAATTTAAAGAATAAAATAAGCAATCCAATCCAATCCAATTCCTGACTAGCCTAAAAAACTGAGGAGCCACCAAATTTTGGTACTGCTGAGCTGTAGACTAAGTCAAAACTGGAAGCAGAAGGCACTCCCTGAAGGAGGCGTGGCTAAAGTTCTGACTTAGTCTAGCTGAGCAGGAAGGCTATGATTACCCACCGGTGGATTCTACATCCAATCATGCTGGAGAATGCTTTGTGCAGTTGACTCGGTGATCTCTATGTCCAGCAGTATTTCTCAACCATGGCATGTTTAAGATGTGTGAACTTCAAGTTTTATGAATATCCCTAGGGTCGCTTCCAGTTGAATGGACAGTATGTAAATTGAATAAATAAATAAAATAAACTCCCAGAATTGCTGACTGGAGAATTCTAGCAGCTGCAGTCCACACACCTTAAACATGACAAAATTGAGAAACACTAATCTAGAGGCTCAATCTTGATGGGCAGTTTCAAGTCCTCCACTGATGTCTTGAGTGCCTTTATCTTCAACTTGGACCTAGGCTAGACAGATACCCTTAGTAGAGCAATATCCAGATACAGCTCTTCAAAGAGAAGGCACCTTGAAGGCATAGGGCCTGGCATTCTGTAGAGGACAAGCATTGCTGATTCCACCTTCTAGGTAGAAAGAAACTGAGCAGAAAGTGTTTTTTTGTGTTTTCCCCCCCCCCCCCAGACTGCTGTGAAATTGAATTGCATGGAAAGAGGAATGAATAAAGGCCAGACCACACAGAAACTGCAAACTGTGTCTCTCCTAGGGTGCAAGTAAACAGAGCCACTCCTATCTCACCACCACATCAAAGGGTATGACAGCTCCTGATGTTTGGTGTACAACACCCAAAATTCACTGTCATGAATTTTGCTAAATTGGTGCAATTTAATGAGGAAGAACAGACCAAGTGGAAGAGCCGGGAGGATATACAGAACAAAACAAGAATGCAGTCAGTGGTGATAAGAGCAGGATTTTCTTCCCTGTTTCTGTTGTGCTATTTCAGCAAGTGTATTCACTACCAAAAAAAGAAATAGAAAACCTTTTCAGCAAGAGATTTGTCCAGTTTGTTTATTTGTACTCTCCTAACAGTTCTCTGAAAGGGGGTTTTAAATTTGGGGGATTAAAATCAATCAGAACTAACTGACCCGCTTAGTCTGCTTTTCTTCAGGGAGATGCAAAACTACAAATGCTTTTGTGCATTCATGCTTAGAAAGCTACATCCCACAGTTTATATTACTAATCTCCAATATAAATGCACTATCCATTGCTAAAATGCCCCAGCTTAAACCCAGTAGCATTCCAACTTGCACCAAAGAAATAAAAAAAATACAGGTGAGCTTCTGGAAGAGCCAAGGCTTACCTTCCACCTTCTATTGTGCAGGTGTAGAACTGATTACAGTAGTTAGGAAAGGCTGTCTACTCCAAGAAACATCTTATTTATGATCTTTTTCCTTTAAATTTTCCTATTAGCAAGATTATAGGCCTATGCACAGCGTCTTTGAGATCAAAGCGAGTGTAGAGATTTTTTTTTTCAGATGTGTACAATTCAAACTTATTTTCTACTAGTACTACCCAGATAATTTTGAAAATGTTTTTCAAATGTCCTTAAAAAGCTTACATGGCCTTAAATAGGACCTATCATATCTATTGGCCAAACGGCTAAGCTAGTGATGGTATCTTCTCAAGAACTCTGTTGAGCTTTTGCTATGTTGGGATGTAAGGTATTCTGTGTCCCCCTGCTCTACAATTTTTAAAACTTATTCAATATTTTTAAATGTTTTGAGAATTTATACTAATTTTTTTTCTTTCAAAGTGTTTGAATTTTTTAAAAAATCCAATTGGATATACTTTCTTAGGAATGTCTTGAGAATACCCTTCTAGTTCAGGCTGGCCCACTGTAAGGCCTAAAATAGGTCTGCCACACATTTTGGGGGTTTACAATTTATTAGAGCTTTTTCTGATAGCCAAATAGCCTTTTAATAAAGCCATTCACATCCTTATTGATCTTCTCCCCAATAACATTCTGAAAAAACTATGGAAAATCAGGAAATTGCTGGGGGGGGGTTTATAGCTCAAACCATACTTCTAAATTACCACTTTTCCAACTCCACAGACACTTCTAATTCCAGTATAAAATGCAACGAGGATTGAATTGAACTGCATCAGCATGTGAAGTAACTGATTCCTTTTTTTTTTTTTATTTGTAGAGTAGTTCACAGGCAGATAAGGCAGCCCTACTTTTCAACAGGCAATTGGATCATTTGTAAAGAAAGTATTGAGTTGCTTATAGCTGGCTAGACTTTTTGCTTCCTTTACATTGGCTGTCAATTTCAGAGATAGCAACTGCTTTAAATTGATTTCTCCCCAAAGAAACAGTTGGCATTTGCTGCAATTCTGAGCAATTGCAAGCATGTAGTACAACATCACTTGATCACTGGGTTTCATCTCAAACCAAAGCTGGGTTTGCATCCTTCATCTCAAAAGATTACAAGGGCCACGATGGTGACACTCTGATATCACCCGAAACCCGTTTAAGTAACATTGAATCTCTTTACCTTCTAGTAGTTTTATCATATAGGTGAATTTTTGCTTGCATTTTTGAAATGTTAGTTTATTATAAAACTTCATAAGGAAATTGCCTTTCAATGGAAAAAAAAATTACTCCATGCCATTGTTTTTGACAACATTCTCTTATGACTCTTAAATGTTAGATACAATTGAATCAAGTCCCAGAATTAAAAATAATATTTTCTTCATGCAATATGCAGAGTGGTTTTTCCCAGAATGAGAACTGAATCTGGGACTTTCTACATGCAAACATGAACTCATCCTCTGTGCTATGGTCCCTGTCTCAAAATTATACTTACGTTTTCAAGAGTAAGAGTTACAGAGTCAATGATATCAATAATTCAAAAGAATCATTCTTTGAAAACATTCCAGAATTTGCTGTACACGGAAAAACACTGTCTTTGCTCTGAAAATTCCACAAAGCTGGAATTTTTTAAAGTCTTATTTTAGGCATAGCTGGCAGAGATACAGAACAAATTAGCCACAGATTCAATGGGACGAGCAAGTGCATTAGAATAGTGTTTCTCAATGTCAGATGTGTGGACGTCAGTTCCCAGAATTCCCCAACCAGCATTCAGCAAGCATCCCCTCTTGGAATTCTGACTTCCACATATCTTAATGCTTCTGAAAAGAAACACTTCATCACAGCATGTGAGGATGGCCAATATCCCTTCAACATGATCCCCGATAAGAACTTGATTGCTCCAACTTGCATACAGGCAAACCAAATAAATTACATCCACTGTCCTTCTCCTTCTCCTTCTCCTGCATCTGAAATCATTTTCTGCGTTCTCTGTGTCCAGATTAACTGCTGCTGTGGCTTCGTATTTTTGCTGAAAAAAGTGCAAAGTACTAGTCTTCAGAAAATCAATATGGCTGAATATTTCTGGTATGGAAAGCGGATGAATAAAGGCACTTAGAAACCAAAGAGTGGAAACTTGATCATATTACATCCTCTATAGAAACATAAAAAATACTAGGGGGGTGATTCAAAATAATTTGATGCCTTTGAAAAGCAGCACCCACATCAAAGCAACCACTGAACTGTTCTCTAGCTAAGGGGAATGTTAGAAATAGACTCTGATGCAGGGCAAAGCTTTGTGTGTAGGAGAAACAGAGGTCCTCCTTTTGAATGTCTACAGATCTCATAAACACAACCCCAAAAACAACAAAAAAGAGAAAAAACTCGCATTGCTTTGTATTTTTCAAAACAGTGATAGACTCGGTTTAAAATATTAATTCAAATGTCCTCCAACCTAGTGCCATCCAATTATGCTGAATGTCAGGTCCAGTACCAGGTAGGGGCTAAATAGAAAAAAAAATAGGTGGCTCCAATGGCTATTTTGAAATACCTTTATTCTTCTTATAGCATCATTTATGGCAATGTTCCAAATTAAGCATTCCCATCTCATTGAGTTTTTACATAAATACAAACATTATTTCTGTTGCAAAGATCCAATAGCTGCCCTTCCCCGTGAATATCTGGCTTACTTATCTCATGTAAATCAGTGTTTACTATTTTTTCTCCAGTGAGAAAGCTAAAAGATTTCAGAAGCAATACATGTGATCTAGGGAGAAAAACTGCCACTGAATGGTTCAGAATACACTGATCCTACACCAATACAATATAAATATACTGTCATTTCCACCACGATGGACATTTAATAGTTAAATATTTATTGATTTAGTATATTTTCATTGAAATCAAATGTTCATTTTTCTATATATGGTTCCTAATCATAAATTTGATCATAGAATATTAGAACTGAGTCTGGTTGCTCCATATGTCTTTCCACTCTTCTACTTCATCAACCATAATCAACATAATTAATGCAAATCAGCCATTTTATTTGACACATTGTTCACCATAGCATATTTGAATATTAAACACATAAAGCATCAGTCCTTTCTTGAACTAACAACAAAACATCAGGCTTGGAATTAATTCTATAAATTACCATTAGTAAACTAATACTAGCAATTTATCCACAAGTGCCATGTGAAATAGATTCACAATGTTCTGGACAAAATATAGCTTCATTTGCTTCTACTTATTTTGTAAGCACTTTGTGCCATTAAATTTACTTCTGCTTATATTAGAAAAGAAAGCAAAGTGATAAAAAAATTTTTACAGCTCTCCATTTTGTCTGATTGCTAAGAGAATAAAAGGTGTTTTAAACAATCCTGTCTGATCTTCATCTTACCAGGTACCTTTAAATTGAACTGGTGACCTTTTCTGCTTCAAAGATTTATTCCAACACACCCATTATTCATCTCAAGAAAACTAAACCGCTTCCTTTGATTATCTGATGGTAACAGCAGCAACAGACCCTCAACGACTATATGCTAGCAACAAAAAACAAGGAAACATTTTCTAGCTACCTAAGTAACTTTTTGCCAGACAAAAAAAGGATGAATCATATTCTTCCACTGCAAAACTTTCAGGCTTCTGTTAGGAATGTATTGTCAGAAGAAGATAGATATTTTAAAGCTATTCTTCACAAAACTTTTCCATAAATGAACATTTCCAAAGTTTGAGCCACAAATTAGGGCTTTGTGAACTCACTCACAATGAGCCTAACAATGAAAATTGAAGCACCTAATCAGCATAGTTCCCAAAATAAAAGTAATGCCACTTTCCTATTTCTAGCATGTCTCCCCAACAGAAATCAAGCTACCGTTTCCGCATTTTCCCCCCACCCACGGAAAATTGGCTGATCATTTAAATCAAAAGTTGGGTGGAGCAGGGGAAGGAGGGGAAAAGAACAAGAGAGAGAGAGAGAAAAATACATACAGGAGATTAATTCAATTCTATTCTCCAGAAGACAATGCAGCAAAGTAAACTTCATCCTACATTGTAGTCTTTGCCAGATAAAAAGGAAATGTCTGTTTACCTAATTAGAGGACTCCAAAGGCAGCCCAAGAGATTAGTTCCAGAACATTTCCTGTAGCCACCAAAATCTTTAATTCACAACAAACTCTCTTTACAACCCAGGCAGGTGAAACATCTTCCATGTCTCCACCGCAACTCCTTTAACCCCTTTTGTGAGTCAAACTTTCTCATTTGCATGAAAGCCTCCTCCAGCCTATGGGACTTTGAACAGCTACAAGTTACACTAGCTGTCTTAACATGCTTTCCGAGTATGATATCACCCATCTCCATGGTTACCTTAACCCCACCTGCCCATACAGCAAAGTAACCTGTCAGATTCAGACCACAGGATACAATTTAGCTATTTGTCTTGAGTCAATGTTTAACCATCTGCTCCTTGGCACACAATCTTCCAGAAGGTAATTCAGAATTAAAAACAGAAGAGACATTTATTAAAGGCAAAATAAGTTACTGCAGGAATATAGTGCTTTAAAAAACAAGCTTTAGCAATACACTGGTTGTCTGCCTTTCCTGTCCAACAATGCAGAATGAGTATTCCAAAGGGGTATCTACACCCCCAAATGGTAATGCCGATAAGCTGGATTTCATTGAGTTTTAGTATTATAGTTTCAGCGTTTTCATTGTTTCTTTTTGAAATTGTTCTTTTTTTTTTTAGGGAACCAATGATCCTCTCTCAAGTAGTACAACCTGTCAGGCAGGTTTCTCTGGGAAGCTTGCTCTCTCCATTTTATTTAGAAAGCCTGCCTCTGTGCTATGAGTTCTTCCTAGCAAATATTGTTTCACGCTGACTTCCTCCTGGCTTCAACCATGATTTTTATTTCTTTTTGGGTGATATGCTCATCTGTTAAAAGCTTACTCCCGTGGACCTCAGTGTGGAACACAATATTTCTACAAAAGGGAAAAAAATTGCCGTCATCTTCTGGAGTTGCCCTTCCAAATCGTCCAGAACATTTTAATAGAATTCCATTTTTTTCTTTATCTCTCCCTTCTTTTGGTGTACAAATACAACTGGAATCATACATGCTCTTCTTTGATCAAGTCAGACATTTGTGGCCAGGTGAGCAAGAGGTCTTTTTCCCCCACTAGTGTCACAGCACCCCCTGGAGTCATGACACTTTCTACTATCTTTTCTAGAAATATCTTCCAAAGTGTGTAGGAGATATTTTTGAAACCTGTGCAGGAGGCCATTTTGAGACTTGCTTAAATGGTTCTATTGCTGAGTTGGTTATTCTCTTCACCTAGGATTTGTAACATTGTTTTTAATAAAATGTACTTTTAAGTGACTTTATATTTTTTTACATTGTTGTTTTTACATATAATTTTATTATGCACCACTCAGTCAGTGAGATAGGAGACTGTATCAATTTGATTAATAAATAAGAGGCATACCTGTTAGTATATAGCTTGACTTCTAGTACAGTATTGTGTAGATGTCAGTGTTTAGAAAACAATTCTTTCAATAGCTACTCCCACTAAAATATCTATTAAAAACTTTCAAACCAGGACAAACAATGGGAAATAAAGGGAGCCTATCGCAAAGTATATTTTCCAAAAGTAGCTGCCCCACCATTCCCAAGATACATACAGAAATGGAGGAATTTTAAAATCAGTTTTGAAACTTTGAAGTGACTTAGGTGTATGCTTTCTCTAGAGAAGCTCATTTACAGCACACACTCCCATTTTTTTTGAATTCTGTTAAGAGGAGGAGGAGAGGAGGAGGAGGTGCCTTTATAACCATGAAAGGGAAACTGACAAACATAACTCCTTACTGTCATTGTACCTGGCTGCTTCCCAGAAAAATTACAATGGATTTGATTGTGTCCCTATAGATTATTCAGAGGGGAAAAAGGTGGTTTCCTGGATCAGCTCCTTGATGAATGAACCCGGCAAAAGAGACAAACACAGGATGGCTAAAGCACTGAAATGAATCACCAGGAATATCATGTTGCAAAACACACACACACAAAACAAAACTTGGCATTCAGTACTGATTATCAGCTAGATATTTGACTTTTTGCAGAAATGATCTCCACAGCTTCCAATTCATTTGCTACATCTTTTATTACTGGACAAATATTCAGTTTGTGTAGCTATTTCTAGAACAGAAGCCATAGACTTTTCTGCTAATACATATTCTTGCAGGCACGCAAGCATGTGTGTGTGTGTGTGTGTGTGTGTGTATGTGTGTGTGAGAGAGAGAGAGAGAGAGAGAGAGAGAGAGAGAGAGAGAGAGAGAGAGAGAGAGAGAGAGAGAGAGAGAGAGAGAGAGAGAGAGAGAGAGAGAGAGAGAGAGAGAGAGAGACTCAGGTAATGTAGGTACTGATGTTACTGAATATGTTTTATTTATAGTGTATTCGTAATATGTTTTATTTTAAGCCACTATTTCTAAACTACAAACCATTTGCAGCTTCAAAATAAATATTGATACTGATATTGCACTGTTCCAAGATAATTTTTTACAGCATTTTATTCCAGTTTTTAGCAAAACCACATTCATAGCAATTCATTGGTTCACTTTACAATCACCGTGTTTGCTTAATGACTGTCACAAAAAAAGACTGTAAAAATTGGTCAGTCATATGACCAACCCATTTTACGACCATCATGACAAATGAACATAATGGATAGGCTCTATTATAGTCATACTATATGTCAAGGATCACCTGTAAGTTATTTATAGAAACAGACACAAAAACACTAGACATACAAACACTTTTTTCAACTTTACCTTTTGCTTGTCAGTTAGACTTAATCTCCAAGACTAACTAGATGTGTATCTTCTGGTTGTAGCATCTGGGCACAGATCATGACTTATGCTTTTCTGCCAATCTGCTTTAACCCACCCAGAAAATATTCAGAACATCACCAGCTAGCTCAGTGGTTCTCAACCTTTTTAATGCCGCAACCCCCAAACGGTCATAACTCAAGGACTACCCAACCGGTCGTAAGTCGAGGACTATTTCCCTGCCCGGGAGCGCCGCACATGCGTGGTGCTGCCCCCTGCGCTGGCTGAGGCGTAGCTGGCAAGGGACAGCGACGGCACAAGGCGACCACCGGCTGGGCCACCAGCTGGCCCAGCCCAAGGGAGGTAAGGCACCTGCCAGGCCCCACGCACGCCAGCAACCCTCCCTGTGCCCGCCAGCCTCCCACCTCCCACCCCTGGCCCTCTTTTATTTACATCTTTAGTAGTTGTTCAGCAGGGAGGGGTGGAAACTTCCAGACAGCTCGTCTTCGCTGCAGACAACTTGCAGCACTGTTTGCAGACTGGGACTTTTGATGGGCTCAGCAGGGCAGAGACAGCCTGGACAATTCCTATTGGCTTTTGAAAGCCAATAGAATTAGACTCTATTCAAGAGAATCTATTCTATTGGCTTTCAAAAGCCAACAGAATAAGAGAGAGTAGCACAGCTAAGGAAAAGGGAGGAAAATGGTGGACTGCATTGTTTGGTGACCCCAAATGGGGTCGTGACCCACAGGTTGAGAACCACTGAGCTAGCTGATTCTATCTGACATTTCAGTTTTCCACAGTGCCACTCAAAATGCATCCCTTCGAAATAATGCTAGAAAATTAAATAATGGCTTTTAGCTTCCTGACAATATTCAGAGTATTGGTGGTAAAACTACAAGAGCGAACAACTAAAAAAGGGCTCACTGAAATTCTGTTTGCTCCGAGTGGTTCAAATGTAGAAGCAGCTCTGTTATTAGGTTAGATCAGTGTTTCACAACATTGAGATGTGTGGACTTCAACTCCCAGAATATCCCAACACCCTCAGGAAGGCACTGCTAGACCAAACCATACTGCACAATTTTTGTTCAGTATCCAGCTTTCTCTTTTTAGGAAAGGTGGTCAAGAAGGTGGTCATTCAACAGCTTCAAATGAACCTGAACAAAATGGATTATCCAGATGCCTTTCAGTTGAGTTTCAGGCCTGGACATGGGGACTGAAACCACACTGGTTGCACTTGTAGGTTCATCCATCCTTGCTCTACTTGACTTCATAGCAGGCTCTGGTACCACTGACCATAGTCTGGACTGGTTATGAGGGTTGGCACTGTACCATGATGCTGTCCCACCCTTAGCCCCCCACACTGTGGAATGCCACAGGGTTCAATATTTTCTCTGCTCTTGATTAGCACCAACATGCTTATCACACAGAAACTGCTGGGTGAAGTCATTCATAACCATGGGACGAGATATTATCAGTATGCTGATGCTATCAGCTCTATATTTCCACCTTTTATGGAGTAATCAATGCTTTTGATCTCCTGTCTCAATGCTTCAAGGCTGTGGATGGATGATAAATAGGCTTCAGCTCAACCTTGGCAAGACCGAGTAGCTTTGCTTTGGAGGCCATCTGGAATTTACTATCTCTAGTTATGGATGGGGTGGCCCTGCAGTAGATAGATCCAGTGTGCTTTCTGGAAGTCCTTTTGGACTTATGGCTCCTACTAGATGACCATATGACTGTTGTGCTGGGAAGACATTTGCATAACATTGGCTTGTATGTTTATTGTACTCATTCCTGAAACAGGAGACCCTATGCTCAGTCACTCATACCCTATTCATCTCCTGCACAGATTACTGTAACGCATTGTACATGGGGCTGATATAATTGTATGTGGGAATGACTTTGAGAGATGAGGGAAGGGGAAGAGAGAGACAGAGATGTTGCTAGGGAACAATCAGATAAGAAGGGTCCTAGCCTGCAACTGCATAATGGGTAGAGAAAGAAACTCAGAATGTTCTTCCCCCTAACTTAACAGGCTATAAAAAATATGGCAGGAGATTTATACTTTTATCATGATTCTGCTAATGTAGTCTTACAATAAAGTAAAATTAGCTTATCTGGTCATGTTTCCAGTCTGAACTACCTGGGAAAGCTGAAGGTTCCCTCAAAAAGCATCCAAAAGTGGGTGCCACAAAAAAGCATGCGGGAAGGTAACAATGTTCCATGTTTCAGGATACGTTCTGAGCTGTCATGTGCCAGCTACATGACCAGGGAAACGTCTCTGGACAATGCTAGAGGTTTGGCTTCAGAAATGGAGATGAGCACCATCCGCTAGGGTCAGCTTTAACTACCGGTAGTATGGTAAAACCTGTAGGGACACCTTTACCTTATAAAGGCAGAAGCTCATGGACAGTCTTTTCCTATAGCTCTTTGGACACATTTATTTATTTATTTATTTATTTATTTATTTATTTGTTTGTTTGTTTGTTTATTTATTTATTTAAACTTATATGCCACCCTTCTCCTAGGACATTACTTAATCACTGAGGAAGGGAACCCCCCCACACACACACACGCATACATTTCAAATTAATTTAAGAATTATCTGTTGCCGATTGTAATAATATTCATATACATATAACCAAAGGGAAAGTGTCAAGATTTTTTTCCTTGTCTTCTGAGGAACTACGCTTTTTTATTTCAAACTAATACATACAGATCTACTCAGAAATGTGCTCCACTTACAATGGTGGTATACAATTCTTGAAAAGCTCTCCAATTTTAATAAATAAGGGAATCTAAAAAAAATAAACAACAAATACAACTTACTGCATTCATTGACTTTGGAGAAAGATCAAGCTAAAGAATTAAAAGAGTGTCCCTACAGAGGTCTGTTCAAATGCTTAGCTTGGAAATATCTTCCATGCTGAAGCTAAATATTTACATGACTCAGGAAATATCTAATCTAAGAAAAAGTAATTTCTAAATTATCTTTATTTACCATCCTGCAGTATCTCTGAAGATACTGTAGTTCATCACACAATTAGCAAACACAATCAATAAAATATCAGTGGAAAAATATGAAGCTTGGGAAATGTTATGAAGAAAAGACAAAAGAGCAGAAAGCATTTCCAGAAATTACAAAGAAATCAGAAGTTTTGAGAGCAATTTTACATGCTAAATGACAGCTAGGGGAAAACATTATTGTTTCCTACATCATGTGCAAACTTCATATGCACAAATACAGCTATGTGTAACCACCAACACACACACTCATACACATGCACACACATACACACAAATGCTAGATATGGTTCACTCACTTTTCATAAAGATGAATACATGGTTGTTTCCTTCCATTCTCTGTACAATTCAGCAGTATAATTCAGATTAGATCGTAAACCATAATGTGTATTTTTGGTTTCAGTTTAATAGACTATACAAATCTCATCATTTGAGTATTTATGCTACAGTTTAAGGCTTAATGTCTGAATCTCCAACCTATTACTTCCAGACACATTACACCTACAAATACAGGTAATCCTCATTTAATATCCACCCGATCAGTAACTGCCAATATGGTACTGAACAAAGAGTACTGATGACTGATCTTCATAATTGCAGCCATATACCGTAGTAACACCATGGTCGCAATTTGGGTGCTGGCAAACACTTGCAATTACCATGTCATAGCATCCCATGGTCATGTGATTGCCATTTGTGGTCTTCACTGCCAGTTTCTGACAAGAAAAGTTAATGGGAAAGCCAGAAGGTCTTTGGATATGGCAGATGGTGATCATGTAATCAGGGAATGCTGCAACTATGCAGGATTCCTCTAACAATGGCAATTGGGACTGCTGGAGCTGCCACTGTAAGTTGACATAGACATATGACATCACTATTGACCGCATCACTTAGCAATGGAGTTCCCACTTTTATTTACAAGCAGTCCTCAACCTACAATCATTCATTTAGCCACTGTTCAAAATTAAAACAGCGCTTTAAAAAGTGACTTACAACCAGTCCTCACAATTACAACCATTGCAGCATTCCCACACTCACATAATCAATATTCAAGCACTTGGCAACTTGCATGTTTTTACAAATGTTGCAACTATCTGGGGTCATGTGATTGCCATTTGCAACCTTCCCAGTCAGCTTCCAGCAAAGTCAATAGGGCAGGGGTTCTCAACCTTGGCAACTTTAAGACTTGTGGACTTCAACTCCCAGAATTCCTCAGCCAGCTTTGCTGGCTGAGGAATTCTGGGAGTTGAAGTCCACAAGTCTTAAAGTTGCCAAGGTTGAGAACCCCTGCAATAGGGGAAGCCAGATTCGCTTAACAACCATTTAACTCCTTTAGCAACCATGGTGATTTGCTTAATAACCCTGGCAAAACTGTTGTAAAATCAGGCATAACTCATTTAGCAACTGCTTTACTTAGCACTAGAAATTCAGTTGTGATCGTAAGTCAAGACAACCTGTATATTGATAAGTGAGGACTGCCTGTGCCTCCATGGTATCCATTCAGACTCACGTCTCGCTCCATTTTATTATTGATTTATTATCTGTTATCAATTAATATCAACTTGTAGGATTTTCTCCAGGATAATTTTCTTGATAAAATATTGGGGTAGTTTGCCATTACATTATCCCTCCCAGTACAGAATATATGCTTTTACCATTGTCATTAAAGCCATCATCTGTCTTGTCTAGCATCTTCCTATATTACAGCTGCTTGCTATAGGTGCCAGCTTGCTTTGTTAGGCAGCTGGGAATATATAGTCCTGTCATACACTGACAGTCCTTCAAACTAGTCCAGGCTGGAACCAAAACCATGACTACTAACACTACCCTTATTGTAAGGTTACAGTAGCAGAATCCTGCAAGTTAGAAAACACTTCCTCTCTCGTCTGCCTTTACTTTCCTGAAAACTAGGCAGGGTTCCTTCTGAGATGTTTTCTCCACCCCATCCATCCTTTGGATTCAGCTTTCTCTTATGAGACCATTGTCCAGGCTGTGACTTTTCCTCCTGTCTCCCAAAGTTATTCTCATGACATAGTCTATTACATACCCTCCTCCTTTCCAGGAGCATCACTTTGCCATGATAAGGAAGCACACTGGGATCTGAGGAAGGATTTTACTATATTTAGGTTCTTTTAATTGGAAAGAAATGGGAATATAGCAAAGCCCGGCATCAATTTCTGTTGTAATCCTTATTTCAAAGAATGCTTCTGGAGCCCTCATCTGCCCTTGAAGCATTATTGGAATTAGACTTGAAAACAAATACTAAGATAGTATGAGGTGGTAGAAAGGGGGAAAGAGTGATAATATCTATGCCTGGAACATTGTTTTTCTTAAGCTGTTGGCTTTGTCTTGTAGAAAGCAAGCAAGCAAGCAAGCAAAAACAAGATAGACAAACATTCCAACCTCCTAACCCAACAGAACCTCTAAAAGCAGTTTTAATTAACATCCAAATTAATTTGTCCTACTATTTTGTTTCAGGTTGAGTTATTATTTAATCTCACTGTCAAATCCACCAAATTCACCAACATCACATAAGTGAGCCCAGCTACACAATTCCTTTAGTGACTAAGGACAAAATCACTGGCCCATAGAGTTGACCAGAGACTAAGAACAATTGCCCACTCACCCAATTCATATCCTATCCATCTGGCCTTCTGAAATATTTCAGCAGATACGACCTGAAGCATTAAAAACTAAGTGAAATAAACACAAGCAGTCCAAAGTATATACATCTGGATCAGATAATCACTTCCTAGATTTTATTTGTGACATCAATCCTTACTGAATTTATCTCATGGAGATATGTCAAGCAGCATGTATATTTCTATTTCCCACCAGAGGTGGCAGGAATAAGCAAGCCAGACAATTGTCAGGGCCTTGCACTTCAGTCCCTCTTCCCCAATTATAGTATTATTTCAGAAAATAACTTGAGAGGAACTTAATACTAGCTTCCTCTTCTTAGCCGGATAGCTAGTTGCACAAATCTATTTGTAAACATTTGATGTAGTCTATTTTTAGGTTGTAAACTCCTGATCATTTTTTTCCAGAAAATCCAGATGGCATTATGTCATTATCCATCTTGGGCAATAAAGAAAGTAAAGGGAACAAGAGAATCAGAGGGTTATCAAGCACCAAAATGCTTTAGATAAATGTATTAATATTACTGACTCAAAAGTTGCTAATAGATTATAAAAATAAATCTGTAAAGCCCTCTGAAATTCTTGCTGAATGTCCCAAAGCTCTTTTTCCATCATCAGAACTATAGCAGTATCAGAAATTTGAGTAAATTAAATCCTAAAACTTAAATTTCTCAGTATACATTTCATTTTTTTTTAATCTGCTCCAAGCTTTATTTTATTTAGCTGGTTTAAAATCTTTGTTTCATTCTCTTCACATAATAAACCACTTCGGTCAAATCTGACTGGAAATTAGAGTAAGAAATTTTTTAATTAAAATTTAATGATAAAACCAGCTTCACCATTTTTTTGCAAAATGAATGATGCATAAATTTCTATATTTTTACCCAATATATTTTAAACTGCATTCATTAGAAAATGAGTCTTTAATTCAATATGAGTGCTTTTCTGCTTTGCTCTTCCAATATTTATTTTTAGTAACATTGTTCATAAGTGACACATTCTAGATGCCAAAGCATCTGTGGGATCAGCTATGGAAATTTCCCTTAGCTTTGCATTCTTCTGAAAGGGTAAATAACAGAAAGAGCAGAAACTAATAACAACCATCAATTTATAAATCCTTTTCATGATCGGAAACTATCACATTTTTTAAAATTTGAGGTGCTTAAGAACCTTGGATCCAAATCCAGTTATAATCACATAAATTCCAATAATCATAAATAACTGCTGAGCTCAACAGGTAACAATCAGCTCAAATAAAACAGAGCTTCAAATGATAATTGACTGCTTGATTAACTATTAACAATTCTGCTGGGTCCTGCTCTGAGAATATGCCCCTTTTAACATGCATATATGCTACATAGCGAATTCTCATAAGCACAGATTGGCATCAGTTCAATGAATGCATCTTCATCAAAGTGGACAGAAAATGACCACAAAAATAGCAAAATATCTGTAGTATTCTTTTAAAAAGATGTTGCACTAGCATATTGCATAGACATCAGGCTTAATTGTACACAAATGTAATCTAGCTTCCTGACAGGTTATCCTCTAAAACTAATCTGGGTGCCCGCAAAACAGTTGAAACTACAATTCCCAGAATCCTTAGAAAGGATTTTTAATTTTTTTTTACTAGTTATTATTAGATCTATATCCCACCTTTATTTTATACAATTGAAGGCCACGTACATACATACTCCCTGAGGCAGTACCGTGAATGTGTGTCTTGAGATAAAGCTGTACACTGTTTTAGATTTAAATTATATTTTATTTCCATACCTGATCTCTCAGTCTTTCCTGGTGGCCCATGATTGCAGATGCATGGTGGGGATATTTCTGTTTCAGATGCTCCAGAAACGCTTCTCTTTTTTTGTCCATATCAGAAGATTGCATTCCCAAAATTTCTTGGGAACTCCGAGGGCCGCCTACGGTATGTCTTCGAGGAATATGGCGACCCACCTTTGAATGGGTAGATTGCCTATTTGCAGAAGTAATGAATTCTTTAGGCCATAGACAATCTGTATCATCTAATGAAGCTCCATGTAAATTTCTTTTTCCCAGATCTGTGAATAAAAAAAACCCCACCAAGATATTGTTAATGCAAAATTTTAAACACCACGCTGATGAATGGAATTATATTATCCAGTTTTTAAAAATATTTCAGACAAAATTGCTTCAATTCAAGAAGCAATAAAGTGCATTATTTTGGAAAAATAACACTAAATAGATAGCTGCTATTAGTGATATAAAATAACACATAATGCCACATAGAATATGGTTCATTACAAAAATGCTACTCTCTAAAGTATTGGTAGATGAAAAATAACTCCTTCTTTCTTAAGCTTTAAAATCAGAACATTCTTTTAATAAAAGGAATTTTCCCCATCCTAACACTGCACTATTTTTTAATAATGAGGCTATTACTATTTTCCTTCCAATTTTGACTGATAAAATTCTTTTCCAAAAATGGAATTGAAATTTTTAATCTTTATTCATTCTGTTTTCAATGTGTTCTGAAACTTCCGTGAAGTAATAATGAGAAAAGCACTTCTCCTTTTTGTGCATGCAGTTCTTCCCATTCCCAATTTTCAGACTACAGCCTTGGTTTTAAATTTCATAGATCTTGCTTGGATGTTATGCCTCTCCGAGACAGCAGACTGGAAAATATAGTGTCACTTTTTCAATAAACCATTATTTTGAGAAATGAAATAAAAGCAAGTCTATGTGATAGGAAAAGAAATAAGTGGGGGATGGAGGAAAACAAGAAAACTCTTACAAATTTAAACTTTGAAGCTTGTGCATTATGGACAACCTTGGAATGAACGCTGCAACAATGTGGACATTAGAGCTAACTTATCCGCAGGTAACAGAGTAGTGGAGTAATGAAGGCATCAGGAGAGGAAGTGGGATGCTTGTCAGTTTCAATTCTATCTTAGACAAAATCCAGCTGGATAATCCTGGGTTCTCTCTACCCCAGGAAGGAGGCAATGGCAGACCAGTTCTGAAAAAGCCCACCAAGAAAATTGCAGAAATTTGTCTGCGCAGTTTCTGAGAATTAGAAGCAATCAAAAAGAGGAGGAAAAAAAGATCTGCAGATAACTGAGTAACGAAACCCCTTGGGTCCATAAGAAAAATGTAGGTTGAAGACATGAACAGTGGAGAATACAGTCCTTAAAAAAACTTTCCCAATTTAGTTTATAACTTTATTTGCTATTACTATTGCTTTTTTAACATTTCCTTTTTCAATTAACATATTCTGCAGCATTTCTACTTTTGTGGTTACTTGAAAGTAAACCTCTTGTCTCAACTTAAATAGTTTTACTATTTAAGAGTAAATAGAATAAATACATAGAATTGGAGACATTGTTCAGTGTTTAACTTTGTTTGAATTCAATGAACTTTAACCAGAATCACAACTCCAAGTACAAGTGACATTTTATTTATTTGTTTATTCAGAAGACAGTCTCACTTGTTTCTGTGGGATTCACTTTCTTGTAAAAGGCAAGGCTGTGCAAAGCTTCAAATCTGCTCTGATGAAACCATACTGCATCATTTCAAAGCCTTCTCTGACAGGATACCCAATACCTATGTTTTGCGATTATTTCCAGTCCTCTACTGGAAATATGCTCTGCACACATGCAGAAGGCTCTGCTATTCAAAAGGAATTCTAATCATATGCATAGTAATTTGGAAGTATTATTTTTATGTGCTTTGGACTATTTTCTTCCTATTTACAACTTAGCAGCAATCTAAGTTCAAAATGGGCCCATGTATCATAATAGTAAGATGGTTGGTCTAAGATCAGGAAAATCCAAGTTAACCCTTAATCTTTAAAACTCATAGGTGACTTTCTCTCAACCTCACCTATTTCACGTTTACCACATTACAGAGATTAAAATAAGGGAAATTAAAGTAAGGGTGTACATTGCCTTGGGCTCCTGAGAAAAATAGGACACAACTCATAGTCATTATATGTTCCCAGCAATATCCTAAAATTTCAGATATCACATCACTGTCAAACTAACTCAGAATTCTGACTGATACATGGCTGGTTGTCCCACATAGTTCCTCTTTCCAAGGGAAAACTAAGCTCTTTGTGTGCTTTGTTTAATATAATTTCTAATCACATCCATCTAGTTTAGAAACAAACTATTTATAATCCTAGAACTGGAAACCATGATTTGTTCTTGTATTCTGATCCCTGTCTTGGTTAAGGACAGATTTTCTGTTAAATAAACCACAGAAAGAGCAAAAAGATAAAATCAGGACAAAATTTTCCATCAGCCTCTTGCTTATGTACACTACATGAAATTGCCTTATAAATTTTTCACAATCTGATACATTCCTTTTTTTAAATATTTAATAGAACAAAGAAAAAAATAGAGAAAGAACAAAAGGGGGCAAAAGACCAACAAATAATCTATACACATGCTTACATAGTTTCTCCCGCATGTAGATACATACATAGTTTCAGATATTTCATTAATAATCATCCACATATATTTTGCTTCCATAAGCCACCTGTTCATCAGTTATGAACATCAGGTTTTCAATCTACTGAACTTATTGGGGCCATAAACTTTGTACCTTCTTAATTCATGTTCCAGATTGCTCAGTCCATGCTGAACCAGGAAATACTGAGAGTTGAATCCAAACATCAAGAAAAAAAGAACTGGTCAGGAAAAACTGCCTTATTAGCATTTGAATTTAGCCAGGAGCTTGTCCAAGCCATTTATTGAGTTTGTAGCAATGGAGAAATCTGAACTGAGAAACTACTAAGTAGTGCACAGTTTCTCACTTACTTTTTCACAGCAATTCTTTTGTGAAACTTTTCTCTACAAATTGCTGCTGTATAAATCATTAGCTCCACTGCCAGCAGCCTCTGCGAAATGCTAATCTTTGTGTTCTCCATATATGGTAATTTGCATACACTTTGGATTTTTCTATTTTAATATTAAATATTTACATTAACGGAAGCATCTCTAGGAAGTTTCTGCAATCAACCTAGATTGTTGTTGCATAAAATTGGGAATGTTTTTGTCTACAACCCAGGAAATTCCTCCACAAACAACAGCTGCTGGAATTACCTACTTCTGGTACCCAACCTACACAACTCTCATAGTTATCTCTATCAGCTGTGCTGGTACAGTTGTGCTATGAAATATTCTGTAGTGTGTATTTACCTTCCACAATGACAACTATACATTATCATTTCAGATGTCAAGGCAGGTTTTGATAGACTGCCAACCCCAATTATATCTACATGGGCCACTAGACCAGGAAGGCTGGACATTTCTGGTCTGGTGGGCCATGTAGATATAAATGGGTTCCAACTATCATGGGAGTATATCTGGTAGGACCCAGGAAAAGGGGCTTCTATGGTGGCTCCCTCCCTTTCAAACATAATTCCCCCAAAGATAAGATTGGCCTTCACCCTGTTGCTTTTCCACAACACCTTAAAGACATGATTTTATTAGCAACCATTCAGAACCAATCAAGTGGCTTGTTTGATTCTTTTGTCGCTACCTGGGGTTGGGGTGGGTGGTTTAAATTGTGGACTTTTAACTATAGATTTTTAATGTTCTATGCCTCCCCCCTCCCCCCATCACTGCTATGTAAATTTGTTTAATAAATAAATAAATATGAAAACAATGCTATAATGTTTTTTCTCAAGAAAAACTAAAAGGGATTAGTACTTGAAAAATGATTTGGGATGGAGCAAACCCCATGTTCTTCCTTACTAGATAGATTGGAAAAGCTGCCCATCTTGATATGCCATTTTATTTTTTAAATTTTTGGACTAGTTTTGGTATCCAGTGTAGAGTTCAGATACATGTTTCTAAATAAAGATGAAGCTAGAAGCTGCTGCTTTGCTTTTCAACTCTCTTCCTGCCCTCCCTGTTTCTCGCGTGTGTGTGTGTGTGTGTGTGTGTAAATAAAATCAGGATCTACAGGAAGTCTAAAGGGTATCAATAGCAACTACCTTGAATAGACTATCTTAAGTGTAACCTATATAAGATGATGTCTTTTGCCATCTTGGTATTTCAGGGCACTATGGATGACCAAAATGCCCACTTTGGAATGTACAGTATCTAGTACGATATAGATTAGATTTGTACTACAGACAATGCAATATGAGTACATTATGTGTGTTGTACATGTTGTGCGTTATGCAGCTGTGAGAGAGGGAGCAGGTGGGTACAGCTGATTAATTCCCTTGGGGGTTCTGGGTAACATTGTTTGAAGAGAGAAGGACAGCTGAGCTCCCAGGCGGTTCCACACCATGGCTGGTGAAGTACATACCAGGCAGATATAGTCAAACTGTACTTCCCAGGGGAAATGCAACTATGTACTTCTTCCACTTCTATCTGCTGCTTTATGACCTAGAAGAAAATGCTTGAGAAAACAGACATGTTTTTTTCTAAAAGTGAATAATGAAAAACTCTGAGTCAACTCCTAATTCTGCTGGAGTCACTTTGTCTGCCACTATCAATGACCTGCACAAATACAGGAAGTCTCATTCATTTTCAGTTTCTGTGCATGCATGCATCAATTAGATCAAATACTTCCCAAAATTATTCAGCCTTGCAATTTTACAAAGCAGTAGACCAAGAAAATAGGACATTGATATGATAATGCAAACGTATAAACATTGTTTATTGCCCCTATAATGGTCTTGAAGATTCAATTCTCTTCTATTTTAGGAATAAAAAAAATCTACCTGATTATTTTGAGATTATTTTTCAACAGTTATACTCAAACCTATTTACAAACTGCATATTCCAGTATATATACATTTCTATACCTAGAAATGCTACCTGTTATCTTGGGAATCCTTGAGCTATATCTGGAAGGTAGCCCCACATTCTAAGAAATCACATTTAGCTCCTTGCCAAGCTTAATAGATTTAAGCATAAGTTTGTTTACTATATGTCTATAAAAGTAAGTAGATGAGAAACAAGTATGCAGGTTACAATATACCTTTATTTACTTTGAAAGTCAATATACCTTACTCTATAAAACTAGCAGTTGTTCTCTCAGTTCATTTTTAATCAAGCTGAAAATCTTGCCCCTAAGTATAGTAGTGAAATGGCAGTAAGTTTCCACCCAGTGCTCCTAAATCATCCAGCACAGTTTTGGAAAAAAAATTTCGTAGTTTTACATACAGCAAGGGTGGGTATCCTGTAGTATTTGGACTTTAATGCTGCCTTTAGGTTAATTTCCAAAGAGCCCTGGCAGTGATCAGCTCAAATTCCAGAAGATCTTTCCTCGCCTTGGCTGTCCATTAGATAGGGAGGAAAAGAGAGGCAAAGAGACAGAGGTGGCAAAAATAAAGAGGACAGTAATAAGATGGAGAAGAAAGAGTTACTCTACCCATTTTTCCTCAGGCCCCACCCACCACTCCCCTATGACCTATGATCCAATTCTTAACTGAAAAAGGCAACCCACTAACATGGAGAATTGTGCAGCATTTATATGATGTATTAAAATGAGATATAGGAATCATGTAAATTATTTCTATTACAAAACTTGAATTGCCAGACTGAGAATTCCAAGAAATTTTAGTACATCCACAGGCTCCATAGATCTTCCAAGATATATACCAGTGACTATATGGAAGGTTAACAAACCTACCTGTGTGAGATGTGTTTGCATGTGATAGTGTACCAATTCAAAGAAAAATTGGCAAAAAATAATTTTATTAAAACATTACAAATATGAATAAAGAAAAACATTAAAGGAAGTCTATATAAACATAATAAAGCAGAGAGGGCAGCAAAAGAAAAACAGAAAATTAACAGGCAAGAGAATAGGATGAAATTTCAATAAATGAAAAATATCTAACATTGCCCCCCAAAATACTGGGAATCATTTCTAACATATATATATATATATTACACACTCTTTAAAAAGCGCTTACATTTATTCAGTCCAGACAAAAGCGTTTCAGCTTCAGTGAAATCTCCCTAAGTGGAGATAATAAAGTCTGCAGCGACCCTGGAAAAATCTCAAATACAGTAACGGAACCTGTATTCTAATTTCCCAAAATAATCTACGCAAAAGAAACATACCTTAGAAACTCCCATACAGTAATACATTGAGATTAATCACGTGTTCTGCTATTGAAACATTTGCTGCTAAAACGTAAAACACTGGAGGCCAAGCGAACACACCAAGTCTGACCTCACGTGAAAGCTGCGTTCACAACTTATGGCTACAGTCCAAGACAAACGCACGTTTCATGCGGAGTAAGCTCAATTTTGAGTGATTTCACTGGACGCGAAAATATGAACGCCAATCGGCCACCTTCCCGGAGAGTAAAGGCCAGGCTTTCGATTTCCAATTAAAAATTAATAGAACCCTCTGATAGGAGATTGACACCCCCTCCTCGCTTCAGATTACTTTGAGATTTCCAAAACAGGATATTATTTTGCCTTCCAGAAAGGTGGTTTCTTCCCCGATACAAAAGCCGAATGCAAGTGGCACAGACAACCGCGGATAAATTAAGCATCTGCTCCAGATACTCTTACGGAGATTTTAAAAAGCAGCCACCATGGGACGAGCTGAGCGGAACTCCATCTTCACGCGGTTTTGTTACTTACCCTTCCTCGGGTTGCTGCTTCTCGGACAGACCGAGAGCGGCTCCGATTTCGGGTTCTCAGCTTCCTCCATTACCCCTGCCTACACTCAAGCTACTGCCACAAGCTTTCAATTCAGAAATCTAAAAACTTTCAGCTCAAAAAACTACCCAGCGGTCCTTCTCCGGGAGAGCAGAAAGTTCTTTTCAAAAGTCAATTACATTCCAATAAGCCCCCCGCCCAGATATCTAGTCGAGATTCTCCTCAGCAAACCAATGGGCAGCTGCGCTTTCAAAGGCGGCTGTTGGCTCCCGCTGCTGTGGCTGAAATAGCCCCCCAGTCTCCCCCCCTCTCTCTCGGAGGCCCTCAACAGGTGATGAGTTTGAATGTGCCTTCGCTGTTACTCACGGCGGCGTTGGTCTTCAACAAGGCAGCAAGGCAACCTTATGACCTGTGGAGGGGGGGGAGTTTAACTTGAAACACAGTCGTGCTAATCACAAATTAATATTAGTATGTGAAAATTCAGTTCCATATATAGTATGGGTCCCAAAAGGACATGGTCCAAGAATCTGAATTCCCTGATAATAGTACAAAACTAGCTAATTATTATTAGACTGTGCATATGTGTATATAAAAAATAAAATACCTGGTCAGCTGAGACAGGAAAGAAAACATTGACATTTTTAGATGTAGCTTCTTCAGGAAAACAAAAAACTACATAAAGGTGTCTGGCCACATGAAGATAACGGTCTTGTTGGCAGTTAATGAAGTTGCAATGAAGGATAGAGAACAGAGACCGGTCAAAATATTTGCAAGCTCACTTGCAAGATGCATACAGTAGTAGAGTCATATTTATCAAATTACAATGTGAAGCATGATCATTGGTTGGAAAATGGAGGTGTGGTTCTAAATACCATACAAATTGAGCAAATGGGATGAAGAACCTGACTGGATACTTAAGCATCTGTTAAATAAAAGGTAATCAGAAGAAAGCTATGCTTTTCACAGACTAAAATTAATCTCTCCCGTAATGCACGGATTGCTTACTGTTATTTTTCTTTAAATTTTCCCTTCTTTCTCCACCCCTTCCCCAGCACAAGCAGACTTTTTTTTCTCAAAGAGGCTAGAACTCATTAACAGAAGGCTGAATTTAAAACAAGGGCTGCATATTGTCTGGAGAATTACATTGTTTAACATGTAACAATATGAGCAATTGTTCAAGACTTGGGGGGAGGTGTCAAAAAGGTAGCATAATTGAACCTCTACCCCATGTAGTTGCAGCTACCATCTTGAATTTTTCAAACCCCACACCTCCCAGCAGACTCCTTTATTCAGTGTGGAGTCTAAAGTGAAAACCTGTCTAAAGTAGAATGTAGTAGCTGAACTGATCAGATGGACTGATCTCTTTTATTCAAGTCATTCCAGCTCCTCAGTTAAAATAATGCAAAACTTACTTCAACATTTTCAATTTCTCCTTATATTTCTGCTCAGGGGATATTGACTGTGATGGAGGGAGAAAGAAAGAGAGACAAAATGCCACTGATACAGGATTTCATGAAAAGATAGTAGCACTAGGCATTCAGAGGAATGTCTTTTCCTTTCAGTACAAGTAGTTGTCAATTATAACCACAATTAGGATGATAATTTCTACTGCTTAGCAAGGCTAAGTGGGCTATGCCTGATTTTATGACCATTTTTGGTTGTTAAGTGAATCACTGGGGTTGTTAAGTGATTCAAATGATTGTTAAACAAATCTGGCTTCCCTCATTGACTTTGTGGGAAGCAGGCTGGGAAGTTTGCAAATGGCAATCACATGACCTGCTATAACTGTTGTAAATACATGCTGATTGTCAACCATCCAATTTTTGATCATTGTGCGGATGCTGCAATGGTTGCAAGTGCAAAGACCAGTTGTAAGTCACTTTTTTCAGTGCTGTTGTAACTTTGAACAGTTACTAAACAAATGGTTAAGTTGAGGACTATCTATACATAAGATAAGATAAGATGAGATGAGATGAGATGAGATGAGATAACCTTTATTGCCATTTTTATACTATGGGCACAATGGCACATATCAAAAATGAAATTTAATTCTCCGCTCTCAAAGTGAAACACATACATAACACAAACCTAAAATGGTTGCAAGTGCAAAGACCAGTTGTAAGTCACTTTTTTCAGTGCTGTTGTAACTTTGAACAGTTACTAAACAAATGGTTAAGTTGAGGACAATCTGTACTTAAGAAATAGACGGTTCAGGTTGGCCATCCAAATAAAACATGTCACTTTCCTTCTTGACTCAAACACAATGATATTCCCAAAATAAGGCTGTAGAAAACAAATTCTACCAGCTTTTAAATCCAGGGTACAAGAGAGCCCTTTACAGGTGTTCTCACCTACCATTTCCAGATATAAGAACAGTCTCTGCGACATATCCTTCCTCCAAATTCTAACAGTGCAAAAGCTCTCTGGATGATTGCATCTGGCAGTTTTCAAACTGAAATAAATTAAGATTTATAATTGCAGACTTCACAAAAACCATAAAAGACGGCATTAAGGCATGCCAAGCAATAAGCCAGGAGAAAATTAGCTAAGCTGAGATGGAACTGGAAACTAAAATAGACAAAAATAGATAAATGAATAGACTTCAGCCATGGACTTGGCAGGCTTACTGGGTCATTAGCTGGAAAAAGAAGGGGGTTTGGCAACAGAAGGAGCTCGATGCACGAGCCCCACAGTGCTCACTGGAGCTTACTCTTAGAGAAATCTGTCTCAGATTGCAGTACTATAGGAGGATATAATTCATAAATCATTAAAGTCAGTCAAAATATTGCAGCTTGGTGGATTTCTGAGCAATTTAGAATTATCTCCCAAATGTCAGGAGTTCCTGAAATCTGTGCCACATGTAGTGAACAACCAGGCTGTACATTGTTGCCCTCTCAGTTATGATCCAGGATTGATTCCACCCACCAAGTTGGCCGCTGGATTTTGTTTCCAGAGAGTAGTAAAACGAACTTCCTGTTTCAGCTGAGAAAAAGCTTGAGAAATGTGGTTCTTGGTTACTGAAGTCTCCCTATTTGATCCTTTGGTTCTGAATCTGACTATTGTCTTGCTTCACAGCTTCACATTCTTGGCTAATCTTAATTTAGTGTTAAAGATGAAAAACTCTGACAACAGTATATAGCAGCTCCTGCTTTTTTTATTTGTTTTGAGATGGCAGTGATGGTTACAGCCTCATTAGCCCAAAGTAGAACTGGTCCAAAAGTTCAGAGCACCATTCAAGAGAATGAATATTTAAGACTGTACATATGTGTTCACATATTGGGTACTCTAACATATGTTGATGAAACAATTAGCATTTGCTTCCTTTCCCCAAATGTATGTATGGCATGACAATGCCTTGCTCATAAGAGGCTGCCACTTAGCAATTACAAAAAGAATTAAAAAAAATATCAAGTTTATTTCGTTAATCACATTTTAAGAAAAATAAGATATTGAAGTAATATATTTCTGAACAAATAACAAGGCTATCACAAATTGAATAGTAATGGAACACAGCAAAAACTAACATAATTGGGCAACTCCCCAGAAATCCAGTCTCAGCATAGGATCTCCTGAAAAAAACATATTGCTATTTCATCTGATTCCAGAGAAAGTAGATGTTGATAAAGATAACCACAGCAAGTGATAAAACCAGCCCTGGGCAGTAAACTGAACCATTTTGGATGTTTCAAAACTTGGAATCGACATAAAGATCAAAACAGTTCCAAAACATTCAAAACAGTTCCAAAACATTCTGTAATGTTGAACAGTGATGTCTATAGCACACTATAGTGATGTCAAAGTGATGGGTTCATGCAAATGTTGCCATTTTGTATTTGCATCTCAATATCTGAGACAAGTAGAGGTAATCCTCAACTCACAACAGTTCATTTAGTGACTGTTCAAAGTTATAACAGCATTGAAAAAAGTGATTGATGACCATTTTTCATGCACAAGACGGTTGCAGTATCCCCATAGACACGTGCCCAATTTTAGATGCTTGGCAATTGACTCATATAACAACCTGCCTCCAGAAGTGGTGAATGCTCCAACACTCGAAGTTTTTAAGAAGAGGCTGGACAGCCATTTGTCTGAAATGGTATAGGGTTTCCTGCCTGAGCAACGGGTTGGACTAGATGACCTCCAAGGTCCCTTCCAACTTTATTATTTATTTATTTATTTATTTATTTATTTTGATTTATATGCCGCCCTTCTCCCCAGACTCAGGGCGGCTCACAGCAAAAATACAAGTACAAAAATATAAATCAATTACAATAGTAATATACGATATAAAAACTACCGTATATAACTATTACCACTTATACAACATACAGTCCCAATCAAAGGCCCAGGGGCAGAGTGCAGCTCACACGCCCCAAGCCTGTCTGCATAAATGTGTTTTTAAGAGTTTTCGGAAAGCTACGAAGGAGGGAGCAGTACGAACCTCTGAGGGAAGTTGGTTCCAGAGGGCTGGGGCAGCAACAGAGAAGGCCCTAACCCTAGGTCCCACCAGACGGCACTGTCTAACAGACAGGACCCGTAGGAGGCCAACCCTATGTGCCCTAACCGGTTGCTGGGATTCATGGGGCAGAAGACGGTCCCGCAAGTATCCTGGTCCATTGCCATAAAGGGCTTTATAGGTTATAACCAACACTTTGAATTGTGTTCGGAGACCAATTGGTAGCCAGTGCAGCTCACGGAGGGCTGGAGTGATATGAGCATGTCTTGGGAGACCCAAGATGGCTTGCGCGGCCGCATTCTGAACTACTTGCAGTCTCCGGACATTCTTCAAAGGTTGCCCCATGTAGAGAGCATTACAGTAGTCGAATCTTGAGGTGACAAGGGCATGGATGACTGTGAGGAGTGATTCCTGGTCCAAATAGGGCCGCAACTGGTGCACCAGGCGAACCTGGGCAAATGCTTCCCTCGCCACAGCCGAAAGATGGTATTCTAAACTTAGCTATGGATCGAGGAGGACACCCAAGTTGCGAACCCTCTCCGACGGGGATAAAACTTCCCCTCCCAGAGTGATGGATGGACAGATGGAATTGTCCTTGGGAGGCAGAACCCCTAGCCACTCCGTCTTGTCGGGATTGAGTCTGAGCCTGTTGGCACCCATCCAGACCCCACAGCCTCCAGGCACCGGTTCATCACTTCCACTGCTCCGCTGTAATGACGCGGGGTAGAGATATAGAGCTGAGTATCATCAGCATATTGATGACAACTCACCCCATGTCAACGGATGATCTCACCCAACGGCTTCATGTATATGTTAAAAAGCAGAGGTGAGAGAACAGATCCCTGAGGGACTCCACACGGAAGAGACCTCGGAGCCAATCTCTGACCTCCTGCAAACACCGACTGCGACCGGCCAGAGAGGTAGGAGGTGAACCATCGCAAAACGGTGCCCCGCACTCCAAGCCCTTCCAACCAGTGCAGAAGGATACCATGGTCGATGGTATCGAAAGCCGCTGAGAGGTCAAGAAGCACCAGGATAGTGGAGTAGCCTCTATCCCGGGCCCGCCAGAGATCATCGGTCAGCGCGACCAAAGCAGTTTCCGTGCTGTAACCGGACCTGAACCCAGACTGCTGAGGGCCCAGATAATCAGTTTCGTTCAAGGACCATTGGAGTTGGAGTGCCACCACCTTCTCAACAACCTTCCCTAAAAAGGGAAGGTTGGAGACTGGACGATAGTTATTTAAAATTGCCGGGTCCAGGGAAGGCTTCTTGAGGAGGGGGCGCACAAGTGCCTCCATTAAGGGAGCCGGAAAGGACCCCTCCCTCATTGAAGCGTTAACAACAGCCTGGACCCAGCTCCGTGTCACCGCCCTGCTAGCCGAAACCAGCCAGGAGGGGCACGGGTCCAGTAAACAGGTGGCAGAACTCACAGCTCCAATGGCCTTGTCCACGTCATCAGGAGTTATCAGATCAAACTCCTCCCATTCAACAGGACTAAGACGGGCCTCTGTCATCTCGACTGACCACACTTGGAGTACTGTGTACAGTTCTGGTCACCGCACCTCAAGAAGGATATAATGGAACTGGAAAAGGTGCAATAAAGGGAAACAAGAATGATCAAGGAAATGGAGCACCTCCCTTATGAAACCAGATTGCAACGCCTTCGTCTCTTCAGCCTTGAAAGACGGCGTTTAAGGGGTGACTTGATCGAAGTGTATAAAATCATGCACGGGATAAAAAAGGCGTATAGAGAAAAATTCTTTTCTCTATCACACAATACTAGGACAAGGGGGCACTCCCTAAAGCTCATAAGTAAGAAAGTGAGGACAAATAAAGGGAAATATTTCTTAACCCAGAGGGTCGTTGATTTATGGAATTCACTTCCAGAAGAGGTCATGACAGCTGTCAGCCTTGATAGCTTCAAGGCAGGGTTAGACAGATTCATGGATGCCAAGTGTATCGGTGGTTATTAAAATGGATATCCATGTGCCGCCTCTATGTTGGTTGAGGCAGGCAGGATTCCCTTGAGTACCATTTGTTGGGGGTCAAGGGAAAGGGAGGGTTTTGCCTTCTCTTTCTGCTCCAGATCCCCATGTACAATTGGTGGGCCACTGTGTGACACAGAATGCTGGACTCGATGGGCTTTGGCCTGATTCAGCATGGCTCTTCTTATGTTCTTATGGGAACCTAGATTCATTTAACATCCATGATCTGAATCATATAGCTCTATATAACCTCGTATAGCTCTATGTAACCCTAACTAGAGAGCATGTATCAGTATGTTAGAATATCTGGCAGTTATTGGGTTAAGTGCTGGTTTGTTAATGGGTCAGTGGGAGGAGTTCCTAAAGGGTTCCTGAACACAAGCCACATGGGAAGGCCTTTGTTCATCCAGCCTCATGGCTCCTAGCCACACGGCTTGGAGATCTTATGCTTATGATAACATGTAATGCTTATGCAGAAGAAGAAGAGAAAATCCATTATCAATTTACCTATGGAAATGAACAGAGATATGTAATATACAGAAGCAACATCATAAAAGCAAGTATTCCTCTGAATAAACATTTATCTGTTTTATAATCATTTCTATTGAGTTATCTATCTGTACTAGATTGGAAGCAGTCTGTTCTGTCTGGAACAGTTTAGTAAATTGATATGATTAATTTTCCTCTGATCTGCAACAGTTTAAAGAAGCAAAGTAAAGATTCTCTTGCATGTGAAAAAATGCTCAGAGTTCATATCAAATTTGTAAAGGCAAGTAGTAATTGGATGTGGCTAAATTCCTTCAATTACCCGCAACAGTAATCTCTGGGATCAGTCTCCCACTAAACACTTGTAAAGTAAAGTCAGGATATCTGTTTGGCAGATGGTATTCAAAGAAGGTTTGATTCACATGCATTGTTTTGTTAATTCGCTATTAACTCTGAAAGTAGCCACTGCATGACAAAGTTTATCTGCATATCGACAAGCATCTACTGGCAAGGATTCATTAATAGTCAGACTCTCATGCTAGCCAACATTTTAAAGAAAAGTAAAGTTATAAAGTGCTTTGTGTTTTGTTTGGAGGCTTCTGCTAAATTTGCCTTAGGATCTGTTTACAAGCCAATGTTTAAGTCAAAGAGATATTGTGCTGTTTATCTCAGGAAACGTTTAGCCTTCTTCAGCCACTTTCAAAACAGTTGTTAAGGTCGTTTGCACATATCTCCGTTCAAGAGAAGAAAGCAGTTGTGTATTTCTACAGCTCTGCTCTTCCTGTGGCCTTTCCCTTCCTTTGCCGGCAATTTGTCTTGAGACAATGAGGAATGGCAATGGCAGTAAGCCTTGAAGAGCTTTGTTGTTAGCACGTGAATTCAACTAACTTGTTTGAATGTCTGGGAATGCATGAAATTGACCCTTTAAATGAACATAGCAAGATGGAAAAGGTTTCTTGCTAACTTAAGCAAATTTCTGTTAGTTTTGGTTTGATGCTCAGAAAGGGTGATTCTCCCCCTCTTTTCTGGCCCCAACACAAGCAATAAAACCATTTGTCGCCATAGCAATCCACCTCCACAAAGGAGAAGTTAAACTCCCCTCCCTTTGGAATGTTTGGAATTTCAACCAATGTCAATAGAATAAGAAGGCATCCGGTTTCAGAGGCAGAACCAACCCCAATAACATTGCAGCAGCACCTCCTGGTGGTCAATTTATACATGACACCCTTATGCAATTTCTTGTTTCTTGCAATCTACATGCTGGATTACAATAACTGACAATTAATTCAGCACATAGCAGGCTCATATGAAGCCAAGCTAAGAGAACCCCATAGAGCAGCGGTTCTCAACCTGTGGGTCATGACCCCATTTGGGGTCAAACGACCATTTCATGGGGGTCGCCAAACAATGCAGTCCACCAATTTCCCCCTTTTCCTTAGCTGTGCTACTCCCTCTTATTCTATTGGCTTTTGAAAGCCAATAGAATAGACTCTCTTGAATAGACTCTAATTCTATTGGCTTTCAAAAGCTAATAGGAATTGTCCAGGCTGTCTCTGCCCTGCTGAGCCCGCCAAAAGTCCCAGTCTGCAAAGGGTGTTGCAAGTTGTCTGCAGTGAAGGTGAGCTGTCTGGAAGTTTCCACCCCTCCCTGCTGAGCAACTACTAAAAATGTAAGTAAAAGAAGGCCAGGGGTGGGAGGTGGGAGGCCGGCGGGTGCAGGGAGGGTTGCTGGTGTGCGTGGGGCCCGGCAGGTGCCTTACCTCCCTTGGGCTGGGCCAGCTGGTGGCCCAGCCGGTGGTCGCCCTGCGTCGTCGCTGCCCCTTGCAAGCTACACCTTGGCCGGCGCAGGGGGCAGCACCATGCACGTGCAGTGGTCCCGAGCAGGGAAAGTCTTTGACTTACAACCGGTTGGGAAGTCCTCGACTTACGACCAGTTGGGGGTCGCGGCATTAAAAAGGTTGAGAACCACTGCCATAGAGGGAAAGAAGGTACTTCACTGCATGCTTCACTAACTATGCAGAGTAAATTTGATAGTTAAAGAACAAGTTACTTAAATTTATCCCAAGCTACCAACACCCCCTAGAGGGCAGAGTGAACTTCACCAAAGTGTTCACTCAAGCTGAAGACCAAGTTGTTCCAGTTTGAGGGAAATTAAAGAAAAGAACAAGCAGAGCCAATTATTCTTGTTTATTATCACAAGCTGATGACCAAGGGGTTCCAGCCTGCAACGTAACAGCCAGGTGGGAGTTTGTAGCCCTACGTTCTCTCAGTGGCCACTAGCAGTAACGTAGTAATAAGAGGAATTTTGGCTGGCCTTTCTTCAGATGCCCCCTAGTGGTTAAAGGAGGAACTACACGCAAGCTTTTAATCACACCCAGAGAAAGCCCTCTAGTGGACAAAGGTTGAACCTCGAAGGAACAGCATCCTGGTAGCTGACCCGCAGCAAATGACCCCTAGTGGTGAAGGGGTGAATTGCGCTGAAGTACCCACAAATGCAGGAGAATGCACCCAGTGGCGCCTCCACCAACAGACAGCACCCCAGCAGTTGATCTGCAAGCAGCGATTCCTAGTGGTCAAAGAAATTCATCTAATCTGCTTCTAAATAGCTAGGAAGTGTGCTGAACCTGTCCTAGCCATGGCAGAGTGTCTTAGTGATTTAGATGAAGGGGTTCAATCAACCAGCCTAGATGAGACACCCCAACCAGCTGGTCAAGGAGAAATGCTGCAAACAACCAACCTTGACTGTACACAGAGGCTGTAGCTCAAGCCTCAGCGAAGCCAAAGAAGTCCCAGGGTCATTATGACCTGAGGTGACAAAGAAAGTCTACTGAAGTCATGCGGTCGAATCTGTTGGAGAAATGGGACACCGTCCACACTTGCCATGAAAGACACTGGAGGAAACTACTCCAACTCTATGAAGAGCCTCAGGAGGAGATCTCCCCTGAAAAGGTGAGTGAATTGGAAGAAGATAAAGAAGATGCTCTTGAGCAATGGAGGAGCTCCGAACAGCAACTCATAGACATTCAGACACAATTAGGAGACTCAAGAGTTGATAGTGAGATGCAAAGCCTCAAACTGTTAAATAAGGAACGTGAGAAGCTCCTAGAGAGACCACAATGCCCTCCAGAGCGCGAGCCTCACCTGAGAGACAAACCGGTCAAGAGGGCTGAGTCTGAAGTTTCCTGCCATTCACATTCACCATCCCAATGGTCGCATGTAGCTCCATCCCACATGTCTGGAAAGGCCTCATCCTTTTGCCACATATCCAAGGCACATTCCAGCGTGTCCCAACAATCGCATGTCACAGGAGCCTCCCACCATTCAAAGGCATCTTCTCACCAGAGCCAAGCATCTTGAGCCTCAATGGCAGAGAGCATTGCCGTCCATCTCACGGACGCACAAATCAATACCGCAATGGCTGACATCGCTGCACAAGCAGCAGTAGAAGACAAGAAACATAAAGAAGACTTAGCCAAAGTAGAGACAGCAACAGTTCTACGTATAGCAGAAGCAGAGCAAGAGCAAAGAGAAGTTCAGACCAACTTTGAGATTTTCTAGCGACAACGGAGAGCAAAAGAGGCAGCCGCAATAGAAGCGATCCTGCAGAGAGAGCTGGAAGATGTCACATCTACACAGAGATTGGAAGGGCTAGGAATTGAAAGCCCTCATAGCCGCGTGCAAGCCTACATGGACAACCAAAGCGTGTTCCAGCATGAGCAGGTAAGAGTGCCACAGCCAGCCACAAGCTCCCCAAGACCGAATAGATGAACAGAAGAGTCTCAATGACCAGATGTGCTGGTCAGCCACAGAGTTGATGTTGCGACACCTAGGTCACAAGATCTTCCTACCGTTGCTGCCTCATTGAACCCACTGAACCACACCCTTGATGTCAACCGGATGGGTCCACCAGCAATGGCAATGGCTACACAGTGGGCAGTGCCACAAGATCTTACAACAGTTGTTGCCCCATGGAACCCACTGAATATACCACTGATGGCAATCGGATGGGTCCACCTGCAGTGCCAACGGCCCTACAGCAGAACCAGCCATCACTCAGGGATGAGATTGAAGGAACTCAAGCCACACTAGAGTCTCTGCTGCGCCAAAAGGAGGCAGTGTCCCAAGGAACCACCACCAGACCTGACCACAGAGGAGCCTCGAACACCAGCCGTGCCAACCTACCAGGGAGCTAGCTACACTCTACCAGAAAGACAGACCCTCCAACAAGTAAGCAAGCAGGAACCTGGGTTCCCTCAGCTCAATGCCAGAGCAGAGGAGTTCAGACCAAGCCAACAAGGTCCCTTGCACGTGACATGGCAAAATACCCTCAGCCAACAATACGCTGAAGGAAGTTACCAGCCAGCCATGGCGCATGCCCCCGCTCCCGGAAGGGATGCACCACCTCCACCAAGCTACAGCCCACACACAAGATCAACACATCCCCCAATGTATGTTGGAAGAAGGTTGGACTTGGCAGCCAGAGGCGTACGAAGATTCTCTGACAAACCTGGAAAAGACTACTTATTGTGGAAGCACATCTTCAAGCGCACCATCAATGAAGAAAGGGCTGGACCAGATGAGGAACTCGTCCAGCTGACAGCTTGGCTAGGCCCAAAATCACTGTGAACAACATCTTCACATCCCATTTGGGCAACCCTGACATTGCCCTTACAAAGACTTGGGCCACACTTGACAAGGTGTACCCACAGTGACAGAGTCCTCGCTTCTGGACCATGTTCTCAGTTTCCCCGACATAAGAATCAACGAACGTCAACAGCTGAAGACTTTCTCGTCACTCATTATTCAACTACAGACAGCACAACAGGATCCTACATTGCCGGGATTAGCTTGCCTTGACCTGTTTAGGACACAAAATCCTATCATCCAAAAACTACCACAGTTGATATGTGAACAATGGATCGAGCTTTCTCGAGCTTACAGGAAAAGCAACCAAAACAAAATTCCACCCTTTGTGGTTCTCGCTGAACTTATCAGTGACCAGGCTGACCTCTACGATGACCCCCTATACCTCTTCATCAGAGACGCACACTTCCCAACGACTAAGCGAAGCAGTCAAAACTCTGAGGTAGTCAAGGGACCCATCCAAGATATGAAGGACAGAACCACCTTTTCAGTGTACAAAACAGACATCACGCCTCACCCAAAGAAGTCTCCAGATGAACGAATACTGAGAAGTGCTCATTCGAACCTTCATCCAGCTACAAAAGGTCTGACTTGTCCAATGCACAAGTCCTCTCACTCTCTAAACAATTGCAGAGAATTTAGGAAAAAATCCCTAGATGATCGAAAGACCCTACTCAAAGAGCATAGGATATGCTTCAAATGCTGTGACTTTATAGATCACATGGCCAGGGATTGTACAGTCAGGGTGAAATGCCACCTGTGCGACAGTAACAAGCACCCAGCAGCCTTACATCTAGAAACTAAGAAGCCCTCTGAGGAGACACAACAAGCGACTTTAACGATGGAGACTCAAACTGAATCTGAAGAGCAGCCAAAACAGTACGGGACATACTACATAGATATATGTGGCGACTCACCATGCCCTCCTTCATGCTCACCTGTCTGTCTTGCAAAAGTCTACCCTGGTGGGTAACCTGAAAGGGCCGTAAAGATGTACGCCATACTAGACCCACACAGCAAAGTTACTATAGCTAAGCCCACCTTTTTCGACCTCTTTGACCTCCAGAGTGAACTGAAGCATTTTGCAATAAATACATGCACAGTACTAATGCACACGGTGGGGAGGAAAATCACTGGTCTACGCATAAAAGCGATAGATGGAAGTTCACATTTCCGGTTACCTTCAGTGGTAGAATGGGAGACCTTACCAGATGTTCGCAGCGAAATCTCAACACCAGAGGCAGCAAGAAAAATACCTCACTTAGCATACAAAGCTGATTTAATCCCTCCTCTAGATCCTGAAGCTGAAATCCAACTCGTGCTGGGAAGAGATGCCCCAGAGTCCATTGGCTCCGATGAAAGAATCAAAGATCTACCAGGAACCCCAGTAGCCATTAAGTTGGAACTCGGATGGGCATAGGAGGGACGGTTTGTGTTGATCAATCGCAAACCCCAACCCGCGTGAGCATCTCAAAAATCTCCATTCCCAGTAATGGAACAACACCTCAACTAAAACCACACCTAGAACAGTGCACGCTTGTGACAACCAAACCTGTTTTGGAAGCAACAGTGTTCCAGACAAGCAAGAATGACAACAACTTAGCTTTGTCCATAGAGGACAAACAAGACAAACAACGTCTCTAAGACTGGGAGTCATGGAGCATACTCCCAAGATGTCTCCAAAGCATGCAAGTGCAGCACACATATGTCTCCAGCTCACCCGGCACAGTGCAGAAGAAAGAATTGTACGCTTCCTTAGATGTGTCTATGAAGGTAAATGTAGCCTCAAGATGCATCACAGTCTACAGCAGGGAGAGCCACACTTACGTCATCTTATTTGCAACCATAAGATACATCCGAGTCTACAGTGGGGAGTGCTGCAGTCTCGGTGTCTCTTCTTTTGAAAAGCAAGACTAACAATGCAAGAAGGCCACACCATACCAAGGTTAAAGCTATGTGGTACCACTTTGGCTGTAAAGCTCACCAACTTGACAGCGAAGATGTTGTGCCTTGAACTACAGTCTACCACCTTCTACGCAGACAGCAAGGTGATGTCAAGCTACATCTGCAAACAAAGCAGACATTTCTATGTCTGTGTAGGCAACAGAGTGAAAAGGATTGAAACATCTTTAAGCCCTGAACAATGGCAACATGTGCCAACAAATAAGAACTTTGTTAACCAAGTTAAGTAGCCCAACCTGGCTAGAAAGTTTTGAGTTCTTAGCCTGTCCAAACAGACAGATGCCACAGAGACAAAAACATTATGCACTTCCAGCTTCAGATCAACATGCCAACCTTCAACCTCAGACACCCAGTAAATGTCAACCAATCCGCTTCAAAACCCTGTCTAAGCGTAGACACCTGAAATTAGGCATAATTTTGATCGTCTTGATAACTTGTCTTAGCATCCCAAGAATTAGCCTTGTAGGAGCCTGCAAGAACTTACTGACTATTGAAGATATTTGTCATGATCCGATGATTGACAAATGTCTGAAGGCCAAAAATTGCCTTCCCCATGCAACTCACATGGGTGAAGCGTGCATAGGTGAAGCGTGGGAGCACATGATTGGTGCACCCCACGAAATCATGGACTCTATGTCATTAAAGACACCCACACCCACACATGAAGTCCTCACTACCCTGATGACAACAGCAGCAGCCATCTTCAATACTCCATTGGTGGATACCCTTCGGTTCTTTTTTTTTTAAATATTTTTATTGATTTTTTATAAGGTTTTTAACAGAAAATGAAATAACAATTCAACTGTAAACAATTATATACATATACAATTCGCAAACAATCAAACAAAACTGCTCGGTACCCCCTCCCCACCACATCCTCCTAAGACAAAACTAACCCCCTCTTCTTCCCTCTAACAACCTACTTAAACCTTTCTCCAATTCCATCCTCTCCTCCCACCTACATCCTCTCCCTCATACCTTCTTCCTACTTGCCTAACCTTCACTCCTCCTTCTTCTTCCAACCAATGTGGTGCTCAGAGGCCACCCGAGCAACCCCTTGCCACCTAAAAAGAGAAAAAAAATCCCCAAAACAGTTGAAAAAATATAAAATAACTATTATTAAAACCCTCCCCCCTCCCCCCCAGGCTTCTCAGAGTGAATACAGGGTAAAAACGCAAGAAACCCCACTAAACTACTTATACGTAATTATTTAACTATAAAACAAATATGATTCCTTCAATTGATATTTCTTCTGTATATAATCTATCCATTTTTTCCAGTCCATCAAAAATTGTTCATTTGAGTGGTTTTTCAAATATGCAGATATCTTAGCCATTTCAGCCAAGTTCATGACTTTTAATGTCCATTCTTCAATAGATGGTGTTTCCGATGTCTTCCAATATTGACCCACCAACAGTCTTGCCGCCGTAATCAAATTCAAAATCAATTTAGTCTCTATGGTGGTACAGTCTTTTATAATACCTAATAAAAATAACTGTGGTGAAAATTCAATACGCTTTTTCAATATATTTTGAAGAATCCACCATATTTTTATCCAAAAAGCCTTAATTTTTTTACAAGTCCACCAAATGTGAAAATAAGTAGCGTCCATAAAATCACATCTCCAACATGATACCCTTCGGTTCTTGAGTATCCTGAGTCTTCTGCAGCAGCTGTTCCTGATTCTTCAGTTCCAGCTGTTGTTCCTGATTCTTCAGTTCTGGCTGTTCCTGAGTTTCCAGCTCCAGCTGTTCCCGAGTTTCCAGCTGTTCCTGATCCTGATTCTTCAGCCCCAGCTGTTCTTGTGTTTCCAGATCCAGCTGTTCATGTTTTTCCAGGTTCTTCGGTTCCTGAGTATCCTGTGAATCCAGTTCCCCTTGTTCCTGAGAAACTTTGGGTTCCAGTTTTTCTGTTCCAGATTTGGTTCCAGTTTCTTTTACAGGAAGAAGACCTTGTCTCACTGAAAGACAAGTATAATACTAGAACTATTGGCCCATGGGACTTACGCACTGGACCCACCCACTTGATGAACTAGTTTGCCCAGCTGAGGTCCAGATCGTGAAACCACATGAGTCAGGTCATGACTCAAAGACTCTTGTACCAGGCCGATCACCGATTTGGTCCTGTTACTGATGAAGACTGAACCAGAAGATCAAACCTCAATGTCTTTATGCATTGTTTGATGTAATACTTGCTTGTTTTTTTGCATAATTGTGCATGTTTTATATTTACCAATAGTTATGCATGTTTGATACCAAGTGTTTACTTATTTAGTCATAAGTTAGTTAACAATGAGTATTGCATGCCTTAATGCTATGTTTTTTGCTATTTCAGTTAGTAGTGGGAATATAAATTTCCAAGCAGGGAATGTTCTGAATCATATAGCTCTATGTAACCTTGTATAGCTCTATATAACCCTAACTAGAGAGCATGTATCAGTATGTTAGAATATCTGGCAGCTATTGGGTTAAGTGCTGGTTTGTTAATGGGTCAGTGGGAGGAGTTCCTAAAGGGTATTGGGAGACTTCCTGGACACAAGCCACATGAGAAGGCCTTTGTTCATCCAGCCTCATGGCCCCTAGCCACACGGCTTGGAGATCTTATGCTTATGCCAATATGTGATGCTTATGCAGAAGAGGGGAAAATCCATTATCAATTTACCTATGGAAATGAACAGAGAGATGTAATATACAGAAGCAACATCGTAAAAGCAAGTATTCCTCTGAATAAACATTTATCTGTTTTATAATTATTTCTATTGAGTTATCTATCTGTACTAGATTGAACTTGAAGCAGTCTGTTCTGTCTGGAACAGTATAATCCATGTTACTAACTTAACTGCAGTGATTCACTTAACAATTGTGGCAAGAAAAGTAGTAAAATGGGGCAATTTTGCTATCTCGCTTAGCAACAGAAATTTTGTGCTCAGTTGTGATCATAAGTGGAGGACTACCTGTATATAGGTTACATCATTTGCATGATGATGACATCAGACCCATGCTGTCTTTTTCTCCCCCCCCCCCCAATGCTTCCACTACCAACCACATACACCCAAGAAAATCAGTTTTAATTCCAAGCAAGCGTCAAGCATTTCAAGATTAGGAAGCTCTTCTCAAAATGTGTACCCTTTTAAAAACCGTATTTCCAAGTTTAGCCCAATTCACCTTGAAATGACCAGGTTAAAGGCAGCTTACATATGCCATCATAAATTAGTAGTTAAACCTGCGTTCTGCCTTCAAACTCTTCACTGCTTTAAAGTTTAATATGAAAAATGAAGAGTTAAATCATGAAGCCAACAATCTGCCAGATTTGATAGAAAAGAGGATCAGAAAAAAAATCAGATGTAGATTGGACAATCTTCTCAATTCTGTGTAGCACCAATTACCACAATCCACTGTTCAGAGTCAAGACTAGTCAGCTGAAATTCTGGTGTGATGATAGAGGTACAGACCTATACATTCCAAAAATGCTTTTCTTTGTGCTTCTGATTTTGTATTTAAGTACTAAATGAGAAGTGACAGGAGCTGGCATTTCAGCAGCCTGTTGCCACAATATCCTATAAAACAGTCATTTTTCATCTGGAATCAAGTTTCACTATATGTTTCCTGCAGTATTTTAAGCATTCTTTGCTTGGAAAAGCAGGATTCTTGTGTGCCCATTGAAATGGAAAACTATCATGTAACAAATCATAAAGGACATACTCTGAGTTTGTCCTTCTCATCACATTCTTTTTTTTTTTTGCTTCTCTCATGCCTTACAACTTCATTTATTTTGAAATCAAATTTCTAGAGCTGCCCAACCCAGCTGATTTTGGTTGGCCTAATAGAAATAATCAGATAAAAAAAGATTTGTTTGTGCAAAATACCAATGGAAATATTTTTGGCCAGACAACAGGATTATGGCAGACATAATGACAAAGAACAAATACTTCCTGGGACCCATTAGATGACACTTTCAAAGATGGAGCCTGGAACATGTCTACAGGAAAACATAATATGGGGAAGGTAGTCATTAAGTTAACAGGCCCTGCACATTTTATAAGTCACCACCAGGGACATGAATTGCTCCCAAAAATTCACTAATAACCAGTGCCATTTATTAAATTTGTCACATTGCATGTCCAGACATGTTTATGACTGTCCATATGGCTACATTCTGGATGAGTTGTAGCTTCCAAGTGGTTTTCAAACAACAATAAGAAGTTAGTCTCAGTCCAAGAAAGAGTGCTACTGGCATATCAGACCAATCTGTGCAAAGCTTCTCATGGTCATCACTACCACCTCTTCCTCATTTATTGCAATGCAATATTTTGGGAGGGAGGGAGGGAGGGAGGGAGGGAAGGAAGGAAGGAAGGAAGGAAGGAAGGAAGGAAGGAAGGAAGGAAGGAAGGAAGGAAGGAAGGACTACTCATAGTTGGCATCTTGGTCCACTAAAGTATAATAACCATATCTGAATTCCTGGGGATTTAGAGCGTCATCACTGCGCATAGTAATGAAAATGACTTCCCACTGCCCTTTTCCAGGACTGGGCTTTCCTCAAACCAGGTTTGACTTCTTTATCTTTCCATGTTCAGCTATGGTCATGATCAATTAGATTGCCACCTGCTGAGACCTGCTACATATATCCTTCAATTTAAAAACAGACAAGATGGTTGCTCATTGCTGATGCCACTATTGACAATATCTGTCTATCTGTCTATCATCCTATAGGCACAGGACTCTTGGTGGTTTACAGAAATTCAGTAACATTAACATGTCCATGCTCAGAATTAATATAGGAGAAAATCCTAAGCAAATATAAAGTAAACCAAAATCCTAGAGAACATTTCTGTAGAAGAACTATTTTCAGCTGTTCTCTGGAGGTGGTTAAATTAGGAGTAATCTAGTTTTTAGTAGGAGACTATTCCAGAAGGATGGCAATACTATTGAAAAGCAGAGCTTCCAAGCTTCTTGGAAATTGGGAGCTACCAGCTATTTTTCTAACAAGATCGAAGAACTGGACCCATTCTCGTAGGCAAATGAGGACCTGAAGATAACTTGGCACCAGGCCATATATTTAAAGTTTATTTAAATCTGTATTTAAGTTCTGTATTTAATTTCTATACTATAGAAACTAAAGTATTAAAAAGAAATAAGTTGTTCTATATAATAGCTATGATTTCAAATTAGTTTTCTCCAAATTGGTGCCTAGTCATATGATGAACTTTAACTCTGGTCTTTAATTCTAAACCTCTATCACGAGGTTAAGGGAAATGATTCTAAATCATAGTTTGATTTCATTAATAGGGTATAGTTACTTGGCAAGATGTATGCCAAACTATAGTTCAACCACACATATGCCCCATGTCTTCCTTCTTCTAAACAACGCAACCGTAAATGACATATCTGGAGTTAGCTTTCTAATGATTAGTTGGAATAAACTAGGTGGGGACTCTATGTTTTGTTGCAAGTATATTTATGGGTTAATACTACATGGTATTGGAAAACAAACATGAACAGATAATTAGCTTATTTATTTGTTTGCTATATTTGTAAACTGTCATACTCCTACAAGATTCCAGTGGTTTATAAAATAGATTAAACATCAAGCCAAACGTGACAACATTAATTACAAAATTCACAGAATGGTAAAAAAGCATTTGTTCTTCTTTCAGCAACTTTCAGCAATTAGAATATTTGTGAAACAGTTTAATCTTCACCATCCTTCTAATGTCAGGAGAAAGGGTGCCATACAGATCTTCAGATATTTACATCAATGTTTTTCAAACTTAGCAACCTTAAGATGTGTGAACTTCAACTGCCAGAATTCCAGTGTGAAATTCCCATACTGGATTTCTGGGAATTGAAGTCCACATATTCTGCAGTAACTAAGTTTAAAAAACACTGCTCTAGAGGCGTGGGGCCATAACTGGAAACAATAGTTCCTCCCCCCCCAAAAAAAAATTCATAAGGAGAACCCCAAGACCCCAACTTAGGACATACAGGCACTTGAAGCATATGGTTTGCAGAAGTTCAGGTTAGGTTTAGGGACTATCAGATAGATGCCTTGCTTCTTAAGCATAGTTGAATGCAGCTATCTAAGCAACAAGAGAAATTTGTTCTGCTTCTTTTTATTGAAAACCATGCATTACTTTTAAATTGCATGTGAAATTCAACCCAGGTTTGCACAATGTTTCCTGTGAATATTTGATCTCTTTCTATAAACAGTACAAAGCATGAAACTGCCATAAGTATATAATATCTGGCCTTTTGAGAAATAGACTTCCAACTGCAAGGAAGGGTATTATTTTTTTCCCTTTAATTCAATTCCTTAACTGAAGAAGGGCAACTTGAAACAGAATGTTCCTTTATCATAAAAAAGCTGAAAAATATGACAACTGAGGCTGTCTTTTAAGTTACCCTTTTAGTTTCACATCTGATAACATTAATGACTGAGTACTGCTGTGACCATAAAGCAAAAAAGTTAAATAAATTTTACTTTCTATTTGTTTTTGGAATCTACAAAAGTAAATTTAATCAGATCTGTCTTCATTGGTCACCAAATAATAGTTTCAATTGTATTAATTGATATATGTTTTTTAAAATTGTAATTGCCTAGAATGTCATCAGCTTCTCAGTGTTATTCTGCTTTTCAGATTGATGAACACCATCTTGCATGATCAAACACAGCGTCTGGGTCCAATTGGGCAAGTTTAATCTCTGCATTTATTGTGTCTTGCCATCTTTGTTTTGGTTTTCCACTTGCCATCTGTATTAAAGTGGAAGCGATGCAGGCAACAGTGTGGGGTGCTGCTCAAAGGACATGGCCATATCATTGTAGGCATATCTCCCATATTTTCTCAGTATCGGCACAATGCCCATTTGCTGCCAAACTGTGTCCTTGCTGACATGATCAAGAAGAGAAACATCTACTAACAACCAACAAAGCATTTCCACAGCATGTAAAGAGCACTCAATGCAGTTCACCAGCAATCAGCACCATATAAAGCTACTGGACATACCATTATTTTATACACTTTTGATAGATTGCCATGCATCAATCACAGAGCACTCCAGTTATCTCCTTCCATCGTAGCCATGCTTTGTTCATTCTTGCACAACTTTTTCATTAGTGCTGCCAGTATCAAAAATTAATTGTCAAACAGTTTTGTAGGAACTGAAATTACAGTAGTGAATTAATTAATGCTGATCTTAGAATAAATTTCGTGGTTAATAGTGGCTGATAAGGTTATAGACATTCAAACTAAGCACACAATGATAAAACAAGTTGTTCTTTAGAACCATATTAACAAAGCTATTAAAGGTGATAGGACATTCATTTTATTAGCATTAAATAATATTGTCTATTGGATTTTTTGCATGGGCCAGCATACTTGTATTGTATAAACACTGAATAATATTAGATATTAATATTAGATATTATTTGCCTTCATTCGTAATATTAGATATTTTCATGTGTTAATGAACCTTAATGAATTTGTCACATTTAGGTCACCTCTAATTAGAACATGAGGTCATGAAATAGCTTTCAATTGTAGTTTTCTAAGCAGTCATTATAAGAACAAATATTCAACTCCCCTTCACAATGTGATTAAGATCAAAGAATTAACCAAAATTGATTTAAAAATTATTTAAAGTATTTTAGTTTATCTCAACTGCATATAACTTTACTGACAAAAATTTATATCAGATTAGTTGATTCCTACTCAACCTAAACTGCTTTTTTTAAGTAAAATAAGATAAAGTAAGTAATATTTTGTTACCAATCTTACTGCTATGGTACCATAGAACTAGCAATACAGTCAGAAACATGAATCTTGCAATTAAAAGTTGGGCACTATCATTTCAGTTTAGAAGGAGAGAATGCAACTTTTCAATATACCCAATAATGATTTTTTAAAAACCTATTACCACCACTACTACCATTAGCACACAAAAATAGTATTAATCTACAGCACATGGCAGATGTCCAAGCATGATTGAACTTAGCTGTTACCTGAATGGAAGACTATCAGGAAGTATCATAGTTGGAGAGTAGACTAAAAAGCTGAAAATACTTTGGAGAGAAGACAACAGCAAAGTGTGCCAAAGTATGTCTCTATGGATACAGACTGATGCCAAAAATCAATAGTTATTTCTTACCCCTGCTTTACTTTATTCCTCTGCTTGCTGGATTAGATTTCTCCTTGCAGTCATCATCAATCATGCAACAGCTAAAAGTGATTACACCACATAGGTCAAAGATATGTTCAGTTTTGTTTAATCACAGCATCAGGAAAAAAAATGTTCTGAGCATATCCTTTTATTCTTGGCAACTAATATAAATTTAGAATTCAAACCAATTAAAATCCTTCCTAGTTGGGAACAAGTATGATGAACAGCTGAACTGGTACCACTGGTATTTACAAGCTGCTTAAGCCATCAGCTTACAATTCTCATATTTAAGAAGTGGAATCCTTTTTAAAATCCCATTGCTGTATTCTTTGAGGCTGATTCTTCCCTCCAGCTTTTAGACTCTGGAACTGCTTCGTTTAAAAAGCTGCTCTTTTGTGATTAAAATGGACATACAGTTCACAATATTCAATTCAGGAAAATTGGAGATATGGTTTTAAGCAAATTTCACTTTTTACATGAAGTGTAGATCTGTGGTGTTTATGGAGCCCTTGGGAATGGGTGAATTGCTGAAACTAAGCAGATATGAAAAACTCTTGTCAGGTTTCAGTGGAAGATTATATCCAATACGTTCCTTGAGGATCAATTAAGAAATACATTTGTTTGGATATAGTATGCATATAATGTCAGATAGACAGTGATCTATTACATTTTAGACAATTGTCATGTCTTCCAAGGCAGTTAAATTACTTATTTACTTATATTTATTAGATTTTTATCCAACCTTTATTACTTTATAAGTAATCTAAGGTGACAAATATACTCCTCCTCTTTTTCCCCATACCCACAATCTTTTGAGATGATGTTGGACTAAGAGAGAGTGAGTGGCCCAAAGTTACCCCAAGGTCTAGGACCACTCAGTGAGGGCAGCTCGGTGCAACCAGCTTACTACCACCAAGTTGCCTCTGCCAATTCACTGCTGCCAAGTCATCACAGGACAATGCAGGACAATTCAACACAGCCAATTTGTTTTTGAGACAACTCACCACAAGCTATCAAAGGGAGAGGTGAGTGGCCAGGCAAGTGAGCGGGTGGGCAGAGCAAAACTGGGCCTTCCCATTTTCACACACACACACACACACTGCCCTCCAGCTGCCCAGGGTGAATTATCCCCATGGTGAATTGACTGTGTTGGGCTGTTCTGCGGTGGTGAGTTGGTAGAGGCAACTTTATGCTGGCAAGCTGCCTGCACTGAATTGCCCCATTCCGAATCACCCAGCTGGGTTTCATGCCTAACCCTGGATTAGAACTCACAGTTCTTGGTTTCCAGCCTGGTGCCTTAACCACTATACTAAATTAACTATACTAAATTAACTCTCTTAAGTTAAAAATAAATTTCAAATTAAATTACATTAAAATCAAATTTCACAGAAATATGTGAACTTTATGAAAAAAGGGGGGTTTTCAATATTTACTGAGGTTTAATATATGCAGAAGTATGCAATTCTCTCCCTATGAGAAAAACAATATTCTGGTTCAAAACAGTCCATGATGGTGACCCTGCTATAATTTTCTTAAATTTGGTATCCTGATGTGCCTGCCCCATATACTGATTACCAGGAATAGGAGTGTTTTTTTTCCTGTTTGCTCCCCCCCCCCATATCCACCCTATAGAATGTTTCCCTTGGGGAAGGATACTTGGTTCCCTGTATTAGCATTTTGGTTCCACATGATGATGTTTCAATTTTCCCAGGCTTTGTTAAAATAGATGTACATGAATATGTTAATATTTTTAAAACCCTATAATGCTGTTACAGAGCTTTTAATGCATTTTATTCCCTATTTATTTATTAGCTGCTTAGAAGCATCACTTTGTAATTTAGTGGTGTTTTTTTTTTAGTTTATATTTTCCAATTGTAATTTTCGTTTTTAAGCTACCTTGGAAATCACATAAGTTTGGAGGAGGCCACTGTGGTAGATATAAATATTAACAGAGCATTTTCAACAGAAGCAGATGGTCCAAGCAATGTCCCTAGATTAGTTTGGAACCTAAACTTTGTTTCCCATTTCTCACTTTGTTTGAAGGCCATCTACTAAAAGAATATAGTAATGAGAGAAATAGCCAGATTTCAAGGTTTGTCCGAGATACCTTACTTTTGGTAAATGTCCAAAAGACAAGGCACTGCTCTTTGATCTTTCCTGCTTTGTGCTTTGTGCCATAATTAAACCATCTGGTTAAAAGAAAACAACCCAGCCTAGATATACTCACATCCTCTTCAGATTTACAGGAATAAAGAACAAGTTCCCATTCCTGAATTTTACATCAGGCCTGTAGTCAGCTAAAAGATTAGGGGAGGCCACTAGAAAAAATAAGGGTGGCAATTTAAGAGGCCTTTTGTAAACTGAACAGCTGTAAATAATTTGAGAAGCACATCTCCCCAGTTGTCTAATGAGATGCTTTCTTTACCTTCAGTTCATATTTATTGTGTTCTCACCCTTCAGGATCAAGAAAAATACTTAACTCTTCCTTTCTATTCTGCATTGGTCAGATGTATTTAGAATTTAATATCCAGTCCTGGGTACCAAACAGGTGAGAGCAGCCAAGATAATACCGTATGTGTTGTGTCCTGAGCCTGCTGAAGCATTCAGCAGGCTCAGAAATGTTGCAAATGGTTCCGGGCAGACCAAAAGCTGCCTGGGACCAGACTGGCTAGTGCCAGCCTTATGCACATGCACAAGGTGTGAAAACAGCTGGATTTCTATTGGTTGACACTGTCCGGGGTTTTGGACACTATTAAAGGCCTGTGGGCCATTTGTTGGTTGCTGGTTGTGAGAAGAGATAATAAAGGAAGCTTGTTCACACAATATGTCTCCGCTTAATGCCTCGACCCTGCAAATATAAAAATATGGATCCTGGGAAGAAAATGTATGAGGAATAATAGGAAATGCCGGATATGTTTACCCTGGAGGAGAGGACATTGCAAGGAGACATGTTTAATATATTTTAGTATCTGAAGGCTGTCATGTTGAAGATGAGGAAGATTTGTTCCAAGTTGTTCCAGAAGATGGGAGAAAAAAAACTAAAAATAAGTGAAATTCAGTAAAAGTGATTCAAAAATGGAATAAGTCTTCACGAGAACTGGAGGAATCTTCCTCATGGAAGCTGGATGCCCATCTGAGATGCTGAAATAACAGATTCACCTCACTGGGTAGGGGACTATACTAGATGATCTCCAAGATCCCTTCCAAGTTATGGTCACATTCTGTTTTAATACACATTTGTACAAGTATCCTCTTCCTGTCATCTCAATATTGTAACTCAGAAAACTACTGTGACTCAGAGTGGTTAGTGATTCAGATTCATTCATTTGTTCATTTATTTTATGGTTTTAATAGTGTACCCAAACAATGTTTTAATTTTTTTGGAAACAGCAATAATAATATATCTGCCCTACTTCAAGATGAAGACCAATAATGTTTAACAGAGTTAATTACCAGAGAAATCAAACTTTAAAATTCACTACCATGAGATGTGATGCTGGTTACCATTTTGGCTGGCTTCAAAAAAGGTTGGATGAATTTATGAAGACCATAGGGATCGCTGGTTATTAGCCAGCTTATCCAGCTGAAGAAGCTTTTTGGACGAGAAGCCAAACCTCTTCAAAGAAAAACAAGAGAGTTCAGTTGCCTCTTGAAAAAGCATCTTTGGGTCAAATGTCTGGAATTGACATTAGATTTATCATTAGGCTTTGCATCTGTACTAATTCAGGATGGCAGGCAGTAGCAGAAGAAGATAAAACAAGGGGGAAACTGAAGAGAAGGATATTGGCATCAACAGCATATGGGGAGAAGGGAGGGTCCACTTCAACCCTGTGCTGGGAGACCTCCTACCTAGATGCAATAAATCAAAGAATTGTTTTGCAGACTGAATTCAGAGACTCTGATGCAACAAAAAGTGACTCACTATCTCTTTATCAGGGAGAAGGCAGTGGGCCACAAGGAATTTTGTGTTTCCTTGTTTAAAACATTGCATGGTGAGACAACTATGCAAACAAAGTCACTGGAGGTACACTTACTGCTCTACATAAAGTGTTGAATATAAAATAACTGCAGTTGGGGGAAGCAGTTTTATCACTTAACACGCTTGTGTTAAGACTTCATAAACTAGGAAATTGAAAAATGAAGTCCATTGTTTCTCAATCTTGGCAACTATAAAATGTTTGGACTTCAACTCTCAACTAACCCCATGCTGGCTGTGGAATTCTGGAAGGTGAAATCCACACTTTTTAAAGTTGCGAAGGCTGAGAAACAAAGATGTAGTCTAAGCAGAAACTGAGCTTAAAAGAGAAGGAGGTTGTTCATATAATTACTCTTCCTATTTTCAATCATTTTTCCCTTCCACAATTTATATATGTATACCAAATCAATCTGCAGTCCTGGCAATTACATGGATAAGTCCAAGCAGTTTTTTTGGCAAGATTTTTATGAAATGTTGCAATGAGTAGTAGGAATAACCTTGAGAAACAGGAAGATGATCCACATCCAAGACAATCCTTGGATAAAAGAAATTTGAGTTAGAGGCAAAAAAGTAATTTGAGAAAGTTTGACAGACTTGACCCTCCCTAGTTCTCATGAAAATAAATGGAGGGAGTAGAAGGATATTCAGACTTTCAAGATTGTTACCTTATAATAGAACTTTATAATAATTGTTATAATAGCAGTATTAGTATTCATAATTTTGGTTTCCTAGCCGGATCTGCCTCAAAGGGCTAACAAATATTTGCCATTGTTCTCTTCCTAGTGCTGAGAGAGAATGACTGGGCCAAAGTCATCCAGCTGGCTTCATTCCTAAGAGAATCAGAACTCATCAACTTCCAGTATCTAGCTTTTAACCACTATGCTGATGTGTCTCTGCACGGCGTATGCCCGTTCTCATTGATACCAGTTGCCAAGTCATTACTATGAATTGGGCATCCATAATTGGGCTTTCAAAAGGTAACATCTTGTATAGCTTCCTCAAAAGTAGGAAATGTGCTTCATTTAAACCCAGAAAATGGACAAACCCACTGGGGAAGCACATGGTGTTATTGCTGAATACAAATTGGAAATGAAGTGGTCAAATCATCTCACATTCTGCTAAGGTTTAGATGTATTTCAAAGGGCACTTGTGGTATAAATGGCATTCCTTCTCTCTCCAGTCTTGCACTGCACAGAAATATCAGAACTCTATCTAAATCCTATTATTCTATCCTATCTGAAGTAGAGCACCCTACTGAGCAGAGGAAATGAAAATATTTTTACCCTTCGTCTATAAACAGTAAAGATTTAGCAAATGTAGATATATGGACTTCATGGCACTTGTTTAATGAGCAAATAGAATCAGGCAAAATAATAAAACACACAAGATGCCTACATTCAATGGAAAATCACAGTCTGACTGAAACAAGATGCATAATGCTAAATTTTGTTCCTTGGGACAACATAAGTCATAAAACAATCTAGAAACACTGCCTATCATAATGTTAGCAGGAACAAATATTGGAGGAGCAAGGAGATATTTGGTTTCAGAATTTCAGAATTTCAACTATCATGTACTAATTATCCTTAAAGATGCTTTTTCTGTCTTTCTTGCTTTTTTAATCCAGTGAATTAAAAAATAGTTCTATTTTTATAGCTAGACTAGAGCTAAGCCTCATAGGTGCTACATACGAATAGAAAACAATTCTTACGTTTATCACTAAATCAACCTTAAGTATTTTTCCTTTAGAAGGGGAACTGCCCTCTCTAAGGGAGCATATGGAATATAGCTAAGCTACCTATTTGACCCTACAAATTAGAGGTGGTCCACTGGTAGTTGTCTGAAATGATTCTGTAAGCCTATTAGAATATTATCTTTAAAAAAAAAAAAAGCAGAACAGAACGTAAGTTTCCTTTCAGGTTCTGATTAGCTCAGAAAAGTTATGTGAAATTATCATTTGACTACAAGCTCCTTTCATCATTATGTATGAGAGTGAGGTGATTTCAGCAATTATGTCCTTCATTTTTAGCCCCAATACTGCCATGATTGTGTACAAACATGGATTTGGTCCGACTTAAACCATGGTAATGTGAATGGCCCAGAGATTTTTATTGAAATTTAGAACCGTTTCCACTTAATTTTAAAGATACTGTATTGCAAGGAGTTATGAAAATCAGACAGCTTTACTACACATGATGTAGTAAAAAAGTATGAATTAATTTAAGACAAGATGACAGTTGCTTTTATGCAATCTAAAAAATTATTTGTGACAAATGTATTCTTTAAAGTAGTATTTAGAGAGCATATAACTTATTCCTTCCTTCCTAACTCATTCACCTACAAAATTCTGCATTATTCATTTTAAAGCCTAAAACTATTTAAATAAAATGAATTAATTTAAGAATGCAAGTCAGTTAAATGAAAGCAGAATATTTTTGCTGAAACATTTTTAAAAACTGCAGCTACCAATTTTCCTTTTAGTCTTCTTTATTGTTATATATGCATATGATCTCAATCTTTGGAAAATAACATTTCTCTGGAAAAATATCAGTACAATAATAAAAACTTTAAAGCTTATCACCAAATAAGCTAAAAGTAACTCTAGAAAGGAGCAGGACTCTATAGGGTTTTAATCACACATGCACAAGGGAAAAGCTGGCAGATAGGATAGGGTACCCTAAGTTACATCTACCGGTAATAAGTACATAGTGAACAGTGTTCAGCAAAGAAACAAAACCCCATAATTGCTCAGATTCAATTCACCAACCTTTCTTGTGGTCTCCTTCTGCCTGGGCATCCTATTCTCTGTTACTTAATTCTGTTCTAGACTAACCATATTCAGCATCTTGTTAAACAAATTGTGTCTAAAATCCTGAGCAGTGGCTAAACTGAGTTCTGATTTGCTTCTACCAATAAGCCAAAGTTTAGCCCTATGATCAACTTATGGAATATAGCAAAATCTTCCAAATAATTGTGTCAGAAGAAGAGGGGTATCTGAAGGAAGAGCATAGGAATCTGGGGAACGTTAGTTGAAACTTACTACATAAACAAAGTCAGGTATCCTCTATCTACCTGTCCACACAATAAACCAGGGTTAAGAAAAAAAGGAAGATGCAGGCAAAGTTTAATATTGCCTGCCTTTCTCTCCGAAAATGTTTGCTCTAATCCTTTTTTTTTAACATTGGCATATTTGAAACATTTCCCTTAAAACCTTTGTCTAAATCAGTTATTTACTTAGGCCTCCTCTACTTTCCAAATTCCTAACCCACTCCCTCTTCCCTTCCCATTTAGTCAGAAAGTCTGTTTTTGTGTTCCTCTGGAGATGTTTCAAGGCCAAAGAATAAGCCTTTTATTTGACACCCACACAAAGCAAGGAAATTTTCTTTCCATTTTAAAAAAGAATGTTATAATTGGCAGAATTAAAATAGACTTCCCCTAATTTTTCTTATTCTTTAAAATTATTTAAGGTACCAATTAAGATACCAATTATTGAGTTTTAATAGGGCAAGAAGCAAGCAATATATACACAAACCTGAAATAATGGCTATTTTCCCACGTCATTTAAACTACAATAAAGCAAATTTGTGCATAGATAGGATTTGTTTCCATTTCACAGCTCCCTACGATAAACTAACTAAACTCACTTAGCAATACCCCCCCCATTTTTTCAAACTCTCTTACCCACCCACAAATTCTGCTACAAAAACTTAAAGACCTAAATGATAGATTTGTGATGACTTAATTTTCCACAGAATAATAATGCTGGATAGGCTCATTCAGGCCTCCTGCTATATTTAGGTCCAAAATTAATATATCTCCAATATATGATTGTCCAGTTTCTTCTTGATTATATCCAAATTAAAGACTTCTCTGCACAATTAGCCTCAATGCCAAACTGCTAGGATTTTTTTTCTTCTCTTAGTTAAAATCGGTCTTCCTATAACTTAAAACCATAATTCTATGGTTTTTGTTTCCTGAAACAACAGAGAAGATGGCATCCATTCAGTTATTTGAAGTTTATTTGAAACACCCAGAATCATGAGCTTATCAACCTTTGCCTAACCACATACTTTCAGTTTGATGGACAAATATATCAACTAATCAAAGATACACCCATGGAATCACCGCTTTCAGGACTAATAGCAGAGACCACTTAGAATCTATAGCACTCTCATACATACATCCTAAAGTATGGATCTGGTGTATAGACAACATTCTTAACATAAGAAAAAAGTACCAACTACAGAACACACATGAATCTACCACCGACATCTTCAAAGGAATAAAATTCACAAAGGAAGGAGAAAACAACAACATATTACCCTTCCTGGATATTCTCATCAACAGAAGCAGTTATGACAAATTAGCAACATGTCTATGTAAAACCACCCACACCGATCAACTGCTCCACTACCAAAATAACCACCCAACCTCCCACAAGAGAATTTGTGTAAGAATATGTTCAAACAAGTATATACTGCAGCAACCCTGAACATCAGAAAAATTAACAGATTGTCTGTATATCTTCCAATAAAATGGGCATCCAAGCAACTTCATTGAAAGTGCCTCACCACTCAATCCAATATAGCACAACCAACACAAGCTGTGAAAAGAATAACACTGCCATACATCAAAAACATCTCAGAAAACACCAACAATTACATCACATGACATCACTTATTACACAAACCAACTAAAGCCTTCCAAAGTTTCCTAACCAAACCAAAAGACTCAGCAGCTCCAGAAGAAGAAAAGATAGGAGTAATTTACAACATATAGTTGTAAGGATTGCAACAGCCACTGTGTAGGACAAATAGACAGAAGACTACCGGTAGCAGACTGCATCCATGAACACCAAATAACAGTCAGAAGACATGATGAAAACTCATTAATTTTATAACATAAGGACAGACTAAACTAGTTTCAACTGGGTAACTAAGTAACCTAAACCAAGCCAGGTTCAAAAACTAAGCTTCCTGGACCAAGCCAAGCCCCCAAAATCTGACACTCTGACAAATCGGCCATCCATAGGCACACAGACCTCTATATACCATTCAATCAAAAAGCCAAAATGGAAACAAAAAGAGCAAAATACTTCCTCACCAACCATCAACACCCAGATGAACAGAGAGCAACATCAAAATTAACATTAAACCAACAATCAAGAAGCAAACAATATCCCAGTCAAGGAACTATCAACTCAGACAAAGAAGCTAATATAATCAACAATCCAGTCAAGGAACCACCAAAACCACTCCTACCAATACTGACAGAGCAAGCCGTTAACATATAAAATGAGAACAAAGTCCTTATTAGTGCTGAAGATGTTATCTAGTTTGGTAATGAAACGCCTGCAAGAAAACAACCAAGATCAGAAAGCACCAAGGATTTCATAGTATTTGAAAGTGTTTGTTCAGCATTGCCATGTGTCTTCATCATTCACACGTGAATGAAGTACACAACACTGGCGACAAGGATGGGATCCTTTGCAAGCCGGAACAAAAGAGCTGAGGACTTACCCAGGAAGTCCTGAAGACGGGAAGACGGCATCTGAATCAGCATCCCAGCCTGCCAGTACAGTGTCGCTGGAAGTTGAGCTCGGCTAAAGGACCCTTTCCCCAACAGCAGCTTGTAAAGGAAGTGAGTGGTGAAGGTCGTAAAGATTACAATGTCGAAGACTGGCCGATTGACTGATTTTGATGTCTCCCACCCAGAGAGATGGAATTCCTACATAGCACGGGTGGAGAATTACTTCCGAGTAAATCAGATTAGAGAAGATGGCCTGAAGGCAGCAACTCTTTTGTGTGCCTGTGTACAAGAAGTTTTGACATTGCAGAAAATCTGGTAGCCCCTACACCTCTGGAGTCAGTAACCTATGCTGACTTGAAGAAAATGTTGAAGGAACATTTCCAGATGAAGTTATCCGTCATTGCTTGGAGGCACACATTCAAGCAGAGAGACCAGAGGCCGGGTGAATCTGCTGCAGACTTTATTGCAGCCTTAAGGCAAGCAGCCAGTCCTTGTGAGTTCAAGGATCTGGAAGAGAGGCTGCGAGATCATTTTGTCTGTGGCTTAAGAAGCAGAGACTTACAACAAAAGATTTTTTGCAAAAGAAGATGTCTCCTTTCAAGATGCGTTGTGAGAGGTGGCAACCGAGGAAGCAGCAGATGGGGCTGTGAAGGCCTTGTGCCTCGCCAGGAATCCTCCAGACACAGCTACCGTCCATCAGGAGGGTGCTCGAGAAGGATCAGAAGTGGATCCTGAAGAGGAGGTCAACAGACTTCATCAGCCAGCTGAGAGGAGGCAGAAAGGACGTCCGGTCAAGGCCCCAGTGTCGCTTCAATGGTTCGGGTGCGGAGGACGCCACAAGCGAGCTGACTGCAGGTTTTGCTCTGCCATTTGCAGGGCGTGTGGCAGGCAGGGCCACATTGCATTCATCTGTTTGGATTGCTAGAAGATTCAACCTCGGGAAGAATTGCTTCAGAAAGGTACCAGGGTCCCCAGCCAAAACAGGGTGGGTTTCTGCGCATCGCGCAGGAGTATTCTAACAACATGGACACACAAGCCCCTTAAGAAGAAACTTTCTATTAACGTAAGGTTGCAAGGGGTTCCCTTACTGATGGAGTTGGACACAGGGTCTGCTCTTTCCATTGTTTCAATTAATACCTTTAAAAAGATTTGCAGCAGTAGTGGCCTTCGAGTTAAACTCAGGCCATCGAATCTAATACTTACTGATTTTCAAAATTCTATGGTGTGTGCTAAGGGGCAGGCCACCCTTAGGATACAGTATAAGGATTTTGAAGGTTCCCTAGATGTGGTGGTTGTTGGGGGTGAACATACGAGTCTTATTGGACTTGATTGGTTCAAGGCTCTGGGAATCCAGGTAACTGGGCTGCACAGCTTGCAAACGCCGGGCCTTGCAGAGGTTTGCAAGGAGTTTGCAGATGTGTTTAGTTCAGAGCTAGGATCCTATAAGAGGTCTCCCATTTCGCTATGGTTAGACCCAACCATCATGCCCATCAGGGTTAAGCCTAGGAGGGTACCTTTTGCCCTCAAAGATAAGATTGATGCTGAGCTGGACAAATTGCTCCAGCAAGGCATTCTAGAACCTGTGGATTCAAGTCCATGGGAAACCCCCATAGCAACGCCTCTAAAGGCTAATGGGGACATATGTATATGTGCAGACTATAAATGCACACTGAATAAGGTGCTGCAACAGCACGCTTATCCAGTGCCTGTGGTAAGTCACATTCTGGCCTCCCTCAAGAGGGGGCGCATTTTTGTGAAGCTTGACCTGGCATAGGCCTATTAACAGCTACCTGTTGATGAGGCAGCTGCAGAGGCCCAGACTATTGTAACTCATAGGGGGCCTTCAAGGTCAAGAGACTGCAATTTGGGGTAAATGTAGCCCCTGGCATATTCCAAAATGTCATGGAGAGCACACTTTGAGGTATTAAGCAGGCCTTAAACTAAAGAAGGATAAATGTAAGATAGGAGTCACTTCTACTGACTTCTTAGGATTCAGGATTGATGCTCAAGGCTTTCATCCTGCTGAAACTAAACTGCATGCTATCCAGCAGGCCCCAAGCCCTAAGTCTAAGAGTGAGCTGCAAGCCTTCTTGGGGCTATTAAACTTTTACCATGCATTTCTCCAACATAAAGCTGCAGTGGCAGAGCCGTTATACAGGCTCTTAGACAAGCAGGCTCTTTGGCAGAGGACTAAAGTCCATGACAAGAGTTTCAATGAGGTTAAGGCCTTGCTTACTTCTAATGCTGTTTTAGCACATTTCAATGAGCAACTGCCTGTTTCCATTGCATACGATGCATCTCCTTATGGAGTGGGAGCTGTACTCAGCCATCTGAAGGCTGATGGGACACAAGTCCCTGTGGGCTATTACTCAAGGACTCTGTCTTCTGCAGAGAGAAATTACGCTCAAATTGACAGAGAAGCCTTGGCCATAGTGGCTGGCATTAAGAAATTTCATGATTTCTTATATGGCCGCCATTTCACAGTCTATACTAACCATAAGCCTCTACTGGGTTTGTTTACCACTAACAAACAGACCCCACATATCATTTCTCCTCGTATGCTGAGATGGTTCATTTTCCTGTCAGCATATGACTATACATTATTTCACAAACCAGGAAAAGAAATGGGCCATGCCGATGGCCTGAGCAGATTACCCCTGAACCAATTAGAGCCAGATCCTGCTCCAGCCACTAATATTCTGTCCATTCAGGAGTTGCCTGAGTCTCCCCTCAATGCTAGGGACATGGCTGCTGAAACTGCCACTCATCACATGCTTACACGCATGCTGACATGGGTGTTGTCAGGATGGGCTGACAAGTGCCCTGATACTGAGTTCCAAAGCTTCTGGCACAAGAAGCATGAGTTTTCCACTTTCAAGGGTTGCCTGTTATGGGGCAGCCGGGTAGTGATTCCAGCCTCATTGAGGTCTAGAATCTTGATCTCTCTGCATGAGGGACATCCTGGTATAGTCAGGATGAAAGCGCTTGCGTACAGCCTGGGCTCGAGAAAGCCATTGAGGCTTGAGAAAGCCTGGCCTGGGCTTGAGAAAGCCATCGAGGCACAGGTGCACAGGTGCCAAGTGTGCCAACAGTCATGGCCTGAAATGCCTCAGGCCCCAGTACATAGGTGGAGGAAACTCAAATACCATGTTCTAGGATGCATATAGATTGTGCTGGGCCCTTTCAGGGGCAATTCTTCCTGGTTGTTGTTGATAGCTATTCCAAGTGGCTAGAGGTTGTTCCTGTTTCCTCCACTACTGCTGCCAGGACCATCCAGGTGTTGAGAGGAATTTTTGCATCACACGGTCTTCCAGATGTGCTGGTTTCAGATAATGGCTCTCAATTTATGTCTTCTGAGTCCCAGGCTTTTCTTCAGGCCATCCTCATCCAGCATGCACCATCGGCTCTCTTCCATCCATCCTCCAATGGACTGGCAGAGAGAATGGTGCGCACCACCAAAGATGCCCTCAAGAAACTGACTTACGGTAATTGGCATCACAGGTTAGCAGATTTCCTTCTTGCACACCACACCACACCATGCACAGCCACAGGGAAGAGCCCTGCTGAACTCCACTGGGGTTGCTGCCTCATCACTAAACTGGACAGGCTGCACCCTGACTGGGTGGCTTCACAGGTGTCACAACCACGGGCACCTAGGAGACTCCAGGTGGGCGATCCAGTTTGGGCAAGAAACTATGGGCCTGGACATCTCTGGGTCACAGCTGTGGTCTGCAAGGTCTCGGGGCCGTTGTCATACTATGTTGCCTTGGGTGATGGTCGCGTTCTTCACAGACATATAGACCAACTGTGTTGGAGACTGGACTTGCACCCTTCTGCTCCTGACTCTGCTCTGGGGGGGGAGGAGGACCATAATATGCATTCTGGGTCAGGTTCCCAGGAGTAACAGGCCCTCACCAGCTGCTACTGAGGCTGTTTGGGATTCATCCCAAGGTTCCGCAAGTGCTCCTAACAGGAATTCACTGGATAGGGGGTCATCCCATACATCCATAATCACTCCAGACAGGGAGTCACACTGGTGGTATCCATAGTATTTATATATGTCAGATAGTGCTCCAGACAGGGAGACTGACCGGGGGTATCCACACAAATCACAAGCAGCAAGAGAAAAAGAATTCCATCAGGGGCGCTTGCCAAATTCCGCAATTGCTTCCAAAAGGAGGTCACCAGCAAGGGGGGTTGCCAAGGAGGCGACTCCTGACTCTGGCACCTTGGGCACGTGCTTGGGGGCCACAGAGTACTGGGGCACTTCCACTACCCAGCCCTCTCCATCTGCTGGCCTTGGGCTCAAGGGACAGTGTTCCCAAGAGGGGTCCATTGTGGACTCGGGGACTTCCACCCCTCCAAGGTATCCTGGCTTGGACTTAGAGGGTCCAGCCAGCGAGCAGCTGGGTGGGTCAACCAGGTATTTGGGGCAGCAAAGTCCTGGCCTGCCTAGCTTGGTAGGCGAGCAGGTAGGCCAGGCACCCTCACCAGGGTCACCTGGGGATTTAGGGCAGCAACGCCCTGGCCCGCCTAGCCTGGTAGGTGAGCAGGTGGGCCAGGCAATCTCTCCGGGCCTTAGAAGGTCACAGCGGGCCAAGTGCCCACCCAAACATCTGAGAAACTTTGTGAAATTGCTGTCAAATCATGAGGGTCCTGTTCATGAGGCCCCTGAATAACGGGAGTAACTCGTGGGTAGATTATTTTGTATTTTTTTAAAAAATTTTGGATACATTTATTGTATTAATCAATATTGAAGAGGGTTTGCCTGAGGACAGACTCAAGTAGTCCACACTCCTTGTATTTGAATAATGCAACTGTATGCCACTCTTCCCAGTGCATGACGTACATGAGTGTATGCGAAGTATGTTCTATCTAGGGGGGAGGGGGTTGTGTCCTGAGCCTGCAAAAGCAGGCTCGGGATGTTGCATTGGTCCCGGGCATTCCAAAAGCTGCCTGGGGACCAGACAGAGCGGTGCCGGCCTTGTGCACATGTGCAAGGCGCGAAAATGCTCTGTTCCTATTGGCTGACACTGTCCGGGTTTCTGGACATATAAAAAGGCCTGCGTGCCTTTTGCTTTTTCTTGGTTGTTGTAGAAGGAGAATAATGTGTTTGTTCAGCATCGCCCTGTGTCTTCATCATTTGCACGCGAACGAAGTACACAACAGGTATGAAAAACCAGCTTGATGACTTTGGGCCAGCCACAGTCACTCAGCCCAACTCAACTCACAGGGTGGCTGTTGTGGGGGAAATAGGAAAAGGAAGGAGCACTAGGTTTGTTCATCATTTAAGTTATTTATAAAAACAATAAAGATGGGAAATAAATACATAAATAAATAATAAATATGCACAACTAGGCTCATGTATTTATTGCTCATATACATTGGTAATTTGTAGCTTATAAATAAATTGGGTATACATAGGCAATCTGGTGCACCCCAGATATTTTGAATTATAGCTTTCTTAAATCTTCGATATCATCATGCTAGTTGGGGCTGGTGGAAACAGACTGAAAAAAAATATCCAGAGGTTACAGTTATTGGATTATCTATTCTTGGGCTGGGAACTAGAATGTAGTAACATTAGGTCATTTCTCATCTACTGTATATAAAGCTGTTTCAGTGCTATAGTTTAATCCAAATTATTTGGTTCCTGGAAATTTCTTCTTTCATACTCCCATCATCACCTTTTCTCTCAACTATCCTGAATAATCCTATTTTTTTGAAAAATGTAAGTAGTTTAGCTTTATTTTCTGTTTTGTTTGCTAGTAACATTCAGATGAAAGTAAAAAGATACCAAATGAACAAAGATATTTTCTTTTTGCAACAACAAAAGACTGAGGGAAATCAATTTGTTTCAACCAGGTTTTTTGTTTTCTTATTTTTGTTTTATAAACCTTTGACAGAGTATTCTGGCTGCAGAAGTATGGTTTTGCAGAATTTAATTATCCTCTTCTTTATGGACTGCTCAGAGAAATATACTGCAACTGAAAAGTAGATTGTGAGTAATATTCCAATAACCGAATTTTCTGATTAATGAAATTATTTATGTACCTGTCTGCTACTGCCCTCTGATGGACAGTAGTTCTCCATTAGAGAGATTGAGACAGGCCCCAAATATCTGTCATAACAAATTGCTTTGATATTTTCTATTCCCCAAGATACCACCATGTTGCTTAACAGTATTTCACAGAGGCATTCCTCATTCCAGAATTATGAGTATGGGTTCCCTTTTATGGAGTTATTATGAAAAATAACAATCTTTCCAGAACTTTAGTCAAATAATACCAAATATTGTTAAAAGAAGCAAGAGAGAGGGACAACTGTAGCTTGAAGTTAAGAACTTTCTCAATTATAACAAGCAGTGCTACTCTGTATTCAGTAAGCACAACAATTGCTCTACTTGTAAAAAGAAAATTCACAAGCTTGCTCAACAGATTGAAGATTGTTCCAAAATCAAAGGAAACAATACAATAACAACAGTAATAAATTGCATCTTCTTAATTCTTGAGGGAGGAAAGGAAATTCTCACTGGTACATTTTAACATTCAGTCAACTTTGTTCAACAATTTCCAGATTTGTTTCACAAACAAGACTAGTTATTTGCCTTACAGAAATGCCTAGGACCTATCCTTCATCTTGCTAGTGCAAGGTACATTTGTAAATCAAGAGAGAAATATTCCCTTAGACATCAGAAAATCAGCTTATCACCATTCTGAATTTATCAAGAGAAATCCACCATATGGCTTTTTAAGCCATTGACAAATTCAATACCATTCATGCTTTCCAAGTGGCCATCAATATCAGCCTCATCAAAAATCACTTAAAACCAAATTTATATATACAGCTTTGAATACTGTCATTATGGATTACAGGTAGTTTGTTAGCATTGGAAAAAGCTACTATTCCAAACTATATTGCTGAATCTGGATCTTGCCAACTCCTTAGGGCTACAAAAGACTGGGCATGTATTAACCAAAATCAATATTTTTTTTCACTATTGTACTCGGATCAAAGAACAAATTGTTCATTGCTGGCTGATGTTGAAAGTATACAATATATGAAATAACATGAGAACAATTTTGATTTCCAAGTAAGTTCTTCCTTATGGAATTCCTCGTAGTTTCTTAATCCTTTCTAGTCTCACTCCATTGATTATGAGACATGTAGAAACACAACCATTTTAACAATAATACCACTGGAGCTGCCTGTGGTATTTAAAAAAAAAAAACTCCCATGGACTGTAAGTCTGACATGCAGGAAAGCCTTCAGCCTGCAAACTCTTTTTATAAATTAGATAAAAGAATGTAGAAAACAGATGCTCCTCCACAGAAACAGCCAAGGCCTTCTAATATCTTGACAACTTGTTAATCAACAAACATATGGAACCATTTTAAAAAAAACAAACCATCCAAACCACTCAGTTTATATGGCACTTTTCAATGAAGGCAATTTACAGATTTAGCAATGGGAAGGAATAATGTAATAGTTTTTATATAAAGTACTCATTAACTACACATCAAGCACAGGCTTCTTCAATCTGGATCTCTCCAGATGTGCTAGGACTCAATTAAATTTCTGTACTGCAATATCCAATTAAGCTGCTGGAGTATCCAATGTGATAACTTGCAAGTTTTGTTACATCATAGTTTCTTGCTGTATTCAATTTTGAAAACTCTGAATTAATCTCTGACTATAATGAGGACAAAACTTCAAGATTAAGTGAGGTAACCTGTTTTACCTCAATTTATAAAACATATATTAAATTATAATTGATTTTGCAAAATACTTGTAAAGATTACTTATTGATGTTATAGTCTCTGAAGCACTTATCTTAATTTTGGTTTGTTAAAGTAACTAAGTGTCAGGCCTAAGAAACCAGACAATGAGATCTAATCAAATTCAGTCCTTTATTTGCTTTATTTGGACAGAATCTTGCAAACTGAAGCTATAGCCTGTGAGCCGCTCCGAGTCTTCGGAGAGGAGCGGCATATAAGTCCGAACAAAATAAATAAATAAATAAAATAATATATTAAATACCGGTATATCCTAAAGAATTATAGGTTCAGCTACTCTGAACCTCTTCTATCTACCCACCTAGCTTAGGACTGTGTGCTGTCTTAATCAAGGTCTCTTTCTGTACTGCCAAAAGTCTCCTCAATTGTTTCTCAATAGCTCCATCAGACCAATTTGGGTTCCAAACTGCCTCAGCTTCAGAAGAATGGCCCTCTGGTTTATTTCAAGCTTAGAAATCAGTGGTACTATATAGTAAGAACCTATGGATAGAATCATCAGACTTGCTAAAGCATCCAGAAGGAATCCAAGTAATCTGAAGCAACAGTGACCGACAGAGTGTTTAAACTAGCAAAATTGCCCATTACCTTTCATTCTGATTAAACAAATTTCAGCTATCCAAGGTAAGTACATATGAGTGTATTTTGATATCTAATACTTCATACGTTTGAACTCACTATAATTTATCTCTGTTATACTATAAAAGGAAGAAACATACAAAGTCATGTTCTCCAGATGGCATACTCTAGATATGTTTAATCATGATTTCTATCATTCCCTTCTAATAATTGTGTCACCTATATTGATTGGAGGTGTAATTCAATACATCTGGAATGTGTCTGGTTGGTGAAGACAAAGCTAAATGTACACACTAAAACTTTTACTTTTTTGTAAATATATTGCTTTTTTTCTCCTGTGATCCTATATAAAAATATTGTTCTTCCATTCTGTTCCTAACCTATGCATATCAATTAGAAACTGAAGCTGCAAATCCTATATAACAGGCATTAGAAACACTACAATTTATTTCCAACTAAATATGTATGAATACTTATTAGGTATTGAACAGTAAATTATAAATTACGAAAGTTAATTGGAAGCAGCAGAGTTCTATAGTAAGCAAGATCAGAACTGTACCATAAAATTTATAATGATTTTTTAAAAAACAAACAAACCACAGGATGTAATGGAATATTGTTTAGAGAGAGTACATTTCAGAGTAGCAAGACACAGTGCAATCTAGATAAGGGCTTCCCCCTAACTGTTACTATAGTTTTATGGTGCAAGTAGTCTTCTGTAGTTTGGCAAAATTTCTGTCTATAGGCGAGGAACAATAAAGGAAACTGCTTTCTTAGATTTTGGAGCCTGATCCAGATTAGATATTCAGGTAGTTTGATCCTAAAAAAGAGAAAATTTTAAAAATGGAACAGAAGGGACAGAAAAGGGGGAAAGGGAAAGGGCAGGGGAGGAAGGCAAATTTATTTTCTATCATTGTGGAGACTAATGTACAATTACCAGTTTGGTCTGGTGATTAAGGCACCTCACTGAAAAGTGTGAGACTGTGAATTTAAGTCCTGATTTAGCTATGAAAGCCAACTGGGTGAAAAAAGAAAAGATAAAAAAGATAAAAAGATAAGATAAATATTTTAAAAGATAAGACAATGAAAAGATAAGAAAAGATAAATAAATAAAAAAGTTAAAAAGAAATAATCAGAAAATAAAAAATAAAAATAAGATAAAAAATAGGATACAAAAAATAAGAAAGTGAAAAGATAAGGAAAAATAAGGTAAGACAATAGAAAGATAAGAAGATAAAGAAGAAGAAACAAAGAACATAAAATGACATGATAAGAAAAAAATTAGAAATTAACAAGATAAAAAGAATAAAATTAAAAAGATAAAAAAGGATCAAAATGATAAGAAAAGATAAGAAAATAAAAAGCTAAGATAAGAAAAGATAAGGAAAAAATAAGAAATTTAAAAAAGATAAAATATAAGAAGCTAAAAATATAAGATATAAAAAGATGATAAAGATAAGAAAAGATTAAAAAAATAAAAAGATAAAATTGGTAAAACTGATAAGAATGTAATTGTAATTCTTTTGATTGAAACAAGTGTTCTTTGCCAACCAAAGTTTATAATTGTGTTTTTTATGGCATTTAACCCGTTTGACTACATTTAGACGAAAATAGAAACAAGCACTTATGATCTCTGATGATTGTGGTGGAATGAGGAAGAAAGTGGGAATACCCAGTTAGCTAGATCCAAATGTGGTCAGAGGAATAATGGATATTGCTTTACTTGGCACACAAAAGTCAAGGAAAAACTTGGATTTGCAGAGTTCAATAAGGCATAGCTGTGTATCTGTGGTTTAGGGGACACATTTTATTGGCTGAGTTCAAACAACACTAAACCATAAATCATGGATTAGAAATCACCAATGTCTAGATTTATAATGCACATAAAGCAAAACTAAGCAGAGTATTATGTTTAGCATGCTGTATAGGTGACTTAAAGAAGGCAAGGGGCGCGGACCAGAGGCAACTGGAGAAAGCTCCGAGATGGGGCTTCTTCTTTTCGGCAAAACTCCGGTCCGACGGGAGTGCGAGGCACCGGGAAGGAAGACGCAAGAGTAGGAGACCCGCAGCCGGACCCAGCGAGGCGGAATTCACCGCCAAGGGACCGGGGAAGGCCGCGGACGGGGCCGAAGAAGCCGGCGGTGGCCAGCCAGCCGACAGACCAGAAAAAGAGGCCGCGCTGCCGAGCTGCTAAAGAGACCCGGCCAGAGCGGAGAGAGGACGGAGGAAGATGCCGGCGACAACAGCAGCGGCCACCGGGAGGGTCTGCAGACCGGGAGATGGCCCCCGGACAAGCCGACGGGGGAGAAGAAAGCCGGAAAAGCGAAAGTGAGAGCCAGACGCCGAGAACAAAGGGAGACGCGAACGGAGCCGACTGGAAGGCAGAAAGCGGCAAAGAAGCAGACGGCGGGGGAAGGCTCAAGCAGAGGGACTGGTGAGTGCTATCCCACGCACTGCGCCCTAGACCCACCAGAAAGGGAGCCCCAGGGACTCAGAAGAGGGCAGGAATTACCTGGGAAGAAGGTGGGAGGAAGAAGAAAGCTTGAAGGCACCCTGGAGTGTTATAAAGAGAGGCAGAAGGGATCTACAAACACAGGCTGCCAGAAGACAGGAGAAAGTGACCTGGGCAAAAAAGCAGAGAAAGAGGGGCAAGAAAGAGCCAGAAAAGAACAAAGAGAAGGAACAGGCTGGCAGAGGGGAGTGAAGAGGAAGCCAAGGCAAAGGCACTGAATAGGCTCCCTGAACACAAAACTGCCTGTCTATAGGCTCTTACCCCTACACTGCCTAAACCCTGAAGCCCTCCCCTGGAAAGGCTAGACTACTGGATCATCACCAGATCACAACCTAAGGTCCAGTCTGGTCCAATTTGGAAACCAAAACAGTGCCAAGACAACAGGAAGATAACCTCAAGATGGCCTTCAAACAGACCAAACTGACAGAAACGATGGGAGTTGTATCCTCCCATGCCCAGCCTACTAAACCATCAGGAAGCACCCTACCCACCCCCACACCCTCCCATCCAACAGCAGATCCCCAGACCCACCAATGCACACAAGCCAGCCCAACAGCACACATATTACAAGACTTAAAAGAGGTAATAGGGATGCTGGTAGTGAGGATGGATGGGATGGAAAAAAAGATGGAGGAAAATTGCAAAGAATTAAAACAAATGCTGAGGGACCAGGGTAGGGAGCTGGAGAGAAAGTGGGAGGAGCAGCACAGGGCGATGACCGCAGACCTGGTCCAAATGAAGGAGGCGATGCAAGCACACTACAAGGACATAAGGGAGGAAATGGAGAAAAACTTCCAGGAGATCAGAGAGAAGGTGGACAAGCAGATGGAAGAAAGGGAGAACCATTTAGAGGGACAGATAGCAGAACTGAAAGGGGTGGCTCAAGACCAGTCCACCATGATGCAATACTGGCAGATGGCATCTGCGATCAGGTTTAGAGGCTGGAGAGAGGAGCCAAACGAAGCCCAAGGAGACCTGCTTGGAACCTTTGTAGAGGCCCTGGCAACATTTCTGGGAAAGAGCACCACAGAGATCGTTGGGCAATTCGACAGAATATACAGAGTGGGCGCATGGAAGGCAACAGACAGGAGTCGGCCAAGGGACGTGGTTATCCATTTTATGACGCAGGGATTCCGGAATCTCATCTCAGCCACATCTTACAACAAGAGATTATAAATAGAAGGGCAGGAAGTGAAAGTACTGAAAGAGATCCCCCCAACGATGCTGCGAGACAGAAAGGACTACAAATTTTTGGTTGACGAACTGAGATCACGCGCCATGAGATTTCGATGGGAAGCCCCAACGGGGATGTCACTTTTCTATAAGAATAGAAGATGCTACCTGACCTCGGTCCAGAAAGCCAGAGAATTTCTTGCAAAGGAATTGACGGCAGGTGGGCCTCAACACAACATGAGAGAAGCAGCAGAAGGGCCACTGGGACACGGAAGGGACCGAGAACAACGAGCAAACCACCCAGAAATACAGACCGACGCAGCAGCAAGAGAAAGGAAAGGACCAACTAGAGACACGACGACACAGAGAACAGAAAGCAACAACAACAAGGAAACAGGACAGACGGCAGATAGCAGAATACTAAGATCCACTACCAAACGCATGGAGCAGCAAAGCACGACCCCTCTACACAACATGAGCACCAACCTGGATACCATGGGAACGAGACCAAAGAAGATCACAAGAGATGGAACAGAAACGGTCTTGCAAGAGTATTCTGAAACCGACAATGGCAACTAATTACTTGACATGGAACGTTAACGGACTAAATTCCCCACAGAAAAGGAGAAAGATATTTCATTATCTGTTTCAAGGTAGAAATGACATAATTTGCCTACAAGAAACACACATCAGAGCAGCGGACCAGAAATACTTAATCAACAACAGACTAGGTACACATTTTGTTGCAGCGGCGCCACGAAAGAAGAATGGGATTGTTATATACGTGAGGAAACATGTAATAGCCAAGCTAATAGAGTCAGACTCCCAGGGTAGATACCTAGCAATCGAAGTGACACAGGATGACAAGAAAATTCTAGTGATGGGCATATATGCACCAAATCAACAACAAGGAAAATTCTACAAGAAGATACACAAGAAGTTAACATAACTCAACTACAAATCATGTATTATTCTGGGAGATTGGAATGGGGTCATAGAGACTGCCCTAGACAAGAAGAAAACAAAACCTAACCCACAGAAGCACTCCAAGCTGCCTAAATATTTCTTCGACATGAAGGAAGACCTTGTACTGACAGACGTCTGGAGGGAACGGCACGGCAAAGAGCAAGAATTCACCTTTTTCTCCTACAGACATCAGTCATTCTCCAGAATTGACTTTATATTAACATCAAGCGACCTGTTAGTTTGTCTAAACGCGGTGAAAATCCTGCCCAAAGTGCTAACAGATCACAATCCGGTGAAGATGGAACTAAGACACGGCGTGAGACAGAAGAGATCCTGGAGAATTAATGAAAACCTGTTTAGACATGGAGAAAAGGTAGCAGAATGCAAAACTGCTATGAAGGAATTCTTCAGCATAAATATGAACAACGAAACACCGATAGAAATGATCTGGGACACCAGCAAGGCGTACATGCGTGGGATTCTTATGGACATGAATAAAAGGCACCGCCGCCAACAAGAACGAAAAAGAAAAGAGCTAGAAGAGGAGATAAGCAAGAAAGAGAGGCTATTAATAAAAAGATCAGAAGACAAAATCACCAAAGAAGGAATTAAGATCTTAAGAAAGCAGTTTGACATGTTGATGGCAGACCAAGTTGCGAGGAACATACAATATGCAAAACACAAGACATTCTGCAAGGCCAACAAACCGGGTCGATGGCTGGCCTACATCCTAAGAAAGAAACAGAAATCCCACATAATTGAAAAGATAGAATATAAAGGCAAGGAGGAATTTTGACAAGTAACCATTAAGAAAGCCTTCACAGAATTCTACTCGAAGCTATACGCCGAGGAGAAGACACAGGACAAAGAGACAGAAATTTTTCTACAAAACGAAAAGATACAGGCAATCACCGATACACAGAGAGAGGCCCTGAATGCCGCAATCACAAAGGAGGAAATACGCTCAGCGATCAAACAGCTGAAACCAGGAAAATCGCCAGGGATGGATGGGATAACAGCGACTTATTACAAGTGTCTCCAGGAAGAGATGTTAGAACCCCTTAGACAGCTATTTGTCAATATACAAGAAGGAGGCCAAGTTCCACCATCCTGGAAAACAGCCTATATTTCATTAATCCCCAAGGAGGGGAAAGATACTACACAACCCGCAAACTACAGACCCATCTCACTACTTAACACAAACTACAAAATATTCACAAAAATTCTGGCTGATAGACTAATGACTGTACTACGAAAAACAATACACCTGGATCAAAGGGAATTTATACAAGGACGCCAGATGAAAACCAATGTGAGACAGCTGTTGAACATAATAGAGTACTTGGACAGGCACAAACAGGTACCAGCCGCCCTTATGTTTGTGGACGCAGAAAAAGCCTTCAACAGACTGAATTGGCCATTCTTGACGAACCTGATCCAGAAGATGAAAATGGGAGCACAGTTTCTAAACTCCATAAGGGCAATTTACCAGAAACAAACAGGCCAGATCATTGTGAACGGAGACCTAACAGACCCATTCAACATAGAGAGAGGCACGAGACAGGGGTGCCCGCTATCACCCCTGCTATTTGTCCTAACACTGGAAATTTTACTGAACAGGATAAGAGCGGCAGAGGACGTACAGGGCATACAGATTAAACAGCAAGACTACAAACTATGTGCCTTTGCGGATGACCTGCTGGTGACAATGTCGCAACCAGCACAGTCAGCAAGGAAATTGATGGAGATAATGGAAGACTATGGTAGGGTGTCAGGCTTCAAAGTAAATATATCAAAAACAAAGGTACTAGTCAAAAACCTGGACAACAAAGCAAAACGGAACCTGGAAAGAATAACAGGTTGTGAAATAGTCAAGAAAGTCAAATACTTACCGGTAGGAGTGGAGATAAAATCAACAAATGCGAAATTATACAAGAATAACTACGAGGTCCTGTGGAATAAGATACAAGCAGACCTGGAAAGGTGGAAATCACTACGTCTGTCCCTGCTGGGCAGGATAGCGGCAGTAAAGATGAACGTCTTACCCAGATTTTTATTTTTTCTTTCAAATGCTACCCATACTCAAGAAGGATGCGGACTTGGAAAACTGGCAGAAGGGCATCAACAGATTTATTTGGGACAGCAAGAGACCGAGGGTGAAACTAAAAATCATCCAAGACGCAAGGGAGAGAGGGGGACTCAAAATGCCTAATCTAAAGCTATACTACTATGCAGCGACATTGGTGGCGGTGAGTGATTGGATCAACATGACAAATGATAGAATTCTGAATGTTGAGGGGCATGGTCTACTATTCGGCTGGCACGCATACTTAGTATACGACAAAAAGGCAGATAGGAACTTCAAGGAGAACCCACTACGAATCCCATTGTTATGGGTCTGGAAGAAATATAAGCACCTCCTACACGACAAGATTCCCATCTGGACGATCCCCGGACACGCAACAGGGGATATGAACACATCCCAAGGGCAAGAAGTGGTGCCCTACAGTGAACTTGTACTGGGAGAAGAAAATGGGTTCCTCTTGAAACCGCAAGCAACGCTAGCAAACAGAGGAATAGGAGGTACCTGGCTATCATATATACAACTGCAATCAAGGTGGCATAAAGATAAGAAGAAGGGCTTCTCCCAGACCGACGAGAATCTAATTAAACAGATTAGAGAACAGGGGATCAGGCACATCAAACGAGTGTACAGCATTCTGATAGAAATGGACTCTGAAAACGAGCTAGTCAAGAACTGTATGATAAGGTGGGCACAAGACTTCGGACACTCTATCACCATGGACACGTGGGAGAAAATCTGGGTGAGGAATGTAGAATTCACGAAATCGCAACACTTAAGGGAAAACTTCTACAAGATGTTCTATAGATGGCACCTAGACCCGAAAAAAATATCACTCATCTGCCCGGACTCCCAGCCCAAATGCTGGAGGTGCGGGGACGGGGAGGCTACTTACTTTCACATATGGTGGACATGCAGAAAAATCAAAGCATTCTGGAGGAAGATATGGTGGACACTCCAAACTATTTTCAAAAAGCGTATAGAATTTCTACCTCAGGCTTTTCTGTTAGGGATCACAAAGGATTTCACTACCTCAGAGACAAATTTATTTTTGAACTTAATTACAGCAGCAAGATTGTTGGTGGGACAATACTGGAAGAATCCGGAAATACCGCCTATTGAGGAATGGACTGTGAAAGTAACAAATTTGGCGGAAATGGCGAAAATATCAGCATACTTGAAAAATCGCTCCAATGAACAATTTTTGACGGACTGGAAACAGTGGATAGACTATATCCAAGAGAGACACCAATCAAACAGAATGCAGCTGGCGTTTAGCTGAGGCTCGATGGGAGGAGGGAAGAAGGGTTAACAAATCAAATGTTTACAAAAACTAACACCCAATGTTGAATGTATATGTTCTATAACTAATGCCTCTTAACATAACCTTATGACTAATGTTGTTTAATATTGTTAAAGCAGACTGAATCTCTACCTCAGGATATGAAACTTTTACCTCAGGATCTCTGGTTAGGGACTATAAAAGATTGCACTAGTAATGGGATGAAGTCAATTCAGAAGCGCAAACGAACAACATGTGATAGACTAGATACAGTAGATAGACCATACATAAGAGAAACACCAATCAAACAAAATGTATTTGGAGTATACTTGAAGATGGAAGGGAGGAGGGAAGAACGTTTACTAAAACAGATGTTTACAAAGATTAATACCTAATGTTGTATGCTATGTTCTAGGATGATTGCTTAGCAATAGGATCTTATGCTTAATGTTGATCACATTAATATTGAACCAGATAAGAGAAACACCAAACAAATAAAGTGTAACAGGAGTATAGTTGAGGTTAGACGCGAGGAGGGGAAAAAGGCCTACTAATTCAGACGTTTTCAAAGACTAATACTTAGTGTTGTGTATCAGGTGCCATGATGATTGCTGCATAATATGTTTTTATGTTCAATGTTGATTGTTTTAATAAAAGAATTTTTATAGTGGAAAAAAAAAGAAGGCAAGGCAAGGTAAAGCGAGGCAAATCTGAATTAAAGATTGTCTTGGAGTTAAGCAAACAGACAACAAATGTCAGTGACACAGGAACAAAATAGCTTAGTGCAAATCCTAGAAAGAAGTCTTGTGTTCCAATAAATGTAGCTGGATTTTACTATGACAATTACATTTGAAGCAGCAAATTGTAATAAATTGACTGTAAGGACCTCTCTCAGCTAAGCCATCCAAGAGAGCAGAACTCTTGAAAATAGGCATTGTCTAAAAAGGAACTTTTATTAGGGGCTAGTGATGGTAGGGAATCAAGGCGGAATCTGAGAAAAAAGCCCGTGAAGCAATATATTAAAAGCAACATTCAATACTCTTCCCCCCCGAGTCCCAGTGTTCATTTGAATCCCAGCCAATCCACAGGCAGCATCATGTTTGATAACTGGTCTTTTTGGCGGGCTCCTCAAGGTCGTTCTCACTTTTGATTTCTTCTGGCTCCAAGTGCAAACCATCTCTCAGATAAGGGAGACACATTCCATCCCCTGGGGGAAAGGGCATCCTGCAGACAGTGCAAAGCAATCCCAAAATCCCCCCTCCCAACAGAATGGCAGGCCACAAAGAAAGGCTACAGAAAGGGGAAAATAGGCATAGGGTTAAAATACATTTCTTTGCGGACCTGACATACAGACCCCCTAGAAAAATGGGTAATCCATCTGTGAAGAAGCAACAAGGGAAAGGGAAGAAAGCAGAGTAAATATTCACACTAATCAGGTTTATCAGGGTACTTTGAGTGAAAATGCTTAAGTAGCTTAGGAGATCTATGTTTTTTGTATACCCATTTATTTTGTGCAAAGGGAAGGTTTTTCCAAGCCACTAAATATTGGGTGGAACCATGGTGTTTATGGAAATTGAGGATGTCATATACTTCAAAGTATTGCTCCCCCTTCCACCTATACCAATATAGGTAAAATAGGGGCTGGGGGCCTAAGGTTAGATGTAATCTCGGGTTTGAACAAGCTACAATGAAAGACAGGATGGATTTGTCTTAGGTTTTTTTTGGAAGATCCAGTTTCACAGTTACTGGGTTAATAATGCATGTAATGGGGAAAGGTCCTACAAATTTAGGACGTAACTTCTTAGATGGTTGCAAGGATTGCAAATATTATGTAGAAAGATAAACTTTGTCTCCAGTCTTAAAAGGTTTCTGCTCTTTTTATCAGCTTGGGCCTTATAGGCATCTCTGGCTTTATCTTGCAAAGAATGTCAGGTTCTTTAATAGGCAATTCTGGAATAGGGACAAATATCTGGCCATTGGCAACCTGAAAAGGGGTATAGCCAGTACTTGAATGTATGGCATTATTATATGCAACTTCTACAAAAGGCAACCGGTCAGTCCAATTATCTTGCTGATAGTTGATAAAACATCTAAGGCAGGGGTATCCAACCCCGGCCTGTGGACCAGTACCGGGCCATGGCATGCCAGCAACTAGTCCGCACAAACAAGGAAAGCCCCATCCACAGGATGAAGGTAGCATACAAAACCACACCACCTTCGGTCCGCGGAAAAACCTCTCTTCATGTAACTGGTCCCTGGTGCCTAAAAGATTGGGGATCTCTGATCTAGGTACTGTTCTAGAACTGAGTTCAGTCTCTATGTTCCCCCATTTGTCTGAGGGTGATGACTAGATGATAGTCCTTGACTAGAACCCAAGAGATCCAGAAAAGCTTTCCAAAATTTAGAAGTGATTTGAAACCTCCTGTCTGAAATGATGCATTGTGGGGCCCTGTGGAATCAGTAGATGTGTTGCACAAATCATTTAGCCAATGTTTGGCTGTCGGGATCGTTGGGCATGGGATGAAATGGGCCTGTCTAGAAAACAAGTCTGTAACCACCCAAATAACTGTATTTCCAGCACTTTCAGGAAGCTCCACAATAAAGTCCACAGAGATCTCTCTCCAGGGTGCTGAAGGGCTCACCACCAGCTGTAAAAGTCCAGGCATCTTCCCTTGCCTCCGCTTAGCTTCAGTACATGAGGTACAGCTTGCTACATAGCTTTCTATGTCCTTTTTCAGGAAAGGCCATCAAAATTGCCTTTTTAGAAGGTTTTGACAAATCCAAAATGTTTAGCAATCTTTGAATCATGTCCAGCTTGCATTATTCTCAGTCTTAGAGTTGCTGGAATGTATATTTTCTTTCCAACCCAAGCCAGCTCATCTTTAATTAAACACAGAATCCTATGTCCCTGAAACTACTCACCAGTTTCCAGTGCTTTTTTGAACTCCTGGCATGTTGTCTTGTCTATTGGCATCGTGGCCTTGCTTTGTGCTCGGGTAGTGATAGGCACTGCAAATTGTTTAGGAGTCATAAATGGTTTAACTACTTCAGATTTTGCACTATTATATTGTGGCATTCTAGGTAGGGCATCTGCTAGGAAATTGCTCCCTCCAGGGAGGTAATGGATTGTAAAGTTAAGTCGGTGGAAATGTTGGGACCACCGTGCTTGCTTGGGAGACAGCTTTCTAAGGGTTTTCATTGCTTCAAGGTTCTTATGATCGGTCCACACATGGAATGGTATTTTGCTCCCCTCTAGGAAATGCCTCTAGGTTAGGAGAACCCATTGTATAGCGTAGGCTTCCTTTTCCCAGGCCACCCACTGCTGTTCAGTTTCAGAAGGTTTTTTAGAAGTATATGCACATGGTTGCAATTGGCTCTCCTTGTTCCCCCGGAGTAGGACTGCTCCTATGGCCACATCAATATAATCAGATTGAATGATGAAAGATTTCTCTGGATCTGGGTGCTTTAAAATCAGCTCCACAGAGAAAAGCCTCTTTAGTTTTTTGAGTGCAACTTGACATTCTCCCATCCATTTTAGCAGCTGGCTGGGCTTTGGCTTGTTTCCACCCTTAGTCTTTAATAGATTTATAATGGGAATGCGATTTGTGCAAATGAGGGAATGAGCTGCCGGTAAAAGTTCACAAAGCCTAAAAAGCTTTGTAATTGCTTTCTAGTATAAGGGGTGACCCACTCCAGTACAGCTCGTACTTTCTCTGGATCCATTTTGACCCCCTCACTGAGATGTGGTAGCCCAAATAGTTGATACATTCTTCATGGAATTCATATTTGAAGAGTTTGGCATATAACTTAGCAGATCGCAGCTTGTTTAATACCACTCTAACTAACTTAACTTAACGTGCTCTGCCTTGGTTTCAGTGTAGATTAAGATGTCATTAAGGTAAACTAAAACCCACTTGTACAGCTGCTCATGAAGAACTTCATTGATTAATTGCATAAACACAGCAGGGGCTCCCTGCAGTCCAAAAGGTAGCACCTTAAATTGAAAGCAGCCCATGGGGCAATTGAATGCAGTCTTCCATTCATCTCCCTCCCATATTCTTATGTGATAATATACTTCCCGCAAATCCAGCTTAGAGGAAATTTTTCCTTTAGATAAGTGCGCTAACATGTCCTTCATAAGAGGTAGAGATTTTCCACACATACAGCATTCAGGCTCCTATAATCTACGCAGAGATGAAGCAACCCATCCTTCTTTTCTCTGAATAGTATGGGGGCTGCCACCCGGGTTTTGCAGGTTGGATGAAACCCTAGGCTAAATTCTTGTCAATGAACTTACGAAGCTCATTCAGTTCTCTAGGAGTCATGGAATACATCTTCGGTTTGGGAAGCTTCACCCCTGGAACAATTTCAATGGCCTAGTCCAATCTCTGCTCACTGAGCACTTCAGCTAGGTCCTGATATTCCAGTGGGAGGCTCTGTATTTCCTGTTTGCTGAGGGAAGAAGCTAATTTGCAATGTAGTCCATGCATCTCACCCTTTCCTTTTCAGGTAGGAGTGGCCATTTTCTTCAGGAATTTCAAGTACCCTTCCCTCTAATTAACTATGGGGTTCCATTTCTTTAATCATGCCAAGCCTAGTACTAATGACCATCCCATACTAGGAGCCACCACAAATGCTAAAGTCTTTGAATGATCCCCCATGGTAATATGCAATGGCCTGGTGACAAAACTGGTGCAGACTCCCCCTGTGATGGACCCATAGAGTTGGAAGAAAGTGATTGGGATTTTTAGTCTCCTGAGGTGTATTCCCATCTTCCCCACTAGTTTTGGGCTGATTAGGCAGTGGGTGCAACAAAGCTGCTAATTTTACTCTCTTCCTAGCACCTGGTATGGACAGTTCTAGGGACACGGTTATGGGTCAATTGGGCCACTTACCAAGTGGTTGTTCTCATAGTCACTCTCAGCCACCTCAGAGTTTGCAGAAGCCGGAACTCGACCCTCCACCCCACGGACTTGGGAAAGCTCTACGGTCTCCTCGAATGCCATTGCGGCTCTCTTGGGTGTTGTTTTTGTAGGTCCGCTGGTGGATTGCCAGTATCCTCTCTTAGCTGGCACCCTGCTCGGTGCCCCTCTTTTCTACATTTGAAGCAGGCAGTAGACTGGGGTGAGCCCTCCTCTCAGGCATTGGCTTGAAGGTAGGTTTCACTGGGCAGTGCTGGTGCTTGTGTTGGTTTATTTCCATCTCTTCTGCTAAGACGCACCAATCATGCAGTTGCCCTGGTCCTCCACAAGCCACATAGGCATTGTACAGGTCTTCATTCAGGCCATCCTGAAAGCAACTCACCAGGATGTCCTATGGTCAGTTTAAGTGGCTGGCCAACTCCCGGAATTCCTTGGTATATTCAGCCACTGGTCATCGTCCTTGCTTCACTGTCTTTATGTGCTCATGGGCTTTCTTATCTGCAAGGTGGTTTTCAAAGCGATGTCAGAAGGCCATGAACTGATTAAAATTTCTCAGCTCCAGAGCACTGCAGTTGTAGAGGGTCACCATCCAGTCATCCGCTGTGTCTTCCAGCACTAGGGTGACCACTCTGACTTTCTTCTCATCTGTAGGCAGTGTTCTCCCATATATTTGCATGTAAGTGAATACCTGGGCTAGGAAGAACCCCAATCTCTTGGGATTCCCATCAAATTTCATCCCAAACAGAATTGGCTTCACTTCTGCTGGTTGGGGTATGGCCCCTTTGGGTCTTTGGGGTGGCCGTGCTCATTGTGCTGCTACTGTAGGGGGGCGGCTGTTACCTCAGGCACCGCTAGCTCTTCTTCGCCTGCTTCCTCCTCTGCTTCTTCCTCCAATTCCAATTACTCTTTCAGCTGGGCTTTTAACTCCTCAAATGACTCTCGCACATATTTCATTGTCTGTTTTAAGATGGCTTTCATCATTTCTGAATTTGGATCCACTAACTCCTTTTCAGGAGGGGTAGGCTCTGGGTTTTCTTCTTTGCTTTCTTCTTTCCTCTGCCTAGCGTGAGAGTTACTTTCGGAGCCTTTCCTTCCCAGTCTTCTTTCTTTTCAACCCCGAGCGACCAGTGTGCAGATTTAGACTGGATGGTTGCTCATTGTATGATATTGTTTTGGGCTACTCCATGCAAAATGGAGGCAATTCAAGAAGACTTGTGCAAACATATGCTACATATTTCTGGCCTGCCACATTTTTATCTCTTCCATTGTCTCCTAAATTGGAGCAAATTAAATTAAGTGTTAATTTTTTGGCTGTCAGTAGCACAAATTTTAACTCCTTTTGTAAATTAGGCATGCTAAACTTTCAGGGCTTCCCTTAAATACCTCCATTCTGACCGAAATGTACAGGCTGAACATTTCAGCCTCATTCTTTTGGGAAATGTTCCTATGTCACAGCCCCAGCACTCTGCCATAAATTTTGGGATGTGATTTTTTTTTTCAAAATAAAAAAGTGCCTCTTTCACATGGATACACCATAGAGCCATACACACAAAATAACTATGACTCTAGAGCATAGAGGTTCAAAATTATATTTTTCAAAGATCCTGGAGAACAGGGGAACTACCAGAGGACTGGAAAAGAGCTGATGTGGTTCCCATCTACAAAAAAGGGGGAAAACTGGACCCAGGAAATTATAGACCTATCAGTCTGATCTCAATACCTGGGAAGATCCTGGAAAAGATAATCAAACAACGAATCAGCGAACACCTAGAGGCAAACAAAGTCATTACTAAAAGCCAACATGGGTTTGTCAAAAATAGATCATGCCAGACAAATCTTATTGCATTCTTTGACCAAGTGACAAAATTAGTGGATCAGAGGAATGCTGTGGACATAATTTACTTGGACTTCAATAAGGCATTTGATTAAGTAGATCACAACCTACTACTTGACAAGATAGAAAAATGTGGGGTAGACAGCACCACCACCAGATGGATCCGTAGCTGGCTGACCGGCCGTACTCAGCGTGTGGTCCTCAATGGAACCGCATCTACATGGAGGGAAGTGTGTAGTGGGGTGCCCCAGGGCTCTGTTCTGGCCCCAGTGCTCTTCAACATCTTTATCAACAATTTGGATGAGGGGATAGATGGGGAACTCATCAGATTTGCAGACGACACCAAGCTGGCAGGAATAGCCAACATTCCAGAAGATAGGCTTAACAAACAGAAGGATCTGGACAGACTTGAACACTAGGCGCTATCTAACAAAATGAAATTCAATGGTGAAAAAAGCAAAGTTCTACATTTAGGCAAGAAAAACTAAATGCACAAATATAATATAGGGGGTACCTTGCTCAATAGTAGTAACTGTGAGAGGGACCTCGGAGTCCTAGTGGACAATCACCTAAATATGAGCCAGCAGTGTGCTGCAGCTGCCAAAAAGGCCAACACAGTGCTAGGCTGCATTAACAGAGGGATAGAATCAAGATCACTTGAAGTGTTAATACCACTTTACAATGCCTTGGTAAGGCCACACTTGGAATACTGCATCCAGTTTTGGTCACCGCAATGTAAAGAAGATGTTGAGACTAGAAAGAGTACAGAGAAGAGCAACAAAGATGATTAGGGGACTGGAGGCTAAAGCATATAAGGAAAGGCTGCTGGAATTGGGTATGTCTAGTTTAATGAAGAGAAGGACGAGGGGGGACATGATAGCAGTGTTCCAATATCTCAGGGGCTGCCACAAAGAAAGGGGTGTCAAGCTATTTTCTACGGCGCCTGAAGGCAGGACAAGAAGCAACGGGTAGAAACTAAACAAGGAGAGAAGCAACCTGCAACTAAGGAGAAACTTCCTGATAGTTAGAACAATTAACCAGTGGAACAACCTGCCTCCAGAGGTGGTGAATGCTCCATCACTAGAGGTTTTTAAGAAGAGACTGGACAGCCATTTGTCCGAAATGGTATAGGGTTTCCTGCCTGAGCAGGGGGTTGGACTAGATGACCTCCAAGGTACCTTCCAACTTTACTATTATTATTATTAAAACTAGTATGGCCAATAGTGAAGATGTGGGGATCTAAAGGACAAAAAGCAGGAGGTAACATCTCGCACAACATGACACTGTCACAGAAATGGCATGATTTATGTAATATACATCTTGACACAATTGATGCAAATTAAATAAATCATGTCACTTCCATGTCATAGTGATGTATTGCCTGCATTGCTTTGAACAAAGAATTCTGGGAGATATGATCTTCTATATCAGTGGTTCTCAACCTTTCTGAGGTTGAGACCCCACTTGCCCCGCCCATGTGCGCCGTGATCCTGACCCGGGGGTGCGCGCGTGTGCGCGCGCACGCAAAAAAAAATTTCCCAAAAATTTTTAAAAAATAAAAAAACAAACAAAATGGCGGCCGCGACGGGCGGATCTGCGCATGCGTGGATCGGCCCGTCGCACGTGCCGCGCATGCGCAGATCCACCCGTTGCGGTCCGCCATTTTTATTTTATTTTATTTTTTTAAATTTTTTTTAATTTTTTTTATTTTTTTTTCCGGCGCGACAGGCAGATCTGAGCGTGCGCGGCGCACGCATGCCAAAAAAATAAAAAAAATTAAAAAAAAATTTAAAAAATTTAAAATAAAAATAAAAAAAATAAAAATAAAAAAAACAAAGTGGCGGCCGGCGGTGCCCAGCGACCCCCGCGAAATGGTCTCGCGACCCCAAATGGGGTCGCGACCCCAAGGTTGAGAACCACTGTTCTATATTTTATGTTGCATCTTTATCCATTTTAGAGCTCTGGTAGGCTCTTCCTCAATGAAGAGCTCAGTATTAACAAAGGAGACTAAAAACTGCATCCGAAGTTTCTGTAACTAAGGCACTTAGTCTTATATTATCTTGACTTTCTCACATGCTCCTGTCTTACAATGAAGTTGCAAATTTTGCTAACATCTTTAACCACATTAATATTAGAATTCTATAAAAAGTTCCATGATTCAAACATCCCAGTCAGTTCTATGGAATTTATATTCTGGTGAATTTATATAGAATTAATGTTCAGAGCTGCAATCCTTCACATAGTACCTGGAATAAATCTGAACAGACTCAATGAATTTAGTTTTGAATAAATTAATGTAACCCAGAAAAGTAAGATATTAACTGAAAACAAAAGTTCCATTTTTAAAAAGTCATCTAATTACTTTTTAAAAATTCATTATAGCAGCAACTAATTATCATTTAATATGCAATTACTTTTTGGAATTAAAAAGTCTATTTGCAGCAAATCTGAAGTATTATAGATGCATAATTTGTAGAAAGGGGAAATGTATGCTGGTTTTTAATGACCTATTTGCATTTAAATTTATTTCTGCTCATTCTCTTAATTGAACACTAATGTTTATATAATAGCATTTGATTTAATATACTTTTATCCTTAATGTTATAACTTCCATACCTTCACAACCTTTATTACTTTAGTTCATGAAAGTTTAATAGAGCCTTCAACCATTTTAATAGAACAGAAAGCATTTTTTAAAAAAACATAGTCTGAATTGACAGAATTCCTTATCTAGCCAATGCTTTAATATTCAAAGGATTGTTCCTACCACATAGTTTTGCTCTATGCTTACATATGCTAACTTATTCAGAAAATTCATTACCTGCAGATTCAATATGTTTTACTAAATGCTTAGGGAAAATGTTCATTCTTGAACCTGAGGCAATTAAAAAAAATAGATTTCTTTAAATTCTGAAATTAGAATGGCTTAAATGTTTAAGAAACAACATGTGGAAACATCAGCTGTTACATAATTAAAATCAAAGTTCAGAGGAGAAAAACATGCAATTAGTGCACTTAAAATGGAAATTAATCATTTGTAAGTATCCAGGATACCTTTGAAAATTTTTGAATGCAATCTTGTCCAATCTTGTTCAAATTAAGTGGTATTACAATTTCTGAGTTAAGCAATTTTTGATCTGAACACATTACTGTTAACTCAGAAACAATTCCCCAAGTGCCAGCTAAGTTGTAAACTCCAGCATTCTTTCCTGTGAATAACATTAACAATGTTAATGTTTCTTTGTGAGTATGCTTATGGATTGCAATATTGATTTCTATTACATTAAGTGTTTGTTATTATTAAATTTACTCACATTTTAAAATATTTGTATTCTTAAAAATCCATGAATCTTTTTAAAAATAAGGGGTGTTGTATTAGATTTAAAAATATGTTATCCATTTTAATCTCTCATACTCAATGACATTTGCATTCACAGTTTAAATTCAAACCAAATCATAATTTTCCTATAGCTTCTCAAACAAACTACAACTGACTAGGATCACACAAAATATAATACATATGGTGTATAAATGACACTGCTAAATTTGCATAATGTTTTGCTAAGTACAAAACAAACAATTATATTATGACTTAATTATCATATCAACCAACCCACTGGATTAATTTCAAGTAAAGAATCTATAATTACAAAGTATGAACAACTTCTTTGTATACAAAAAACTATTCTTAATATTTGAACACAGAGATAACTTGCACAGATCTAATCCATGTTCAGTCCCTAGAACATTTTTTAAAGATACATATTGATATTTTTCATGTATTTGCCATTATTTTCCTTGTGAAACTAAATATTTAATTATTTATATTGCTGCATGTAACATTATATTATTATTTATCCTGGTTATACATTATCAATCTTAAAAGTTTCAAGCAGGACAGAGAAAACATCTGGTGGAATGATATAGGAAATAAATAAAAAAAACAGAGTATACTAATGAACAAAGTAATAAACTCCTAAAAATAGAGTGTTCTAACAAGGTCTGTAGGAAAAACAATGATTTTCTATTGTCCTAAAATGTATAAAAAGTCATAATCTTTAACACACAATTTCCTTCCTACTGTTCCTTAAAGCAAAGAAACTGATTAAACATCCTGCCACTTATTGAAAACCCTTACACTGCATTTCTTCCATTTAAAACCAAGCAGGGTCATTCACATGTTAAATTACAGCTCTTGGCATGAATAAAACCAGATTGCAACACTGAATCAATAAAGCTACATGTTGGGATGTCAAAAACAGCTGTGGGAGCATTGAAACACAAGAAAAGTCAGCTACATATTTATTCATTTTTAAAATATCAGCATCTGCTTCAGAGTGCTTGATTTTCTATTTTTAGACATTTCATCAGCCCCTAAAATTTGCTGTGGATTCATTTAAAATTCCCCTCACATTTTTTTCCTTTATTGCAAGAAAATATGCAAGGTAGTTTTTCATACTGAGAAATCTAATCAATATTACCTCAGATCCATAGATCTGGACTGAATTTGGAAATCAAGCACTTTTAGATTCCTCCTTTCTTACCACTACCTTTCTATAACATTGGTCATAAGATGGAAATTTGGTTCATATTTAATTTGCTTATAATTAAATTATGTGCAGAAGCTAATAAAAAGTCTTGGACAAGAATAGAATTCAGAAAAAAAAACCCAAGGCAAAACATGTTAAAGACCCATGATTGTTTAAAATTCTGAAATCTAAATATTCTAGAATATCTAAAAAACCCTCTATCAGGTCATAAATACTGTACACATAGACAACAATGCATAGAATACATAATATAAATAAAACCATTTTACTTCAAAAACAAAAATATAAATGTTTACAAATTCTTATAATCTAGTTTGCAAGATATAAAAAAACTTTTGACTTTTTCTAATCCTTTTTCAGAGGCACACACCTACTGTTCTTTCTAACTTGCTCTAAATCTCATTGTTTATACTGCTATACATAGAATAGTTTTCTTCATAATAACAAATAACACTGTTGACCATCTATCTTTTTTCCCCTTCTATATTTCTTTGAAGTCTACAGTTTTTGAAAACAAATGAAATTGTCTCTCATCTTTTTGAGTGATACAACAAACAAAAACTGTAGCCTTCAAATAAGCTTAATATAAATTAAAAGAAAACTTCCCAAATAGAATCCTGATTCTTCCTATCTGTATCATGAATAAAAGCCCATATGATACAACCTTTCCAATCCCTGTGACCCTTAGTCTTCCCCCTAGATGTAACCAGGGTGTTTACCACCTACATTTATCCACCTCTGATTAAAGGAAGTACCATTGACAATGGTCTGTTCCCCAAATCAATTTTTTAGTTATTAGCAAGGAGAGCATTAACTGTGACACTTTAGAGCAGGGGTGTCAAACTCTCCATGTCACATGACGTGTCGCAACATATCGTGACTTTTTCCCCATTTCCATACGTTGGGTGGGTGCGGTTTCAGCATGACACATCCAACCCGTAGGCTAGCAGTTTTGACGACCGAGCATTACAGGAACAGAACCTTTAACCTGCCAATCTAAAAATGATCCATAGAACTTCCTCCCTAAGATATCAAAGAATAATGAATGTCCTGCCCTGATTTCTCTCTTTTCCAATCATAATTTCAGGTAGTAATTCTAAGCTGCCAAACCTTATTTTGTACATACAAAATAGAACTTGTAAATTTAGGTATTGTAGCTGTCTACACCAAGGGTCTGCAACCTTCACAACTTTAAGACTTGTGGATTCAGCTCCCAGAGTTCCTCAGCCAGTTTATAATATAAATTTTGTTTTTCTTTTTTCTACAAAGATGTGTCAAGGATTTTGTTTAGAAACTGCAAAAACTCATTAGCCTAATGAGAACTAGGTTTATTCATTTCACAGACATTGCATTGGCTGACAGTATGTTTCTGAGCAATTATTGGTTGTTAAGTTTAAAGTTTTATGGCAGAGAATGTCTTCTCCATACAGAACTTGCTCATCATGGGCATTCAGGTTTCTGAAAGACTGGTTTGAATTAATCTTTCTCCATTTATGAGAGGAAATGTGGGAGTCTATAAGCAGACCTTCTCTGTGGGAGTCCCAGCTAAGTGAAATAGCTTGTCCTCCCCTGTCAAAATAGCTCCGATGCAGCTTGATTTTTAGGAAATCTGCCAAAACAGTCATTTTTCTCCACCTGTTTGAAGTCTAAAACGTTAGCTGATAGGCTGCTGTCTGTAAGTTTAATTGTGAGTAAATTTTGTTTATGATTGTTAATGTCATTTTCATGCTAATTATTTTAACTGATATTGGTTTGTGGTTAATGAACTATATTACTACAAGAAGTTTCCTGTCTTTGAATGGGGGGGATTTAAATATTTATATTTAGCAATATAAATCTTATACATTTTATTAAATTTAATTTTTTCAGAATTTAAAGTAAGGAGAAAACCTGATTATTGGGTTCTTTTAGGAGAAGGATGGTAAAAATGCATAATTTTAAAAAATATTTTGGGTTTTTAAAATATTCCTTGATATATTCTTGGATATTCTAAAAAACATGCAAGTTTAATATTTCTGATAGTTATCTATGTAGCTTTTGTTCTGCTATCTTTTCCCAGATACGATGATTGTGGCCTCCAATCTATAATAAAATTAAAACTGTTCATCTCTTGGCATGTTTAATAAACCAAGATACATAAAAATCTTCCTGTGAATTACAGTATTTTTGCCAGTTTTTCTTTTTAGTATATCCAATATATTTTACACCGGATATTTTGTTGGGTTCACATCCAGATTAAGATCTTTAAAATCACAGATAACACAACATATATGGATAATAATTGATTGGGGGACATTGGCTTGAGTAGGGCAATGTGGCCACACATCACTGAGCAGCTTTGTGTCACAAAAGTGATGTGATTCCTCTTGCTATTCTGAAGAGTATTGTCTTCTTCTCTCAACAAGGGAGAATTGCATCCCTTTTTCATGGAAGCAAAGCTTTGTTATGGTAATTCTGGTTAATTATGTTACAGTCCTGGCCTCTTCTCAAATGCTACCTCTTCTTAAATTTCACCTCAATTTTTATTCTTACTGCCATGGCTCCTCTCTCAAGTGCTCCTCTCTTTATGCTTAGTTTTTTTGACTTACAGTTTCTCTATCAGGCTTGCCCACAAGGTATGGTCAAAAAAAGTCAAGATTTCATAAAAGTGCAATTGAAATTCTGTCTTTAGATTAAGTGCAATATGCAGCTTTAATTATATTATTCTGGTCACCCTCTTGATTTTTTTTAAATCTTACTTTGTGGACATCCCAGTTGTATAGTCATTCCTTTAAGACTGTACACATTTCAACATGTCCTGATTCTGCTTTCCACATTATGGGGTATTTCCTTGATTTAGTAAGCTTTCATTGCTTTCCTGCCTATTTTATATAAATATGATGGATGGATGGATGATGGATGATGGATGGATTAATTAATTAATTCTTTTGTGGCTCCCCTTCAATTCACGCTTGTTCTCAACTGATTCATTCTAGCAAACAACAAGAAACCCTTCCATGTTTGGTATATTTTTCTTATTTTTCTTACTCACAGCAATAATCACATTGCTATAGAGCTCAGTACTTTTGGAGAGAGAAAATGAAAAATTTGGCTCATTACATTTATTTTAAATGGCCATTTTCAGGACATGCTTAAACAAGTCTCTAGGAAGAATAGATGGGTATGTCATGTAGGATTTAGGGAAGGGGAAGTGGGACAATTGCCATGGAATACCTCATCTGAAGCATAATTCAGTATGTTACCATTTTAAATGAATGGACTGATATTTCTGCTTAATTTTTCATTCAATATTGCTGCAAAATTAATATATTTAAATATAATATGAAAAAGTTATTTCAGGTTTCCAGAAATGTTCCACATGGTTAGATTACTGATTTCTATGAAGTAAAAACAATGGAGAAAAATATTAAAATGAGGTAGGAAGGAGTTAGAACAAGGCAATTGCCTCCTCTTTTCTCTCAACTTTGCCTTCTCTGCTACTCTCACTATTTTTCTTTCCTTCACACTCTCCTTCTTTTCCTAGTCCTTTAACTCTTTCTTCTTCCCTGCCATCTCACTTGATGAATTGACTACTATTCTCATCTTTCTGCATGTCCCCTTGAACATCTGTCATCTTAAAAGCTGATTGTCAATCCTCTTTTCTTTTTGTTTTTTCCCCAAATTGGCTAATACTTTTTTCTTTCCTTCAGAGCCAGGTTTATAGATTCCCCAAAAATAATAGTATTGACCCTTCATGCCCTACTATTTCCCCTTTGCCTCCAATGCTGTGTAGCTTGCCACTTATTTTGCTGTCCCAATTTTCTGTCTTCCAGTTTTTCTTTGACCCTCTACTCTCTAATCTTCTGCATTCCATTTCACTGTAACTGCTGTTTCAGAAATCACTGATTAATTTCCCTGCTGCCAAATCCAATTTTCTCTGCTCTGTCCTCATTTCCCTTGATTTCTCTGCTTGATTCTTCTCAGATAGCTCATATCTTGTTCATGACCTCAATTTCAGCCATTCCTTCTCAGCTGATCATTCATTAGATGGATCAACACAACATGCTTAACCCATCTTATACCATCTTAAAAACCTTGCGAACTCTCAAGCTTCCTCCTTCCGTTATATATTCAAGATGGACAATATTTAATATTTATTGCTACGTATATGTAGGGGTGTGGGTCTATTCATCTAAACATAGTATGTTTAGATGTGTGTCATGTACGTGTTTCACTTTGAGAGCGGGCAACTAAATTTCATTTGGTTGTGTGCCATTGTGCCCACAGTATAAAAATGACAATAAAGGTAATCTTATCTTATATTTATTGTGTTCAGATAATTTTCTATCCTCAGAAAATAAAACCATATTGTAGTTTAATTGAATATATTAGAATGCCCAGGATATGTTAAGACGACGACACAGTCATAAATCACTAAATACCATGCTAGTTTTATGTGGCATGTCAATGCTTTTTTTCCGTTTGAATTATTAGACATGTGATCTATAGAAGTGTGATTCACAAATTCTGGTTTATTGGAGGCAAAGGCAATCTTGGCTTTCTTGATATCATAGAACTACCACTGCTACTATGTATGATTACTAAACAATGTTATTTGGAATGCTGACAATTCAGCTGCATTAGCTCATTCTAGGGTAGATTATGTCTTGGTGCAAGCTCTAAATGCTGTCGCTCTCTCTGTCTTTCTCATTCTACAATGTCAAACTTACCTGCTTCCCAAGGCAGCCATATGCTGATGACATCTAATTATTGTAATTTTCTATTTTAAAATATTTCTATTACTACTTCATTTTCGGCAATCTGATATTTCAATATTGGACTTCTCATTTTTCCTTTCAAGCTTTCATCTCCTTGAGTCCATCCATCAAGCACAAAGTTGACACTTGCTTTCTTTCCCATGCTCACTTTTCTGCCTTTTCAGCTTTGTAAACTAGACCTGTTATAAGCTCTAGTGGACATTATTGCAAGGGTAAAATGGAGAAAATTAAGAACAAATATGATTAGATACAGTAGAGAATTTAGATCATTGAAGAATTGTTCATTCAGGCAGAGCTCTAGCCTTAGGTTCATTAGGCTCAAGAGCAGTATCCTGAATTCCTTCTCTTAGACCAGTGGTTCTCAACCTTTTTCAGGTTGAGACCCCACTTGCGCCACCCATGCGTGGCGCGACCCCGACGCGGTGCGTGTGACAAAAAATATGGCGGACCGCGACGGCCCGATCCGCGCATGCGCGGTGTGCACGCGATGGCCCAAACCGCGCATGCGCAGCGCGCGACGAAAAAAAATTAAAAATGGCGGACCGCGACGGGCCAATCCGTGCATACGCGGCGCGCGCGCGACGGCCCGAACCGCACATGCGCGGCGCACGCGCGACGAAAAAACAAAACAAAAAAAACAAAATGGCGGACCATGGTGTCCCGCAACACCCACGAAACGGTCGTTCGATCCCAAATGGGGTCGCGACCCATAGGTTGAGAACCACTGTCTTAGACAATCCCTTTCTCTTTGAAAACATAACTGTATATGTTTCATAGGCTATTCTGACCCCCAAACTAATCTACTATCTTCAGATATTCAAGGGGACATTCAACAATTAGTTCAGTGGGTTCCAGAAGATAGACTGGAGATGGAGGAAGAACATGATTATCTTAGACAGTAAAATGGGTTAATTTGAAGTACATTCTTAGTTTCTTTCCCCTTCTGATGCTTGTAATCATTAGTCAGGATGTTCTGATTTACCCATTTTCAGAGGAGATGGGAAATAGAAAGTTCCTTCCTGTAAATGTCTTTACGTTATCTTAGGATATAAGCTAAAAGATACTAAGCCAGTATTTTTAGGGAAGATGGGCAATCACTGCTGATCTTATCAAATTTTCTTTGCCACCCTAAAACTTGAGCTGTTTTTTAAATTTTTTTTATTGAATTGTTTTTTTTTTTGGTAGAATGAACTATCTGAAAACAGAATTTAGAGGCAAATGATAGAGACAAGTTGATTCTACAACCCTACAGCTAAGAACCTGTGTTCCTCCAGAAAGTGCTGGAATACAACTTCCAGCGGCCCTGGCTAGCACGATTAAGATGGAAATTGCAATTTAGCAACTTCTGGAGGGCAGGAAGCTTCCCTTTTGTGAGCCAGCATCTCATCTCTATTCCTTGATTACAACATCTGCATCTAAGCCAACTATTTAAGAAGAAACTGGATAGTCATTTGTCCAAAATGATACAGGGTTACCTGCCTGAGCATGGGGTTGGACTTGATGACCTCCAAGGTCCCTTCCAACTTTTTTATTATTATTATTATTATTATTATTATTATTATTATTATTATTATTATTATTATTATTATTATTATTATTATTATTATTATTATTATTATTATTATTATTATTATTATTATTATTATTAAAATTGCTGGAGAGCCAGTCGTCAATGATGGGGCTTAATAATAAAAAAATAGAATTTAGGCTTCCTCAGAATGAATTCATCTGATGGATATGTAATCCAGATCGTCTTGCAGCAAATTCCATGTGGTATGAGAGCCTGCTTAGAATAGCATAAACATGCTTCAGGTAAAACTGGATTCTGACTGCATTTCTGGCTTATTGGGCCAGAAGGGTTAAAATATATTGCACACAGAATGAATTGATATCATCTAGGTTGTTGAGCAGGTAGAATAAACTATGTACCTTGGTATAAAGGTATATTACCTTTCCACATAGGTAATATGTGGAAAGACAAAAAGAATGTTTATGTAAATGATGTGGAGAGCAGTACGTGATTGTTTGTGAGGAGAGAGGAGAACTGTCCTGTTTATTAAATAGAAACAAGTGTTACATATCTCAGGAATCTCACTTAAAAGTGAGTTGATTACAGAAGGAATAGGGCATTATAAATCTTTGTGGTAAAACAAAAAGACATAGGCAAAATAAATGAACATTGAATGATGTGGATTGATCCAGGACAAAAGAAGTCCATTGAGTAAAGTTGGCTGTGTAGAGAGGTTGAGTGAAGATTGAGTTGCAAAATAAATATATGATGAAGGAAGAGTGAGAGGAATGGACTTCCCTGGAAAAACCAAAAAAGTTATGATTTGATGGAACTGGTGAGATCCCCAAAAACAGAGGTCCCCACTCCTGGCCTAGTACTAGGCTGTGGAACTGGGCTGCACAAGCAGCTGGCGAGCACACGAAGCTCCATTTGCACAAGTAGCATGCATACGTGAGAAACCATCCCCTTTCCCCTGCTGCTGCCGCTGTGAGTCTACAGAATCTGGCTGAACAAAAACAAAAACAAAGTGTGGAAATGCAAGTAGATAAATAGCTACCACTTCGGTGGGAAGTTAACAGCGTTCCATGCACCTCAGCCTATAGTCATGTTGGCTACATGACCACCAAAGCATCTTTAGACAACGCTGGCCATCTCAGCTAAGAAACAGAAATGAGCACCATCCTCTAGAGTCAGACATGACTGGATAGGGAAACCTTTTACTCAGTGGTGGGATTCAAATATATGAACAAAGAGTTCTCTGTGTGGATGCTGCTTTCGGGTCTGGGCAACAAAACATTCTGGGCCTGGGCAACAGCTACTGGTTCTGCCAAAGTGGTACGAACCAGCTGAATCCCATCACTGCTTTTACCTTTAAACTACATTTCCTATGCCTCTATTTTTGCTTATTATTTATTGTTATTTATTTTATTTATTTCTCACCTTTTCATGCTATTGCTTACCACCAAATGGAGTAGTGTGATGGATGTGTGTGTGCATGTGCATAGAGAGATATGCACACATATATAGTCTGTAATTCAGTCTACTTGAAAGGAACAATTATCAATTTTAGCAGGCTTATTAAATAATAATAAAAATTAAGGAACTAGAATTCTTAATACAAAGTTATTGCTGTTCACTTATTATTTTGAGAATATTTTAAAATCATCCTTAGTAGTATGCTGCAATAATGTCCAGAATAGTCCATGCACAATATAGTTCAGCTAAAACCGATTAGCACAATTTTATGAAACAAAGATTCAATTATTAGGTTGCACACCGTTTTGGGACTCTGACCCCGATTTACCCCAGAGTTGAAGTCTTGATAATCTCTGTGCTAAATTCATGCTGATGGATAATAGAAAATTCTGCTCCATTTCCTCTGGGACTTCATGCTCATTAGTCACAGCACACCAATTAAGAGCTTTGTTAGAAAACGAAAGGAATGTGACATTGTACTTGTTCAGACTAGGAAGCTTCTTTCACATTCACCATGGATGAGTGGCTTTGTATGGGGACGCCAAAAATCACATTAATAGGTCGTGTGCATCAGCGTACATGATCAACAAAAGACAAGAGTTTTTTTTTCCAGTCAGCAGAACTCTTTTAAATTCTGAGCAATAATCAAAAGACTTTGCTTTTTCTTCTAAGAACATGAAAGCTGACATTTTCAAGAGAGAAAGAAAAAGAAGAAATAGTGTGGCTGAGATGTTGTACTAGAATCCAGGTATATGTCCATCCACAACCATGGAAGCTAATTCATTCTTTAGATTTATATGCATAATGAACTGATTTCTACAAGTAACAAATTAATATTTTGGAAATGCTGCAGAAAATGAGAGATTTTTATAAAGAAAGGTGGGGAAAGCTTCATATGTTTGTATCTTAATAGCTATAGTATATACTTAGCCTGCATTACCTCACAGAGATATTATGGGAAAAATCAGGGAGATGGAGTGTTACAAATACAAACTCCTGGAAGAAAGATGGGGAAAAAATGCAGATAAATAAATAAAGCAGTAGCAAACATTAAAATAATAAATATTTCTGCCCAATATCTGTCCAAGGAACAAAAGAAAACTTAGAGTTAATGTTTTGATGAACAGCTTATCAACTAGAATACCTACTATTTTGTCAGGGATTATTGGCAATACAAATTCTTTTTAAGTGTTCTTAACAGTAATTCCCAATTAAGGACATAACAGATGTAGTGCTTATGCTCTGATCATACAGTGCATAACTCAATCCCAACGAAAAAAGCACAAAAGGAAATTGACTAATTATGTAGATTCCTTTCACACAATGGTTTTGTGCAACAGAATTAAATTTATAAGATTTATAAATAGCATTGATGGCACCACTCGCAAGCTATTAAAATACAAATTCCCCCCATTTGTAAAAATCTCTCAGTTTCTGTAACATTTTTCAACTATTAGTCTGTTGCTTCCAAAACCAATTTATTCTAGATTTAAACCTGAAGATCGAGTTAGTTCTGCTACTATGAAACTAAGGCTAAGCAGTCATATGTATCTTTCAGTTTAAATATTTATTTGTGCAAATCATATGCAATATAATGGCAAGGCAAGGCTGCATTAATAAAATATTACTTCCTAACATATTCTACTTATGACACATATCATAGCAAATTATGAACAATATCCTATGTTAAATGCTTAGGAAAGCACAAACAGCAAATAATCATTTGCTGCCAGAATTAATTTCTATTGGTCATAAAGTTTTAAAATAAGATGTGTGATTCCATTATATCTGCTCATCACATCCATCCCAGCTAACTAAGATTGGATATCCACAGTTAATGACTTTTAAGAAGCAATCTCCTGGGACAATAATATTGCATTTTGAAAATTGATCATGCTAATTGAATAAAGCTATTTAGGATTTCCTGCAAGTTATTTCTGAGTTTTTAGAGGCTTTGGGATTTTTTTTGTTTCAACTGTTAAACTTATTTTAGGGCTTACTACAGTGTTCAAAACTGTACAGTTTTTTTGCAATTACTTGGTTGTGTGATGAGAAGATTCCAGAAGCTATAATAGGAGCTATTTAACCCTATAATATAACATGTAGCTATCCTCCCTAGTCACCTTCACTTCTTTTCTTTGCTTTGAAGCTGAGCGAAGGTTAGGTTGAGAGCATCTGAATGGAACTGTTCTGTTGGTCTGGCTTAACAACATGCCAAAGTAGGTGAGACAATCGGAACAGGTGGGATAATACTAGTTCTCCAAAGAAATCTGGCCACAGCCCAGTTTCAAGCCAAAGCAAGATCTAGGAACTCTCCATTTTATCTGGCACTTGCCTGATAAAATGACTTCCAACTTGCCAAAAATGTCTTCTTGGCTAAGAACCCCATTCCCAGTCCTCAGTCTATGTAGGATATGTTCTCTGCCAATAACTGGGTTAACAATTTTGCTATTAAAGGCTCATCTGTTCAGCAATGATCAGTAGGGAGCCAGGCTGAAGCAAAGAGTAGGTGGAGACAAAGCCCAATATTCACATTGCCAGTCTACTTTTTCATAATGAAAAATGAACCTTTTTATTCCTGTTTTTCTCTATTCCTTTATATTACCTTATTTTTTTCCCCTGTCAAGGAAAAGGCTGTGCAAAAGAGGCATAAAGTTCTTCCTGGAAATCTGAATTAGTTGCTTAGAGGTGGAGGGTCTGAAATTAAGGCAGAAGCTGCATTTGGCCATCAGCCAAAATTTGGCCAATTTTTGCCTATCATTGTTGGTGGAAGATCAAGGGAAAGAAGACTGAAGAACAATCTAGTAAAGGTTTCTTAAAGATCCTTGCTACTTAGTAGTTAAGATAGTTCCAGAGAAGTTGTGATTCCTTCCCAGTGAAGACTATAGAGCAACAGTGTCTGACTCCACCAGCTAGCTCTATAGAAGATGACATCTCAGAGAATTAAAAACTGCCATTCTATCATCCCGTGGAGCCCTATTTCCTAACTTTAAGAAATTTAAGATAAGTGGACTTCAACTCTCAGAATTCCCTGAGAGTATTCTTCACTTATATTTATCAACTATAAATTTCATACTATATAGGCTGTATGTAGTAAGATAGAATGTTAGGTAAACATTACCTGAATACATTTTATAAATCATATTACCGTATTCACCCTTGAAAAAGAAGTCATGAAACCCAAAATGAATCAGAGGTTTTATAGAAGCAGGAGGAATATTTGTCAAGCTTGATTAAACAATGTACATGATAAGAGAGATGACATTTCCTTAGTCTTATGCCCCACAGCTGTTATTCATGGGCTCAGCTTCTGTGCTTCACTTTCCTAAATATCATAATAGGAACCATAACTATGTGATGGTCTCCACTAGAACAGAGGATTATATGACCCCATAGATTCCTTATCTGTGTCACAACTGTGCAAAGATCAAATAAGTGTTTCATTTGAAAAAAGCTTCGAATCAAACACCATTTTTAAATTGACTTGCAAAACAAGTCAGTCAGCTACTTCTATTTTGATTTGCATCACTCCAACACCCTCGTATAGTACCTCCAGTAGCCAGAAGCTTTTCTGGCTATGGTAAATTATTCCCAGAAGACTCTTGCAGCTACCAGAAGAACCAAAGGAGAGAAATGAAGACAGCTCAAAGAGGCAAATTTTGGAATATTGCTGCAGTTTGGTAGCCAATAACACTGTTTTTGTGATGTGGTCACTTTATCAAAGAAAATTGTAGCTATATTGCCCAGGTCTATTTCTTTCAAAAATTCCCTTCCCAGAAACAGGTATTTTCATTCACCAAGGAAAAAAAAGGATAAATATTTTGCCCATCCCTTGAACTGACCACATCAAAAGCCACACTCTTTTATTAGCAGGAGTCATAGCAGACGTCATGTAAAATTTGGATTTTATGAAAGGTCTAAATGACAGCTGCACTAAACTAGCTTGTAAGTTAAGTGCTTCGTGCAGACAATAATAGGCATATTGTTACCCTGCATTACTTTTTTACCAGCTGTTATTCATATTGATGATTGGTATTATAAGTCTCTTTCAAATGAGAAAAGAATGTTATTTGAGATTCTCATAGCTGGAGAAATCAAAAGGATCTAATGAAGTGAACTATAGCTCATGAAAGCTTATGCCTTTTAATAAAATTGATTAGTTGGAAAAGATACTGCTAACTCCTTGTGGTTTTGCAATACTATTCACAGCTTTCCTCCTACAATATCATGCCTGAAGAATGATATTTATCACAGTGTTTCTGATTCCTGGTTACTTGAGGGCATGTGGCTTCAAATCCCAGAATTCCCTAGCCACCCGAGGGCATTCTAGAGCTGAAATCCACATGTCTTCAAGTTGCCAAGATTTGGAAACATTGCTCTATTAACTCCAAAACTAAGTTTCAAAACAGTATTAAAAAGTTCAAAAGAAATTCTTTGTTTGTTTAACAAATAAATATAGCGGAGTATCCTCCAATGGAACTAACAAACAAAAAAATAAAATGCACTGTGCAATCTAATCAATTAAAAATCATAATGTCTTACAAACATGTATCCTCATATATACTGTACTCCATTAATATCCCTGTAGTAGTGCTTGGTGGGAAAGCCAGAATTTTAAGGGCTTCTGGAACAACAAAGTGGGCCTTAGATCTCTGTCAGATCTAAGGAGAGGCAGAAACCCTCACAGACAAAGAATTCAGCAAGTATTTTGAAAATAATATAGAAAAATAGAAGCTTCTTTTTCAGAGGAACAAAAGTTTTGAAAACTTTCAAGTATATAATAGACCAATGTTTATATTAGCAAGTACAGTATACTGTAGAAGTTCATTCTAATAGAAAATATATTTTATGTATTTTTTAATCCACTCAAGGTACATGGATTGTGAACTGACTTAAACATTAAAAATGGGGAAGGGGGAAATTAAGCAAGAAAAATAATAATAATAAATCAAATAGGAAAAGCCCACAGAAATAGCAGCACAGAAAAGCCACCATCTCCAATAAAATACAGGCACTTGATATCAAACTATTATCCTCTTCATCTGGCATCTAATATTTTAGCTTGGCATCAAAAAACTCCCTTCCCAACCTTTTTATTCCAGGTCTGACAAGACTCAGAGTGTATCTTATTGGGTCATGTCAAAACTGCTCATGGAACTGTAGAAGACTGCATCATGTCCCAGCACCTATGAGCCTACTTGGATCACTAAGGCAAATAGAGAGACAAAAGGAAAAGTGTCTTCTAATGCTGTCCCTGCTTCTCATCCAGCCATTTCCTGCATTTCTGCATCAGATGAGGAGAGTGCATCTTTCTCCTTCTGTCCTGGCCAGTTTTTACAGAGGCATGATTGAGAATGTTTTAACAAACTGCATCACTGTTTGTGTTGTGTACCTGCGAATGATGAAGACACATGGCGCTGTTGAACAAACACTTTATTAACCTTCTACAATGACCAAGTAAAAGCAAAAGGCAGGCAGGCCTTTTTATAGGGCCAGAAACCCGGACAGTGTCAACCAATAGGAACAGAGCGTTTTTGCTAGGCTAGGCCAGGGCGTGGCTGCCGTAAATCCCCAGGTGACCCTGGTGAAGGTGCCTGGCCTACCTGCTCGCCTACCAGGCCAGGCAGGCCAGGACTTTGCTGCCCCAAATACCCGGTTGACCCGCCCAGCTGCTGGCTGGCTGGACTCTCTAAGTCCAAGCCAGTATACCTTGGAGGGGTGGAAGTCCCTGAGTCCACAATGGACCCCTCTTGGGAATACTGTCCTTCGAGCCCAAGACCAGCAGATGAAGAGGGCTGGGTAGCGGAAGTGCCCCTGTACTCTGTGGCCCCCAAGCATGTGCCCGAGGTGCCAGAGTCAGGAGTCATCTCCATGGCAACCCCCTTTGCTGGTGACCTCCTTTTGGGAGCAATTGCGGAATGAAGCAAGCGCCCCTGATGGAATTCCTTTTCTCTTGCTGCTTGTGATTTGTGTGGGTACCCCCGGTCAGTCTCCCTGTCTGGAGCACTATCTGACATATGTGAATACTGTGGATACCCCCGGTGTGACTCCCTGTCTGGAGTAATTATGGATGTGTGGGATGACCCCCTATCCCGTGAATTCTTCCTAGGAGCACTTGCGGAACCTTGGGTGAATCCCAAACAGCCTCAGTAGCAGCTGGTGAGGGTCTGTTAGTCCTGGGAAACTGTGACCCAGAATGCATATTATGGTCCTCCTCCCCCCCAGAGAAGGGCCAGGAGTGGAAGGGTGCAAGTCCAGTCTCCAACACAGTTGGTCTATGTGTCTGCGAAGAATGCGGCTGTCACCCAAGGCAACTTCATATGACAATGGCCCCGAGACCTTGCAGACCACAGCTGTGACCCAGAGATGTCCAGGCCCATTGTGTCTTGCCCAAACCGGATTGCCCACCTGGAGTCTCCTAGGTGCCCGTGGTTGTGACACCTGTGAAGCCTGTCCAGTTTAGTGATGAGCAGAGTTCAGCAGGGTTCTTCCTTGTGGCTGTGCATGGTGTGGTGCGGTGTGCAAGAAGGAAATCTGCTAATCTTTGATGCCAATTACCATAAGTCAGTTTCTTGAGGGCATCTTTGGTGGTGTGCACCATTCTCTCTGTCAGTCCATTGGAGGATGGATGGAAGGGAGCCGAAGTTGCATGGCGGATCAGGTTGGCCTGAAGAAAAGCCTGGAACTCAGAGCTAAATTGAGGGCCATTATCTGAAACCAGCACATCTGGAAGACCGTGTGATGCAAAAATTCCTCTCAATACCTGGATGGTCCTGGCAGTAGTAGTGGAGGAAACAGCAACAACCTCTAGCCACTTGGAATGGCTATCAACAACAACCAGGAAGAATTGCCCCTGAAAGGGCCCAGCATAATCTATATGCACCTTAGACCATGGGGTTTGAGTTTCCTCCCACCTATGTACTGGAGCCTGAAGATTTCAGGCTGAGACTGTTGGCACGCTTGGCACCCGTGCACCTGGGCCTTGATGGCTTTACTGAGGCCAGGCCACCAAAGATGGCTGCGCGCAAGCGCTTTCATCCTGACTATACCAGGATGTCCCTCATGCAGAGAGATCAAGATTCTAGACCTCAATGAGGTTGGAATCACTACCCTGCTACCCCATAACAGGCAACTCTTGAAGGTGGAAAACTCATCCTTCTTGTGCCAGAAGCTTTGGAACTCAGTATCAGGGCACTTGTCAGGCCATCCTGACAACACCTATGTCAGCACGTGTGTAAGCGTGTTATCAGTGGCAGTTTCTGCAGCCACGTCCCTAGCATTGAGGGGAGACTCAGGCAATTCCTGAATGGACAGAATATTAATGGCTGGAGCAGGATCTGGCTCTAATTGGTTCAGGGGTAATCTGCTCAGGTCATCTGCATGACCCATTTCTTTTCCTGGTTTGTGAACTAATGTATAGTCACATGCTGACAGGAAAATGGACCATCTCAGCGTACGAGGAGAAATGATATGTGGGGTCTGTTTGTTAGTGGTAAACAAACCCAGCAGAGGCTTATAGTCAGTATAGACCGTGAACTGGCAGCCATATAAAAAATCATGAAATTTCTTAATGCCAGCCACTATGGCCAAGGCTTCTCTGTCAATTTGAGCGCAATTCAACTTTGCAGAAGACAGAGTCCTTGAATAATAGGCCACAGGGACCTGTGTCCCATCAGCCTTCAGATGGCTAAGTACAACTCCCATTCCATAAGGAGATGCATCGCATGCGATGCAAACAGGCAGTTGGTCATTGAAATGTGCTAAAACAGCATTAGAAGTGAGCAAGGCCTTAACCTCATTGAAACTCTTGTCATGGACTTTAGTCCACTGCCAAGGAGCCTGCTTGTCTAAAGCTTGTGTAATGGTTCTTCCACTGCAGCTTTATGTGGGAGAAATGCATGGTAAAAATTTAATAGCCCCAAGAAGGCTTGCAGCTCACTCTTAGACTTAGGGCTTGGGGCCTGCTGGACAGCTTGCAATTTAGTTTCAGCAGGGTGAATTTCTTGAGCATCAATCCTGAATCCTAAGAAGTCAGTAGAAGTGACTCCTATCTTACATTTCTTTAGTTTAAGGCCTGCTTTTTGAAAACGAAGCAAGACAGCCCTTAATCTTTCTGCTAAATTTTGAGATGACTCCCCAGCAATGAGGACGTCATTGAAGTAGGGACAGACCCCAGGAATTCCTCGAAGTGTGCTCTCCATGACACTTTGGAATATGCCAGGGGCTACATTTACCCAAAATTGCAGTCTCTTGACCTTGGAGGTCACCCTGTGCATTACAATACTGGGCCTCTGCAGCTGCCTCATCAACAGGTAGCTGTTGATAGGCCTGTGCCAGGTCAAGCTTTGCAAAAATGTGCCCCCCCTTGAGGGAGGCCAGAATGTGACTTACCACAGGCACTGGATAAGCGTGCTGTTGCAGTGCCTTATTCAGTGTGCATTTATAGTCTGCACATATACGTATGTCCCCATTAGCCTTTAGAGGTGTTACTATGCGGGTTTCCCTTGGACTTGAATTCACAGGTTCTAGAATGCCCTGCTGGAGCAATTTGTCCAGCTCAGCATCAATCTTACCTTTGAGGGCAAAAGGTACCCTCCTAGGCTTAACCCTGATGGGCATGATAGTTGGGTCTAACCATAGTGAAATGGGAGGCCCCTCTCTGGATGGGAGACATCGAAATCAGTCAATCGGCCAATCTTTGACATCGTAAGCTTTATGACCTTCACCACTCGCTTCCTCTACAAGCTGCTGTTGGGGAAAGGGTCCTTTAGCTGAGCTCAACCTCCAGCGATGCTGTACTGGCAGTCTGGGACGCTGATTCAAACGCTGTCTTCCCCTCTTCAGGACTTCCTGGGTAAGTCCTCAAATCTTTTGTTCCAACTTGTGAAGGATCCCACCTTCATCGCCAGTGTTGTATACTTCGTTTGCGTGCGAATGATGAAGACACATGGCGCTGCTGAACAAACACTTTATTCACCTTCTACAACGACCAAGCAAAAGCAAAAGGCACGCAGGTCTTTTTATATGGCCAGAAACCCGGACAACGTCAACCAATAGGAACAGAGCATTTGCGCGCCTTGTGCATGCTTTTGGAATGCCCGGGACCAATGCAACACCCTGAGCCTGCTTTTGCAGGCTCAGGACACAACAGTTTGGTTTGGTGGTAGTAGAGTCTCAGACAAAAGGTCCATACAGAGATTGGTAAGGACAGCCGAGAAGATCATAGGAAGCTCGCTTTCTGTTATTCAGGCTACTCCTTACAAGCGCTATGTCTTAGAGCTTGAAGCATTGTTAGATACCCTACACATTCACTTCACAATCTGTTCATGTTGCTCCCCTCTGAGAAGACGTTTCAAAGTATTTCTAGCAGGACTACCAGATTCTGTAACAGTTTTGTTTCCTATGCCATCTGGTAAACTCGCAAGATTCATTTTTCTTGCCAATACATGTACATCTGAACTAGGCTGTGTTGTTTCTCTGGTTCTATATGTATGTGTATGTGGGTATATGCATAATTATTTTTATTTTATTTTATTTGTCATGTTTATGCAGTGTATATTGGAGGTGGTTACCCTTTGTGAACTCTATACAACGAAATGTCATTTTAATGTACGCTGATTAATGTACATTTAAAGTGACAATAAAGATCCTATCCTATCCTATCCTATCCTATCCTATCCTATCCTATCCTATCCTATCCTATCCTATCCTATCCTATTCTATTCTCTAGTTTAAGAAATAAAGGGAGTTCTTTCTCTTTCTCTCTCTCTCCCTTTCTCCCTCCCTCCGTCCAGTCTCTATTTTAAATAGAGAATGTACTTATGAATACATCTACCTTTAACTTCAACTTATCATAAACCTGTTAGCATTCACTGATTGCCAGGCAAAGACATGCCCGGTACACAAGACCATTATATTATGAACTTCTTTTTTTCTTTTTTTAGCATGACTTCTTCCATCTAATTAATTTTTCTGGCAATCTTTTAGCAGTTGGCACAACCTGACAGAGTACATAAGAAGAGCCATGCTGAATCAGGCCAAAGCCCATCGAGTCCAGCATTCTGTGTCACACAGTGGCCCACCAATTGTACATGGGGATCTGGAGCAGAAAGAGAAGGCAAAACCCTCCCTTTCCCTTGACTCCCAACAAATGGTACTCAAGGGAATCCTGCCTGCCTCAACCAACATAGAGGCGGCACATGGACATCCGTTTTAATAACCACTGATACACTTGGCATCCATGAATCTATCTAGCCCTGCCTTGAAGCTGTCAAGGCTGACAGCTGTCACGACCCCTTCTGGAAGTGAATTCCATAAATCAACGACCCTCTGGGTGAAGAAATATTTCCCTTTATTTGTCCTCACTTTCTTAGCTATGAGCTTTAGGGAGTGCCCCCTTGTCCTGGTATTGTGTGATAGAGAAAAGAATTTTTCTCTATCCACCTTTTCTATCCCATGTGTCATCAGCAAACTTGGCTACCTCACTATTAACTTCTACATCCAGATCATTGATGAATAAATTGAAAAGTAAAGGTCCCAAAACTGAACCTTGGGGTACACCACTTCTCACTTCTTTCCATCCGGAGAATTGTCCATTTATTGCCACCCTTTGCTTCCTACAATTTAGCCAGTTACCAATCCAGGACAAGACCTGTCCTCTAATTCCGTGGCTGGAGAGCTTTTTTAGGAGCCTTTGGTGAGGAACTTTGTGAAAAGCCTTTTGAAAGTCAACATTAGCTTCCCCTAAGGGCACGTAAACCCTTTGGAAGAGAAGCAATGGATGGGATGCAATGTAGATTGTAAAGCAGCCTTCACCAACCTTTTGCCCTTCAGATACATGAGGTCCCACAACTTCCAGAGTTCACCAGTATGGCTAAAGGCTGGCTAAGAGGCAGTCTTGGTTCTTCTAGAAGGCAATAGCTTGGTGAAGGCTGGTGTACAGATTTAATGTATGCCCAAATATCACAACTCCCATTCTCCTTCACATCCATTATTTACCCTGATTAAAAAGTGAACGAACATACTGAATAAATTTATATACAAATAATACTTAAGTATGGCCATCTCATTCAGTTATAATGGTTATGAAAAAGTAATTTTGTAATTAATTCTTGTTTTTGTGACCTTCTCAGGTCTTAAAGCAAAGGAACTCTAAAGTAAGATTATAAACCAGTGCTGGTTTCACTTAGTGATCGCTTCACTTAATGATCAAGTTGCCAATCTAATTGTGATTAATAATAAAAGACTATCAGTATTCAAGATTAAGTGCATTTGTCCCTGAGTTAAGGCAAAACTGTTCTGGGAGTGACAAAATGACTCAGTTAAGAACTAATTGGTTATGTTGGTGGGGTTGCTTTGTTTAAGATTACAGCAAAAGGTGGCATTTTGCTAAAAGTAGCCTAACAAGTTGTTTCTGCTTTCGTGAGCTTCTTAACTATGTCCATCCCAGTCAAGAAACTATTTCCAAATAAATGTATATGAATTCTTCCTCAGTAACTTCCTTATTTGCAAGTTATTGTAAAGTGATCGTTATTCTTGGCTTCAAAAATTGTACCGCTTCTGCACCTTTATATTTTGGTGCTTCTCATTCCCTGTCACCACTGTTTTGGATTTGACTTCTGACCCATTGCACTACTCTTCAGTATTTTAGTTGCATATCAATTTCTGAAATGAATACAGTTTGGATTAACATGTTAAATACAGTTTTTTCCTTTTCAGTTTTTCATGTAGGAGCCTTTCACTGGACAGTTCTTTGCATATCATGTGAAAAAATAAAGTATATTTCTAATTTGTGGGTTGCTGCACAATGAAACAATCCATGTCATCCACTAGGTTTATGTTATTGTTATTGAAGCCCAGGAGTTAAAGGCCTTGTTCTTTTCTGAGATTTGGGATCCCCCCCTTCAACTTCTAAAATTATTTGTAAAAGTTTAAAAAGTTTCCTTGTATTCTCTTTTTTTAGTATTCCTAATACTGAGAAATAAACCACAAAACCAAGAATTAATGCTATTGCTATGTTCAGTGGAAGCCATTCAAATGCTCTCTTTCTCTCTCTCTGCATTAAACACTTTTTGTATGCACATATGAATAAATAAATAACAAAGAAGTACAACTATTTTTTATTTTGTTGCTAGAATAAGCCTGTGGTATTCCTTTTGGGGTTATCTGAAATCATCTCAGCTTTTTCAAGCTGATTTCTTAGCATTCCAAATATATAACAACACTTATTCTATTTAAACGACCATACAGTCCCAAAAGTAGGGTTTTTCAGAATCATACAGTTGAATTTTCACTCCAGTTGAATTGTGTCACTCTTTTTATCTGCTGACATTTATCATCACCCAGTTTTGGTTACAGTACTGCAATAGCCAGAAATCTGAATCAAATGAACTGATCCTCTTATGTTTTTAGCACTGAAGAAAAACATGTGGAGGATTTCCTGCTGAGATTTCCCAGCAGAGGTACAAATTCAAGAGTGTATGGAAATTTGTCATAGATTTCTTTCAGGTTACACCAACTTATGCATTCAAGCAGCGAAAAGATAAATTTATTATTCCTCTCAAGATAAACTGATAACAGTATCCTCTGTGCACCACCCAGAATTAATGCTATGAAATGGTCAGCTCTATGTAATAAATCCAACAGTCCCAAAGGATTACTTAGTTCAAAGAAGTAAGTCAAAAGCCTTCTTTCTGTATGTTATTATCTGTTGAAGAATGTTGTTTTACAACATCATGCTAAACCAATAGAAATGGATACTACTTAATTGATTCTAATCACTTGTCCATAATCTAAGTCAAAACACATAAGCAAATGCAATACCTAGTGAGATCAAGATCTACAAAATTATTTCTTGACTGGGCACTTCTGTACTTTTGTTATTACATGTAATATACTTATGGTTCTCAGTTCTGCATGTTTTATTTAATAAAATCAATAAACTGTTAGCATCAATATGCCAAAACATAACAAATTGAAATCATCTCTGCCTTTTGGATCTACCACTAAATTTTGAAATGAAATAGCTGCAGTGTTTTAATAGCTTTTATATCATTCATGTATGTGTTTATGTGTATCACTTACATTAAAAAAACCTGAAGTTCTTCATAAGGATGTTTTATTATGAATCCTAAAAATTAGATCATACCCAATATTAAAACCCACCATACTAGTTAAAAACGTTTTCTAAAACTATTCTTAGTAGTCATTCCGGTGCTAAAAGAAGTAGTTGAAAGAGTTTGAACTCTTTAATATTTCAACCTCTAGATAGAATGATTAGACTGAACAATTCATCTTTTCTGAGGTTTCAACTAGCCATGATAGATTAGCCATAACAGAATTCCTCAATCTAATGTCCCCAAGGTGTGAAACATCAATTCTGATAATTCCCCAGGAATTAGGAATTTGGAACCTCAACACATCTATAGAGCATAATGTTGAGGAAAAGTCTGGGGCTCTAGATTACGTCTATAGATGTTGTTCACAATAACAGTAGAATATGCTGGATCTATTCCATTCAACATCAATTATACATGTATTATGTGGGTAGTCCTTGACTTAAAACAGTACGTTTAGTGACCGTTCAAAATTACAAAGGCATTGAAAAAAGTGATTTATGATTGTTTTTCACTTATGACTTTTGAAGCATCCCCGTGATCATGTGATCAAAATTCAGATGCTTGGCAACTGAATGTATGGCTGTTGCTATGTCTCATTTACTTGGACTTCAGTAAGGCATTTGATAAAGTAGACCACAATCTACTACTAGATAAGATTAAAAAATGTGGGTTAGACAGCATCACCCCTAGTGGATTTGTAACTGGCTGACCAACCACACTCATTGTGTAGTCCTCAATGGAACATGGAGGGAAGTATTCAGTGGGATACCCCAAAGCTCTGTTTTAGGCCCAGTACTCTTCAACATCTTCATCAATGATTTGTATGAGAGGATAGATGGGGAACTCATCAAATCTGCAGATGACACTAAGCTGGTAGCAACACTCCAGAAGATAGGCTTAAGATACAGAAGGATCTTGACAGACTTGAACAGATTCTAACAAAATGAAATTCAACAGTGAAAAAAAGTAAGGTTTTACATTTAGGCAAGAAAAACAAAATGCACAGGTACAGTATAGATGATACTTCACTCAATAGTAGTAACTGTGAAAGGGATCTTGGAGTCCTAGTGCAGGGCTTTTCAACCTTTTCACAGATTGTACCATAAGAACATAAGAACATAAGAAGAGCCATGCTGAATCAGGCCAAAGCCCATGGAGTCCAGCATTCTGTGTCACACAGTGGCCCACCAATTGTACATGGGGATCTTGAGCAGAAAGAGAAGGCAAAACCCTCCCTTTCCCTTGACCCCCAAACAAATGGTACTCAAGGGAATCCTGCCTGCCTCAACCAACATAGAGGCGGCACATGGACATCTGTTTTAATAACCACCAATACACTTTGCATCCATGAATCTATCTAGCCCTGCCTTGAAGCTGTCAAGGCTGACAGCTGTCACGATCCCTTCTGGAAGTGAATTCCATAAATCAACGACCCTCTGGGTGAAGAAATATTTCCCTTTATTTGTCCTCACTTTCTTAGCTATGAGCTTTAGGGAGTGCCCCCTTGTCCTGGTATTGTGTGATAGAGAAAAGAATTTTTCTCTATCCACCTTTTCTATCCCGTGCATGATTTTATACACTTCGATCAAGTCACCCCTTAAACGCCGTCTTTCAAGGCTGAAGAGACCAAGGCATTGCAATCTGGTTTCATAAGGGAGGCACTCCATTTCCTTGAAAAAGCTGAGATGATTTCAGATAACCCCAAAAGGAATACCACAGGCTCATTCTAGCAACAAAATAAAAAATAGTTGTACTTCTTTGTTATTTATTTATTCATATGTGCATACAAAAAGTGTTTAATGGAGAGAGAGAGAAAGAGAGCATTTGAATGGCTTCCACTGAACATAGCAATAGCATTAATTCTTGGTTTTGTGATTTATTTCTCAGTATTAGGAATACTAAAAAAAGAGAATACAAGGAAACTTTTTAAACTTTTACAAATAATTTTAGAAGTTGAAGGGGGGATCCCAAATCTCAGAAAAGGACATGATAATATTTGAGTACCAGCAGTGTTTAGCAAGGTGTCCAAAACTAAAAAAAGGGAGGGGGGATTTGGGGTTTTACTGATTAGATTCATTTGTTGTTATAGAAATGGCTAGCTTATAATATTATGGAAAAGTAAAAAGTTGAGGTTCAATGTTAATGCTTTCTTCTACTGCAACAGAGGAAGTCTGTTCTTTTTCCCTTCTCCCCCTCACTTTCCCCCCTTTTTCCTCCCCTACTATTTGCTTTTGTATTTTTGTATTTTATTCTATAATCTAATAAAATATTACAAATTATAGAAAAAAGGAAAAAAGTACCAGTTTTAATTTCTTCGGTGGCTGTTCCTTTGCTGAAGCACTTTCCCTTTGCACTGACAAATGTATGATGAATTTATCCATGTTTATTAATATGCACCATTACCAGTTAGCTCAGGGGTCTTCAAACTTGGCACTTTTAAGACTCGTGGACTTCAACTCCCAGAATTTCTCAGCAATTATGGATGGTTGAGGAATTCTGGGAGTTGAAGTCCACAGGTTTAAAGTTGCTAAGTTTGTAGACCCCTGAGTTAGCTGGTCGGCCCTTCTTCCTCTCTCCCTTCTGAGCTCTTTCCACAGTGAAGTGAGAATGCACCCCCCCAATCCCTTCCGTGTACCCTTAAAGACCCAGAAATCAAGTGCAAAGCAAGAAAGGTTCACAAAATAAAGAAACACACTCCATTTTTTTCCTTTAAGCTGCCTCAGGCGTGTCACATGTCACAATGTTGCAATTTGAGACTGAAAGGCTCTGGCAATTGCAAAAAGCTTTAGCTTTACATTAAGCCTGTTTACCTGCAAAGAAAACTTTCTAAAAGCCATAGACAGACTCAATTAAAGGGGGTAAAACTATTTACATTTGTTTAAAGGGATTAAATCTTTCCCTGTTTTCTTTTTTTCCCCTTTTCCGCCGAAACCACTCGCTTTTATAGCCTCTCCTCTCCTCCCCGTCCTTTTTCTTCAGTTCACAACAATGTAAAAACAATGTTGACACTCTATAAAGAGTGTAGAGAAGAGCATCAAAGATGATCAGGGAACTGGAGGTGAAAACATAAAGAATGGTTGCGGGAATTGGTTATGTCTAATTTAATGAAAAGAAGTTTAGGGGTGACATGATAGCAGTGTTCCAATATCTCAGGGGTTGCCACAAAGAAGAGGGAGTCAAGCTATTCTCCAAAGCACCTGAAGGCAGGACAAAAAGCAACGGATGGGCTGGCAGTTTAACATCCCTGGTATAGGGTTTCCTGCTTAAGTAGGGGGTTGGACTAGACTGCCTTTCAACTAATGTTATGTTATGTTATGTTATGTTATGTTATGTTATGTTATGTTATGTTATGTTATGTTATGTTATGTTATGTTATGTTATGTTATGTTATGTTATGTTATGTTATGTTATGTTATGTTATGTTATGTTATGTTATGTTATGTTATGTTATGTTATGTTATGTGCCATTCCATCTCTTAGTGAACTTTAAGTATGTTCCTCCTTTCTTATTGTCTCTACTTCCTTGAGTTGCTGGAAATTGAGGTTCAGCAACCTCAAGAATGCCACAGGTTGTTTATCTATGCTTACAGGACAATATTAAATCAGTCATTGTCCCTCTACCTAACATGTGTCAGGAGGTTCTTGTGAGAGTAAAGCTTATGAATATTCCTGTGAACTCTTGGAATGAAATATAACAAAAATGATTGCAATATATTTCACCTTCATTACTGCAATATATTTTAAATTGGAAAAATATTTACATCTTATTTGATTCAACTCTCTCTTTTAAAAGTGTGTTTATAATTCCTGATAGTTTCAAGATAAACAGGAGCAGAAGAAATAGAAACCAATATCCCTGGAACTTATACAGAATGGTTGGACGGCTTGAATATCATTTAAGTCAATATATTTGATTCAATTTTTTATTAATACATTGTGTTTATTTATCTGTTGTAGGCTTATAAATAATGGCTTATATTTTAACATGATTTGTGAATCCAGTCTATTGTAGTTTATCATAATTTAAACAAACAACAAAAATGCATGTTGCATTAAGATTTTTTTGCAGCATTCTTGCAAATCATTGTGCATATCAGTTGCATCATTATTGTTATTGCTGGGATTTCTGAGAATTCTACAAAATTATAGTTGAATATATGCCAGATTATGTTGATAATAAAGATTTGATTTGATTGATTGTCCAATATGGCAAGGTCAAATTATTAGAATGATCAATGTTTGAATATCTAGATATAAAAATAAAGCTAAGCCCTTTGTGAAAAAGTATCTTACAACTTCTATTACCACTTTGGAAGAGCTCCTGCTACAGGAAATAATTATGTTTGGAAAAAGAGAATCTCTTTAAATCTTTAATTTAAAGTCAAATATTTGCCCTATCTACTGTTTAACAATTTCTTGATTTTCTCTCATGAAGCAGCATTTTATTGTTAAATAAGAAAATATGAGCTTTTATGATTCAGGATGGAGGAAGTTAGAACCCAAGAATGTATTAAGATTAAGCAACATAAACTGTATATAAAATACTTTGCTTTCTCAATATTTAGTGGAAGCATTTTTAGTCCAGGTGAAAATGAAGAAAGCATCTACCTCATAATTCTAGGGGTAATGATATTCAAAATCCTTTTCTCTCTTATGTAGCCAATAAATGAGATTAAAAAGTAGCCAATAAAAAAAAGAGATATGACTTCCGGTTCCGGATCACGGCGCCTCTAGCTGTACCAAGAGACTTGTCTCCTCGTCGGCTAGCTTCCCTCAGCCGGTAGACCCTTATGTGGGTCGAAAGTCATCCTGGAGGGTGCGACATCTGTCAAGGAGGCTTTGCTCGGCTATGGAGGAGTGGCGGCTCCTCCAGCTGTCCAAGCTATCTCTGAGGGCCAACGGAGAAGAAGGCCAGTAAAATGGCCGCTCACCCTGCTGCTTCAAACCACAAATCAAAGAACATCTAAGCTGTAAGAACCACCGTGGTGAATCCAGGTGAGGTTTTTTTCCTTTTCCTGCTCCTCTCTTCATTTTATCTTGCTTTTTTTTCCTGTAAGAGCCTTGTCGGAATTATTTCTCTGGCTTGAAAAAGCAGCTTCTACATGCTTGGGGAGAAAAGCATTACAGGAGAATACAATAAAAATTTTAAAGAACATACTTTATTTTCATATGTTTTGGGGTACAGAAATTTTTTTTCTAAGTGCTGTACTATCATTTTATGCTGGAAGATTATTTCTTTTTTCACATTATATTTCAAAAGAAAGAAAAAAGGGGAAGAATGTGTCTGGAAAAGTTTTTTCCAACTTACTGAGGACATCTAGTCACGAAAATCTATTATTGCAACTTTTGGCTATTTTTTGGAGATGGAATAGATGGACCTTCAAATTGCCTTTGAAGAGAAAAGATAAGCTGATGCAGCTGTGAGAGTTGTGGGGGTGGACACTGTCTAACTTTTATTAAACACAGCCTACACAAGAAGAAAAAAGAGACTCTTTTAATTACTATCAAAATGGAGAAAGCTCATTTACAATTAAACTGTAAACTTATATTGGAAAAGATTTATGAGGCCACTGCAGAAATATGTGCTACAATGAAAGAGTTTACTACTATTAATATCCAGAAGTTGTACTTCAAATCTTCAAACTGATCTCCAGGCTACATCTGACTATTCTATAAATCAAAACATATTAGAAGAGGAAACAACTGAGATAAATGAGGAAGTTACTTTATCTTATAAATATTCCATCTACAGCTTTGAGGACCACAAGAATCAAAGATTGAGACTGGAAACTTTAAAGCAACGAAGCTTTAAGGATGAGAGAAATAGATGCCTAATGCAGAGGATGAGATTCCTATTGTTTCAAAGGATACTACAAGCAATAAAGAGAGATTTATTGGCTGAAAGGGAAGCTTGGTTATGGAAACCTGTCTGGCACAGGAAAAAAGCCAGAATAAGACTGAAAAGAGGAATTTAAAATTGTGTATGGATTTAAAGGCAATGTTGATTTATGGATTAAGATTCAGAGTTAGAAGTAAGAAAAAAGGTTGAATGTACTTTTTGGAATAATAGGTTTATTTTCATGAAAATTATTATGTATTGGAATGGGAAAAATGCTGGCTTTTTAGAGTTGGATTGTTTTAATAATTAATTGTTTTAAATTAGAAAGATGATGTTTCTGTATGATAGTATACATGTGATGGCGTGATAATCAATTGGATGAAATTTGAATTTTGTTTAATGAATTGAAATGAGTTAAGACTTACACTATTTTGTTATTTTAAAAAGATTGATCAATTGATGGATTATATATGTATAGGGTAGATTAATATTTTATCTTAATTAGGATATGTATTGTGTAGTGGAAGAAGAAATAAATGAGACTTGTGATAAAATGAGATATAAAAGATTAAGAATTAGAATATAGCTGGACAGGACACCTGATTGATAGCTTGTTGACTTAAAGTTAAATTTGATTATGGTAATTATAAATTTATAAAGTTTTAAAACAGGTTTAGCAGTTATATAAATTTAAATTAGAAATGGAATATTTTAAACGTATTATGCTAGTTGAGGGAAATAGAGAGGGGACATTGAATGTATTGAGTTGAGTTATTTATATATGGTTCTATTGTTGAATGTTTGATTACCCAAACACCACAGTGTGTCCTGAGCATCTTTTTTTAAGATTTAAAAAACCAATAAAATGTGTTTTTTAAAAAAAGAGATATAAAGACAATGGAGAAAAAAACAGAAAGTAATGGTGGAATGCATAAGAAAGAGATGGGCTCAGTAACAGTGAGCAAGAAGAATATCTAAGTCTCTATATGAGGAAGGAAGGAAGGAAGGAAGGAAGGAAGGAAGGAAGGAAGGAAGGAAGGAAGGAAGGAAGGACATAATCCTCATTCAGCAAAGGGCTACTCATACATAAATGTCACCTGCTGGAAGTGCAAAAAGCTTCTTCGATTCAGCCAAAAGAAATTTTAGAAATTAACATATAAAGTGGTGATTTGCAATTTCATTCATTTGGAGCATGAAGGGTTGCACTCTATTATTGAGTAGAAGTAGGACACTAAAGAAAAAGAGAGAGAGAGTTGAAGGAGACTTAATGAAAATTAAGTATAGTTAATATGATTATTCCACACAATTGGCAGGGTTCTGCTGGACATGTTCCCATGACTTTGGGCCTAATACACAACATCAATGTGATGTCCCATTATTTGCACTCAGGATATTTTTGGATTAGACATGTTTAAAGCAAAGCTTCCTTGAATTTTGCAAACATGTGAATTAATTTACTATTCTGTGAGAAAGAAAGAAAACTTTATTTCTCTTCTGGAACTGCTCATTTTAAAAAAGATGTGTGTGTGTGTGTATGTATTACATTCATATACATTCATATATATATATCTATAAGCATAAATACACACACACATATTTACACATACTTACATACACCCACACTCTCACCCATATGTATACACACTATTGTAATTTCCATTCCATTTTATCCACCATCCAATTAAACCATCCAAACCTTAATTACTTTTATTTTAGAAGATTTCCACTATATCTGACCTGCTTAAAAATTAAGTGAAGGGGAGAAATGGAACATTTTTATGCAGAAAGTATTTACCAATGTTATCTAGCTGAAAACCTTTTATGAACTGACCCTACACAATGTTGTATTCTGGAAGCCCACCTGGAGGGCACAGGCCTTGGAACAGCTGAGATGGAGTATTTCTTTTCATCAATCCATTAAACTATTTATGGTTTTCTACCTAATGCTTTCAGAGCTCTATAAGACTTTGGACTTTCAAAAGTAGTTACCAAGAAAACCCCAGAAGAGCTAAAATAACATTACAAAATATTGCCTAGGGTGCCAATATTTTTTATGCACATCAAAGAAAAGATTGCATTTCTGAGTCTTACTGAAAAGTCATTTTAAGAGACCCCTTTATCCTCATTTGTGCCATATACTGCTACCAACTTGGTGAGGGAAGAGGAATAGATTACATAAAACTGCACTCAATCTATTTATCCTCTTCTAGATTTTTTTTAAATCATGCTGTAAAAAAGAGAAAAACAACAATGATGATTAGGGAGGCTAAAACTTATGAAGAATAATTTCAGGAATTGGGTATGTCTAGTCTAGTGAAAAGAAGGACTAGGGGAGACATGATAGTAGTGTTCCAATACTTGAGAGCTACCACAAAGGTGAGAGGGTCAACCTCTTTTTCAAAGCATCACAAGGCAGGCAAGAAACAATGGATGGAAACTAATCAAGGAGAGAAGCAACCTGCAATTAGGGAAAAACTTCCTAACAGTGAGAACAATGAATAGAGCAGAGCAGAGCAGAATAGAATAGAATAGAACTGGAAGGGACCTTGGAGGTCTTCTAGTCCAGCCTCCTGCTCAAGCAGGAGAACCTATAACATCTCAGACAAGTGACTGTCTGGCTCAAAGAGCCACTTGGACCTGTTTCCCAGAGAAAAGAAAACACTGGGAGCTGCAAAATTTTGCGTGCACACATGCGCGCGGGAGGGGGAGGTAGCTTGATTGAAGTTTAATTAAAAAAATAAAGGCTGCTGTACATGAGTTCTCTCTCTCTCTCTCTCTCTCTCTCTCTCTCTCTCTCTCTCTCTCTCTCTCTCTCTCTCTCTCTCTCTCTCTCTCTCTCTTCCTCTCCCTCTCTCTCCCTCCCTCTCTCTCCCTCTCCCTCTCTTTGTCTCCTTCTCACTCTCCCCTCTCTCTCTCTTCGATCTTCTGCTCACCTGGGAAGCTGGCTTCACACTTTTCTCTGACAAGCTGACACACATTCTTATTGAGCTGGCTCTCTCCTGCCCTTGGTCTGCCAATCCTCTTCCCCCACTCAGAGTGTGTGTGTGTGTGTGTGTGTGTGTGTGTGTGAGAGAGAGAGAGAGAGAGAGAGAGGTGCTGCTGCTTTCTGCTGCTTCCTGCTTTCTGTTGAGACGCAGCAAAGGCAGGAGCCCCACCCAATAAGCTTGTCAGCTTGTCTGAGAACTACGTGAGGCCACGCTTTTTTACATACACATACACACACACACACACACAGAGAGAGAGAGAGAGAGAGAGAGAGAGAGAGAGAGAGAGAGAGAGAGAGGCACTTGCACTTCCCTTCTCTCTCTCTCTCTCTCTCTCTCTCTCTCTCTCTCTCTCTCTCTCTCTCTCTCTCTCTCTCTCTCTCTCTCTCTCTCTCTCTCTGCAAATGGTGGAGGAGGCTGGGAGCTGCAGGAGAAGGCTCAAAGAGCCACATGCGGCTCTAGAGCCACGGGTTGCCGACCCATAGTCTAGCCTCTTCTTAAAAATCTCCAGTGATGGAGCACCCACAATTTCTGGAGACAAACTGTTCCACTGGTTAATTGTCCTCACTATTAGGAAGTTTCTCCTTAATTCCAGGTTGCTTTATTGTTTATTGTCTTGCCCTCTAATGCTTTGGAGAATAATGTGAGCCCCTCTTCTTTGTGGCAGCCCCTCAAATACTGGAACACTACTATATCCCATATTTCTTCTTTTCTTTAGACTAGCCAAACCCAAGTCCTGCAGCTGTTCTTTGTATGTTTTAGTCTCCAAGCCTTTGATCATCTTAATTGCTCTTCTCTGATTTTTTTCCAAACTCCCAATATCTTTTTTTATAATATGGTGACAAAAATTATTTATTTATTTATTTATTTATTTATTTATTTATTTGATTTGATTTGTATGCCGCTCCTCTCCGGAGACTCGGAGCGGCTCACAACATATACAAAACATCAAAATATTAAAAATAGATACCAATACATGTACAACATTCGAACAACAACCCACAATCATCCCCAGGCCTGCCAGCAAAGATAAGTTTTAAGGTTCTTTCGGAAGGCCGGGAGAGTGGGAGAAACGCGGACTTCAAGGGGCAGTTGGTTCCAGAGGGTGGGCGCCACAACAGAGAAGGCCCTCCCCCTAGGACCCACCAAACGACATTGTTTCGCTGACGGGACCCGGAGGAGGCCGACCCTGTGCGCTCTCACTGGTCGTAGGGAAGTATGTGGCAGAAGACGGTCCCGTAAGTATCCTGGTCCAGAGCCATATAGGGCTTTATAGGTAATGACCAGCACTTTGAATTGCGCTTGGAGACCAATAGGCAACCAATGCAGCATGTGGAGGGTTGACGAAATGTGGGCACAACGTGGAAGGCCCAAAATTGCTCGCGCAGCTGCATTTTGCACTAATTGTAGTCTCCGAACACTCTTCGAGGGCAGCCCCATGTAGAGAGCATTGCAGTAGTCGATCCTCGAGGTGACAAGAGCATGTGTGACTGTGAGGAGAGACTCCCGATCGAAATAAGGATGCAATTGGTGCACCAGGCGAACCTGGGCAAATGCCCCCCTCACCACAGCCGATAAATGATGTTCCAATGTCAGCTGTGGATCGAGGAGGACACCCAAGTTTTGAACCTTTTCCGAGGGGGTATATAGATTCACACCCCCCCAGGGTAATGGAAGGACAGATTGAAGCATCCTTGGGAGACATAACCCACAGCCACTCTGTCTTGTCAGGGTTGAGCCTTAATCTGTTAACGCCCATCCAGACCCTCACAGCCTCCAGACACCGGCACATCACCTCAACCATTTCACTGATTTGGCCAGGAGTGGAAATGTACAGCTGAGTATCATCAGCATACTGATGGTATCTCACTCCATGCCGATGGATGATCTCTCCCAGTGGCTTCATGTAAATGTTGAAAAGTAGGGGGGAGAGAACCGACCCCTGAGGCACCCCACATGGGAGTAACCTAGAGGTGGACCTCTGACCCCCCACAAACAGACTGTGACCAACCAGAGAGATAGGAGGAGAACCACCGTAACATGGTGCCCCCCACTCCCCATCCCTCCAGCCGGCGCAGACAGATACCATGGTCGATAGTATCGAACGCCGCTGAGAGGTCAAGAAGCACCAGGAAAGAGGACTGGCCTCTATCCTGGGCCCACCAGAGATCATCCATCAGAGCGACCAAAGCAGTTTCGATGCTGTAGCTGGGCCTGAACCCAGACTGCAGAGGCCCCAGATAATCAGCTTCCTCCAGAGACCGCTGGAGCTGGAGTGCCACCACCTTCTCAACAACCTTCCCCACAAAGGGGAGGTTGGAGACTGGACGATAGTTAGTCAGAATTGCTGGATCCAGGGAAGGCTTTTTGAGGAGGGGGCGCACAAGTGCCTCCTTTAAGGGAGCCGGAAAGGACCCCTCCCTCAAAGAAGCGTTGACAATCTCCTGAATCCAGGTACGCGTCACCTCCCTGCTGGCAAAAACCAGCCAGGAGGGACACGGGTCCAACAAACAGGTGGCGGAACTCCCAGCTCCAATGGCCCTGTCCACTTCATCAGGTGTAAAAGCCTCAAACTCGCCCCAGATAATCGGACAAGAACATGCCTCTGTCCCCTCGACTGAATCATTATCAGTCGACTCTGCTTCACAATTGGAATCTAGGTCGGCCTGGATCTGAGCTACTTTGTCTGCGAAACAGTTGTTAAAATCCTCGGCACTACCCTGCAAGGGAGGCCCCGGACCCCTCGGGTTAAGGAGGGATTGGGTCACCCTAAACAGGGCGGCCGGGCAAGATTCCGCAGATGCGATCAAGGCGGAAAGATACAAAGATCTTGCCGCCTTAATCGCCTTCAAATAGGCTCTAATAAATGAGCTCAATCTGGTTCGATCAGATCCGGACCTACTTAATCTCCATCGCTTCTCTAGACGTCTCTTATGGTGCTTCATTAGCTGCAATATTCCAGGTGTGATCTTACTAGAGTTTTATAAAGCAATACTAATACTTTGCGTGATCTTGATTTTATGCCTCTGTTTATATAAACCAGGATTGTATTAGTTTTTTTGGCTGCTGCTGCATTCATAATGATCACCCACTAGGGCTCCAAGGTTCCTCTCACAGTTACTGTTTTTGAGCTAGGTCTCGCCTAATCTGTACTTGTACCTTTGATTTTTCTTGCCTAAATATAAAACTTTGCTTTTCTCCACATTGAAACTCATTTTGTTGGATAGGGCCCCTTGTTCAAGTTTGTCAAGATCTTTTTGTATTCTGAGTTTGTCTTCTGGGGTGTTGGATACTCCTGCCAGTTTAGTGTCATCTGCATATTTGATGAGTTCCCCTTCAATTCCCTAATTTAAGTCATTTATGAAGATATTTAATAATAATAATAATAATAATAAGTTGGAAGGGACCTTGGAGTCCAACCTCTACTCAGGCAGGAAACAAATGGACAAATGGCTCTCCAGTCTCTTCTTAAAAACTTCCAGTATTGGAGCATTCACAGCTTCTGGAGGCAGGTAGTTCCACTGATTAATTGTTCTGTCAGGAAACTTCTCCTTAGTTCTAGGTTGCTTCTCTCTTTGGTTAGTTTCCATCCATTGCTTCTTATTTATTTATTTATTTATTATTTGTTTCGATTTCTATGCCGCCCTATTCCGAAAACTCAGGGTGGCTTACAACATAATCAGTAGCATATAGAAATCAAATACATTATAAAACCCGTAGATTAAAACCAATCATCCGAAACAAACTTACAACAAACATACCCTGGCTGGGGCAAGGTGTCAACTGCCTCAGGCCTGCCGGCAAAGATGTGTCTTTAACAGTTTGCGAAAGACGGAGAGGGTGGGGGCAATACGGACCTCTGGGGGGAGTTGATTCCAGAGGGCCAGGGCCACAACAGAGAAGGCTCTTCCCCTAGGCCCCGCCAGGCGACACTGTCTGGCTGACGGGACCTGGAGAAGGCCGACCCTAACCGGTCACTGGGTTTCATGCGGCAGCAGACGGTCCCGCAAGTAACCTGGTCCAATGCCATGTAGGGCTTTTTCTTGTCCTGCCTTCAGGTGTTTTGGAGAATAGCTTGACTCCCTCTTCCATGTGGTAACCCCTGAGATATTGGAATACAGCTATCATGTCACCCCCTCATCCTTCTCTTCATTAAACTAGACATACCCAATTCCAGCAACTGTTCCTTATATGCTTTAGCCTCCAGCCCTCTGATCATCCTTGTTACTCTTCTCTGTACTCTTTCTAGAGTCTCAACATCTTTTTTACTCATGGTGACCAAAACTGGATGCAGAATTCCAAGTGTCCAGTTTTACATGTATATGTACCATGCCTATAACAATCACTTCCCATTCTTGAAAAACGTTTGACAGAATCTTTCTGTAAGAGGCAAGAAGAATGACTCGTCCAGTGTACTTTTCTGTAAATATTCAGCTTCTCTCCAATATACTGGCAGCTTTTAATGATCAGCAAAAACAAAACAAAACAAAAAAACCCAATCCATTTTTATTCTTTCCAACCCAATAGAGTGTTGGAAAGAAATTATAAAAAGGGGCTCATGACTTTGTCTGTCCATCTGTCAGCTGGGTAATTCTTTGAAAACAGAATGGAATAGACCAAAATTTGATGTGCTGACAGAAGCTGGGAAATAAAGAGAGTGATAAAAAATGAGCTGGCTGTAGCCATGAAAAAAGAATAAAACCTCCCTCTGGAAAAGATATTGGGCAGCTGGGACTATGCTCCGTTCTTAAACCCGCCTCCCTTCCAGTCATATGACCAAGACCATGGACGCACACACACACAGAGACCGAAACATTTTGAGGACAAGGCAGAAATGCACATAGAGAGGCAATGCAGATGAATCTACCCTGATTAAATTCATATATATGTGCACATATATGCAAAATACATGTATGCATACATCCTGATTAGTCTCTAGGAACAAAATGAACAAACAAACATCAGTTTATATAAGAAAATATAGAAACATTTTCTACCAATAAAGGGGATGGAAAGAATTGCAGAAATCCTGTTTTGCATGCTTTAACTATCTCATTTGTGATAGTAACTACTGTACTTCCATGTATTAAGAAAAATGCCCTAGAATTCTGGGAAACAAGAAAGCAGTTCCTGCTATCTAAGTCAGCATTTTTATTTTGCCTTACATCTAGGCAGTTTTGTCTCCTCCATACTACTCACAATATAGCCAATGTGGAGATTGCACATAGAATGACAGTTGGTACGTGTATTTCTTGTAGACCTGAATAGCAAATTGACAACCTACAAAAGATTATTTGCTTTAGTTTATGCCAGGTGCTAAACCAAAGTACTAATCAGTATGCTCTGTTCTGCTTTTTTCTTCATTTAGAACTAACTTTAAAGGATGAAACAATCAGAACTCAGTAAAACAACAACAACAAAAGCTAAAATACATGATACTGCTATAATTAAAAAGGTCTGGCTTGATTGCCAAGCGTTGACTCTTTTTCTGAAGGCTTCAGTACCACTGAATGGCATTCCATATCTCTAGAGCAACACGGGAAACCTTTCTCTCATGTATACCCAACAAATAGGCTTCTCAATGTTATACTAAATATAAAGTATGTTAGCCTTAATGTACTAATTGCTAATTAGATGCTAATGTAACATATAATTTGGGTTGCATTAGTTTAAGCAACAGTATATTCTCCTTGCTGCTGAAAAGGAAAATCTTTAATTGCAATAGATATTAAGCCATGGCTCACTGGCCTGTGCAGTAGATCGTGGTCAGAAGAAAATCTTCTACTGGTAATTCATGTTACTGATGATTTCAGCTCATTAAAACCATGTTATATCAAGGCATGTTCAGATTTATTGGTTGAGACTTTCTCAAACTCACATATTCCAAGCTTGCACCCAAAACTGGCAACCAGAGGTGTAAGTGGCATTAGTTACCCTTAATGTCCTGAGGATATCTTTCAGATAAAAGTTATTTGTACAAGGATTGACTTATACAAGTAATACAATAGCAATAGCACTTACTTATATATCACTTCACAGTGCTTTACAGCCCTCTCTAAGTGGTTTACAAAGTCAGTCTATTGCCCTCAACTATCTGGGTCCCCATTTTACTGACCTTGGAAGAATGGAAGTCTGAGTCAACCTTGAGCGGTGAGACTCAAACTGCCAGCAGTCAGCAGAATTAACCTGTAATACTGCATTTTAACCACTGTGCCACCACAGAAAACTGGAGCTTTCAGTGGTCAACTTTTAAATAATTCTTATGCATACATTGATCCAACTCAACTCCATGCACATTTTAAAGAGATTCTCTGTGCTCCCCAATGTTCCAAATTTGCTATTTTGATGGAGCATAGTAATTTCCAGCAGGTATTCCCATCCTTATTTATAGAACCAATCTTCTCAACCTTGAAAACTTTAAGATGGATAAACTTCAGCTCCCAGAACTGAATACATCTCTGGTTGTGAAACCATTGTTCTTATTAGCTTTCTGTGGATGACTCTCAATTCTGTATTGTTGAGAAAATTGACTAGTTCCTGGAGAAATGGAGGCTATCCTCTCTGCTCACAATTTTTGCATTCTTTCCCATTTAGAGAAGCTATGGAGAATTAGGGTAGATTGAAGGGGCATAATTCTGTTGAACAGACTATTCATTAGGGAAATGGGAATATTTTAATAGTTTTTCTAAATAAATAATTATTGGATCTTGCTGATTTAAACAATTTCACTTTTATCTGTGCAAGACACCAAGCTATACTTCAATTAAGGACTTCATATCACTTTAGGCAATTCAACAGACCAGAAGACTATTCCAGCTGATGTTCTCCAGGTGTATTGCACTTAACCTTCAAAAAGACCAGCTAGCATTAATAAAGGCTATGTTGATTGAAAATTCTGAGAGTTGAACTGCAATATATCAGGCAAATACCAAATTGGGGGGGAATTCAAAACTATTTCAGTTTGGCTTATGATAAATGCTGGGAACAAAAACTATCTGATGAGTGCGATGACATGTCATCCTTCTGACTCTAGTTAACCTTTTACTATATTTAATCAGCCATGGTATAGCTCTGGATACTTGGCTTGAATCAAGGCTACTAAAGCACCACTGAAGTTTTCCCTGCTTTGAAACCTCAACTTAAAATGCAGGAAGAAATAGCTGTCAATGAATTTGTAATGAATCTGTGTACATTTGCTCTATGATGCTGACTCCAAGCTAAACTGTCCATATGCTCCAGTTTGCCTGGGATAACAACTATTGTCCTGTTTGATGTGCACACACTATATCTTTTTTATGAGTCCCTTCAAGCAGTTGCCAGCTTCTTCCCCTCTTAGAATCATAGAATAGAGGTGGAAGGGTCCTTGGAGGATCTTAGTGGATCCTGGACAAATGACTGTCTAATTTTTTTTCTTGAAGATTCCAATGATGCAACAACCATAACTTCCATGTAACTTAACATATAGCTTCCATATAACTTATATGACTTTCACAGTGCCTCCTTTCACCAAGCTGACCATATATCCCAGTTTAGGTAACAAATTATCTATTCACTATAGGTAAAAGTCTCTGATAAAAAATTAGACATTGTAGAGGAGTACACAGAAGATATTTAGCACTCTAATTAGTAGAATATGAGCTTAGTTTGGGAAAACAAAATGTGAGAAAGAAACTTCAGATGCCCCATCTTGAATTTCTTTACTATAAAAGGATGGAAAAGGGAAACCTTACCAGGCTTTATCAATATTTCTCAACTTTTGGTGACTTTTAAGATGAGTAGACTTCAACTCCCAGAATTCCCCAGCCAGCATGAGTGGACTTCAATTTCCCCCCTGCTGGCTGGAGAATTCTGGGAGTTGAAGTCAATCTATTTTAAAGTTGCCAAGGTTGTGAAACACTGGCCTAGGTCAACAGAGTTCCAGTAATCTTTTGTGGTGTCTAGTTACTGACCTAGTCAACCCAAAGGTGTGCCAGGCCCTGTGATTATGGGTTCAAATCAAACAATATCTTTAACAATTTTCCAAGCATTAATAGCATCACTTAACTTACTAGAAGTGTCTCCAGAATATTACCTTGATGCATATGATGTTAGCATACAATAAAGCACCACTTTATACACATATTCGCATGATATTCAGTGATGCTTGCTTGTATGTAATTTTGCACAGTCAGAATAACAGAATAATAGAGTTGGAAGGAATGTTAGAGGTCTTCTAGTCCAACCTCCTGCTCAAGCAGGAAACCCAATACCATTTCAGACAAATACAGACAAATCCCAAACACACAGACACATACTTGCACATACATACAAAGAATATTAATATTTTCTTAATGTATCCCATGGTACTTTATATGCTCACAGTATATAGAATCAAGCACTTCTGCTCACCCTGAATTATCAGGTAACTCTTGAAACTCTTCAATGTAACAAACAGCAATAAGCTAGAAGAGCTTCATAAAAGTCATGCCCTGAAAAAAACATATTAACATTCTATAAATCAATGAAGGAGAGTATTTGTAGCTCAGGGTTGAAATGATGGGCCCTTGGTGCTCTCTGAGCTTGCTTGTTTTCTTGCAGACATATAAATGTCTAGAACCCTTTGATGTTGACACAGTATTTCAGAAAGCACAAGAGGCAGCAAAGTGAGCCTTTCACAACTGACTCTCCAAGTAGCTCTTTTGTAAATAGAGAAACTGCAGCCTCAGTTAACGCACAACAGACTAAAATGTAATAATCATCAGGTCATCATAGTAAAGCTTCAATTACCGTCTAACTCTAAATACAGTTGTGAAGGAAGGGACAACAACTACTGTTCTCACAAGAGCTTCATTTTTTTTCCTCTGCTGCTCTTTCTGGAAGTAAAGATTCTGAGCACCTCTGTCTTCGGTCAGATCAAAGGAAAATGTCCATATTAGCTGCTGAACAGGCATTGCATTTTATACATTTTAAGCTCTCCAAACCCAGAAAGGATGGTTTAGTTTCTTTCTCATTTGTAACTGTCTGCTTCCCATCAGTACTAGCAATCTTTTTGGTACCTGTCACACCATCCATCTCACTGGATAATATTGAGAGTCATTATCTCTCTTCTTAGCATGCCATACTAAAGACATGCAGCAGGTGAAGGAAAAGCATCCTTCCAAAGACACGCTTACTCAGAAACAAAAAGCTGCACACTTCGATGATATGTGTGCATGGATGGAGAGAATGGCTACAGTTTGCAGTATAAAGTCAGAGGTTTTACTGCAATAGATTTGCTGCAGATTACTATAATTAAAGGAAAGGATTCTTTTTTTTCTTTCTCCATTAGTTCCAAAAGACGAAAATCTATTTCAAATTTAGTGCAGAGAACAGTGCTCTTATTTTTTAAGAACTCACTAACCCAAATTTTAAATTTCACAATATAGCTGAAATCTCTAGTTCCCAGTAGCTATACATCAAAGTAAAACTTCTTACGCTAAGTTTTTATCATCTCACAATTTGTCACGTATTTTATTTAGGAAATCATTGGGTGCATAAGAATATTTGTTATGTCAGAAGGTTTTTTCCCTGTGTAATGAGTCAGTTAGAGCCCATGCATTTGTAAATGCTCTCTTGGAAGATCTGGGTTTTAGAGTAGACGTGCTGAATTTGGAACCTGTAGGCTAATATCATGCAGAAAGAACGATTCCAGCAAAGAACAGAGGGTTTGTATTACTCACACTACTCATGTATGATGAATAATGGTATTTTTTAAAGCTATATTTCCCAAGTTCAGAACCTATTTTCAGCATCCCTTTAATCATAACCTCTAACACTTTACCCATTCAAAAGCAAGTTAGTTAACAAAAAGTAATAACATTTGATTAACCTTTGAAAAGCCATACATTTTCTACAAACACAAGTCTTGCTGTAAACAAGACAAGGAGTTTCAAAACATACCAAGCATGTATGTTCATGATTATATAGTAGCACAGCAAAGATATTCCCAATTCAGTCCTAATGTTTCCTCTTCCCATTTCTCACAGCTGTCCTTGGAACCGTACTATTATAACAAGCTTCTCTTATTTTGCAACATCTAATCTGGCAGATTATTTATTTAAGAAAGAAATCCATACTTTACCTTTCAGTCCAGGAACCCTTTGCCAAAGCAGTGTATCCATGCCTGGCATCTGCTGTTCATGCTGCTGCTGCTGTTTCTTAATCAGGTTCCCTTCACTGCCAGCTCTCAAAATCTTTTCCCCTAAACTAATCTTCCTCATTCTGCCACTAAAATCTTCCTTCTTAGACAAAGGCAACCTAGATGCTGGGTTAGTTGATAGTGGCCTGGCTAGACGGGAAGATTTCGACATCATGAATATTCAGCAATCTATCACCTGCTGCAAAGAACTATGCTAAAAAACACAGATGCATGCACATCCAAAAGCTTGTTTTCTTCCTCTTCCAGCAGACTTCACTGAGAAGAAATTACAATGTGAACTGCAGTGCTGTCAGTGAATCTGTTATTAAACAAAAGCCACTGGATGGCAAGAAAGTAAAAAACTCCCAGACCCATGGAATATAAATGGGTCTTAGGGTACAGCAGAGAACTCCTCACGATGGATTCTCAGATCAATAGTGGAGTACAGATGTTCTGTCTGACATATACCAAGTAGTTGCTGGAAAGCCAAACATTGCAGATAGGCTGCCCCACCTACTCCTATAAAATAGTAGAAACGTGAACTGTACATTGTAACAAAATAGGGATTGTGCATGCATTCCACCTCCAAATGTGCATTTCAGAGTGGACTGTATGCTACAGTCTCAGTTTAGTGTATTTCTTTATCATGCACAACCAGTGGCTAGTGAAGACCTTCGGGGAGCCTGCCTAAAGCAATCATGTTTGCATGAGCTAAAAGCAATGTTTGACAAACTCAAGGTTGGAGAAATCAATAGGTTGAATGAATCTATTTCGCCTTTTCCCTTGAAGCAGAATGAGGAGAAATTTGGAGAATGTGAATAATTGAGACATTTACATACTGGGTGCCAGATACCCTGCCCAACTGGAACAGGCATCCTTGCATTCTGTTTGTTTTTGTTTTTTTCATGAACCTTATTGACTATACTGTCAAATTTTAGCAGAGCAATTGTTGCAAATGAGGAATTTAGTTTCTTGCCATATTAGATAGTTAATGAATAAAACTTGTAGCAGAGCCTGAAAGAGACTTAACATATATGAAATTTCAACTTCTCCCACGACTATAGAGCATTGCATGCCAAAAAAACCACCAACAACTAGATACAAAGATAGTGTTTTCCCTTGTGCTAAACACCTAATTCTCACACCACTGACATGCCTAAAGATACTTACCCATTTAGTAGGGTTGTATTGATATTATACTTCTCATCTTCTTGTCTTTCTCATCTTCTCATCTTCTACTGCATTTTTCTATTAGTATCTTATGATTTATCAGTTGTTGTTTTTATCTTATGATTTATGATTGTATCTTATGATTTATGACTTACCACTATTTTGTTTCTATGTACACTGAGACTTTATGCATCGGAGACAAATTCCTATTCCTATAGCTTAGTATATATATAGATATATATTTTAAAAAGGTTATTTCCATGGTATGGTTAAAAATAAAAGTCAAGATGACTGTCATAATGGTGCCCCTTTTTTATGCACAACGCAGCCAACTATAAGCATTTTATTTTTGCTGCATCAGTCTGGTGAGCTAATGTCAGAATTGTTCTGTTTTTTATTAGTGTCTTTATATCCTGAAATTTTAATATAGTTCTTCTAAAAAGGGCTTATACATATTAAAAAAGTTACAAGGTGGCATTGTTTGAAGATCTATATCTTACTCTTCATTTAAAGGATGAATTACAATGGAAGGATTAGAAGTCACCAAGTATGATTACATGTTAGTACAATTGCATTTTTATAGCAAAAAATAATTAAGAAATCCAAAAGCAGGTTTCAATTTTAAAAAAAGATCTAGAGTAAATGCAAGCAGCTTTTGGAGGCCAGAAATCACATTTGGTGTTTTGGGGGCATGTTGGAACACAGAACAACTATCTTAGATGCCCACATTATTTTATTTTATTTTTTATTTTATTTTACGATTTTTATACCGCCCCCCTCCCGAAGGACTCGGGGCAGTGTACAGCCCAATTAAAAACATTAGCATACAAAAGGTAAAATTATTAAAAATAAATTAAATAATTTGGCCCAATCATTAAAAAACCCAATTACCTAAAAGTAATTTAGTCCGATCATTTAAAACCAATGCTTAATCTAAAAACTCAATCCCCTAAAAACAATTATGTCCTTGTTGGAACCGGAGCTACTATCCCAGGCCGGCTTGTCAAAATAAATATGTCTTTAATTCTCGACGGAAGGAACGCAATTCCGTCAACGTACGGAGTTCGGGGGGGAGCTCGTTCCAAAGCGTTGGAGCTCCCACAGAGAAGGCCCTTCCCCTGGGGGTCGCCAGCCGACATTGTCTGGCCGACGGCACCCTGAGGAGACCGACTCTGTGGGAGCGTACCTGACGGCGGGAGGTATTTGCTGGCAGAAGGCGGTCCTGTAAATATCCGGGTCTGATGCCATGGAGCGTTTTAAAGATGGTCACTAACACCTTGAAACGCACCCGGAAGGCCACCGGCAACCAGTGCAGCTCGCGCAGGAGCGATGTTACATGGGCGTGCCATGGCGCTCCGGTCACTACCCGCGCGGCCGCATTCTGGGCCAGCTGAAGCCTCCGGGTGCACCTCAAGGGGAGCCCCATGTAAAGAGCAAATGGTTTTGAAACAAATGGTTTGCCCTCCGGAAGCCCATGCTTTTACAAATACCCTTACTGCCAAAAATGGACTCCAGAAGATGGTAGAGGACAGGAAGGCCTGGAGGAACGTTGTCCATGGGGTCGCGATGGGTCAGACACAACTTTGCAACTAACAACAATGATCCATCTCTTCTTATCACAAGAGTGTTCTCTTTTGGTTTATTTATTTTTTTGATGTCCAGGAAAATCAGACCTTTGCCAAAATAATTGAACTTCTACCTTTGTGAGTTTCTGAGAATGCCTGTGGAATTTGAGGCAAAGTTGGAAAGTCTGACTCTAAGCTTTTTCTGCTCTCTTCATAGAACAGGACTTCATTTGAGGATGGTACAGATCCTATATTATATTAATATTATAAGGAACAGTAATATCCATATTAATGTTTGGAAATCTTTAATATATGGCTCATAGTTCTCCCAATTACCATATTTCTCCCCAACCAGAACAAAATTCTTTGTATGATACATCTCTGTAATCAGTCCTTTATCACAAGATCTGACCAAAAACATGACACATTACTCAAATAGTAATAGCAATGACACAGACATCCCCTAAACACACCTGAAGATGTTACCTAACCTGGTAACAAAACGGTCGGAAACTAACCCACTAGCTCAGAGAACGAACCTTCATCTTCAGTAATAACAATAGCACTTAGACTTGTGTACCACTCCATTTACAGCACTCTCTAAGCAAGTTTACAACATCAGCATATTGCCTTCAAACAATGTGAGTTCTCATTTTATTGACCTTAGAAGGATGGAAGGCTAAGTCAGCCTTGAGCTGATCAGCACTGAACTTCTGACTGTGGGCAGAGTTAGCATGCAATACTGAATTCTAAGCACTGCACCACAATTCCTGATCATGATGCCATCATATAAATGACAAAAATCATGTAATTTGCATTATACGCATGATGTCACGATGAATGCCATACACACACATTATGAATGCCATACACACACATTATTCCTTGCTCATGCTAAAGTGGAAAACATTTTTGTGCATCTCATACTTAAGACGTGCTGGAGATCCATACAGAGTCAACATCTCAATTAAGAAAACTGAATATTTTCAAGAGCAGCTTGCTTTTAAATTTCCTATCAATTTTGATCAGACAGGGTGATTTTTAGAAACCCAACATCTTTCAATTATTTTATAAGTCTTCAGTTGAACCTAGTCAACTCCTGTCTTGATATGGATTCTAGCTATTTTCCCCTCATGATCACTATAGCTACTTTTGATGTGACTTAAAAGAGTCTACTACAAACACAGTCAGTGGCATATTAAAGCAACAGTGGCATATTAAACATATGCTGCAGGTAACATACATAGCAGCACTAATTATATGCAGGCCATGTGATTCAGTTGCTGGTGCTCTGGATTTGGATATGTGAGGCTGAAATGGCTACTATAATTCTTTCTTGGTACCTTTGAGAAAACTATGCTCCAACTGAATCCACCACTTTATACTAAACCATGATAAGCTTTTTTAAAATTTGGCTACATGAAGTATTTTGTAAATCCAATCACTGTGAATTATAAACTACATTTTATGGCTTTATGAATGAACTCAGATAATAATGATTTATTCTACATGTCATAGTAAAACAAATTTTAGTTTTGTGCAATTTGTGAATCCAGTTATAATTTTCAGAATAAAATATCTTATAAAGTTATGTGGCTAAAATGGCAACCTAAGCATTTGGGGGGGGAAAGGATAAAAAAAAAGCAAGGGTTTTTTTTATTCCTAAGTTCAGTTTACAGATAAAGAAAAATAAGTAGCACATTTTATCAGGTTCAATTGTTTGCATTTCAATATTGCTTTATTAAATATGTTGTTTTCATGGGTTCCATTTGTTGCTATTTTCCCTTCCAAATAAAGGTCTGCTTGGCATGATTCTGACAGAATAAATAACAATGATTTCATGCCTGAAATGTTTAAAACAGCCAAGCCTAGAATTCAACTGAGATATTATTTGTTGCATATTTTCTGAAAATCATGAGTCAGTTATCCTATTATTCCATTTGAACATATATTTTTATACATATGAGGTAGAGGTAGGCGAAGTCTAACAGCATATTGCCTACAGCCCTGTCCACCTCCTCAACATGCAGACCTCAATATACCATGTATCATTGATTCTCCTTTTATTTCACTGTTTGTCTCCAGAGACTGGGGAAATGATTTTCAACTGCGTCAGCCCTATTCTCACCCCTAGATATTTTCCCTTCTTCAAACTGTTTTTCACCAATCTTGGTCTCAGCCATAGCTTCTTAGCTGAAAAACAGCTAATTTGGAGTAGTTGACTGGATGAAGCTGAGCGTTTACTGTCTGCATGTCCTTTCTGACATCATGTGGAGTTCACACACACACACACACACACACACACACACACATATATGCTCCCTAGAAGAGAAATGTCTGCTGCTACCTAGAATTGAACTCTCAACCCTCTGAGTGGGAAGTAAGTGTCTTCACCAGTAAGCCACCATACCACTCCATATGTTACAGACATTAAATGTGGTTAATCATATGATTAATGTACATAATCATTTGTAAATTGAAAATTGGGATTAGGGGATATAGAGATGTACCTTGTACACACTCACAAGATCTCAGTGATCAATAGCATTATATCTATTAATATGCAAGATTAGAAACAGAGAGACCCAGCTTTTGTCCTCCCTAATGTACACAAGCCAATTGGATGACTACTTTAAGCCCTTACTCTCTCTCTCTCAGTTGAAGACAAGGAAAGAAGAGAATGGCCAGCAGCAAGGTGGATAGACTCAATTACATTGACAATGATTACAACGTTGGAAGACCTGAAAGACCAGATTAGAGACATATCATTGTGGGGGGGAAAATCTATCCATATGGCTGTTCTGAGTTGAAAACCATTTGATGCTATATAATTGAACAATCAATCCATCAGTCAATCAATTAACTACATTAGTGTGGCAGATTAGAGTCCACAACCTTCAATGAAGAGTCCTTCAATCTGTAGTAGATTGATTTACGTGCTACTGTTATGTACATATAGATAAAACACTACACACAGAGAGAAACATATATAAAAAAGCAAGTGCTTCAATAAGGGTCCAAATCTTGAGGACTTCCGGTTTTGCATGGTAGTGACCAGTCATGGGCTTGCAGATTCTCCACACCCCCGCAGCTAATTTCGCCCTGGCTGGGACCCTAAATGGGTCTACGTCGTCCCGGGAGGCGACGAAGAAAGAAGGGTGCTCCATCGTTTCTCAAATGGTGGCAGCTGTTCTGTTCGACTTGGGGAAAGCCTTCTAACTTGACAGGAGAAAGGCTGGCTGTATTGCATCAACCAGCTCAAGCTACTAACAACCGAAGTCCAAAACCACTAACCAGCACAACTGTGAATAGCATGCTTGAAACTGGGTGAGGAATTCGATCTTCTCTTTTCTATTCTACATTTAATTTCCTGGAAAAAATCCCCAAGAAGCAAAATACCTCCAAAAGGGAAGGAGGGGGATTTCCGCCCCACCCTTATACTAATGGAAGTGGCAAATTAATCTTTTTATGGAGGATCAAAATATATGAAATTGAAAAACAAATAGTTGCTGACACCTGGTAGTGGATTAAGACTATGACAGCTATGACTTTAATATAAGACTTGGCAAAACCTGGGAAAAGCTAATCTGTGTTTGTGACCGTCAAAGTTTTAACAACAAAGAATAGATGTGACAAAAAAGACAATAATCTGGGCTGTAGACAAAGAGATTTATAAATTTCAGGAAAAAAATCTTTTTTGAACTATTTGGATTACAAATATCTATTTAATTGGGACTCTAAAGCTATTTGCAGAGAAAAGAAAGGAAGAGAAAAACTCAATTTCTTGGCCATCATGGATCAGAGACATGTAGAAAGAACATAGGAAGAAAACATAAATATTTCACAGGAGGAGATATATAGTATACTGCAATTAATTCAAACAACAATGACTTTAAACCACAAAGAAATCCAAAATAACTTTGAAAATATAAATCAATCTATTTCTAAGTTAACTCTACAACAACAAAAAATTCCCAGAAAACAACAACAGAGAAGGAGCAGATAAAACAGATAAATGGATATAGAATTGAGAATAGAGACTTAAAGATGCAACTTAACAAAACATAAAATCATCATTTAATCCTAGTGAAAAAAAATTCACAAGAATTGGAAAAAACAACTTATCCCTTAAGACTACAAAATAAATCTGAGGACAAGAAAACTGATTGGATAAAATGGACTGTAGAGATGTCAGGAACATTGGAGAGAAAGGAAATGATAAGAGAAGTGGAGAGAAAGAAAAAGAAAAAGATTTTCAACAAACATGGAAAGGCAGAAGCCCTGTACAAAGACACTTCACCTGATTTACTTTTTACATCTACAGCAACAGTTACGAACATACAGAAAAACTTTTTGATTCAGCAAAATATATTGATTAAGAAAGATGCTGATATATATTGATTAAGAAAGAAAAAGACTAAAGTGGAAACCAAGAAAATAGATGATAGGACTCACCAGAGAGAATACTTAAAAAAGAAACATTTGTTTGAATATGGTTAAAGAAATAAAAAGATTTTGGAATATACATGTCATTCTAAGAGGGATAAATTCTCTAAATATAATATAGTATGCTTTTTCCCCTTTTTTGTTCTCTTTCTTGATATGATTAATATAAAAAGGTTGAAATGACTTAGATAAAGGAAATGTTTTAGATACTTAAATGTGATTGAATTTAAGAAAATTATAATGGATAAAAATGTTTTCAAAAAGAGTTAAAGGACTAGATGACTAGATGTATTAAATGGAATGTTTAAAGATTAAACATATTCTTAATTATGGTTAAAAAGAATAAGAAATTTAGGAAATAAATATATATTAGCTTAGGAAGGATATATATTTTAAGTAGTATGTTATTTTTTGTTTTTTTACTCTTGCTCTCCTTTCTTTTTTCATTGTTTTATCTATTCCTTAAGAAATGTAAAAAGTGTGAGATCATATGGAAAAATAGAATTAAAAATTTAAATGTAATTAATTTTTGAGAAAATCTTAACCAGTAAGAATACCTAGAATTTGGTGGGAGAAACAAATTAAAATAAGGACTCTAACAGGATCTAGGATAACGCAACCAGAATGATTGGATAGAAAAGAAATATTATATTGATGTGATTATTATTTTCAGGAATATTGGGAAAAATATACATTTAATTGTTATCTATCAAAACAATAAGAATTGTATTAACTCAATATTTGCAAAAGAGGATATTTTGGGAAAAGAGGAAATCAACTAAAACCATTATGTGGATTATGGATTATAGAAATCAATTGTTAATGATTGTTTTACAAATGTAACCGAGACAATACACTGTTCACCAATTATTGTGATTTATGTTTAAAAAAATCAATAAAATATATTACAAAAAAGAGAGAAGGGTCCAATTCTTGGCAACAACATTCATGAGGTTTTTTTTGACATCCTACAGAAATAGTTTCCCATTGTCTTCTACATTTTTTTCTTAAATTCATTCTAGCAATTTCTCATTTGGAATTTCCCTTGTATGATACTAATGGAACCAACTAAATTTTGTTGTTTCTAGATTCAGCCACCCTGGATGGGTATTCCTTCTCAGTTAGACTAAAGATTAATACAATTGCCTGCCACCTCCTTTGGGTATAGCCAAAGGAGCATATTTTCCATACAGCTCCAAGAATCCATATTAAATCCTTTCCTGTTTTTCCAAATGTCCTTGCTTCTGAAATACCTATTTTGAGGCTGCTCGAATATGCATTTCTTAAATGCCTCTCCTCCTTATTGTATGGTTGATTTGCCAAGTTTTTCTCAGGCTTACAATTATCCTCCATAATCACAGTGTCACGTCCTCCTACTGCAATTGCATTGCAGTGTTAAATTAAACCATGTTCCAAACAATGATTTTTATTACTGTTTCACCTCTCAAACACTAATGGAAACATCCTGTGTTGGCCTAACTCTTCACCTCTGCAGTTTTGTTTGCTGGTGTTGGTAGACAAATGCTAGCTCTTCTTTCATCTTGCAGAGAGTTAACTAAGTTTTGAACATAAATCAGAAAAATCAGAAATAAAATCACTATCTCTAAACTGATTACACTATGTAAGGCTATATTAAGCAGCATTGACCATAATTTTTTTTACAGTAAGCACATAATGGAAATGTAATTTTAAAAAATTACATTTTATTACAATGGGCATGTTTGTGATTCACATTTCACCTATAGCATTTTTTAAATGAAAGAGATAGTTGCTTGATTTTCTTGTTCCATATCTCTCCACTCTAGTCCTTTTACCCAATCTTTTATTAGCTTGCTATCAATTTCAGCACAAGATTTACATTGGATATTCTTTTACTTCCCAGTTACTAATTGGGGATATTTTTCCAAAACATGTTGCTCAGCTGGCATATGGCAAAAAATAAAACACTGTCTCTGTTGTGTTAAATAAATGAGCATCAGTGAGCATCGCAACTATAGGAGAAGTAAGAAAAAAATAGCAACTATCTAGCTAAGGGGAGAACACCCAGCCAAGCTTATTTTAAAAAATTGAGCAACGTCAGTACTTGATTGGAAAACCATAGGAATTCCAAGGCTGTAGGCTGGACTGGAAAATTGGGGAGGGGGAAAAAATTCTGGAAAAAAGCAATGATAAATCACTTCTTACTCTTGCCATGAAAATAAGCTATGTTCTTTCTTTTTTAAGTCCAATGTTTATCCTATATTATCCTATATCAAACAGCAAATTAATACCATTTGTGCATATTGGAACATCCCTTTAAGTAACATCCCTGTTACTTAAAGAATCTTAATTTTAAAAACACAAAAACTCACACACAGAATCATCTTGTGCCTACTAATCTTTCCCTCTCCCTCAAGAGGACTTGAAATATTTCCTGAAGTCACAACCTCTGACTGGCTCCTGTTATGCTTGGCTGTTCATCACTACACAAGTGTGTAGTGGGGTGCTCCAGGGCTCTGTTCTGGGCCCAGTGCTCTTCAACATCTTCATCAACGATCAAATTTGCAGACGACACCAAGCTGGCAGGAATAGCCAACACTCCAGAAGACAGGCTTAGGATACAGGAGGATCTGGACAGACTTGAACACTGGGCACTATCTAACAAAATGAAATTCAATGGTGAAAAAAGTAAGGTTCTACATTTAGGCAAGAAAACCCAAATGTACAGGTATAGTATAGGGGGTACCCTGCTCAATAGTAGTAACTGTGAAAAGGATCTCGGAGTCCTAGTGGACAATCACTTAAATATGAGCCAGCAGTGTGCTGCAGCTGCCAAAAAAGCCAACACAGTGCTAGGCTGCATTAACAGAGGAACAGAATCAAGATCACGTGAAGTATTAATACCACTTTACAATGCTTTAGTAAGGCCACACTTGGAATACTGCATCCAGTTTTGGTCACCACGATGTAAAAAAGATATTGAGACTCTAGAAAGAGTACAGAGAAGAGCAACAAAGATGATTAGGAAACTGGAGGCTAAAACATATAAGGAATGGTTGCTGGAATTGGGTATGTCTAGTTTAATAAAGAGAAGGACAAGGGGGGACATGATAGCAGTGTTCCAATATCTTAGGGGCTGCCACAAAGAAGAGGGAATCAGGCTACTTTCCAAAGCACCTGAAGGCAGGACAAGAAGCAACAGGTGGAAACTAACCAAGAGAGAAGCAACCTAGAACTAAGGAGAAACTTCCTGACAGTTAGAACAATTAACCAATGGAACAACCTGCCTCCAGAAGCGATGAATGCTCCAACACTGGAAGTTTTTAAGAAGAAACTGGACAGCCATTTGTCCGAAATGGTATAGGGTTTCCTGCCTGAGCAGGGGGTTGGATTAGATGACTTCCAAGGTCCCTTCCAACTTTATTATTATTATTATTATTATTATTATTATTATTATTATTATTATTATTATTATCATCATCATCATCATCATCATCATCATTATTATTATTATTATTATTATTATTATTATTATTATAATATCTTCATTTAATTTCATCCCTATCAACAGCACCCTCTCTGGACTTTGAAGGAAATGCCTTTCAGGAAAGCATTCTTTTATCTTTTGGCCCATCTACAGCAAATTAAAATATTATATGTTTGAAATGTACCAAAATCACAAATGCCCCAAGGAGAAGGAGGCACTGAGAACACACACACACACACACACACACACACACAGAGAGAGAGAGAGAGAGAGAGAGAGACAGACAGACAGACAGACAGACAGACAGACAGACAGACAGACAGAGACAGAGACAGAGTGTGATGACACAGGACACAGCACAGAGGCAATGCAGTCAGCTGGCAATTCAAACCTCCCTTTAATTGCTCCAAATTTTCCCCAAATGCTCCCACATTTCTGGCAAGCCTCCAAACAAAGGAAGACACACACACCTTCAGCTGCCTCTGACTGCAAGTAGTTTCACATACAGTCTGATTAAGAGAGGAATTTACTCAAGGCCATGGAGATAACAAGGAATGACACATAAATCATAAACCTAATGAATCTGTGTGACTGAGCAGTTTCAAAAGGGAAGCCAAAATACAGTCCGAGATCTTTGAACATCCAAGCAACATTGTCAGCCAGTCCAATGGTCAGAGTTTCCCGGTTTCTGTTGTGGGTGTCTCTAGACCAGCTTGGGAAATGTCAGAGGATGAGGAGGAGCAGCCAGGCCCCTCTGGGTGTTTTCCCCTCCCGGCAGCCGAGACAGACAATGAGGAGATTTGCATGCAGTCTGGGTCAGAATCTCAAAGCGGGGAGTCAGACTTGGAACAGGAAAATATATGGCTTGATCCAAGATTCCGAAGGTTTGATAGGCGGAGGTTTCAGTTACGTGGAAAAAGGAAGCCATGGGGGAAGTGACGTATCAAAAACTATATTAGAAGGTGAAGGAGGGACTAATTCTTTGTCATGAGCAACGTTAATATCAAGTAGTAGCCTGATACCTCGAGGAGTTAGTTTGAACTCAGTTTTCTGGTGTTTTTGGAGTCTACGGAAGATTAATGAGGACTTGGACAACCTGAGAGATAAAGAGTGAGTTATTGGAAGGGGGGAGAGCATGTTTAAGTTGAATGTAAATAAGTCAGACTCGGCCGTTCCGCAAACGAACTGCCAGCATCTTGCTTTGAAGTGAATCTCTTGAACTGTGTTAAATAAAACTCTTAAAGAAATATTCCTGTGGACTTTACTAAGCTGAGAAGGGCCAGATACAACAGTTTCCAAGCAGAAGTCACAGAACAAGAGATCAGCAACAACACACACAAAACTCCAAGGAATCAGCGTTTGTTCCCGACAAATGCCTCTCCCCACAGCGTCTCCTTAAATCTCATTCTCCAGGTGTGCCTTGTGGAGAGGGGCAGGATGCTCTCCTCCTGTGTAGTTGAGCCTGCCTGCGTTGTTCCCTCCTTCTCTCCACTCTCTGTGCTCTAGGATCAGGTGGTGGTGGCCCTTGCTCATCGCCTGAACTCTGTCTCTCCTGTTCCTCCTATCCCAATCTTGAAGGGCCCTGGCCTGCCTCGGCCTGCTCTTCCCCACATTCCTCTGAAACCACAGACACCTCTCCCTCAACCTCCATGGGGTCCCATTCCAGCTCACTTTCCTCTGCAGATTTAGGCATGACACAGAGACAGAGACACACACACAGAGAGAGACAGAGACAAAGACAGACAGAGAGAGAGAGAGAGGGGGGGGAGAGGGAGAGGGAGAGGGAGAGGGAGAGGGAGAGGTTGGACAATGCTGAAACCAACAAAGACTAACTAGTTCACATACTCATATAGAGACTGTGATGAAAACAGCTAGAAATGATATCCTTATTGTATTTCAAGAATGGCATTTGCAATTTTAATGTTGACAGCCTCTGAGCAAGCCGGAAAGTTAGTTCAAGATTTATTCTGTCAGATTTCAAATCTTTCACACTTGCTTGCAATGCCAACTTCTATTAACAGGAGTTTTTGATTTTGTTTTATCTTAGCCAAACAAAACAGTAAATGAAAATGAATGCTTGTTTATATTCTCCCTAGTCTAGCTGTTCCATTTAGATAAATCTCCCAAACTGGAAATGCTCAGCCACTAAATTGAACCCCAGAAGTGCATCATGTGAACTGAAAGTGGAATAGTTGGATTCTTGCTAAAATAAATGCATAGATCTATCCCAGTATTTTAGGTAAGCCCCACATCAGACTGGCAAGATGATGGATGGATGACATGACCTCGCACAAGAACATCCCTGTCTGTCTCTGGAATATCTTGATCCAGCTGTACGTTTTAAGAACTGCTGGAAAATCTTATTGTTACCAGCTCTCCTGGTGGCAGGAAATGAGGTTGGCTAACCACTCAGGCTCATTATTCTGTGATTCAAAAATAATTCTAAACTTCTTCTGGACCCAAGAAATACCTTGAATGCTTTCATTCGCTTCTAACATAAAAGAGTGTGAATAATTTCCAAACCAGTGACATACCAAGAATATTTCACACTTGGACTACAACATTTTTGTTCAAGGAGAGAGATCACACAAATGATAACTTGATCATTTATCAGATTTGTAAGATTTCAGAATCTCTGGATTACAGAATAGTTCATTTCTACTCCAGTTTCTATAATGGAATAACACACTGTACTGATCTTCTGGTACAACTTCACAAAAATAACTTGTACTGGAAGATTACTTTTGAAGAATTTCCAGATTTCGGGAAATCTTCCAGCTATCTCACAGGTAGGATTATTGAAGATAGAGAAATGCAATGTTTTCTCCAATCGGTTCAAGTACAGCTTCCAAATTCTTGTTCTGTCCCTTGTCCTTAGCTTTAAATAACAATGATCAGAATGATCACTCATGGAACAGCACTAAGTGAATAAATCTTGCCTTCCTTGAGCTTGTTTGTGAGCTTGATCAAATGGATCATAAAACCAAGCAATCCAGATCACTGACTCAAGACATGAACAACCAAGCTCAAATTATCCTGCTTTGGATCATTTTGCAAAGACAGAGATGGCTCTCATGTTGGGAAAGGTGAAAGGTAAGAGAAGAGGATGACAAGCAGCAAAGTGGTCTGCTCAGTTACAGAGGCAATGAATGCACTGTTAGAAGACTTGAAAAACCAGATTAGGAACAGATGGCCATGGAGAAAAATCTATTTATGTGGTCACTAAGAGTCAGCAATGACTTGATGACACATAATCAATCAATCAACCCTTGAGCTTATTTACTCTCCTTTCTCATAGCTGTCTGAAAGAGTTCAGAAGCTCATTTGTCCAGACAAATTGTACTTTAGGTGAACAACGATTGTGATTCATCTCAAATGGAAACAAAAGCTTCTGATGATCTTCACACCCACCGTGAAGGGAAAGAAATGGGGTATGTGAAACAGAGCCAATGGTTAACATGTTTTGCAGTTGAGTACCATCTCTTGAAAACTATGACTGAACTCATGGTCTCCTGCTTCCTAGCCTGGTGCCTTAACAACTACACCAGTGGTTCTCAACCTTTTTCAGGTTGAGACCCCATTTGCCCCGCCCATGTGTGGCGCGACCCCGGTGTGACCCGGCGCGCGCGCGCCAGGCCGATTTGCGCATGCGCAGCGCGCGTGTGACGAAAAAGAAAAAAAAGAAAAAAATGGCAGACCGCGACGGCCCGAACTGCACATACGCGGCGCGCGCGCGACAGCCCAAACCACGCATGCGCGGCGCACACGCGACGGGGAAAAAATGGCGGGCCGCGTTGGGCCGATCCGCACATGCGTGGTGCGTGCACACGACGGGTCAATCCACGCATGTGCGGCGCGCATGACGAAAAAAAACAAAAACAAAAAAAACACAAAATGGCGGACCGTGGTGTCCGGCGACACCCGCGAAACGGTCATTCGACCCCAAATGGGGTCGCGACCCATAGGTTGAGAACCGCTGAACTACACCAAACTGGCTCTGAATCCTGACTACATCAAAAATCCATTTGTGAAAACTAGTGAAGAAGTGTTGTTCTGGCTGAAATCAACAGATGCAGCATGCTTTTTGCAACTTTCAGGATATTATTATTATTATTATTATTATTATTATTATTATTATTGTTGTTGTTGTTGTTGTTGTTGTTGTTGTTATATGGTTATGTTTTCATAGAATAGAATAAGCTTCCCGATGGCATATCGTTGTTAATGTACATGCACAATAGAGAAAAAATAAGAATTAATTTCAAAGGCAAATCACAAACATGTGTTAAAAAAAAGGGACAGGGAAGCTAATTTTTCCAGGAAGATACATTATTCTTATGTGAAATATGGAAAACGGCAACAAACTATTTCTGCAGCTGTTAAAGCTTTCCTAGGATTGTGCAAATGGGACAAAATGGGCTCATAATTAAACACAATAATGTTCAGGATATATCCTTCCCTCATACATTCAGTTTGTGGAGCAGCACCAATTAAGTCATCTAATCAAAATAGTGACAATCATATGAATGGCAAACTGCAACTTTTAAAAAAGTGATCAGATACAATCAATGTTAGTATGTCTTTTCCTATTTCAGATGCATCAATATTACTCTGCTATAAATTGGCTATAAAGACGGGTGGGGTGTGGGGTGAGGGAGAGAGTTATTGCTCTAAACTAGCGGTGTCAAACTGCCAGTCCATGGGCTAATTGCATTGTGCAGAGGCCGTACCCATCCCAGCTCTGGCAATGCAAAAAAGTCATGATATGTTGCAACATGTCATGTGACACAGCGAGTTTGACACCCGTGCTTTAAACTCTACACATGGAGGGTAGGGGATGGGCAGATGGATTAATTTCTTTCATCCCAGGAAGTTAGAGGAATTGGTCCTCAATTGGGAGAGAGAGGGGGGAGGGAGGGAGGGAGAGGGAGAGGGAGAGAGAGAGACTGTGTATATGTATATATGATACTGTGTATATGATACTGTAGAAGACTGATAAGTTAGAAAGACACAGACAATAGCAGCAGCAGCAGCAACAACAACAACAATAATAGAGTTGGAAGGGACCTTGGATGTCTTTTAGTCCAACTCTCTACTCAGGCAGGAAACTCTATACCATTTCAGACAAGGGTTGTTCAGTCTCTTCTTAAAAACTTCTAATGTTGGAGCATTCAAAACTTCTGGAGGCAGGTTGTTCCACTGATTAATTGTTCTAATCATCAGGAATGTCTTTCTTCATCCTAGGTTGCTTCTCTCTTTGGTTAGTTTCCATCCATTGCTTCTTGTCTTGCCTTCAGGTGCTTTGGAGAATAGATTGACTCCCTCTTCTTGGTGGCAACCCCTGAAATATTGGAACACTGCTATCATGTCCCCCCCCATCCTTCTCTTCATTAAACTAGACATGCCCAATTCCAGCAACCGTTCTTTATATGTTTTAGCCTCCAGTCCCTTGATCATCTTTGTTGCTCTCCTCTGTACTATTTCTAGAATCTTAACATCTTTTTTACATCATGGTGACCAAAACTGGATGCAGTATTCCAAGTGTGGACCCCTCCCAAGGCATTGTAAAGTGGTATTAATACTTCACGTGATCTTGATTCTATCTCTCTGTTAATGCAGCCTAGCACTGTGTTGGCTTTTTTGGCAGCTGCAGCACACTGCTGGCTCATATTTAAGTGATTGTCCACTAGGACTCCAAGATTCCTCTCACAGTTACTACTACTGAGCAAGGTACCACCTATACTGTACCTCTGCAGTTGATTTTTTTTGCCTAAATGTAGAACCTTACTTTTTTCACCATTGAATTTCATTTTGTTAGATAGCACCAAGATAGATAGATAGATAGATAGATAGACAGACAGACAGACAGACAGACAGACAGACAAGACAGACAGATCCAACTTATTCATATCCAGCATCACTACCCAAATATCTATGAAAATTTCACTGAAACAGGAAGCAGAGTGAAGATTTCAAATGAACTTTCTACCTCTTAAAAAGATTCTGGTCTAAAACAAACAGCAACCTATTCTAATTTGTTTCTGTGCACCTGCATCAGAAGGTGTTGGAATATTCATGAACAGGAAGAGTGATGTGGTAACTCAGTCAGCCAATGTGGAGAAAGTGCTACTGAGTCTGTGCAAAAGGATATTGAGTTAGAAGCTGGATTTTTCCAGTCTCAGGTTTGTCTCTGTATCTCTCTGTAAGAAGTCTTCATTGAGCTATGTTGATGTAAAGAAGAATGTATGGTATTATAAATATTTTGATATGAATATAAAGAGATTATTTTGAATCAGCTAAATGCAGTGAACTGTGAGAGCTTCTGATTTATTTTTTCACCAATAGAGAAATTAAAATTCTCTATTGGCCCAGAGCTTACTAAGGACTGCATTGTAATTTAAAGCTGGAAGAAATTGCCTGTGTTTAGAAAGTATAAGAACAAGGCAGATTAGCAGAATGACTGCAATGGAATTTAAGGAAGGCTCTGTGCCTCGTTTGGGCCAGAAGAATTACATTGTGTGGGCTGCTAAATTGGAATGCTTGCTCAAGGCTAAAGAGCTGTGATATATCATAGAAAATCCACCACAAGTGTTTGCAGCTGCTGATCAGAAAAGTCATGTTCAAGCAATGGCTTATCTCACCTTGAATTTAGATGATGAACAATTTCTCAATGTTGCAAATTTAAAGACTGCAAAGGAGATTTGGTTGAAGTTGAGAGCTATACATGTGAATGTTTCTGCATGCAATATAGTGCAATTGTCAAGAAAACTTTACAGGGCCTGTTTGCAACCAGGTGAATCTGTGGAACAGCATTTAAATAAAATGAAAAGTTTATTTTTGGACTTAGAACAATGTGGGATTAAATTCCCTGAGTCCCAGAAGGTTTTATTGGTGTTGAACAGTTTAGATAAAACCTGGGACACAGTTTCTGTGATATTTGAGTGTAAAGAAGAGCAAGACTTAAATTTTGAGGCTTTAAAGGGATGTTTGCTTAATGAAGAAGAAAAGCAACATTTTAGGAACAGCCATGAGGAGGTGAAATTCCTGAGGAGGGAGTCCGGACTGCAAGTCTTTGGAGAAGAAACAAGCAGATGGGACCAAGTTGCATCAAAAGACAGATTTTTGCAAGCAGAGAGCTCAGCAAGAAAAGAATTGCTACATTTGTGGAGCAAACACACATCTGAAAAAAGGACATTTGTGCAAGCAAAAAAGACTGATTTGGAAAAGGAACATTTTGGTGTTGCAAAAGTTTGCTATAGCAACAACAGAGACAAATGGCTAATAGATAGTGGGGCAAGTCAAACAATTGTTAATGACTCTGAATTATTTTCCAGGTTTGTTCCAGTAGCACAAGAAGCTGTGGCTTTGGCAAATGTCATTGGAAGAGGCGATGTAAAAATTCCATATTTGGAATCAAAGTTTACCAATGTGCTTTGTGTACCTGAGATGGAACATAATTTGTTAAGTGTGTCTAATTTAGACAAACAAGGTTTTGAGATCATTTTTGTAAATGGGAAGTGTCTCATCAAAAGGAATGGGAATATTTGTGCAGAAGGCATAAAGGAAGATAATCTATATGTACTGCAGGGACAAAAGGTTTAATGTTCCCATATATTTAAGAATGTTGCAGAGCATGATTTGTGTGTTCATCTTCTACATAGAAGACTTGGCCGTGCAAGCTTTAAAGTTTTGCAGCAAATGCAAGAGTTTGCGGAAGGGCTAAATTTGAAGGGATGCAAAACATATTTGGACTGTGCAGTATGCAAAGCATCGAAGTCAAAGACTTTCCCAGTTAGTAAATATAGACAAACAAAAAGAGCTCTAGAGCTGGTCCATGCAGATCTGGTGGGACCTATGCAAGCCAGTTTGGGAGGAGCAAAATATGCACTGGTAATTGTTGATGATTATAGCAGGTATAGTTTTTGCTACTTGCTTAGAGGAAAGACAGAGGTGTTACAACAATTCAAACAATGGGTTAAGTTTTGTAGAGAGAAGGTACAAACAACAAGTGTGTCAGTTGCAAACTGACAGAGGTACTGAATTTATGTCAACTAAATTCCAACAATGATTGGGGCAGTTGGGGATAAGACACAGACGTACAAATCCTTACACAGCAGCAGAGAATGGTGTAGCTGAAAGAAGGAATGGTGTTTTGCAAACAATGAAAGATTCATTATTAGAGGATTCTGGTATGAGCAGGTCATATTGGGGAGAAGCCATATTGACTGCCAATTATATAGTTAACAGGCTATGGAGTTCCTCCATTAATAATACTCCATATGCCATTCTATATGAGAGAAAGCCATCACTGGCACAATTGAGAATTTTTGGAAGTACTGCATGGGTACATATTCCGAAAGCAATCAGAAGAAAGGGACAGCAAAAGGCAAGAAAGCTTAGGTTTGTGGGCTATGAGCCAGGGTCAAAAGGATATCGCTTTAGCGATGGAAGTAAAAGAATTGTAATTTCAAGGTCTGCTAATTTTGCAGAAAAAAATTGGGACAGAATTAATGCAAATTCTGGGTATGTTTCACTTAATGACGGTGATCTATTTAACAACAATAACTCATCTAATGATGGAAAAATGATTATTGAAGATGTCAATGTTCAGGGAGGAGAGGCTGAACAAGACATGGAACCAGAAAGACTTGAGACACAGGAGCAGTTAATACCATGTAGGTCAGAGCGATGTAACAAAGGAATATTCATGAACAGGAAGAGTGATGTGGTAACTCAGTCAGCCAATGTGGAGAAAGTGCTACTGAGTCTGTGCAAAAGGATATTGAGTTAGAAGCTGGATTTTTCCAGTCTCAGGTTTGTCTCTGTTTCTCTCTGTAAGAAGTCTTCATTGTGCTATGTTGCTGTAAAGAAGAATGTATGGTATTGTAAATATTTTGATTGAATATAAAGAGGTTATTTTGAATCAGCTAAATGCAGTCAACTGTGAGAGCTTCTGATTTATTTTTTCACCAATAGAGAAATTAAAATTCTCTAACAGAAGGCCAGCTCAAGAATTCTTAATCCAAGAAGCTGAGTCAATAGACTTGTTCTTTTTCAACAGGAACATGACATGCTGTTAACTAAATGGCTTGTGAAAGTAACAGGCAGAGGAAATTTCTTACATCAAATGGCCAAAGCTTGTCAACACTAGCTGTTAGCAGTTCTCCAGAACTATAAGTTGAAGGTTTATCATGCCTCCTGGGACATGCAAGGGTCTGAACCTGTCATCTTCTGCATACAAAATATGTGAATCCTCAAAAGGCTATGTTTATCCCAAAAGAGTCTCCTAATTTCAAAGATAATTTCCGATATAGCCAAGAGATAGCTAAATATTTTTTTTAAAAGGCTGGATGTTTGCGTGGGAATGGATTATACCTGGACTAGTAGAAGACAGTTTCCTTTCACTCAAGTAGCTCTTTGAATCCTGAACACAGTATCTTGTTATACAGTGCTTTAAAAACATAATTAAATCTGGAAAATTAAATATGATAAAAAAGCTGAATTTGCAGTAAGCGAATTAGCTTCTTTTACGAAATAAATTAAGCAAGCCAATTTATGCTAGCTCACTATATGTCTTGTTCTGAACCCAGAATTTCTGGGCAGAGTAACATATTATAGTGACAGAAGACATCTGCTTATCGCTAATTACAGAAAAAGAAAAAAAATGCAGCAAGCATACCAAACCAGTGTGCCTTTGCTAGGACTCTGTATTTGATTCCAAGTCACATAAATAATTGATATATACATATTTTTAAAAAGGCAGGCTCCATAAGTTTTTAAATGAATGCTCAACTCAAAGTCTACATTCTATGATTCTATGTTGGATGGTACAGATATGGTAAAAATCCAATCCTAAATTATACAGTAACAGCTATAAACTTCAAGAAATAATAAATCCCCAAATGCTGCCATCTAGTGCTTGGAAAAAGACAAGAACAGTGACACGCTGAGGTACATCTCATGAATCTGCTCCTCCAGGAGGAAAGCTGGATAACTTTCAGCATTTGCAGCTGATCTTGTTAGACTCAAATAATAATCTTGGAGCTTTAAGGGTATTAAAGAGGAAATGGGCATTCCTTTTTTATCCATGTTGCTGAATTAAAGCGGTACTGAATTTAACAGTGCAAACAATACCTAGTGCCCAGAAGCTGGGAAGGAATAGGGAGCCTACTTGTGGCTTAAAGCAAGGCTAGGTCATCCTTTTCTGAGGAGCCACGGTGGGTAGATTGCCTAGGCCAGTGTTTGTCAATATTGACAACATTAAGACAAGTGAACGTGAACTTCAAGAATTCCAAGCCAGCATGGAGGGGATGAAATTAAGTAACGAGCTGGGTCTGGCCCATAATTGTATGTTTATTACCCCTGACAGAAAACATGAAAGATTCAAATTAGTGCTGCATGGAGATTTTATTTTTGTTGCATTTTAATTTAATTTGTCTGAAAAGAAATGGTTTCTTACCACCACCACCCCTAAAGAATATTATTTTGGTAAAATATTCATACAGATTATTCCTGTTATTTATTTACAATGTAGCTGAAGAAGCCTGGCTTTACAGCATGGTCATTTTTAAAATGATCTGCAGCCATTCTGGATTCCTACACTTCAATTAATTTCAAAGGGTAGTTGGAGGCATCAAGATGCAAGCGACATCACAGTATCATGATGCAAGCTTAGTCCTTTTGGCATGTGTGTTGTAACATCATGTGCATGTACAATGGGGGGAGGGTGTGTGGAACTCGTGCTATAATGGCATAATACTGCTTTTTGGAGAAAGTATCAGATTTTGTGGATGCCTCCACTGGCAGCATGAAAACTTCTCAGGAAGAAAGAGAAGTGAAGAGAAAAATAACAGCATCTTCCATTTTTCAAACAAGACACTAACTTCACAAAAATACTAAAAAATTCTCACAAACGTTAAATGGAGACACCGAGAATGAGATATAAAAAGAAAAAAAGCCCTTTTTCCTATGTTTTAAGGAAATTAGATAACATACTTTTGCTACTGCAAACTCAGTACTTGAGTTCACAAAGATTTGGAATGGATGAATTGGTTTTGGAATGGATGAATTGGATATCTAAATCGTTTGTAGTTTCCTAGCTTATTCCTGGTAGATTTAGTGCTCCTCAATCCCTCTTAAAAATCTAGATGAAAGACAAGAAAAGTTACAAAGGAATAAATCAGGAATTGGCCAAATAAGCCCTTATTTTATCTATGACTAATTTTAACAATAAACTATTGTTAGAAAAGTCAAGGCTTAACATTAAATCAGGGTTGTCAAACTCAATTTCATTGAGGGCTGCATCAGCATTGCGGTTGCCCTTGGGGGGGTGGGTGTGTGTGACCTGAGTGGGTGCGGCCTACTGGGTGGGCATGGATGGAATGGGTGTGGCCTACTGGGTGGGTGTGGTGAGCTCTACATCATTCGCGTCAAGGGTGCCTGTGGGGGCCTGGACAGGAGTGGGACAGATCTGAGGGTCTCTGGCAGAAAGGGGTGGGAGTAGGGCAGAGCCCATCAAGCCGGATATGTGAAGTAGACAAGGGCCATTTGCTGGCCACTTCTAGGCGATGGTGCATTTCTTCATTCCTCACAAAGGGTGACACTTCCCCAGCATGTACTCAGGGGGTGGGGCCGATGTGGCAGGGGTTGGTTCCTCGCTGTTTCCAGATGGCCTTGTGCAGCTGAATACGTTTCAGCATAGATGGTCACCACAAAATTATACATTGGCTCCTGGCCAGCCAGGGCCGGGGCCAAGGCAGCGGGGGCTGTTCCCTCACTGTTTCCAGGATGGCTTTGCGGGCCACATGAAACCACTTCGCGGGCCGCATCCGGCCCCCAGGCCTTGTGTTTGACATGTCTGCATTAAATATTATCATTATAGTTACCTTCCAAAATATGCATTTTTGTTGTAAATATACTAAAAAAATATTGCAGACATGATTGTCGTTTCAGTGAAATAGGAAGGAGTTCTCCGACCTAAAACTATATTCTCAGAAGAATCTTGTGATTTAGGCAAAAGTGAGCGATCCCCATGGGGAAGCAGGCATTTGATGGTAGATTTCCATCTACAAAGAGTCCATTCTAGACACAAGAGTGAATTGAAATGGATAAATCTCTCCATCTCTACAAGTGACATCATGAATGGCAAGAGGTATCATGATCCAAAAACAATTAATTTTTCCATTTCCCTGGAATTACTCATAATCTTGCCATGTGTGGGGCTTCAGATTCTGGACTTTGAATCAATTGGAAAGGGCCCTATTATTGCTGAGCTATTATTTATTTAAGTGATTTAATTTTTTTTCCTTCTTATCTTTAAAGGAGAGATCAGATTGGCTCAAGCAATTAAGAAATGCCTGCACTTTTGTACATATAAATTAGCAGCCACTTTGTCCTCAGTTGCATTTGAATCTGATAGGGCTAACAAAAAAAAAAGATAGTTTCTTTACAGACATTATGTAAGAGAAAAGAAATGTTATTTTTTCAAAGACAGGCTTTTGGTGTGGCTGGGGTTTCCCATAGATCTAATCCCATCCTATTTTTAATTTTTTAATCTAATAAAATTGGCAAGAGTTCTTATACATAACCAGTAGAGTTTGCAGACACATGAAAAAAATGAAACAGATGCATCTAAAACTAATAACAAGTTGTTGAAATTCTGCAATAAGCAGCAGAAATATAGTGATATATTCTAAAAGAGAGTTAATTCAAAGGAAACTTTCTAGACAGCCTTAGGTAAAGTTCACAAGATTAATCCAGAAAGCAGCCTTCCCCAATCTGATGATCTCCAGATGCTTAAGAACTGCAATTCCCAGCAATTCTGCCATACTGGCTGGCAATTCTAAAAGCTCAAATCCCAACACATCTGGAAGACATTGGAGATACAGTACATGATCAATAGATGGTTACTAGGATTCTGCAAAACTGAAATAATTATGGTAGTTTCAATGAAAATGAAAATCCACATGAATATTGCAAAATGATTGTCTACATAATTGTCCATGCATGCATTAAACTCTCATTCATGAGAAAAAGAAGGGGTTAATATGATGTAAAGACTCTTAAAAGATAAACAGGCATGGCAAAGAATAAGAATAAGTAAAGAAGCAGGCATGAATACAAAGAAGGACAAGCTATAACTGCTTTTACTAATATAGCATCCTTGGCACATTACTCTTTATGTCTTCACATACAAACACTACAAAATTATATAAATTAAAATAAGCACTTTGTTCTTCAAAGTCTTTAATTTAGAAGAGATAGTAAGATAATAAAAGAGGGGAAAACAAGATTATAATAGGAATCCATTAATTAATATCTAAATATGTTTGTCTTCTAGTCCTAACCATTTAAGGACTATCAGAGGTATAGTCCAAAATATTTGAAGTGTCCCAGAATGCCTTCCTTGAGGCATCGACTTTGGTTGATACAGAGGCATAATGAGGACATTCAATGAAGCTGAGTGGTTCAAGAGAGACCATAGTTAAGCAATAGAGTTAAATGGATTTTCTTTTACAAGATCCAGTAATAGTCCCCAATCTCGATGCTTTTAATAACATAAAGGAGGAACAAGCTGCCAAAAGCTAGAAGTCATGATAGATCTAAATGGCTTCCAATATAGGAGACATTAAGCTTTTCAGTATCAGGGGACACAAGGAAGAAGAAGACAATACATTGATGGCTGTGTTATGAGTTTCTGCCATTTCCTTTGCTTTTGAAATATTCTGGGAATTGTTCTTTCAATTTACCAATAAGCTATCAGATCAAATCAATAAGGTAACCACATTGTCCCATAGCAAGGAAAACTGTAATTGTTCAATAGAGTAAACAAAAATATATTCAGGTTCTGAGAACATTTCTTAATCCAATTTAATTCTTTTAATGTTGCTTTATCATGAAAACTTGTTTTGCTGAATATCTGATGGTTGTGATGAATCCACAATGGCTAATGGGCTCAACTTTGCTGGCAGTAAATTTTGAGAGTTACTCAATGCATGTGGAAGATGCCCTGTTGGGGAAGGTGACTCCAATTCTATGGTTCTGTGATCCTGAACTGCAGACTATTTCTTAGATATACTAACTTCACACTGAACCTAGTGATGAAAAGCAAAGCAGTAGTTCGCCCCCCCGCCTTTAAAGTTGCTTTTCAATTTGCTGAACATGGTAAAATATGATATGTAATAAAATAGCTGAGGCAGCACAAATAGGATTATAAATGTAGAAGACAAGTTCACTAGAAAGGATAAATGTATCAGGATTACAGCTATGAAAACCATAGACAGCTATATGACCTTTAAGTGCACCAATGAGCCCATGTCAAAGCGAGCTGGCAATACTTTAAGAGAATTCCTTCTTAGCTAAGTTAGTTCTATATTAGGCACTTGATTTGAGATGTTACAGAATGTCAGTAAATGGATACTACATTATAATTATAATTGTTACTGCCAGGGAAGAAAAACAATGAGAAGTTTTGCCACAGATGTCCAAACGGTGAGTTTTGAATGTAGACTAAAAGTGCACCATCTCAGGACAAAAAAATATTTTTGATCTATTTTTTCATAGAATGATTTTTAATTTAATGGAAAGTCCATTAAATTTAATTTAATCGGTAATTTCCATTATTGATTTTAAGGACTTGGCTACAAGAAATTGAATCAGGTATGAGATACTTGTAAACCCAAAAAACATTTATATCACAATTCTCATAATTTCTCATTATTAGTCATGCTGGCTGGAATTTCATGAGTTGCAACATCTAGAGGGCCATAATTCCCCATCCTGGCTTTAAATAAATATTTAGCTTGGGTTTATCTATTTGCTTCTATTTAGACTTCAATTCACACCTTAGCAATGTAATAACATAAGCAACTATATGTAGATGTCAGAAGTTTTTTTTCTCCTTTGGCTCAATCATGGCCAATTCTTAGTCACTGCTTGTACAAGTCCCTGCAGTTTTCTTGGCAGGGTTTTCAGAAGCAGTTTGCCATTGTCTTCTTCCAAGGGTTGAGAGACACTACAAGCTCAAGTCCACCTGCCTGGCTTTGTGCCCAATTCACAGTCTCCCCATTTCTAGTCTTATGCCTTAACCATTACATTAAACTGTTGTGAGTTCATTCTTCAGTGATAAAATCAAAATCTAAAAATGTGCATTCTGCAGCTTGGCAAGGTGATTTCTTACTGACTGCTGGGAAGTGGATGCCTGGAACATAAGCTGAACTAATCTGTATCACATAAAGGTAGTCTTTGACTCACAATCTGTCACTTAAATGACTGTTCAAAAGAATGATGGACCGGGAATAGGTTTGCTAGGGCCGGCAAAACACTTCTGGCCATCATAAAATGTCATGCCACACCCCTCTGTGGTCATGTGGCCTTGCCTTTATGGCCAGTTGCAGTAAAAAAATGTCCATTCAGAAGAATGGGTTCACACAGTGACAGTCACTTAACTACTACTGATTCACTTAACACCCATGATGATTTATTTAATAAATGTTGCAAAAAAAGGAAAATTGATTTATATCTATATGACTTATGTACAAAACTTCAGTCCCAACTACAATCATAACTACCTATTTCAGGATTACTGTATGCTATAAGTTCAGAACTTGAAAGTAGTTTCTATTATGGGAGTCCTGTCAGAGCAAATAGAAGGGTTAACAGAACGGTTGATTAGAAGCGTAAGCAGCAATTATTTATTAATTAGCAAGAAAAACAAAATCCTCATTCTTTTCTCTCAATTACCATTAGGATTAAAGATAGATTAGTATTCATTGGATTTATCCATTCTTATTTATAATTCATCACTTTGGACAGCAGGCTTAATTTTTTGTTGCTTAATTATAATGGACTGACAGTATAAAGGTAATTACACTGTTTGCTGGTGTGTTGGCAACATCTAAAGGGAGAGTGGCTCTAAAAACAGATATCTTAGCAGTAAGATAGCAGCATCATAGCCTTATCCATCTGTACAATATATTCATAGCTGATTCATGTACTTGTAGCCCTTATTTAGCAACCACAATTGAAACCAGAAACTTTGTTGTTAAGCAAAGCAGTTGTCAAGAAAGCAGTGCCTGTGGTTACTACCTTACATAAGCTTTCTTTTGTTTTATGGATTTGCAAAGATCATAAATGTGAGAGATGGTCATAAAGTTACTTTTTCATTGCTGTCATAACTACAGACTGCAAAATAGTTCTTAAACGAGGCAGTTGCTAAATGAGGACTACCTGCACAAAAAAGATGGCAATTCTCTACATTGACTATGATGTAGGAATCCTGGGAGTCCCTATCCTATCCAGATGATTGGTGTCCTAAACATTCTCTTTCTTTCTAAATCTTCCCAGGCAAACATGATTCTATTGCTTGACAACGCTAAATCTAGTAATGTTAGATCCAAGTGAATTTGCACTGATGGCATTCCATAGTTCCACATGGACAGAAAAGAACTCCTCCCATCTTATATAAGCATTTTAAAAGTATTCAGCACTTGCGATTTCACAGGACTGAGAAGTATCATCTGTTCCAACAATGCCTGCCATTTCTTTAGATTCTCACAAGTATCATGTGCAATTAGAGATGCTACTGCTGAGTGTATTCATTTCCCACACCAGATTATATACTATGTTTCTCTCCATAATTATCTAGAGGATTGGCTTTTGGAGTATGAAAGTGTGAAATAAGTATATCATCTTTTGAAAATAGCTGCTCCACCTTTAATACACGAAGCTAGACCTAAGAGACCATGACTAAATTCACTGCATGCATAGTTGTTTCATTTTTAATATGTGGAATAGCAGCTTTGCCCCTAGCTGTGGCTTTTTATTGATAGGGAACTAATAAAGTGCACTGACCAGTGTTTCAGGGAAAAGAACTTTCCCACAAATATATTACCTGCCTAGGGCAACAAATTTTACAGGGAAAGAACTTAAGTCCCTGATGATGGGGGTTATCAAATCTGTATCAGATAAAAATCATTTCAGTTGATACACTGCCATTGATGTAGCTCAACATCAATGAAAAATCTCATTCTGAGTTTTTTTTCTCTCATTTCCAATTTAAGAACTTATATGTTTTATAATTTCAGCCAGTAGCAATTCTATCAATTCTTATTTCCCCTAATTTCCAAGCAGCTTGCCAACCCATGAAGCAATACATGAATGATTATATCCAGTGTAGAGATTAATTCTCACTTATAGAAATGTATTTTAAGAAAGAGCAAAAGGTGAAAATCCTAGATCATGGCTTACAATGCAGAACTTAGAGGTGCCAGGAATCAACAAGATGTCAATACCTCCCATTTAAGGAGAAATGTCAGAACTAAATACTTCAACAGACTTCATTCAAATGCTTCTTTTTCCGTCTTATGCAGCCATCTCATCTGAAACTAGGTTGTAGATTATTTGAGACTGACCGAGTGCAGTAATTTTTAGGTTTATGGTCAATCTTGCTTGTTAATTCACTATATTGGGGATAAAGGGTAGGAAGAAGAATAGTAGAATGTATCACACAATATTCTCTCATCTCATTCATTCTCAAAAATGTTATTTTTCTTTTAACAGCCATACAGACTTGTTAATATATTTCCCATGCAGAGGTGAAATTTGGTCTCACAGTTTTAATTTTTTTGACAAGAGTTGAGACATCCATTGTTGTTGTAATCAAGAAAAATGCATTTTATTATTATACCATATTTGACAAAGCTGATAAGTGATCCACAAGTAATAGCTCAGAAAATCAAAATATTTTTCAGCTTTTACTGGGAGAACTTCATCAAGCTCTGGAAAAGATATTAAATTTTATTCAGCTGTTTGCCATTTAGGTTAGCCCTAAAATAGTCTAGATCAGGAAACAAACTTCCCAAGTTTGATTAGAACTCTTACTTTATTATTAATAATATTATTTTGTTGATTAGTCATTAAGCCAATTGGCTAGAACTATCACTTTATTGTTATAGACTGTAATAACGTCATGAAAATATTTTTTTATAATCCAAGGAGTTAGGGTAAAGCAAGTTTTTTTATGTAGTTTTATGTGAATTTCTTTTACACTTTCTTCATTTTTGGAATTTAAAGTATGTTTGTACAATTGTCACTACATTATTTCTCCAAGATCATCTCTGTGGCTCTCTCTAGATAATTGGAGTTGGAAGCTTGTTGCACCTGTACCAGAAGATTTGGGAACATTAATTTCCAAAAGGTGGCAGATTAAAATAAGGTTCCAAGATATTTCTAGGCCTTCACCTGCTCATTTAAGATGTTACTAGTTCTCTGTGTGTGAGGAAGATAAGAAAGCTGCCCTTTGGTTTGGTTTTCAAATAGCTGATTTTATGCATTTTAATTGTTTTAAATATATTTCATTCTTAAAACATTGAAATGCAAATAAAGATAGCATAAGAAATGGAAAAGATTAATCAAATGGCTACTGTACTACATATAAATTTTCTTTTTTTAAGACATGATAAACCAAAAGTAAAAATGTCCTGGTGATGGATCTCTTCCTTCTATTCCTTGGGTCCCCAGCCACTAATAAGTTTAAATATTTGCATTTTACTTCAAATATTAATGATTGCTTTTAGTTTCAATTAAATTCTAAAAATCATATTGCAGATATATAAATCTGATTTGCCAGGTAATATTTTGCACATAAAGGAGCCATTCCTCCTTACATTTGGCTAAACTAGTACTATGAAAATATATTCTCAGTTTTGCTATAGCAGTATATTCTCCTGTTTGGATGAATAAGATGAGCGTATAGAGATTTCATCTCAACACCGTTTGTGAAACAAAAGGAACATAGAAATATATTTGAGGCAGAGCCAGTTAAATACTGGATCAAGAATTTTTTGGGAAAAGAGTCTCTGGCCCATGCTGTATTCCTCAAAAGCCACATTTCTTCACAAAAGAGCTAAATTTCATCTGGCCAGGCTTATTGTGAAGTTGTATGCTGGGCCAGTCAGGAGTTTGAAGCCAGGTTAAATAAAGAATTTGAGACTTGAGTGTGCAAGGGGACAGTGCTTTCTGTCTCACACCACTTTTATTTCAATCTCATTTATCTACTTTTCAGCACCCCTAAATATGTGTTCAAAATTTCTATATCATCACACACTGAAGGGCATTCATTCTGGCACACCAGGTGTCTGCCCTTCAGTGTTAATGAGGAATGCTCACTTCTAAGAAAATTGTGTATTTCTTCTGATACTGAAATTGAGAATTATTCCTATTCTGCTAGCCTGTCTAATCAATCATCCCTAGTGAATGGAACTGATAACACACATAACCTAATTACAAAACATTTGATCTTGAGTTAATTCACTGGCAGGGGTGTCAAACTGCCAGCCCACGGGCCAGATGAGTCACCCAAAACCACGCCCACCCCACTGCCGGCAATGGGAAAAAAGGTGCGATACATCGTGACACAGCACGTGACACTGTGAGTTTGACACCTGTGCAATAGTGGATAGGTCATCTATTACTAAGTGATCACTTCACTAATATTTTCAGGAAAGAGGCTAAATTTTGTGCTTTAGCTGCTGCTCTCAGACATTTCTAGACTTAATTGGGATTTACATACTGTACATTTTATAATTTATCTAATTACTATATTCAAATCCTGTTATTTTCTTTCCCTTTTTAACATATACTAATGTAAATTTTTTATTTTATACTGTATTGCAATTCAAGCAGGCTCTATATGTTATTTTAAGCTGCTGACTTTGGTTCTATTAAATAAATAATAATTATCTAAATATTATATATACTCAAAGTAATTAAAATATTTTAAACTTTAATATACCTCTGCATCTTCATTTTTCTGTTTGTCATCTTGGACTGAAAATAAAGGAAATAATTTTAAAAGGTCATATAACAAACAGATTGGGGAAGTTTTTTTTTTTAAAAAAAAGCAAAATGAATCCAGGGCTGCTTTGGGTTAATATTAAATTTAACTTTAGTGCTGAATAGCCTTATGGTATTTGTTGTGTCCTGAGCATGCAAAAGCTGCCCGGGACCAGACAGAGCGGCGCCAGCCTTGTGTGCATGCACAAGGCACAAAAACGCTCTGTTCGCATTGGCTGACATTGTTCAGGTTTCTGGCCATATAAAAAGGCCTGCGTGCCTTTTGTTGTGTTCGGATGTTGTTGGAAGAAAAATAAAGAGCTGTTTAACATCGCCATGTGTCTTCATCGTTCGCAAGCGAACGAAGTACTTAACACTGGCGACGAAGGTGGGATCCTTTGCAAGCTGAAGAAAAAGCTTTAAGGACTTACCCAGGAAGTCCTGAAGAGGGGAAGACGGCATCTGAATCAGCGTCCCAGCCTGCCAGTATAGCATTGCTGGAGGGTGAGCTCAGCTAAAGGAGCCTTTCCCCAATAGCAGTTTGCAGAGGAACGAGTGGTGAAGGTCGTAATAGTATGATGGCGAAGATTGGCCGTTTGTCTGATTTTGATGTCTCACACCCAGAGAGATGGAATTCCTACATTGCAAGGGTGGAGAATTACTTCAGAGTAAATCAAATTAGAGAAGACGGCTTGAAGGCTGCAACTCTTTTGTGTGCCTGTGGACAGGAAGCTTTTGAAATCGCAGAGAATCTGGTGGCCCCTACACCTCTGGAGTCAGTAACATATACTGACTTGAAGAAAATGTTAAAGGAACACTTCCAGCCAAAGTTATCTGTTATTGCTTGGAGGCACGTGTTCGAGCAGAGAGACCAGAGGCCGGGTGAATCTGCTGAGGATTTTATTGCGGCCTTAAGGCAAGCAGCCAGACCTTGTGAATTCAAGGATCTGGAAGAGAAGCTGTGAGATTGCTTCGTATGCGGTTTAAGGAACAGAGACTTACAACAGAAGATTTTTGCAAAAGAAGATGTCTCTTTCCAAGACGCGCTATAAGAGGTGACAGCTAAGAAAGAAGCAGGTGGGGCTGTGAAGGCCTTATGACTCACCAAGAACCCTCCAGACACAGCCACCTTCCATCAAGAGGACGCTCAAGAAGGATCGGAAGCGGATCCTGAAGAAGAGGTGGATAGGCTTCACCAGTCAGCTGAAAGGAGGCAGAAGGAACGTCCGGACAAGGCCCCAGCATCGCTTCAATGCTTCGGATGCGGAGGACGCCACAAGTGAGCTGACTGCAGGTTCCGCTCCGCCATTTGCAGAGCATGTGGCAGGCAAGGCCACATCGCATCCGTATGTTTGGATTGCCAGAACATCCAACCTTGTGAAGAATTACGTCTGAAAGGTACCAGGGTCCCCAGCCCCAGCATTGCGCAGGAGTATTCTTTTACCCGCCATCTGTGGCTGTGAATTGATTGTGTTTGTATGTGGTATGAGTGTAGTTAATTTTAAAATTGTTGTTGTATCTTGTTGTGAGCTGCCCTGGGTCTTCCGAGAAGGGCGGCATATAAATGTGAATATTAAGTTAAATTAAATTAAATTTTGAGGACAGGGACACATAAGCCCCTTAAGAAGAAACTGTCCATTAACGTAAGGTTGCAAGGGGTTCCCTTATCAATGGAGTTGGACACTGGGTCTACTCTCTTCATTATTTCTATTAACACATTCAAAAGGATATGCAGCAGCAGTGGCCTTCGAGTTAAACTCAGGCCATCCAATCTAATACTTACAGATTTTCAGAATTCTATGATGTGTGTTAAGGGGGAGGCCACCCTTAGAGTACAGCATAAGGATTTTGAGGGTCCCCTAGATGTGGTGGTTGTTGGGGGTGAACATACGAGTCTTATTGGACTTGATTGGTTCGAGGCTCTGGGAATCCAGGTAACTGGGCTGCACCATTTGCAAACGTTGAGCCTTGCAGAAGTCTACAAGGAGTTTGCAGGTGTGTTTAGTTCAGAGCTAGGATCCTACAAGGGGCTTCCAATTTCATTACGGTTAGACCCAACCATCACTCCCATCAGGGTTAAGCCTAGGAGGGTACCTTTTGCCCTCAAAGGCAAGACTGATGCTGAGCTGGACAAATTCCTCCAGCAGGGCATTCTAGAACCTATAGATTCAAGTCCATGGGAAACCCCCATAGTAATGCTTTTAAAGGCTAATGGGGACATACGTATATGTGCAGACTACAAATGCACACTGAATAAGGCGCTGCAACAGCACGCTTATCCAGTGCCTGTGGTAAGTCACAAGGGGGGGTGCATTTTTGCGAAGCTTGACCTGGCACAGGCCTATCAACAGCTACCTGTTGATGAGGTAGCTGCAGAGACCCAGACTATTGTAACTCACAGGGGGGCCTTCAAGGTCAAGAGACTGCAATTTGGGGTAAATGTAGCCCCTGGCATATTCCAAAATGTCATGGAGAGCACACTTCGAGGTATTCCTGGGGTCTGTCCCTACTTTGATGATGTCCTCATTGTTGGGGAGTCATCTCAAAATTTAGCAGAGAGATTAAGGGCTGTCTTGCTTCATTTTAGAAAAGCAGGCCTTAAACTAAAGAAGGATAAATGTAAGAGTGGAGTCACTTCTACTGACTTCTAATGATTCAGGATAGATGCTCAAGGGGAAGAGGGGAAGAGCCTTCTCTGTTGCGGCCCCGGCCCTCTGGAATCAACTCCCCCCGGAGATCCGTATGGCCCCCATCCTCTCCGCCTTTCGCAAATTATTGAAGACTCATCTTTGCCGGCAGGCCTGGGGCAGTTAACATCTTGCCCCAGCCAGTGTATGTATGTTTGTATGTCTGTTTTAGGATGATTGGTTTCAATTAATGGGTTTTACAACGTATTTTAATTCTAGATTTCTTCATGTTAGTATTCATGTTGTGAGCCGCCCTGAGTTCTTGGAATAGGGCGGCATAGAAATCTAATTAAATAAATAAAATAAATAAATAAATAAATTCACCCTGCTGAAACTAAATTGCAAGCTATCCAGCAGGCCCCAAGCCCTAAGTCTAAGAGTGAGCTGCAAGCCTTCTTGGGGCTATTAAATTTTTACCATGCATTTCTCCTACATAAGGATGCAGTGGTAGAGCCATTACACAGGCTCTTAGACAAGCAAGCTCCTTGGCAGTGGACTAAAGTCCATGACAAGAGTTTCAATGAGGTTAAGACCTTGCTCATTTCTAATGCTGTTTTAGTGCATTTCAATGAGCAACTCCCTGTTTGCATCGCATGCAATGCATCTCCTTATGGGGTGGGAGCTGTACTCAGCCATCTGAAGGCTGATGGGACACAGGTCCCTGTGGCCTATTATTCAAGGACTCTGTCTTCTGCAGAGTGAAATTATGCTCAAATTGACAGAGAAGCCTTGGCCATAGTGGCTGGCATTAAGAAATTTCATGATTTTTTATATGGCCACCATTTTACGGTCTTTACTGACCATAAGCCTCTGCTGGGTTTGTTTAGCACAAACAAACAGACCCCACATATCATTTCTCCTCATATGCTGAGATGGTTCATTTTCCTGTCAGCATATGACTATAATTAAGTTCACAAACCAGGAAAAGAAATGGGTCATGCAGATGGCCTGAGCAGATTATCACTGAACCAATTAGAGCCAGATCCTGCTCCAGCCATTAAAATTCTGTCCATTCAGGAGTTGCCTGAGTCTCCCCTCAATGCTAGGGACGTGGCTGCAGAAACTGCCACTGATCACACGCTTACACGCGTGCTGACATGGGTGTTGTCAGGATAGCCTGACAAGTGCCCAGTTACTGAATTCCAAAGCTTCTGGCATAAGAAGCATGAGTTTTCCACTTTCAAGGGTTGCCTGTTATGGGGCAGCAGGGTAGTGATCCCAACTTCATTGAGGTCTAGAATCTTGATCTCTCTGCATGAGGGACATCCTGATATAGTCAGGATGAAAGCGCTTGCGCGCAGCCATCTTTTGTGGCCTGGCCTCAGTAAAGCCATCGAGGCCCAGGTGCATGGGTGCCAAGTGTGCCAACAGTCCTGGTTTCAAATGCCTCAGGCCCCAGTACATAGGTGGGAGGAAACTCAAACCCCATAGATTATGCTGGGCCCTTTCAGGGCAATTCTTCCTCGTTCTTGTAGATAGCCATTCCAAGTGGCTAGAGGTTGTTCTTGTTTCCTCCACTACTACTGCCAGGACCATCCAGGTGTTGAGAGGAATTTTTGCATCATAGGGCCTTCCAGATGTTCTGGTTTCAGATAACGGCCCTCAATTTACCTCTTCTGAGTTCCAGGCTTTTCTTCAGGCCAACATGATCCGCCATGCAACTTCGGCTCCCTTCCATCCATCCTCCAACGGACTGGCAGAGAGGATGGTGCGAACTACCAAAGATGCCCTCAAGAAACTGACTTATGGTAACTGGCATCACAGGTTAGCAGATTTCCTTCTTGCACACCGCACCACACCATGCACAGTCATGGGGAAGAGCCTGTTGAACTCCGCTGGGGTTGCTGCCTCATCACTAAACTGGACAGGCTGCACCCTGACCGGGTGGCTTCACAGGTGTCACAAGCACGGGCACCTAGGAGACTCCAGGTGGGTGATCCGGTTTGGGCAAGAAACTATGGGCCTGGTCATCTCTATGGTCTGCAAGGTCTCTGGGCCATTGTCATACGAAGTTGCCTTGGGAGATGGCTGCGTTCTTCACAGACACATAGACTAACTGCGTTGGAGACTGGACTTTTACCCTTCCGCTCCTGGCTCTGCTCTGGGGGGGGGGAGGACCATGACATGCATTCTGGGTCACACATTTCCAGGCCGAACAGGCCATCAATAGCTGCTACTGAGGCTATTTGGGATTCATCCCAAGGTTCCGCAAGTGCTCCTAACAGGAATTCACTGGATAGGGGGTCATCCCATACATCCATAATCACTCCAGACAGGGAGTCACACTGGTGGTATCCATAGTATTTATATATGTCAGATAGTGCTCCAGACAGGGAGACTGACTGGGGGTATCCACACAAATCACAAGCAGCAAGAGAAAAAGAATTCCATCAGGGGCGCTTGCCAAATTCCGCAATTGCTCCCAAAAGGATGTCACCAGCAAGGGGGGTTGCCATTGAGGCGACTCCTGACTCTGGCACCTCAGGCACATGCTTGGGGTCCACAGAGTATTGGGGCACTTCCGCTACCCAGTCCTCTCCATCTGCTGGCCTTTTGGCTCGAGGGACAGTGTTCCCAAGAAGAGTCCACTGTGGATTCGGGGAATGCCACTCCTCCATGTATGCTGGCCAGGACTTAGAGGGTCCAGCCAGCCAGCAGCGGGGCAGGTCAACTGGGTATTTGGGGCAGCAAAGTCCTGGCCTCCCTAGCCAGGTAGGCGAGCAGGTAGGCCAGGCACCCTCACTGGGGTCATCTGGGAATTTAGGGCAGCAACGCCCTGGTCTGCCTAGCCTGGTAGGCAAGCAGGTGGGCCAGGCAATCTCTCCGGTCCTTAGAAGGTCGCAGCGGGCCAAGTGCCCACCCAAACATCTGAGAGACTTTGTGAAGTTGCTGTCAAATCATGAGGGTTCTGTTCAGGAGGCCCCTGAATAATGGGAATAACTCGTGGTAGATTATTTTGTATTTTTTTTTATTTCAGATACATTTATTGTATTAATAAAGTTTGAAGGGGTTTTGCCTGAGGGCAGACTCAAGTATTCCACACTCCTTGCAATTGATTAATGTAACTGTATAACACTCTTCCCAATGTATGATGTACATGTGCGCAAGTATGTTCCATCTAGGGGTGAGGGGTGTTGTGTTCTGAGCCTGCAAAAGCAGGCTCGGGACGTTGCATTGGTCTTGGGCATTCCAAAAGCTGCCCGGGACCAGACAGAGCGGCGCCAGCCTTGTGCACATGCGCAAGGCACGAAAACGCTCTGTTCGCATTGGCTGACATTGTCTGGGTTTCTGGCCATATAAAAAGGCCTGCGTGCCTTTTGTTGTGGTTGGGTGTTGTTGGAAGAAGAATAAAGAACTGTTTAACATCGCCACGTGTCTTCATTGTTCGCACGTGAACGAAGTACTTAACAGTATTCACATGCACATTAATTTAACGCAGTTAATATGAAGATAAGAAAAAATAGGTATTTCATACTACATTACTCATAATTCATGGACAGAGTTTCCCAAGATTTCAATATGTAATATTTTTAGCAACATTATTTAAGCAGTCAGAAGTAATTTCTTTGAAAAGGAGAAGGAGCAAATAATTTTCATGGATATTGGTTTTCAAAAGTCTAGAGGATTAAGGAATACTAAGCCCAATATATTTAGATGACATCTGATTAGGCAAAGATACTCTACTCTGATCATTAAAGAACACTAGAGTTGCTACGAGGCAGTAATGTTCCCACTGATGAAAGGTTAAGAACAGCCTAGGAGTACAGATGGTATAAATTTGGAAATCTTTAGTACCAAGTATGTAACACATACTCGCTGAAACAGCTTAAATATGAAAAAGATTTATGAAATTCTGGATTGATGTATATTCTTTTCAGAGCTCATGCATGTACATAAAATAGCTATAAAATAAAACTAATTTTGCACAGAGTCTCTCTCTGTCTTTTGCACAGAGTCTCTCTCTGTACATTTCATTCTCTCTTTTTTTAATGCAACAAATTAATAGAGTGAGACTAATTCTCTTTCAGATTCAAGGGTCACCATATCCTACCAAACAGGATTTATTGACCTGAAATATGTCAGGCAAATAATTCTGAAAAAAAATCCCCTCTTTTTGGGAATATAGGAAGAACAATTTATTGGAATTGTAACTAAATCATATCTTTGCTATATTTAGATTAGTAATATCTCCCAGTTTGGAAATTCAAGTATATCATGCGCACTGAAGTTGTATCAATTAATTTTTCCTGATTCAAAAAATATTGCCATCTTGTGGGATCAAGGGAGTATGTCTTTCTGTCATGGTCCCCACTCCAAGACACGGATGACACCCACTCTTCTTCGATTCAAAAAGCCTTTAAAACTTGGCTTTAGTTTTAAGCCTGGGGTTGATTTTGTTTTGGGGGGGAAGGGGGAGCTGCTGTGCTGTGTTTTAGTGGCTGTTTTTAACCAGATATTTTTGTTTGTCTGTAGGACTCTAATGTAATGTCCTATGAAACTCTTGAGTTTCCATCTTGGCCCCTGCTTCTCCCTGTTTTGCTCTCTTAATCCCAAATCTTGGTTGCCTAAATGGCTTTGGGGCTTTGCTATTTTCCTCTTCTTTGTTCTAATTTAATGCCATCCTGATCAGTCTGTCCTTCTCAGTTTTTGAAAGATATTTTCCTGTCTTTTCCCAGAAATCCCCAATGAATTAACATAGAATCCAAATCCTTATTTTATACCATCTATGAAGCCTGTTTTGATTTCCATGATCCTTAACTAAAAGGATTTATTAAAACGTACCCATGTTTTCAGTTCTTTCACTTTCTGCTCAAGTTGTTGCTATCTTCAGAGATTCTTTCAAAGTCTCTTCTGGCTGTATCATTTATCCTCCTATGTATCCTAAAGAAAGGATTGTTAACACTAGTTTTGCAGACCCTTCCACCCTATCCTGTATATTAAGGTGACCAACTGTCCTCCTTTAGGGAGGACAGTCCTCCTTTTGTGAGTTTTGTCCTCCCTCGAAAAGTGTCCTCCTACATGTCCTCCTTTTCGATACTTGAAGACTAATCTGCAGGGCTTTTTTTATTCTCATAGAATGCTCAGAACAGCATTCTGGCACCTATTTTTGATGGGGTTTTTTTTTTCAACTTTTGCATGAGCTGTGCTAATCCCCCTATTGGCTTTTGAAAGCTAATAGGAATTGCCACTGAGCACGCCAAAATACCTGGCCAGCAAATCTTGTACATGTAAGTTGTCTGCAGCGAAGGCAAATTGGCAGGAACTTTGCACCCCTCCCTGCTACCTAACTACACCATCTCCTAGTTAGTCCCGAAGATACCTGGAGGAGACTGGAGCGGTGATGCCATAGTAACTTGATCTTCAGCCTGCTAGGGCAATAATGGCTGTGGACACAAAAGGCAGGGGCGGTGGGGCTGCTGCAGGTGGCGGTGTGAGGGGTGGTGGTGGCCGGCTGCCCCCCCATGCTATGGGAGCCGCAGGACCGGCTCTACACAGGGCTGCACAGGGTGGGTAGTGGTGCTGGCAGGGTGGCTGCAGGCGGGATGTGTCGATGACGGGCTGCCCCCCGGGGCCGGAGCTGGTGCAGCTGGTGCTTTGGGAACTGCGGGGCCCGCTCTACACGGCAGGGTAGCAGTGCTGGCGGGGTGGCTGTGGGCGGGAGCATGGCATGTAAGCATAATTACAATATAAAATGTTATTGTTACAAATGTTTTTATTATGCATTTATCATACTATAGTGTGTTCTGTATTATTGTTGCAACGAATAAAATGTTTCTTTTATTTATGATATTTTTTCTTTAATTTATTTATGTCCTCCTTTTCATTGTAAAAAAGTTGGTCACCTTATGTATATGGGCATTTAGAAAGGACCATATCTCCTACAATGTCCTACTGAGACTGAAATTGTTCACAATTTCTTTAGCAGGAAAACATCCATCACTATCACATGCCTCTTTTTTGTCAGGGTGGCTCCTGGGATTTTTTTTTTTTTATCTTTTAGGGCAAAAGTATCTTCCAAATGTTCTCTGGCATGATTTGCCAAGCATTCTACAAAGAAAATCTGGTTCCTGAATTATACTGCCACCAAGTGCCTCCTAATCCTCTTCCTTCTTTGGTCACATTCTCTCTGAAGCTTATCTCTGCCAAATGGGTTTTTTTCCTGCTCTTTAGTGTTCTCTATATTTCTGCCTCTCCTAGATAGCTTCATTTCTTTTGCCTTTCTTAATGCATTTCAACTTCGAGTCCCTTCGTGTTTTCCCCCATAAGGAAATAAGCTTGTGCTTACAACAGATGTAGTTTGAAGCCTTTTCAGACAAGAGAACAACATTGCATGTAATTTACAGGGCACAACAATGCCTCTATAACTGTCCAGACTGCTTGGAACCATATCTGCCACCCCCCCCTTAGTCAAATTGCCAAGGGCAAGCTTGGGCTTGAAGAAGAAATTGGAAAAAGAAGAAAAATGAGCTAAACTGATTTGCTAATTTTTGCTTGCTTACTCAAGTGACTTTGCTCACTGGAAATAGGGCTCTTCTATGTCTCATCGAACTGCCTCAACTAGCCAGCAAAAGCTGTTTGGTGTTTCTGTGTTTTAATCCTTGTAACTGCCCAAAATCACCTGTGTGAGATCGGGAGCTATATAAATCCAATCCAATCAATAAATGCTCCAATCAGACACAATGGGCAATCGCTCAGGGAAGAATCAGTAGCCTTTTTCCTTCTACAGTGTTTCCTCTCTTCTGTCCTCCTTCTTCTGCCCTTTTCAACTCCTCTTGCTCTCCTTCTCTCATTCACTGTTCCCTGGCTTCTATAAAGGCAATTGTCTGGTCAAAAAATCAGTCAAAGCTAGACCAGCAAACATGTTCTTCACAACATCACAGTGACACCTGATAATTATAATATTTCAAAATGCTTACAGATTTCTGATCTGCTCTAGAATATCTTCAGTGTTGAAATTAGACTGGATGATCTGTCCCCTCCACATGCATAAGAACAACACTTGTTTTCTCTACAAGGCACTGCAAATAAGGTTATATTAGAGCTGTCAAAAGCCTTAAAGAAAAATACATTTAGGAGGAAAAATAAGAACATGTATAATACATAAATTACTGTACAGTTTTATTAGTTTCTGCTGAAGTCTGTCGTGACCCATAAATTCCTGCATTTAACTTACTTGAAGGTATTTCAAAGATTGCTCTGTATGAACAATTCTCTCAAAAGGACTACTAATATTTCTGACAAAGAGCAATTTTGCTGCACAACTGCTGCAAGTCATATAAAATTACAAGTATTTTACCTACTTAAATTTATATTCATTATTCAATCATCCCACTTTAGCTCTTGCAAGTGACCACTGCATTTTTTCTTTTTAACTTTTTAATAATTTTGACCTATCTCTTTTTTTAAGCAAAGCAAAGCAATCCATGCTGCAGAAACTGCATACTTGGAAAAGCAAAAGCAACATCTCAAAATCATCTGTTCAAAGCAGCCTTGACCATGTTCAATAGAGAGAAACTTCCTGCTAATTGGGATGCTGGGTGCTCTAGAGCAGGGCTTTTCAACCGGTGGTACGCATACCACTGGTGGTACATTGGCACCGGGCAGGTGGTAAGAGACCCTTCCCAGCCTAGCCAAGTGTAGCAGGGGAGGGAACAAGCCAAAGCGGTGCAGCGCAGGACTTGAGAGAGTCCTTAGGGGCTGCAGGGCTGCTGGAATGAGACAAAAGCCCCAGGATCAACACTTCTGGCTCGCTTGGAAGAGAAAGGAGAAGGAGGGAGGTGGGCACAGGAAAGGCTATAAAAGGAGGCAGTTTTGGTGGAAGAGGGAGGAGAGAAAAAAGATGCTGAAAGAAGAGTTAAACAAGAAAAGGCTTTGGTCATAGAAGGAGAGAGAGAGAGAAAGAGAGAGGGAGAGAGGGAGAGAGGGAGGGTGGGAGGGAGGAAAGGCTTTTGGAGGGACGTGTGTGTGAGAACAGGAAGGATTTGGAGGTACATATGTGAGAGAATGGGAAGGATTTTGGAGGGATGTGTGCGTGAGAAAGAGAGAGAAAAGGCTTTTTGTGAGAGAAGCAATAAGGAGAAAAGAAGAAGAGAAGGGAATGATAAAAAGGGAGGCAGGGAAGGAGGGAGGGAAGGAAACAGGAAGAAAGGGAATGAAGAAGATGGGAATGAGAAGGAGGAAGGCAGGGAAGGAAGGAAGGTAGAGATGGAGGGAGGGAGGAAGGAAAGAGATTGGAATTAGAGGTAGGGAGGGTTTGAAGGAAGTCCTGCCTTAGCACTTGGCCAACAGCAGCCCTTCTGCTCTTTCGCCATCCCTTTGCCCCCTCCTCCTGGTCTATCTTGGTGATGTCCCATCTTATCGGTAAAGATTATTTGGTTTACAAAGCTGGGTCTCCTCACATGGAGATGGAATGGGCCTCACTCTAACCCACACACTTTGCCCTCCTGCACTCATCATTAGCAACCTGGCCAGGGAGAGCGAGCACAGCAGTAGCAGCTTTGAAGAAGAGATAAGCACAGCTGGATGCCCCCTCGGGGAGATGGGGCTGGACTGGGTTGGACTGCGGGGTCCTGATGCTCCAGGAGCTTGAGGGCTGGGCTGGGTGCTTGCCCTCTGCTACCCAGGGCTCTGGGCAGTCCGCAACATCGTCCAGGAATTCCCCGCACACTCCAATCCCACCTTCCTCCACTGGAGATCTCTGGATCCCCTGACAGGTGCCCCCCGACCTGAATAATGTTGAGCTGGCCACATACACCTGCCCCCGATAGTAACACAATGCTGATGCGCCCCTCAATGAAAGTTTGACACCACTGATATGAGAGGAGGAGAGGAAAAGATATAAAAGGAGGAGGCGGTAAAGGAGAGAATATAAAAGGAGGAGGGGGAGAGAGTAGAGAATATAAAAGAAGAGAGAGAGGGGAGAGGTTATAAAAGGAGAAAGGGTGAGAAATTTGTTAAATGAGTTTTGCCCCATTTTACGACTTTTCTTGTCACATTTGTTAAGTGAATAACTGCAGTTGTTAAATTAGTAATACTGTTGTTAAGTGAATCTGGTTTCTCCATTGACTTTGCTTGTCAAAAGGTTGAAAAAGCGGACCACATGACCCTGGGACATATGACCATCATAAATATGAATCAGTTGCCAAGCATCCAAATGTAAATCACATGACCCTGGGGATGCTGCAATGGTCATAAGTGTGAAAAATGGTCATAAGTCACTTTTTTCAGTGCCATTGTAACTTTGAATGGTCACTAAGCAAACTATTGTAAATCGAGGACTACCTGTACTTTATCATTTTTTTCCTTTTTTCGGTCATCAAGTTTTTGACACCTTGCTAGGCGACTGGTGGTACTTGAATATTGCCATATCCTAAAAGTGGTATAATCTGTGAAAAGGTTGAAAAGCCCTGCTCTAGAGCAGTGTGTCCAACCCAAGCAACTTTAAGACATGTCAACTACAGCTCCCTAAATTCCCCACATAGTTGATAAAACTAGACCAGCCCATTTAACTTAAAAGTTCATCAGTGTTTTATTGATGCAGCTGTGAAAGCCTATTCCAATATATTTTAAACCTATTTTGCATAAGTAAGAATTCAATCACACAATTATTCTACTACAGCAAATATAATTGAGCACTGAGCTATTCCTCCTTTACATCTCTTTTTCATTAGCCTTTCAGGAGTTTGTCTATAGAAATGATACATCATTTTTCCAGTTAACAGATGTTAGTCTTTTATCATTTTCTCTTCAGTTCATTATTTATTCTCCCTTAATTTCTACTGTTCTGCATCTGCCATCTGTTACAAGCAAGGTTCTTAAGATATTTAAAGCCTCTTGAATCTTCTTTCCCCAGAGTGCACTTTCTAGTTTAAATGAGACTATTCCAAAAGAACATTGTTCTTAACTTTTTGCATAGGAATCCAGTTACTGAGGTTAAGAACTAACATGATACCCCTGACAGCTTGAATTTACAAAACCCAGAGTTCAGATAATGGGAATTCTCTAATAATATTGACTTCCATTGTTCCAATAATAAAAATATACCCAAGCAGAGACCACAAATAAGGCATTGCACACAAACAGATGTTATTCAAACTTCTTGAAATCCAGGTGAAAGGTTCAGATGTAGGTGATAGCAAAGACTTTGAAGAGCAGTCAATGTCAGAGAATGTGATATTGTGGATCAATAGTTTAGCTCCTTAAGGAAGCTTCATAACTCCATGCCTTGTCAAAATCAATAGAATTGTCCTGTGAATTTAATGCATTTTGGAATTTTATAGCTTGCCTTTCAATCATATTCCTAAGGGTACTATTGTTTCTATGATATTAAAATATTTAGAAGGATCACAATATAGTTTTTAACTTAGAAAGCATTGCAGATGGTTAAGAGGCATAAAAGGTATACTTCCAGCTAAATGAATTGAATGCAGGCATAAAAATAAATTAAAATTATGCAGAACTCTTCAATTCAGCAAAAACAGTTCTATGCAGCCAAATCATACAGTTTCCTATGAAAACAATAAAAAATCCTCAAAAATCAGAAGCCAATTGTTTTCTCATTATTGCTAGCTGTAATACTGCATCCCTTTGAGAAGCTGAGATTGTAATTATGCAGAATCTAAAGGCATTAAAATTAATTTAATTAAATGAAATTATTATTTAAATTAAGCTATAACTTTGACATACATGTAACATTATAAGCGATGGATTTTGTATGTTTTTGAGTGTTTAATTTAATTATGCTTTAAACTAAACTATTTATACATTAAAAAGTTTGGCTTGTTTATGTGATAAACAAACTGATGCATTTCAGGCTCAGAGACCAAGTTTGGTGTAGTTGTGTAGTTAGTAGATATTGGGACACTGTAAGCTGAAGTCTGTCCTAGGCCCAAAGCCAGCTGGTGACCTTTTCTCAGCCCAAGGAAGTAGATAATAGCAAACCCCTTCTGAAAAAGGTTGCCAAGAAAACTGCAGGGACTTAACCAGACAGTCTCTGAGAAACAGACATGACTGAAGGGAAGAAAAAAAAAAAGACAGATTCAATAGCAATTCACAAAGTTTGTTTAGAACTTTTGAAGCACGCAATCACCTTATGAAGATAAAAGCAAATAATCAGTTAAATAAGAAAGGTTTGTTAATCCATATTTTATCACAGAAACACAAGCATATGAAACATATCCACCCAAATGTTCCATTTCAAGGAGACAAAAGAAAAACTAAATATTTAAAATGAGAGCAGATTCTTTCAATATTCCAAACAAATATGTTAGATGCTAAACTTAAAACTATTTCCCAACATATTAGTTTAATTAAAAAAATAGAGAAAAACGAATGATCTGTCCTTAACTCAAGAATGCAAACCAATATCATCAAGCTACAAATAAGAAAACAGCATACTTCATAAGGGAGTTTGCCCTGGTCAAAGAGGTGACATTTAACCTAGTGCTTTCCAAATGTTTTGGATATCAGTTCCCATAATTTTTGCCACTGGCAATACTGCTGAAGGGGATAGGAACTGAAGTTCAGCACAGAGAAAATTATTAAATTTGGCACAAAGTAACAGAGCTTTAGTTATTATGTTGTATGTAGAGAAGCCCTGCATTTTTTACAGAGCATGTAAATCAAATATAATTTACAGGTAGCCCTCAACAAGTGACCATTAATCTAATAATAGTTCAAAGTTACAACAGGATTGGAAAAAGGAGTTACGATCTGTACTTGCACTTATCACTATCATACATCCCTATGGTCTAGTAATCCCAATTGGGCGTTTGGCAACTGCCTTGAATTTATGACCAGTTGTAACATCCTGAAGTCACATGATCATAATTACAACTTTTAAAAATGATTTTTGACAAAAAAAATCCCCTGGGAAAGCTGGATTCGCTTAACGATTCCATTTTCTTAATGACCACATGATTTGTTTAATGACTGCAGTGATATACTTAATGACTGCCATAAAAATGGTTATAAAATTCAGTCTAACTCAATTTATGTACACAATGATGTACAATAGAATGTACACAATGATGTACAATAGAAATTCCAGTCCCAATTGCGCTTGTAAATCCAAGTTTATCTGTGTAGTCATTGCAAGCCAATAGACAGATCTATATTTGATTCTGACTATAGGGTTATTGTTCAACATCTTAACTGATATGTCCTGTAAGGCTTCCAGAGATTACTGTAGCCATCTGTACATATTCTTTAGATCAGATTCAGTAACCTTTTTTTCATTTTCCAAGACATGTTTTCTAAAAGGTAAAGGAAAGCATATTCTCTATGCAGTGGGTAATATTCATAAAAAATTAGTAAGACATGGTCACAATTCAGAATTTTTTTTCATCTCATTTAAAGAAGCAGAGATACTCTTCCCATTGTCCCTTTGCCTAAACTTATTTTGCACAACACGATTCAAACTTGATTTTAAAACTCCTAGTTATATGCATAGTTCAACTTTACAGCTGGATCCAGTTATTGGCTAAGCCAAACTTTATTTTTGGTTCTGTGTTAGTGTATTGTGCTACCACAGCCATCATAATATTTAAGCTCTAAGTCATGCAGAACATGACTTAGAAATGAGATCAAAATTGTTATGATTTATACCACTGCTTACTTCACAGTGTGAACGTGTTTCTATTAAGAAGCAAGTCCCATTAAGTATAATGGTGGTAACTACCAGATCAGCGAATAAGTATCTTCAATAAAAGAAGCATCCAAAAGCAAAATAGTTTATTCATGAATCAAATGTTATACAACTCTTCCATCCCTGAAAGCCTTTCTCTTGTTTAATTCAATCAAAAGGGAAATTTTACAGTCAACAATCCAGTTGTTTTTAAGCAAGTAAGTGATTATTTCATAACATTTGTGTGTATGTGTGATTATTTAAAAGATTTAGTTGGTCACTAATCTTATAACATAATTTTGGGTGATTCACAGCAACAACAAAATTATAAAATAAAAACAAGTTCTTTATGAACAATTATTTCATAAAATTATTTATGAAGTCACAGGGCAAAAAAAAAGTTGCCTTTGATTTTCTATCTTATTTAATCATCTGAAATTAAATATATCTGAAAGTAAAATAAAATAATAATTCTCATTTCCCATTTTTTTTATAAGTAGCAAGAATTTTATTGCCCAGTACATACTTTTCTTATTCAAGTAAAGGTAAATCAAGTATCAAGATCTGGAACTGAAGTTACTTTAAATCCTCTAAAATGTCACTTACTCGTCACATCCATTCACAAAAATCATGCAGCCAGATGCCAATTGGCACATAATTTAGTGACATCCACTTTATTAAAGAAAAAACAAACACACTAAGCAAGAGACTTAGACTACTGTACAGTATTCTCTTACCCTTAATAGTAACAAAGTTTAAGATGCCATGCCAGGCATATAAGTTTTAATGCTTGGGTCTGGTTTATTATTTTAACATACAAGATTTCTTCTGTGTATTTCTGAAAATAAATAGGCAGGAACATACAGTACTGAACTGAGAAGTGTGGTCCTAGCTTAATTTATGATTTTCAGACCTGTGAGCGACGCAGGTAAAATGCTACCTTCTATGGCACCATCTATCATTTCACAGAAAAAATTATGCTACCAACTAGGTAGTTCTTGTGAGAACAGCTCACTGCTAAACAGAGCAATTTTTTTATTACATGCAAGGCATGAAGCATACGTTCCATATTATAGTAAGAGTAGTCCTTGTCTAGCTAGGCTAGACCCACATGTTAAACAGGAGGTGACCTCAAGTTGACATGCTAACATTACAGTAATAGATGTGATCCAGCTGTTAGGTTTACTTGTTTATATTTTCCTCTGCACTGTATATAATGTCATGGCACCCGCTAACCAATTTATTGCATATCCAACTGAGTAAGATTACAGTTATTAGTCACAGCTGGATAAAATACCATTTCAAAGGGGTAACAAACAAAAAACAAAAACAGTAACAACAATAGGCAAAAACATTGATGTCAGGAAGATGAATATCCTATGGTCAGCCAAACCTAAGTATTGGCAATGAAGAAAGAACATATGTAATGCTATTTTCAGCAAAAGAAAAACGATGTATTTTTGCAAAGGCTAAGAAATCCAATCTTAGGAAATGCCTCTTTTCACAGAATTCGGATTGGTTTTATGTTTATTAAACTGCCAAATAAATAAATAAATCCAAAGTAATAAAGGAAGCTTGTATCTTCCCCCCCCCAACGTCTGTGGTTGTGCTTAAATAAAATAAAACAATATTAAAGTGCTGATATAGTATGTCCTATAGTTGCATGATAACTATAGAGTGAAATTTCTCTTAGATTCCCATTTTCCCAAAGCCATAGCTCATTGGGGTAATAATCAACTCATTCTAAAACAAAATTCAGTAGATGCCAATTTCCCATACAAGATAAAAAAGTAAGTTATTTTATTTCTTATATAAACTTTCTGTCAACACTCTCTGCATGTTCACAGGAAGCAAAATGTGCTTGCCTATAATCTTCAAAATTTTAGATTGATTAGGTCACAGAGATGTGGTACAGGAAAGGTTGGAGGGGTAAAATGACAAAATGAATATTGATATTGTGATGCAAGGGCTGCTCCGCTTATATGTATGTCATACAACATTGTTAGGAGCACAATACTTGTCTTATCATTTTGATGAAAGTATTGGATCTTGAGAATGCCTTTGTTGGATGTTTTGAGGGTTGTGATATAAAACATTTGGAGAGTAACAGGTTAGGAAATGCTGATCTATATTTGAGGGCAAGACCATGCATCCACTAGAGAACTGTCTTGAGAAACCAGCTTGCTATGAGAAATTTGTAAAAGCAACAGAAAAATCCACATGTGGGAATTGGGTATTTATTTATCCTCTTACCTCTCTACTTTTTTTTTTATCTGAGCAATAAAAAAACTGCATCTGGATTGCCAATTGGAAACAGAGTGAGGAAACTACAAAATAAAAATAAAAACGGGGAGGAATTAATTGTAGCTCTTCTTTTCTACTCTACATTCTAGAAATAAGAAACTCTTCAAATGAAGAACGAACAGCAGCATCACACTTAGCCATCGACCGCCCTCATCAGTCAACAAATCCAGCAGAGAAAGAGATAGAAAGTGACAGAAATAATTTTATTACAATTTTAAATTAGCCTTTTCTAATCTGGCAGTATCAAGTATCCTGGGATTAGAGGTTTTTGCCTTGCTATCTGGGAATTTTGGGAATTGTAATCCTAACACATCTGAAGGATATCAGGCTGAAGGAGGCTGCTCTAAAATGAATGACTGAAAAGACCCCAATAGATTTAAAGTCTGGTTTTACATGTGAATTTTAGAAAAATAACACTGAACAGAATGTCTGCATTCGTAGGCTAAACAATTGTCTGGAAAAAATGTCAACTAGCATCATCTTCAAAATAAATTATGAAGTCTATAATTTTAATGATAAAATAATCATTATTTATGATCATATGAGCATTTTTCTTATTTTGGCCCTAATCACAAGGTAAGCAATTTTGAAATGTTCCTCATAAATTCCTCAAACATTGGCTTTGGGACAAACAATTATAATCCATTCATTTTTCTTTCATTTTTGCTAAATGGTATAGTGGAATTTATGATTATTTTCAGTTTTTGAAAGGAAGGCAAAGTCAACTATTTCATTTATTTTTTTATAGCTCATCTTAATTATATATGCATGTTTCCAACTAATTGACCATTTCTGCATTTTAAGAAATTCTTGGCCTATTCTACTTCATCTTCTTTCCAATCAAAATTGAAATCAAATAATTATTTCCCCTTCTATAATTATTTAACTTAATGTGTTTTTTACTGAACAGAAGTTAACAATTAAACAGTATATAAATTACTATCATGAGGGTTCTATTTTGCTTCTCTTAATGCAACCTCCAATTCCTCAAAAATATTTTGGAATAATTTTTTTTCTCTTCTGTTCTATCATGTTTGGTTCTCAGAGACTGCATGGACAAGTCCCTGCAGTTTCCTTGACATGGTTCTTTAGAAGTGGCTTGCAATTGGCTCCTTCCTAGGGCTGAGAGAAAGTGACTGGCCCAAGATCACTCAGCTGGCTTTGTGCCTAAAATGGGATTAGAACTCACACTCCTTATTTCCAACTTGATGATAGGGAGGTATAAAGTGTAATACAAATTGTAAGAATATAAAGATATTCTAAAATTTGGAAAAGAATATTTAAGGTTTCAATAAAATCTTCAGTATTTACATGCTTAACACCTTGCCATTAATAAGTTAATAAGATGTCAAAGTATGATGAATCCAATTCCATAAGAAACCCATCAGAAAAGCAAAGAATGTCCATTGTCCATTTTCCATTTTAATTAAATTTAGGAAAATACTTTAAATATATAAAGTACTGTAGCCACCCAATAAAAAAACTAATTTAAAAAAGGAGAAAGTAATTATTTAAGTTATTTAAGGTAATCATCTAGGAATGATACCCCACACAAAAAAATCTACGCTTCTCTTACATGTTTAATATAAGTGCTCTTTATTACTTTTTAATATTTTTATTTGATATTATATCTATGTACAGTACAAGTCCTATTTTCCCTTTAAAATATGAGCTTTAGCCATGCTGCACTATTTAGCAAGTTCTGTGCAATTACTACTATTCTCTAGAGCAGACATGTCAAACTCGCGATGTTACGTGATGTCGTGCAACATATCAGGAGAGTTTTGCCATTACCGGCAAAATGGGGTGAGCGTGGCTTCCGCATGACGTGTCTGGCCCGTGGGCCGGCAGTTTGACACCCCTGTTCTAGAGGAACATTTCTGCTGTTAAAAAGCACTATTCCAAAGCAAGAAAACAAGCAACATACAATTGCAATTTTAGATTAATTCTAAAGTTAAAATACTACTGTATTTCACACACAAATTATCTACACTAATTCCATGGATGCCTTCCCTTATCCTGAATTCCTCTGCATGTGGCCATTATCTTTGTCACACACCCCCCACACACACACTTAGAAGAATCATTTTTGCACTGCAGTGTGATGCTCAGCAACTGTTCCTTTATTCCCTTCTATGGGCCACCCGCCGCTTCTTGATACCAGCCAGTGGAGGGTGATGACCAATAAGAGTTAAAAGGTCTGCTGTCATTTTCCATCTTTACCTCTCCATGGTAGCTTTTGATAGTTACAAATGGGGGAAGAACGCCAGTGGAGTGGAGTGACAGAATTAGTTCCTCAGGGCAAAAGTCAAGTCCTGTGCCATCTTGACTCCTAGCAATGGAAATTCCAGAAATAGAAAAGTTGGGAACAGGGAAAGCTTTAAGTCATTGTTGAACTCTAGCAACTGCCTGGACTAATCCCTACATTTTTCTTGGCAAGATTTTTGGAAGTGATTTGCCATTACCTCTTCCTGGGATGAGGGAGAGTGACTGGCTCAAGTTTACCCAATTGACTTTGTGACTAAGGCAGGATTAGAATTCACACTCTCTAGCCTGCTGCCTTAACCAAACTGGCTCTTACCAGAAGACGTATTGCAAAACTATATATCAGCATGCCTATTGTGTGTTGAAAGAGCTTAAATCTAAGATAACAGTTTGTTTGGTTTGTTTAAAATCTATCCTTTCCTACACACACACACACACACACACACTCACTCACTCACTCACTCACTCACTCACTCACTCACTCACTCACTCAAAGCTATAGTACATCTCCCTTCACTAATGGCAAACACAATTTCTCCTAAAAAGGACCATGAGCCTTTATCATTTTAACTCTAATCATGGATGAAAGGATTACTTCATTCCTCCAGTTTTCCCATAACAAGTTAAATCTTCCACTTTGAAAAACTCAGCACTTCAAAATGCCAATCAGCAAACTTTTCATCATTTGTTATACCTCAAATATAGGCTTTAAAAAAAAAAAACCACGGACACACCACGGACACTTTAAAGGTTTTCAAAGTATTAGGAATGTGTGTTTGTTTTTAAGATAGTTACAAGGAGCAAAACTCTTCTCTTAAAATAATTGGTGTTTTGACTTTATTTTAAAAAGTCTTTAAAAATAAGTTTTCTAAACATATCACTGTGAGTCTGGGATTCAGGCAGTTGTATCCATAACTTTAAATCATTACTTAATCACGATATATTGATTACACCAGGGGGCTGAAACCTTGACAACTTTAAGACTTGTAGACTTCAGCTCCCAAAATTCCTCAGCCAGTTCTGAGAGCTGAAGTCCATAAGTCTTAAAGTTGTCGTGGTTGCAGACCCCTGGATTATACTATATCACGGGTGTCAAACTCGTCGCATCACATGACATGTCATGATGTATCACAACTTTTTTTTTTGCATTGCCAGAGTTGGGATTTACACAAGCGCAACATTTAAGAGAAAATTTTTATAAAATGTTTTATAGATGGCATTTGGATCCGAAAAAATTATCATATATGTACCCTAATTTACAATCTAAGTGTTGGAGATGTGAATGTATGGATGCTACTTATTATCATGTATGGTGGACTTGTAGAAAAATCAAGGCCTTTTCGATAAAAATATGGTGGATACTTCAAAATATTTTGAAAAAACGTATTGAATTTTCACCACAGTTGTTTTTGTTAGGCATTATAAAAGACTGCACCACCATTGAGAGGAACTTAATTTTGAACTTGATTACAGCAGCAAGACTGTTGGTGGGACAATATTGGAAGAAGCCTGAACTACCATCAATTGAAGAATGGATTTTGAAAGTTATAAATTTGGCAGAAATGGCTAAAATATCCACATATTTGAAGGATCATTCAAACGAAAAATATATGTTGGACTGGAAAAAATGGATAGAGTATATACAAGGGAAATATCAATCTAAGAAATTGTATTTAGCATATAGTTAAATTTTTATATGTTGGATTGAAAAATAAAGTCCATAAGTCTTAAAGTTGTCGTGGTTGCAGACCCCTGGATTATACTATATCACGGGTGTCAAACTCGTCGCATCACATGACGTGTCATGATGTATCACAACTTTTTTTTGCATTGCCAGAGTTGGGGTGGGTGCAACCTCTGTATGATGCAACCGGCCCATGGGCCGGCAGTTTGACACCCCTGCACTATATGGCCATGTTCACACAAGAATACTCTGTTTTTTATATTCACTGTTAATGAGAGAGAGAGAGAAAGAGAATGATTATATCAGGATTTCTTAAGTTTTTGGACTCAAGAGGACATTTGGAATTTTAAAACATGCTGTGGACACTTACATAAAATAGATGCTGAAGGTCTTAGCTATTTGCAAAACGGAGGCCATTTGCAACATTAAAAAGCACTGATTTATCTGAATGCTATTAGCCACTTTCTCCAATCATACCTACCACCCTCCCAGCTCTTTATTATTACAGATATATCAGTCTCCATTTTCATAGTAAAATGCCGAAGATGGTTTGCCAAGGTGACCTTCTGCGATATTTTCCAGACTTTGAAGCCTACCTTATGGCTTTGTGTTCCATAGAGACTTCCCATCCAAACAGCAAACAGGCCCCGCCTTGCTTAGCTTTTGAACCCAGATGTCAGGCAGATGTTGCTACCTGCTGAGATCTACTGGCCTTTACCGGTTTTTCCCCAGACAGATGGGCTCACTTCCCCAAACCGCATTGGGCTGCAATCGCTCATCAGTTTTACTTTCCACAAAATGTATGGATCCCATTGAAGAAGCTGAAAGAATCCTACAAATAAAGATGATGCTGGAACTTTGAGCTTTGCTTTGAAGAAAGTCAGTTTATCATTTTTTTAAATAATGAAATGCTCCTTGACTCATCTAGGCACAAGGTTGGAGACTCCAAGATAACATTAGTCAAGAAGAAATATTTCATTTTTATTAACATGGTTTAGAACAAAAAAAAATTGTCGTAATTCAGTGGTCTTTATTGTTATGAAGTAAGGAGAGGGATTTAGAAACGAAAATTATATCTACTGAACTTTGCCTCTTACCTGGCACAAATCAGTCCTAGGTGAAGAGAAGAAACTGGCTCTGACTCTAAAAAATGATTTAGTAGGTAGTTTGATAAACCGTGAAATTAAAACCCAAATTTATATTTATAGATCTGGTTTTAAAAAATAAGCTGTTTACTGCCTTTACCAGCTTTACGAGGGCCAGTGTCTGCAGGAGTTAATGCAAAGCAATATAACTGTCAATTTTAAGAAGGTTGCCAGTGCGATGGGGTAAATACCAAAAATAATTCAATTTCATTTGAATTCTAAAAATCTGAAATGCAAACATATTTTAAAGAGCAAGCAAACAGTGAATTGCTCATGGTTATATCTTCTTGTCAATAATTTATGCAATATTATTACAGAATTATTGCATGTCTCAGCAACCACAGGTACACTGCAGGCAGATTGTGACCATATTTTGTAATCTTCTTCCCACTAGAGAGAATGGATAATTGCTCGTTTATTTATAAAAATCCAAACATTTTAAAGTTGTAATCAAATAATAAAAATTCCTAAATAAGCCATGTGCAGCCTAACATGTTTAGGAATTTATTCAGCAATATATAAAAAATTAAATTTCTTAGTTACTTATCTTACTTATTTACAATCTTTATAGCCAAGAGTCTTAAACAAAAGAATTCAACTACAGAATGTAGTTTTAAAAAGTCAAGATGGCAATTATAATAGCAATACTGACATCCAGTAAAAAAAACAACTTCAATCACACTATTGTAACTACTAATTGACTTTTTGGCCACACCTTACAAAATTCCTAGAATTCAATATAGAGATTTACCCATAATAGTGTAAAGAGTAAGGAAGATGGTTTGGGTAGGGATATGCAGGTACTGCAGCTGCAGATGTAAGTTACTTATGGAAAAGGGGCTGAAATTTTTTTAAAAGTCCAGATATATGGGATAACATTCAGAAGTGGATCAGTGCAATTAAATTTATAAAATTCTGTATTATAATTAATTGCAATAGAAGTAGTTTTAGCCCTCCTACGGAGTTAAGTTTCTGTTTTGGGCTACCTAGTGAGACTGATAAAGTCTTACAGCAATAGAACAAGAAAAAACGCTTTCCACTTTAGTATTTGTTTTCAATCACCAGAGGACAAAACAACATCCTTCCATTAGTTCCCTTTGCTGTTGTTTAGAAAAATGGGTTCTCAGTAAGCCAGCTGTATTTGCCTCAGGATGGCACTTTGTGCAGCTCGGACATCACAGTTTGTTTCATGACAGGAAAATCATGCCAATTCTATGCGTGCAAAAACCTCTTCCAGAGACTGGAAATGTTTAAGGAGGACAGAGAAGTGACACCATACCTTTTCAATAGTGAGACAGCACTAGAGGTACTCCTAAGTTAGCGTCAGTATTGCTAAGTGATGCCATCAGAAAGTGCAATGTCATTTGATCACATTGGCAATCCTGATACTCCCCATGGTGCTGTTTTAATGTGGGTCACTAAGTGAGATAACAGGCAGCTCGCAAGCAAGCAAGCTGGCAGGCAGGCAGGCAAGCAAATTAGTGGCTAGGGTGGCGGGTAGGGAGTGTGGGTGGCCAGAAAGCGCAGAACAAGTTCAAATGCTGCTAGTTTGGGGGTGGGAGGTAAGAGTGTTGCTAGGAGGCAAGAGTGCGAGTGACTTACAAAAGTGACTTGTGATCTTCCCTCCTGGCTTCCCCATTGACTTTGCTTGAGGGAAACGGACAGGGGAGGACAAAAAGGACATGATCATGGGACACTGCAACTGTCATAGGTACAAGACAGTCACCAAGTGCCAAGATCAAGTGATTGTGGAGGTGTTGGAATGGCTGGAACCTCAAAGATCAGTTGTAAGTATCAACTCACTCAGTGCTCTCATAACTTTGAGAGGATAAGTGGTCACTCATAGCTAGATTAGTGGTCACTAAAGAAGGATAATTGTAATTTGTGAAATAGCTTTGAAGTGGCCTAGACCCTTGATTCTTTGTGCAATTTAGGAGATATATAAGCTATGTTCATAAATAGTTTATTGCATAATGTGAACTATTTGCTTTGGCCTTAGCATACTAAATAAACCCACCTATTAGAGCTTTTTGCTAATGTGAAGCAAACCATAGCTAAATCTTGAGTAGATCAAAGACCATAAACATGATGGATTGAATAGTCCTATTTATTAAATGGCACTCTAAAAGCAAAAGCTGCCTTCTTCTATCATGATTAAATTGCCAAAGAACAACCTACTGAATACCCTATGAAAACTGGAGTTGTGGTTTCAATGTGTCACTCTGGATTGAAAACATAGGGTTAAGATAGTAAACAGTAGGGCTCACTGCCTGCATCAGAAATAAGCTATTTGGGTTTCAGTCTATAGTTCCCGAAATCCCATTCTGGATGGAGCTACTGGAATTTAAAGTTTCAAATATTTGAAAAGGATCCCATATGATCTAGGGCAAAAAGAATGCAGTTTTCCTACTTTTCCAAATAAAGCCTTTCCCAGTGTGATGTAGATGTGCCAGGGATTGAAACTGGAACCTACTTCATGGGTATAATTAGACTTTGCAATGGCCTTTCCCTCTTTTTGGCCACCTTCTACTTGTTTCCAGTCTGCCAATTCCATAATGCAATGCCAAGAGAATCCAAATGAACCATTCAATTCCATTCTACTTTCATTTCTACCCTATAAAATCTATGCTTTAAAAAAATGTTTGTCTAACAATTACAGTTTTTGCCATTGTTAATTTGGTCCAATACTTAAAATCTTCAATGTGATTAAACAAAAAATACCATTTAACCATTGAATTAAATGATGGTTATCTTATTTTGCTGGTTACTGAACATCCACAAGAACAAAAGGAATGTTTGACTCAGCCATCCAGAAATTAATATCAAGTTACATCTGTTGAGTCAAAGGAACATACTAGACATTAACATGTTGCACAAAGAAAAACTGATTTAAATTGAAGCCCACTTCAAGCACCTCTACAACTACTGGAGAATTCTGCATTTGAGACTATTCAGCTAAATAGTCCCTTAAACCTGATTCTCAGCAAGTGATAGCCCTTCGAAGTATCCAGATAAGAAATCAAAATTGTGAGTATGACTTCCGGTTTTGTGTCATAGAGAGGCAGATGCAAGAAGGCAGAGCTCTGCCTTCCTTGCCTGGGTTCGCCCTGCTGGGACCCCTAAAAGGGCCTAAAGTTGCCCCGAAGAGATGATGATGAAGAAGGATGGTGCCTCGTCAATCATGGAGAGACAGTGGTCTTTCTGTTCAATCCGAGGAAAGCCCTCCAAACTGGCAGGGGAAAGACTGGCTACATTCCTGTAGCCAGCCATTAACTGCTGACAATCGAAGAAGAAAAGCACTAATTAACATCGTAAATAGCATGCTTGGAACTGGGTGAGAATATTGATCCTTTCTTTACTATTTTACAACTGAATTTCCTGAGAAAGGCTCCCAAGAAGCTAAAATCTCCAAACGTGAACATTTTAATTTCTTTTACGGGGGACAGAAATACATAATACTAAAGTGAAAGTAAAATAAAGCTACAGTTTTGATAAATTTGAGAACTGAGATAATTGTTAAGATTTTCTCTTTGAAAAAAAACATTGAGGTGAAATATAAGAAATCAATCCTTTGTCTTAAGAGTAGAAAATGCATTTTGAATGACATCTAGTGGTGGATTTGAGTATAGCACTACAACTAGCTTCCTGGCTGCTTGGTGATTCCTAGCTTAATGGAGAACAACTGTCAATAAAAGAAAATATTTTGGCATAGTTATCACCCTGACCTTCTTAGACTATAAACACCTACTAAGCTTGGACTTTTAATCTCAAGAATTATTGGGAGAGAAAGAAAAAATTGACTTTTGACTACATCTGGCTGGGAGAGACTTTTGAGCTGGTTTCCAGGTGATTGAATATTTTGATCACTTTAAACATTGTGGATTACAACCTTGCCTGATCGACAATTATTGGACACCTGAGACAAAGGATCACTACAAAATATTGCTTTTAGGACTGGACCCATATTCTGGAACCTATTGGATTATAAAGGCTACATATAAATACCATAAAACTAAAAGAAACTTTGTTCTGCTCTTACTCAGACTGGTCATACTAGAAGATCTCCAGAAATGATGCCTCAAGAAAAAATAAACACCTTTCAGAAGGAAATATCTCTATGCTACAACTAATTCACCAAACAATTCTATGCTATAACTAATTCACCAAACAAAGAGGACACGAAAAGAAACCATAGTGAGACTAAAAATAATTTAGATAATATAAATGAGTAAATCTCCAAATTAAATCTACAACTACAAAATTCCTAGACAATGACTACAAAGTATAAACAAACCAGAAATCAGAAGATGAAGCAGAGAAATGGACATAGAGACAAAAGAGATAAAAGAAGGGAAATATAAACTATCATATACATACAAAATACTGCAAGACTTAGCCATAACAATGAAAATGGAAAAGATACTTTACCCCTTAAGTCTGCAAAATATACCTGATGATAAGGAAGAAGAATTTTAAAAATGGAATATAGAGCTGTCAGGGGAATGTCACAACTTGAGAGACAAAAAAAAATAAAAAGAGAAATTGAGGAAGAAGGAAAGTGGGAGTTGCTTAAGGAATATAAATGGGTGGAATCCCCCCCCCCAAAATACCCTACCTAAATTATCTTCCTCATGCCAAGCAACTTTTTATAAAATAGGAAGAAAATTCCTGGGCAATTTAATTGCCTTGGCTTGGAAAACTACTTGGCAAAGAAAAAAAATGAGAGTTAGATTTTAAAAACAGAAGATATGAGCTATTAGAGGGGGCATTACATGTTTAAATATTTGTTTGACTATGATTAAAAGAACTGACCCTTAGATATAATTAGACTTTTATAATGAATTATATGATTTAGAATTAAAATAGCATTCTTTTTTCTTTCTTTTTTTGATATGGGAAATATGAAAATAAGAGGATGGCTGGTATGAATAAAACTTTTAGCTATATAAAGGTAATTAATATTGAGAAAATCATAACTGACAAAAGATATGTCAAACACTGATGGAAAATCAAACCTTAACAAGAGCATGAAAAACAGGATATTGATTTGTGAATTGATATTATTGTTATTTGTATAATATTAGTAAAATATGATGATGTTTATATCTAACTTTATATACATCAATAGTAGCAAGAATTGTAACTCTTTAATGAAGGGAAAATGGAAAAAATATGGGAAAGAAAAGAGGATCAGGGAAAAAAATACTGAATTGTGCAGTATTGAACAGCTTTATATTGAAGAAAATGTTAAATATTTGAACCCAGACAACACATTGTTTACTAAGCACTAACGATTGTAATTTTAAAAAATCAGTAAAACATTAAAAAAAAACTGTGAGTACTATTACTAGCTTTATTGTAAGGTTACAGTAATAGAATCTTTCATGTCCAACAGACATTTTTTTTGCATAGCTTATTGCTTCCTTCTTTTCCCAGTGTGAAATATCAGTTTTTATTTGTTTAATTTAGAATAGTTCTGACTGTCCTATAGCCAAATGATTCCAGAAAATGGACTGTGAATAGAAGCATTTACATAAATGTATCAATATGACATCAAAGAATGATATCAGAATAAAATAAATAATATAAAATGGAATAAATTAAAACATAACCTGTAAAATTCCTTTGGCAAAAGAAAGATGTTATTTGTTACGCTGAAAAGCTTGCAAGGTCCTGGTCAAATGCTTTTTCAGGGAAACTTTCCTTCCAGTCTCCAAGAGCCAGAAAAAAAATAGTATTTTCATTTGTCTATACATAACACAGAAATTTGAGCCAGTTGGATCTGGTTTTTAAAGCATCAAGCTATAAATTGGAAAACTGTGACTTCTAGTTCCACCTTAGGCATGAAGTTAGCTAAGTGACCTTAGGCCAGTCACTCTCTATTAGCCCTAGGAAGGAGGCAATGGCAAACCAGTTCCAAAAGATAAGCAAGAAAATTTCAGGAACTTCTCCAGGCAGTCACAAGGAATCAAGACTAAGTTGAAGGCAGTCAGTAAACAAACAAATAAACAGTACAGTATTTAGGAAACAATTTTGGATTCAATATCTTTTCCAAATTTCCTAGAAAAGCTATTAAAACTAATTTCAGATGAAGAATTACAACAGATTTCAACATTCTAGTGGAAGGCAGTTAAAAATCCTACAATACATTAGTTTTGAATCAAGTTATTGCTGTTACTGAATTTGTTTGGTGAAATGGGTATTATTAGGAGTGATTGTAGCTGGCTGGGCAATTGCAACTATTTGGTTGCTATCAGTAACATTCTGTGTATCTCCTATGACATGTACTTATAGAAGGACCTCATCGGAAATTCTGAAGGCATGTGCAGATTGGTATGAAAAATGATACTTATTTTTGTCCTTAATAAAAAACGCCTCATAAAGTTCAGTTCCTTGAATTGAGATTATGTTTTCTTCTGTGGTACCCCAGCTGAAGTAAATCAGAAAATGTTTTGAAGAAGTTGTCCCTTTGGATGATTTTGAACTACAGAAAAATTCTATCCCATTGCAAAAGAACTATTTATTTTTGCTGATGGTGGCTTACACATGATCAGCCTATGTGAGTTTATTTGGAAACCATTCATTTCCATTAAATAATAATTGGCCCGAGGTCAGCATTCATATGAATGCAGAATTACTTTGATTCATTCATCTACAGCATCTTCTAATAGTTTCTATTTAAAACCAACATAAAAAACCAAAGTTCTTCAAGGAACAACACAGAGTAAAACCAATTTTTTTAAAAAATCAGTCTTTTATTAAGGTACAATAAAAATCAAAACAAGAGAAACATGGGAGTTGTAGAAGAATATATACAATAGGGTTTCTTGTAGATCTTGAAAATATACTGAGATTGGGGTGTATGTTATGTTGATTCATAACCACAAATGGGGCCATAATTTCTGTTGCTAAGCAAAGTGGTTGTTAGGTAACAACCTAACCCTTCCCCATTAATTTTGCTTGTCAGAAGACAGCTGGGAAGATTGCAAATGGTGATCACATGACTTCAGGATGCTGGAACAGTTGTAAATACATGCCAGTTGCCAAATGTCCAAATTTTGATAACGTGACTAGGGGATGCTGTGATGGTTTAAGTATGAGGACCAGTTGTAATGACCTTTCTCAGTGCTGTTGTTAACTTCAAACAGTCATTAAACAAATGTTTGTAAGTCAAATCTACCTGTTCACATTGCAATTACCTCTGGCAGTTTGCTACAAGAGACTTTTATAAGCAAATGCACCTATCCTCCTCAAACGTTCATTGATATCTTCCCATGTTTAACTGCAAGGTCTGAAGGGAAATTCTCCCAATTCATAAGCACAAGGGGAAGTTTGCACAGATTCAGATTAAGGATATGGAGAATTTCCAAACAGACTTTCTTATTCAGTGCAAGAATGAGACCTACTGTAGAAGGAAGAAGTTCAGTACACACAGAGACGACAAGAAGCAAGACCTATATATGCAGCTCCATTCTCTTCTTCAAGCCTTCATACGTTCAAGCAAAGGACCTAGCAGGCTTGTGGTCAATATGATATGAATTTCTGAATGTATGGAATAAAGTTCTCAAGTAGAACAATGAAACTTTTGCTTAATTATATCACATTCATGCAAGTCACCAAATTCAAAATGCTTTCATTTGGCTAAAAATGAAATAGGTTGCCTTTTTCATTGTTTCATTCCTTTGCTTCTTAAAAGTAGTGTCAAGGATATGCTATTCACAGTGACATGCACTTTGGAAGAATTAAGAAATCTGTTTTTTGGTCCTGCAAGCCTAATGGCAAGCAAGGAGAATAAACCCAGCACTAAAATAATAGATTTTGGTGCTCAGAATTTATGACTACCTTGTGCAATAAAACAGATTTTTTTTTTCTTGAAATGCCCGGAAAAAATGCCTAAAAGGCTGGGGGTAGGTGGGGAAAAAAGGGCAAAAATTCCCACGTATAGTTATTTGTTAAAATGATCTGGCGCAAAGACAACAGTAATGGCAAAAATATATTGAAATGCATCTGATAAACTAGCAGATTAAATTCACTCCCTGCATTTTTTTGTTGTTAAGGATTCTTTAAGGGATTGCTAAATTGCAAAAAATAAAATATTAAGTATTAATTCCCAACTTTATGTGGGAGAGGAGGCATTTGAAAGTTGAACTTTGTAGAAGCAACTCAGTTCAGCTCTAAGAGACTATGTAATAGTTCACTGAGTTGGGATCTCAGAGGTGATTTTTTCAAAAGCAACTGGTCTGTTTTCTCCCTCAGGAACAAGACGTTTCGCTTCTTGTTCAATAAGATTCATTAGTTCTGGCATGATGGTGGGGGCAATGGAAGGATTAGTTCCGAAAGGATCAGGGATGAACCGATGAAGCTTATTAGATGAGAAGTAAAACATCTTCTTCCTCCTGAAGGAAAAAACATAGTCCAGTTGCCTTTTGAAAAAAGCACTTTTGTGACAATTGACCTCGATGACTGAGAATCTCCGCAGAAACTGAACAGGGAATTTTCTCTTACAGTTCTCAAGACTTTATATCTATTCCAGATTAGTATTAAATGTATCTTTTTAAAATCCATTTCATTCTTGCTGCTTTGGTCTTGCCAACTGCATGGGGCCTTTATCTCTGGAAAACTCCTGAAATATTATATTAAATTGGATCTCTCCATCCAAGAGTAGAGAGCATGCCAAACTTGCAAGAAGGGATCTGATCCTGGATACTTCTGCCCAACCTCTGGGGAAATTCCATAGATTATATTTTTCCTGAAGAGGAAAAAGAGAATGATTTACTGAATGATCCCTGAACATAACACGAGAGATGTGAAGATTTGAAATTGTCTCTTTTCCTGGGCAAGCCTTCCACCTAGGGAGAACTTTATTCTACCAATAAAATTGACATAACTTCCTATGCCTGGCTTTCTACGGGAAAAAGTAAAAAAAAAATGCTGTGTTCTTCAGTTGGTGGCAGATTATGGCTGCTATTATTTTTTTGGCCTCAGAAATATTTTAAATCAATTACTGTACACTGATTCCCAGACTTACAGCAAAGCAATGCCACCATAAAGCACACATATTTGAATTTACATATACAGTGTCTGGCAATATTGACTGGCAATGGTTTACAGCACAGAAGGAGTATTTTCAATCAGGCAACATATTTATTTCAGTTCCTAAAAAAACCCCAAAAAACTGGGTACCATATGCTCTACCAGCACTCCAGAACTGTTACAGGAAAGTGGAACTAAAAACATGCTAGTTTAATACAATATTTCTTTGCAGAGTCCATTCTGATAGCTAGGATGCTTGGTGTTACAGCTAATTGTTGTGTGCCTACACAGTATGAAACTGTGTAAGATACTGACAAACACACACAAACACACACACTCTTTTTAGACAAAAAAAGATAGTCATATTGACACAGCTGTATGTGTTCTATATGCAGGTATTCAATATTTATTATCTTGCTATTAATGAGTCATTTCATGCCTCTGGTGAGCATAGCTTCCCATTTCAGAAGATTTGTTCCTGCTGCAATTTGCAAAGATATCTGAAAAAACAGAACCACATTTCAAACAGTGAAGGATTCTGCATTTCTATGGATGAAGAATTTAATAAATGCATTCTGCATTTGTTAGATTCTTCAACTGTAATCTAAAATATTACACCAATCTGATTTTTTGAGTAGACTAAAACCTTGGGTGCTGTTGAATGACATTCTCCAAACATCACCAGTTAATTATCACAGGAGCAAGAATATAGTAAACAAATGGGAAATAATAACTTTATTTGTATTTAAATTAAGTCCAATTCAATTTAGCTTTTGTCTTGGGCTCACCCAATTTTGGTAGGATGTTTGAAGGCTAAATGTTATTCTCAAACCAAAATGGGATTAATTGCCATTTTCAAGATCAATAGAATAGAATATTCTTTATTGGCCACGTGTGATTGAACACACAATGAATTGGTCTCTGGCAGTAACTCTCAGTATATATACTAACACCAGTGTAATATAATCATAAGATACCAATAAGGGAAGGCAATAGAAAAGATGAGAAAATAAGAATAGTACAGCTGTACTACATGGATAAATATCCTTAGACATAAGATAGTCCTGTGAGAATTAGGTATTTAGCAGTGATAGCATGAGGGAAAAAAGAGGAGGTGGAGTTGCTCTCTATATAAGAAGTAACTACATCTCTACAGAAATAGACCACAACAATGATGAAAACTGTCCTGAATGCATATTTTGAAAAGTGAGATAATAAAGGCCCAGTCTAGCACAATACCAACAAAGAAGAAAAATAACAGCTCTCAAAAGAAACCAGCATGGCTACATAAAGAACTCTCTGATCAATTGAAAGATAAAAAGGACAAGTATAGAAAGTAGAAAGAGGGACACATAACTAAGTCAGAATATCAGCAAATAGCCCGAGCCTTGCAAAGACAAAGTGAGGAACGCTAAGGCTCAAAATGAACTAAGGCTTGCAACCAAAGTCAAAAATAACAAAAAAGCTTCTTTCAATAACAAAAACAAGAAAAAAGTGAAGGAAACGATTGGTCCATTAGTGGGTGAAAGTGGCAAGAAGGTGACAAGCAACAGAGAGAAAGCAGAACTATTCAACTCGTTTTTCGCATCTGTCTTTACACAAAGGGAAAAAACAGACCAACCTATCAAAAATAGTGCCATAAAAAACAAAATAGAAATACAAGTTAAGATAGGCAAGAAAATGGTAAGTGAGCACCTGTCCAGCCTAGATGAGTTCAAATCACCAGGGCCAGATGGATTACACCCCAAGGTTCTTAAAGAACTGGCAGATGTGATCTCAGAACCACTGAACTATATTTTTCAAACATCCTGGAGCACTGGGGAACTACCAGAGGACTGGAAAAGAACTGATTTAGTTCCCATCTTCAAAAAAGGGGGGGAAAAGGACCCAGGAAATTACAGACCTATCAGCCTCACCTCAAAACCTGGGAAGATTCTGGAAAAGATAATCAAACAACGAATCAGCGAACACCTACAGGCAAACAAAGTCATTACTAAAAGCCAACACGGGTTTGTCAAAAACAGATCATGCCAGACAAATCTTATTGCATTCTTTGACCAAGTGACAAAATTAGTGGATCAGAGGAATGCTGTGGATATAATTTACTTGGACTTCAGTAAGGCATTTGACAAAGTAGACCACAACCTACGACTTGATAAGATAGAAAAATGCGGGTTAGACAGCATCACCACCAGATGGATTTGTAGCTGGCTGACCGGCCGTACTCAGCGTGTGGTCCTCATTGGAACCACATCTACATGGAGGGAAGTGTGTAGTGGGGTGCCCCAGGGCTCTGTTCTGGGCCCAGTACTCTTCAACATCTTCATCAACGATCTGGACAAGGGGATTGATGGGGAACTCATCAAATTTGCAGACGACACCAAGTTGGCAGGAATAGCCAACACTCCAGAAGACAGGCTTAGGATTCAGGAGGATCTGGACAGACTTGAACACTGGGCGCTATCTAACAAAATGAAATTCAATGGTGAAAAAAGTAAGGTTCTACATTTAGGCAAGAAAAATCAAATGTACAGGTATAGTATAGGGGGTACCTTGCTCAATAGTAGTAACTGTGAGAGGGATCTCGGAGTCCTAGTGGACAATCCTTTAAATATGAGCCAACAGTGTGCTGCAGCTGCCAAAAAAGCCAACACAGTGCTAGGCTGCATTAACAGAGGGATAGAATCAAAATCACGTGAAGTATTAATACCACTTTACAATGCCTTGGTAAGGCCACACTTGGAATACTGCATCCAGTTTTGGTCACCACGATGTAAAAAAGATGTTGAGACACTAGAAAGAGTACAGAGAAGAGCAACAAAGATGATTAGGGGACTGGAGGCTAAAACATATAAGGAACGGTTGCTGGAATTGGGTATGTCTAGTTTAACGAAGAGAAAGACAAGGGGGGACATGATAGCATTGTTCCAATATCTCAGGGGCTGCCCCAAAAAAGAGGGAGTCAAGCTATTTTCCAAAGTGCCTGAAGGCAGGACAAGACGCAACGGGTGGAAACTAACCAAAGAGAGAAGCAACCTAGAACTAAGGAGAAACTTCCTGACAGTTAGAACAATTAACCAGTGGAACAATCTGCCTCCAGAAGCGGTGAATGTGCCAACATTGGAAGTTTTTAAGAAGAAACTGGACAGCCATTTGTCTGAAATGGTATAGGGTTTCCTGCCTGAGCAGGGGGTTGGACTAGATGACCTCCAAGGTCCCTTCCAACTTATTATTATTATTATTATTATTATTATTATTATTATTATTATTATTATTATTATTATTATGATGATGTTGTTGTTGTTGTTGGTGGTGGTGGTGGTGGTGGTTCCACTATCTTGGATTAAAATCTGGTTATCTTTACCCCATCAAATTCATCCCAAATGGTTTTCTTTTTCAACCTATTAAGATATATTGTGGCATCCACAAAATATGCCTATCTCCTTTCTACTCTAGTCTTGAATCTTAATATACAATGGCACAATACTATATGTAGTATCCAATGACATTTTAGATCATTATTATTATTTGCTAGTTTATAAAGGATGTACAGCAATATGGTTTAACCAAAGTAATTGGAAAAAATAGTTTATGGTCTTTGGGATTTACAATATATACAGATTACTGCGGAAATTTTGATATATAATTTTTACACATGCTATAAAACATTGGCTTTTTATTTTTCTTTAAATATATCAGAATATGTTGAATTTATAGATCTAAGTGCTCAATATTAATAGCTCAATACTTAATATTTCCACTGGAGTGTTATGTCTCTGGAGTAAGTTCAATGTAATTAAAATTAGTACTACATTAAGACTAATGCATATTTTAAGAGGGTTTTCAATGCTAATACCTAATAGATAGGTTTACTAATAGAGAGAGATAGACTGATAAGAAAAGAAATTAAAACAAACCTTTAAAACATTTTTGGCCAAACTAAAGACACATTTACCTGGTTTTCAGTTTTACCCTTGGGCTTTTATTTTACCATTTCTATTCTTCCACAATGAATTGTTCCTCTATGAGGGAGAAGGGCAGTTTCTAAATTTATAAAGAAAACTGAAAAAAATTACTCTCTTTAGACTTATTTTAAGCAGTACGCATGTAACATCTCCAAAATCTTGCATTCTTTTGGATATGTAACAAATTAAGTTCTTTATTTCTAGCTGCTAGATATACTTGGTATTAATGCATAAAAAGTTCTGATCCCGAATCACATACAAGCTGAGGCTAGGAAATAATCCAAGTTTGTTTATGCATTTTTGTTAAATATAGATGGGAAAGTTTATAATTATTTGTAGACCAATTATGTAAGGAGAAAAGAATATATTAAATTTTTGATGTGTCTTTCAGCATTCAGCTGGAGTGGATTTTTTCTTATGTTTAATGTTAAATGTATTTGATATTTGGGTTTTTTTCTTCTTTTTTGTATATATATGGATTTTCTTTTTATTGTTAATTTGGATGTTTGTTAGTCTAGTTTTTTCTTTCTTTTCTTTCTTTTATTTTTAGTGATAAAAGAATAAATAATTTAAAAAAGAAAATAATCCAAATTTTAAACCAATAGGAAAGATGTCCTTAGCCCAAAACAAGGGATAAATACGTTAAACCAGTTGATTTATAAGGGTTGTTTTAAGCAATTGCATTCTGTGTATGATTCAATCCTCTCGGCAATATGTACATCTGAAACATGCAATGACAAAACAGATGTTTGAGCCCAGATGTTTTAGCAGCCTCAGAGATAGATGGAACCTCAGGCTCTTTAAATCATGCGGCATTTGAAGTGAAGCCAACAACTGAATTTTACATGGAATTAAAAAATAGATGAAGGTTAGTTATAACTAACTAATTTGAACTGTAGAACGAAGAATCAGAATACTTAATCTTGGAAAGTCAGTGGGAGCAGAATTTTTAAAGATGTAAAAATTATTGTTTAAGAAATAATACATCAGAACGTTATTTTGTATCTAGAGAATCTGATTCCCTTCCAAGGACATTTCAGAAAGTTGGACCTCAAATATTTTTGGCTGGAGTTGTAAGAAATTCAAGAGCTCTTTAAAATTTGAGGCATAGAATTTGGTCTTATTCAAATACAGTTTTGGTTCTATTTCAAATAATAATAATATATGCAAATGTAATTTTAAAAACAAATAAAATAACTGAAGATGTAAATGTGACTTTAAATTACACCCCTAAAATATGGATCTGTTATTTTATGAAGATTTTGGTTCCACCAAACCTGAATCTAAGTAAAGAGATAATCTTATTTAAATGGAAAGCAACGTATTCCTGATATGAAGAAAAATATTAGAATATAAATTTAATATCTATTTTTGAAAAATCTTTGTATAGGCATACCCCAGAGATATTGTGGGTTTAATTCCAGATCACTACAATACAGCGAATATTGCAATAAAACAAGTCATACAAGTGTTTTAGTTTCCCAGTGCTTACAAAAGTTGTGTTTACATTATACATTATATATTAAGTATAAAACAGTACTATGTCTAAAAAAAGCTGAATGTACATAATTTAATTAAAAATACTAAATTTTGCTAAAATATGAAAGTCATCATCTGAAAATATTTGAAATATTGTAAGAATCACCAAAATGTGGCACAGATATACGAAGTGAGCAAAACCTGTTGGAAAAAATGGTGTTCATAAATTTCCTCAGTGTAGGATTGGCACAAACCTTTAATTTGTAAATGTCTATGGAGAGTCTCAATCACCCAGGTCATGGTTATCCCACAGATGTTTTTTTTTCCAAAGGGCAACTGGACTTTCTTTGTTTTTCCTTGAAGACGTTTCAGTTCTCATCCAAGAAGCTTCTTCAGTTCTGAATCAGAATCAGAACCATTCAGTCAGAACTGAAGAAGCTTCTTAGATGAGAAGCAAAACAGATTCAAGGAAAAACAAAGAAAGTCAGTTGCCTTTTGAAAAAGCACCTTTGGGACTTTAATTTGTAAAAAAAAACAAAACCCCACACACAAACATTATCTGCAAAGTGCAGTAAAGTGAAGGGCAATATAAGAATCTATGCTTCTATTCTAAAAATCAGAAAATGAAACAATATAGTTTGATATGCTCTAGTTTTAATAACAAGCTTTGACAAGCTTCAGGATTGGATTAATGCTGCAATACATGGGAATATTAATTATGTAGATCTTTTTTATTAATTATTTTTCTTTTTCCTTCTCATTAATGCAGAGGTTCCCAATCTTTTGGGCACCAAAGAGGTTTTTCCACAGACCGGAGGGTGAGTGTGTGGGTGTGCTGCCTGCATCTTGTTGATTGGGCTTTGCTTGTTTGTGTAGCCCAATTGCTGGCATGCCACAGCCCGGTACTGGTCCCGGACCAGAGGTCGGGGACCCTTGCTTTAATGTATTTAACCATTATACTGTATGTAGATGTTTCTTAAATGTATAACTAATGTATTTTTGTATTTGATCATGTTGTGTGTGATCATGATTATCACTATTACTTGTATATACACTGAGAGCTTATGCACCAGAGACAAATTCCTTGTGTGTCCAACCACACATGGACAATAAAGAATTCTATTCTATTTTATGCTATTTTGCCTTACAAAAAAAATCTAAAAAAAAAATAACTCCAAGTATAATCTCCATCAAACCTGCCACCAACCTGTTTCCTAAGATGGCCAAACAGATCCCTCTTGATCATAATATGCTATAATAGCAGCAATTCCTTTCCCTTCCTGTTCCCATAGCAACTAGCTGTAAAAATCGATATAAAGTCTCTAGAAACATGTTGTCCTGCCTTTCAACGAAAAAAATCTCAATAAACGACTGAATGAATCTAATACTTTTTTTAAACTACCAAATTATTTACACCAATGCTCAGAACATCATCACCTGTACTATATGTTTTGGGATTTTGCTGGAGTACCAGGATTCAGATGTTGGAGTAGGACATCAGAGGCCATCTCATATCCTCTTATACCCACAATGTTTATTCTGGGCTGTTTTATTTATCAACCTAACCTACCTCACAGCACTTTTCTGGAGTTGAAAAGAGAAAGATGCAACAGGTGCATCTTCTCCCATTCCCAAGAAAGGCAGGATGTAAAAGCATAAATAGTAGTAGTATTAATAATAATATTAAAGCTAAGAAAGTAATATTGGAAAGACAAAACAGTTTTGTTTTGTCTATTTGTTTTTTCTCCAAACTAAGCAATTATTGTGCCTCCTCTGAAGTTTCTTTGTTGGAGGAAGAGGAAGAATTACAGGACTTAGCCCAAGAAAAACTGATAATCTTTGGAAGGTGAGTCAAGCAGGTCCAAGAGAGAGAAAATCTTTGAAAACAAATCTGCCTTCTGTAATTGCCAAGTTTTTGCACAGCCTTCTAAACACTAGTAACTGTAGTGGAGAAGATAAGCAGTTGTCAATACATTCACTATGAATGTACTGAGTACTGATGCCCTTTGTGTGTTCCTGGACCTTTCTGACACTTGCCCTTTCACATCAGGTATCCTTTGCTGACTTAGTGAACCAATATGGAAGCTTTCTCAATTTCAGTGACTCTGGATTTCCTATGACCTTGCAATCTGGGTTTCACCTGTGTTTTTATTGATAGCTTCAGCCATAAATGTAATACTAATTGATTTCAATTGTGTATTTTAGAAAGAGTGGAAATTTATGTTTTTATCATTACGGTTATTGCACAGTCATTCAGTTGTTTAGAATGTTATTACTCTATGTTCACAATGTGTGAAGTCACAGCTGCCTGTTCTTTAGTTGGCATTGGCCTTCGTATGCATCGAATTCTTCCCAAAAACCTAGGATACTGTATGTACTAGTGCATATATGTGAGGATTCAGGGGGTGTGGCCTTTTACAATTGACAGATGTTATTATTCTTATTATTGAACAGCATAAATAGCTGCTGGTTCTTTTCTGATAAGAACAGCTGTATATATCGTTTCTCAACTCTGCTCCTTAAGCATTGCATAACAGTTGACTGGTTGGTGGTTCTTCCTATCTCCAAAATATATCTAGGCCGTACAGCAAAACGTCTGTATACTGCTAATTAATGTTTGTTGGAATTTTGCAGCCCACACATGATTACCCTATACTATAGATTAGCTGACAATTTAAGAAGTTTTGCAATTCAGGACAACAGAACTAAGATGCTGGCAGTCTGAATGCAGACTTACCCAAGGTCATGAAACACAGCACAAATGATACTGCTATGGCTCCAGACAGCTCGTTGATTGGCAAAATTAACATATGTATACAAAAGAAAACCAATAAAATCTTTATATATGAAAAAGATACTGCTATGGCTTTTCACTGAAATTCTGGTCATCAAATAACACAAGAATCCACCAGATTGATCTGGTAATTAAGTGGAGAGGAGCCTTTAAAACTGTCCTTCATGGGCACATTTTACTACTTCTTAGGAGCCATTGAGAGAAATATGGTTAGAAATTGTTAGAAATGATGGTTAGAGATTGTTGAATTTTATATATGGGGGAAGAGTATAAGAGTTGATAAATATGTCTTTGATATTAAGCACTAGTTTTCATTACTGCTGCAACCTATTCAACTGACATAAATCCAGACATCTACAATGAAGTCAAGTTAAACAGTGCTCATGGACTCTTCTGTTTAAACAACTATGGCACCGTAAGACTGCTGAATTTTCCATTCCATGGATAAAAATAAATGGATAGCTTTTTTTCCCAGCATGATTTGTGAATATATTTTACAAGGATGTGTAACGCCATCTATTTTATCTTGCCACTGAGGCCTTAAGGACTGACTACTATGTATTTAATTTTCATATTTTAAAATAATTTGCTAGGTTAGGTACCTATTTTTAGAGAATAGCTATACATGTTATGCTCCATCAGTCTGAATAATGTCTTTCCTGCACAACACAAGGCAGAAGTTAATAACTCCTATTTTGGAAATCCAAATGCAGAAACTATTTTTATGCCTAATACGTGAAATACCAGCCTGTATCTGAAATGTTTTCTAGTGTTCCAGAATCAGAGGAAATAGTCACAGCTCAGGAGTATAAAATCTGTTTGGCACGCATAAAGTGCCCGGTTCAATCCACAGCATGCATCCTATTAAAAAGTTCAGTTACAGGAAAAATCCCAGACTAAGACCCTGGAGAGTTGTAACATTAAGTCAAAAGAAACATCACAGGGCATAATGGGTGTTACTGGACAGTTTGCTAAGGGGAAAACCGTACGCCTGAGTTATTACAATTAAATACCCTTATTATATTGATTGCAGATAGAAGCAGCGCCATTACTAATGATAACTGAATGTTACTATGAATAAATAATAAGATGGCTGCTGTGCTAGTATTTAACAACATGAGCTGCAAGTAGGAAGATATGGAAATATTCCTATTTCTATCTTAATGATACTGTGGAATTTCTATAATAATATTTTTCTTCAACTGGAGTTATTTGAGATTTATAGAATTATAGATGTGTTAATAGAGTTTTTAGAAAAAAATATCTCTTTCCATTCAACAATAGAATAAATGGAGTAAAAGAAATAATTTTAAAGAAATCAGCTATTTCAGATTAAATTAACAACCAAGATAGAACTCTATACATTTCTAAAACTTTATACTATTAGTCATTCATTCATTCATTCATTCACTCACTCACTGATTCATTCATTCATTCATTCATTCATTCATTCATTCATTCATTCATGGTATTTATATAGCTGCATATATCGCAATCAAATTACCCTTGAGTGAAATTTTATTTTATTCAAGAAAACCAAAGGGAACATATCTACAAACTCAAAACAGGATAATACTATTTTTTACAAAGACAGCAGAGAAAATTATTTGAGGGTAGAGATTTCAATCTAGAAGAACTATTGGCTTCATCCCACCTATAAATTAAAACCTTCAAATATGAAATCAAAGTATTTAGTAAATAATGTAACACTTTAATGAAATTTCAATATATAAATTCTCAAATCTTTCTCCTATGTAAGAGAAACTGTGGCACTGTCAAAAATGCAGCAATCTGGGGAGCAGGAATTAAATACAGTATACAACATTTGGTTGGGAAATTCCAAAAATCATAACATTATTATCAATCATTTGCTGGGCTAAATGACTTGATTGTATGAAAGGGCTTCATACGTTTCATTTTAGCAAAATTGCAAACTATGATAAAGTTTATTGTTAGAGAAAGATTGAGTTGATATGGTATACAGATTAAAAGAAATTCTGATTTGAATATATGAACTAAAAAATAAATCTGCAGTATGCGATATTTATTACACACAGAACTAAAGCTTAATCATTACACAATTCATATGTTCTTAAGCAAAATTTCAGAAAACAATTTCTGCTTAGCCTAAACTATTGATCAACAGGGAGGGAATACCCATTCCCACAATAAGTAAAACTCTGTTAAAAAATTTGGCATTGTGCTGCTACTGTTAAAACTCCATATTGCATTTTTAGGAGAATGAGAGCAAACAAATCTAAATTAAGGAATGGATATGCAGAAATTAGCTCTCAGCAAGCATTTTGTGGATAAATACAAGAGGGTTTATTTTCTTGGTTTCTATTAATTTTGCCCTCTGTTAGTTTCAGTCAACTCATTACCACAATGTACACGAATGCCTTCATTTATCAACCAAATACAATAATTTTACTTCACGTTCCTATTACTGTTAAGCATGCTAAAGTATTGCCATCGGAACAATTGTTCAATATTACAAAAGCAAACTTGATTATGGCCTGTGAGAGGACTCTTTTGGGAAATAGACCAGCAACAAAGAGGCTGTTATCATCACTGTGCTATAAGGCATAAAAAGCTTAACAATGTAACATTTATCACCAAACCTGAACTCTATGCTATACTGTATAAATACTAATATCTTGGTCTATGCCAACATGTATATCTAACTTCTAAATTTCTAAAAGTCCTATGAACAGTTCTGTTCTTCTTTGTTTCCTAGGCTTTTAGCTACCATTTAACTACATTCAAGTCAGTTGTCCCAAAGATGCTTTCTTTCAAAAGGCAACTGGATCTTCTTGTTTTGCTTGAAGACATTTTGCTTCTCATCCAAGATGCTGCTTCAGTTCTAATTGAATGGTGGAGAATGGAAGGATTTATATTCCTTGTAATCATGTGGTCATTAGCCCACTTTCTGAGAGTCATTGAGGCCACTTGGAGGTTTATCTGTGCCCTCCAAGTGGCCTCAATGATTCTCAGAAAGAGGGCTAACAACCACATCACTATAAAAAATGTAAATCCTTCCATTCTCCACCCTTTAGTCAGAACTGAAGAAGCTTCTTGGATGAGAAGTGAAACATCTTCAAGCAAAATAAAAAAGTCCAGTTGCCTTTTGAACGAAAATATCTTTGGGACAAACATGACCTGGACGACTGCGAATCTCCATAGACATTCAAGTCAGTTTGCTTCTGTTGCTGTTGGCTCCTGTTTTAAACTGCTACTGAAGTCTTCTGTACTGATAGGAAGGGCTGTGTATGAAGGAAGGTGCTTTACCAGCTGTGGCTGGCTGTACATTCTCAGTGTTTCCACTAGAGTAGTGAGGCTGCTTTGCCTTCTCAACTTGTCTGGCATTCAATGCTGAAATCATGCCTACTAAGCTGCATATTATTCCAAGCTGCATTATCCTACTTCCATTTTGGCTGCAACTTGGGCGTCCTCCTCGATCCACAGCTAAATTTGGAACATCATCTTTCGGCTGTGGCGAGGAGGACATTTGCCCAGGTTCGCCTGGTGCACCAGTTGCGGCCCTATTTGGACCGGGAGTCTCTGCTCACAGTCACTCATGCCCTTATCACCTCGAGGTTCGACTACTGCAATGCTCTCTACATGGGGCTACCTTTGAAAAATGTTCGGAGACTTCAGGTAATGCAGAATGCAGCCGCGCGAGCAGTGTTGGGCTTGCCTAGAAATGCCCACATTTCGGCATCACTCCGCGAGCTGCATTGGCTGCCAATTGGTCTCCGAACCCAATTCAAAGTGTTGGTTATGACCTATAAAGCCCTACATGGCATTGGACCAGGTTATTTACGGGACCGTCTGCTGCCCCATGAATCCCAGCGGCCGGTTAGGGCCCACAGAGTCGGCCTTCTCCAAGTCCCGTCAGCCAGACAGTGTCGCCTGGCGGGGCCTAGGGGAAGGGCCTTCTCTGTTGCGGCCCCGGCCCTCTGGAACCAACTTCCCCCGGAGATCCGTGTCGCCCCCACCCTCTTTGCCTTTCGTAGATTGCTTAAAACATACTTTTGCCGGCAGGCCTGGGGCAGCTAACACCTTGCCCCTAGCCAGTGTATGTTTCTGTGTATGTTCGTGGAGTGATTGGTTTCTTTTAGCTTAAGGGTTTTTTATAGATATGTGTTTATTGTGATTTCTATCATGCTGTGAGCCGCCCTGAGTTCTTTGGAATAGGGCGGCATAGAAATTAAATAAATAAATAAAATAAATAAATAAATAAAATACTTCTTCTGTACTCTCCCATATGACCTAGGTTGTCTGGTCCAGTGCTTTTCAGGCTGCCTTAAAGTTTCAGAGAAGGAAGGAGAAATAAAGAGGAGGCTGCTGCAAGGCTTTCCTTCAACATGGCCTAATCTTCAGCCAGCATTTATTTACCTACAGCAGCAGGCAGAATTGAACTGCAGAAGACAGCACTGTGCTCATCACTAGATGGCAGCAAAGTAACAAAAATATTTGTTGATCTCTAGTGGCCAATCATATTTTTGAGGCCCATTTCCATGGCCTTGTTGATCTAGTGTACTGATGTTTGGGAATGACCTTGAAAGAGAGGAGGAAGAGCTTCAGACAAGCAGCAGCTGAATCTGCAGAAAGAATGGGGATATGCAGTGGTGGGATTCAGCCAGTTTGCACCAGTTCGACAGAACTGGTAGCTAATTTTTTATTGCCCAGGCCCAGAGTGGACTTCCGAAAGTGGCACCCACACAGATATTCACATATTTGAATCCCACCACTGGGGATATGGCAAACATCTCTGAGGACCCTTCCTAGTTTTTTGGACTGTAAAGATGAGGGCGAGAGATGTACTTTCAGATTTGCAAGATTATGTTAATGCAATCTTATAATAAATTTAGAGCAAGTATTTCTGAATGTGATTCTTGTCTGATTACCACACAAGGCTGACAGGTCATTTCACCCTAAAACAAGGGTCTTCAAACTTGGCTCTTTTATGACTTATGGATTTCAACTCCCGGAATTTCTCAGCCAGTATGCCTGGCTGAGGAATTCTGAGAGTTAAAGTCCACAAGTCATAAAAGGGCCAAGTTTGAAGAACCCTGCACTAAAAGAATAACGCCAACCATCACTGCTGCTATTCCTTTCTGTGAGCAATTTATGTTCCTTCTTCATATATAGACATTTATTCCTTAGCTAACTAAAAGGATGAGGGACAACTGAGAGATTGGTCTTGGGGCTAGTCAGTTTATTCCAATCAGTATCAAATTCCAATACTGCAACCTAAGCAATTTGTCAATTGGAATTGACTGTTATACTGATACACTACAGAAGGCATTAATTTTTTTTCTCTTGCTTATGGAAAGTGATTCATGCTATGTTGACAAAGCAATTATGATGCAGGCAATAAGAAAATTAGATTGGCATCCACAATTTAGTTAATTTATTTAGAGTCTCACATTCATTCTAAAATATTCTTCATAACAAAAATTACTCAAAGTCAGTTATCAACCTTATCTCCACATTATTAAATCAGCATCTCCTTCATTTAGTTTCTAGATGCAGCAGCATACAATATTTGTTTCAAGGTGATGCTCCTCTAAGAAAAGCAAGCAGGCCATATTCTCCTGCTTTAGCTGAGCTTCTCCTTTGTCTACATCAGAAATGAAGAAGCTGAGATCCCATGCGGAGCCCCAAAATTTTTAAAGTTACAGTATTCTATTGTAAGATTTTCATAGAAAAATCACATCTATAACTGAAGAATAATTATATTTAATGTTCACAAAATGGAATCCAGGTCCTGGCCCCACTCACTATAGCACTCTGAATAATTGTAGAGAAATAATTATAAAGAATAAACAATGTCCAGATTCTAAAAAAAAAAAATTTCCCCCTCCAGTGCTTCAGCAAGGTCTCAGCTGCTGCTTTATATTAGATAGCAAAACACTTCATTATGAAATAAAAATCCAAACCACTCCATTACTATGCAATAATAACCAACTTTAACAAAGGTTTTCCTTGGAGAATGGCACCCCTCACCACCATTATAATTGATCAAACAAGGATATATTGGGGGTTTGGAGGAGGTGCCTTCAAATCAGGGTTGAGTTCTGGCAACTGTCTGGCCAGGGCCTTTAAGTTTTCTTGGGAAGATTTTGGATGACATTGGCCATTGCTTCCTTCCTAGGGCTGAGAGAGAAGAATTGGGCCAGGCCTCCCAGCTGGTTTTGTGTCTCAGGCACGACTAGAACTCATGATCTCCTGGTTTCTAATCTGATGCCTTAATCATTATAACAAATTGGCTCGCCTACCTTGTTTTTATTACATTCCTAATTTCTAAAACACATTCTAGGTATTGGCTGGCTTTTGAAAAAGAGGTGAACTTCCACATAAGGAAATTAAAGCTACAGATTGGCACAATTCAGACTATTTACACAGAAATAAAATTCACTCTAGGGATGAAAATAAATGGAATTCTAAATATATTGATAGCTTAATTGACAATAAGGCTACCTCCATATACTGTAACCTGACAAGGTAAAGCCTCACTGCTGCTTGTTGCAATGGAAGTTATATTAGAGGTGATGCCATCAATCAAAATTATCATGATAGCATTTTGCTGCTCAAAGCATGATCTCTAGTCACTTGACGCTCTGGTCAAAGAGCTAACAAAAACAATTTGGCTAATACATATTACGTGCTCTCTGGTTCCTATAAAGTTAGCGAGGTTCATTGATGCACTCTGCTGCACTCTAGTGAGCTAGCTGAGTCATTTAAAAAGAGATGGAAGGAAAAAAACTAAACTTTAATTCAATGTTTTTCAAACTTGGCAACTTTAAGATGTATGGACCTCAACTTCCAGAATTCTCCAGTCAGCCAAGAATTCTGAGAGTTGAAATCCATACAACTTAAAGTACCCAAAAATGAAAAATACTGCTTTAATTGATGCTTATGCACATTAAAGAATGTTATAGTCCATTCTATTAAGTAGTATTAGTAATAGAAACATGCAGAATGTATGGAATGCTTCAGTTGTAAACATTTGTAAATGTTAAAAGTTTCAGCTGGGTCTTTCAGATAGAGTGTCATTACTGCTGTGTCTTTTAATGATTGCTTTTTTTAGTATTTCTAAAATCTGTGAATTCAAATCGATTCCTCTTACTAACATGTTTAGATAGCTTATTCCACCTTAGAGGCTATTCTACACCTGAAAATATACTTAACTTGTAATTTTGGAGATGCTCTCTCATGTCATCTAAGACTTAAACTTGATATGTGCATGATTTCAGCATCATCCCATTTTTTAAAAATAAATTATCTTCTGTAGGGCAGAGGTCTGAAGAACTGATAAGTTTGCACAAATAGACCTCAAGTTATGTTGCTCAATCAAGTGACTGGTCAAAGTTGCAATGATGCTAAACTGAGAGAGGGGGCGTTGTCTTACCTGAACGCCTTTTCTCAGCATGAAGATGTAGCATCCACTGACGGGTAACCTCAGCCTTCCTGCTCAGTTGAGACTAAGGCAGAACTTAGCCATGCCTCCCTTGGACGGTCCTTTCTCCAGTTTTGACAAGGCGAACCATCCATGACGAAGTCTGACACAATGGCTCCTCCTGTAATCACACCTGCCTGTTAAGGGTGGGTGTGGATGCTACATCTTCATGCTGAGAAAAGGCGTTCAGGTAAGACAACACCCCTTCTCCAGCATGATAGATGTAGCATCCACTGGTGGGACATACCAAAGCCACCCATGTCCCTACCAGGAGGGAAAGTCTACGCCTGTGATCCGTGTGAAGAAACAACCTGCTACAAGACCCTTCTGCTGAAGGAGGCATTTGCCGCAATGAACTTATCAAGTTTGTAATGTGTTATAAATGAAGAGGGGGAAGACCAGGTGGCTGCCCTACAAATCTCCTCAACAGAAGCCTGGGCAGACCAGGCCGCAGATGTGGTCGCGCTACACGTCGAATGAGCAGTAATGTTGGCAGGAACTGGGAGAGACTGAACCTTATATGCATGAGAGATGCACGTCCTGATCCATCTTCCAATGGTGGAAGATGACACTTTCAAATCCATGGAAGAAGGTTGGAAGGACACGAACAGTGCCTCCGTCCTGTGAAAATTTGAAGTTCGCTTCATGTAGTGGTGCAAAGCCCTGCGCATGTCTAAGGTATGCCACAACCTCTCCAGGCGATGTGATGGGCGTGGACAAAAGTCCAGAAGAATCAGATCCTGAGACCTATGGAACCATGTATTGACTTTCGGAATGAAGGAAGGATCCAATCTGAGGACCACTCTATCATCCAGAAACATACACAGGTCACTCCTGACCGAAAGCGCGACCAGTTCTGAAATGCGCCTTGCCGATGTGATGGCTACCAAAAAGGCTACCTTCAAGGAAAGGAAGTGAAGAGAGCAAGATCTAATGGGTTCGAACGGTGACCCTGTGAGGACCTGCAACACCTTTGGTAAGTCCCATGTGGGATATCTATGTACCACAGGGGGACTAGTGTTAACTGCTCCCTTAAGGAAAGCCGTAACTGCCGGATGTTGTGATAACTGGACCTGATTTTCACATGTGAGTACCGTGGACAAAGCCGCAACCTGTCTGCGAATGGTATTATGAGATAGACCTCTGTTCAGGCCCTCAAAGAGGTATTCTAATATGACAGGGATGGTGACCGCCAGTGGGTCAATGTTCTGTGTGCTACACCATGTGCAGAAATGCTTCCACGTGGCATCATAAATCCTATTGGTTGAAGGACATCCGGAGGCTTGAATTACAGCAATCACTCCAGATGAATAGGACTGTCTAGTCAAACTCCCCCGCTCAAGTGCCAAGTGGCTAGTTGAAGCCACTGTGGTTCTGGGTGCTGAAGTCGTCCCTGAGTGAGATACGATCTGGTGGGATCTTCCACGGCGGGGAGCTTGACAGATCCACGAGGTCGGCAAACCATGGTCACCTTGGCCAGTGTGGGACCAGTAAGATTACCTCTGCCTGTTCTAAGAGAAGTTTTTGGATGATCACTGGGATCAGTGGAAGCGGGGGGAATGCGTAAAGTAGTCCCCTGGGCAACTTGCTGCAGAGAGTATCCGTTCCCTCCGCCCCTGGTGACGGGAACCTCGTGAAGTATCTGGGTAGTTGGACGTTTGTTGGTGAGGCAAACAGATCCACCTGAGGTTGTCCGAATCTGTCCGATATTTCCCTGAACAGAGCTGGATCCAATCGCCACTCCGAGTGGTCCACCGTCACCCTGATCAGTGAATCGGCTTGGCGATTCGCTTCCCCGGATATGTGTTCTGCGCTGATGGACTTCAGATTGGACTCTGCCCACAAACTGAGGTCCAGAGCTTCCTGTATGAGGGACCACAATCTGGTTGACATGGGCTTTGGCTGCGACATTGTCCGTCATTATCAGGATGTGTTTCCCTGCCACTATGTTGGAGAATTGGCGAAGTGCCAGGTGTACTGCCCTGAGTTCTAGCCAATTGATGTTGTGTGTGAGATCGGACTGGGACCATTGTCCCTGTGCATGTACGTCTGTAGGTGAGCATCCCATCCAAACAGGCTGGCGTGTGTGGTCAGTATGACTCTGTGAGGTTCCTTGAAAAGGGACCCCTTGTTCATAGCTGACGACGCCCACCATTGGAGTGACATCAGTGTGTGATGGGGAACCCTTACTTTCCGTGTGGAAGCGCTCACGTTCCGCTTCTGGAAGAGAAGTAGGAACCACTGGAGAAGTCTGGAGTGTAGTCTGGCCCACGGCACTATTCCTAGACATGACACCATCTTTCTCAACAGCTGAGACAGCTGGACCAGTGGAACTACCTTCTCTCTCTGGATCTTGTGAACTAGAGATCTGATGCTGTCCTTGCATTCCTGGGAGAGATAAACCCTGCATAGGTTGGAATCTATCACCGCTCCTAGATGTAGGATCCGAGTAGTCGGAGTCGTGTGGCTCTTTTTGAAATTCACAGAGAAGTTGTGCATCTGGAGTGTATCTATTGTAGTCTGTAGGTCTAATTGAACGGAACGGAAGGAACTGGACTGGATAATGATATCATCCAGGTAGCATTGCACTCGCACCGGCATCAATCTGAGATGGGCTGCTAATACCGCCAATATCTTTGTGAACACCCGAGGAGACAATGAGAGGCCAAAGGGTAGAGCCCTGTACTGGTAATGCCGGTGCACATAGCAAAACCGAAGGAATCTGCAGTGAAGAGTTCGGATGGGAACATGAAGATAAGCCTCTGTCAAATCTATGGAAGAGAGGAAATCCCCCTTTCTGATGCTGGCCAGAATGGGCCTGAGGGACTGTATCTTGAACCTCCTGTAGGTTAGGAAGTAGTTTTTAGTCCCTTCAGATCCAAAATCGCCCTCCAACCCCCCTGAGGCCTTGGGGACCACAAACAGAATGGAGTAAAACCCCTTTCCCCTTTGGTCCAGAGGTACTGGTTCTATGGCCTCTATTTCTAACAAGTGGGATATGGCCTTGGATAGTAACTCAGCCTTGCCTGTGTGTCTTGAAGATGGACACTGGGGGAATGGATATGAATTCTAGGGCTAGACCGAATCTTATGGTCTCTCTCACTCAGGTATCGTTGGTGGTGACCTCCCAAATGTTGCTGAACAGTGCTAAGTGGCTGCCTATAGGAGGATCCAACTTGGTGTCACTTAGACTTCAAGTATGGGCGGCCCCCAGCCCCTCAGAAGCGATGCTCAGATTGGAATTGACCCCTGGTTCCTGAACTCTGGCGGTCCTGTTGCTGATCCTGTCTGGAGGAGAAGGATCGGGAACCTCTGGGCCAATCCCAGGACTGCCCTGTTCGAAAGGGCTGCCTCCATTCCCAGGAACTTCCGGCACGAAAAGACTGCCTACGAAATTCCTGCTGGGGTCTCCTTCTTCTTAGAGGGGTGAGCCAAGGTCTTTCTCTTGTCCTTCCCTTCTATGAGGTATGGTTCCAGGACCAGACCGAACAGGTGAATACCACTATAGGTGGCTGTAGCTAGATGCCACCTTGATTTTAGATCAGCCTTCCACTGTTTGAGCCACAAAGTCTGCGTGATGCTACCATGGCCGCAGTAGATCTAGCGGAATACCTGGTTGAGTGGAGGGATGCATTTGCCATATACTCCGCTGCAGCCACTAGTTTCCCTAAGGTCTGGTGTGCATGCACCTGATCCGGAGGAATTAGAGCTTGTAACTCACGAAGCCACATAATGGAAGTCCTCACAAAAAAACGACGAGGACGTTGCCGCCTTGATTGCCCAAGCCGAGGCCTGGTGAGCTCTGCGGAGAGAAAACTCAAACCTTTTGTCCTCCGATTTGAGAGCTTCTGCCATATCTCCAGGAATTGTGGATGTGGAGAACAGTGAAGTTAAGGGAGTGTCCACTGTAGATACCTCTAGGATGGAAGAAAATGCAGATGAGACGTTGAACAGTTTCTTTTCAGTGCTATTGGGTGGAGGCAGGGTGGCTAATGAAGCCCACTGTTTCTCCACAGTAGCGCAGAAAACAGCCGGACAAGGGACCTGTTTTTCCTCCACAACCTGTTCCGCAAACAATGGATTAGACTCCTGTGCAGTGGAGGTAGAAGGTTTAGGCTTCTGTTCTGTAACCAAATTGGCCTTAGTGCAGGCCTTTAACAGTAGTGACCTGAACAGTGAAGGATCAAAAAGACTCGATGTTGGAGTCAGATCCGGGGCCACCTCTTCATCCTCTGACATAGGGATGCCAGTTTTCTCCAGGTCCACTGACTCCACTTCACCTAGCTGAGATGAAGTCTCAGAAATACCTGAGCCCACTAACTGGACATGCTCAGTATGACCTATGGACAAGGGTGGAGAAGGAGGCGGTACCTGTGAAGACCTTTGACTCATGAAAGATGCCATAAATTGGTCAAAGGCCTGGAGCATAAATGTCTGGAACTGCTGTGCCCATAAATTTTGCTCTGCAGAACCAACACCAGCTGTAGTGGCTTCAGGAGCCTGTGGGGTGATGGAAGCAGAAGAAACAGAAGGAGTAGGAGTAGGAGGTGGAGGAATAGGAATAGGAGGAGGGAGACCAACCTGCTCAGTTCCCCCTTGAGGAGACCAAGCTCTGGGAGCTTGATAAGATGACACCAGTGGAGGCTCAAAAGGTGAGCTATCCAGCGAAACAGGGGGAAACCATTCAGTTTCGCTGGACCTGAGCCTTTGAACTCTGGAGAATTCTCTCTCCAGTGCCTGATGTCTCCTTGAGGCCTCTCGCTCAGCAGCCTTGGAGGGTTCTTTGGTGGTTAAATGCTTGGTTTTAGCCTTTTTCTTTCCCCCTGTGCTCAAATCAGAAGATCTGCATTTAGATTGTGCAGGGGAAACATCAGAACCCTGCGATGTCTGAGGAGTTTCACCATCTGCCATTGCGCACTGGACCTTCCAGAAGATGCCCAGGAATGGGAGTAAAGGCACACAGATCTAGTTGTCCGGGAGGGAAGCTTCCCATGCCCTGAACAACCGCAATGACAAACAGCCAGACAGTTCACTAGAACTGTCTGCTTAGGCCCTGCGACACAATGCCATGAGCTAATAAAAACAGGTCTTCCAAAATTCTCCCTCAGAATTAATTCAGCCAATAGTAAGTAGGTGATCAATAGTGATCTCTTAATGAGGCTCGCACCTCCTTTGTGTTGAATCCTTATAGGATAACGATAAGTGAATATGTCCTATTAACCCCCTTGAGAGCCTAGCATAGCAGGCTACTGTAAATAGAACAGCCAGATCTAGGCCTCAATCCACATTCCTTCAAGATGGTGGCCACGCCCAGTGTATGGATCAAAATGGCAGCCGCTAGACTCATTGCCGCCCAAAATGGCGACATCACAGAGAATTCAATTAAGCCTCTGCAAGCCTCCTTTCTTTAACAACCTAATCTTTATTCCCCCTTTTTATTTATAAGGCAAGACTTGCCCTCGCTGTGATCCGAAACTTGCAGGAACCTCGTAGCCACGAGGCAGGCGGTAGCACGGCCGGCCGTTCCGATCGCATCCTGAAGCACCGATGGAAACGCGTCATTTTTTCCCCTTCGGAAACTTTCTTCGTCATGAAAAAAACAGCTGGAGAGAGCTGAATTGACGAACTCCCCTGCGCGGCTCCAATCGATCCTCGGAGGCCAACAGGCCTCTTGGCAATGAAGCTCTAACTCTATTCTAAATCCTTCTAACTGAAATGACTACAACTGCAAATAAGTAAAGGCAATTCTAAAACAAAAAACTCGCCTTTCCTATCTCAAAAAAACAAATCTTTGAATTAGCCTAACTGAGGAGCCACAAATAGTTGTGTCCTACTGAGCTGAGACTAAGACAAAACTGGGGAAAGGACTGCCCAAGGGAGCCGTGGCTAAAGTTCTGCCTTAGTCTCAACTGAGCAGGAAGGCTGAGTTTACCTGCCGGTGGATGCTACATCTATCATGCTGGAGAAACTTACAATTGGTCCTTGCAGTTCTGGCTGTCACAGCATCCCCTTGGGCACATGATCACGATCCAGGCACTCAGTTGCTTGTAATTACAATGTTGCAGCATGCTGCAGTCACATAATCTTCATTTACAATATTCCCTGCTGGCTTCCCACAAGCAAAGTCAATGGGGAAGCCAGCAAGAGGTTATAAGCCACTCTCACTGCTTTTTTATTCATCCCTGCTCCATAGCACCTGCCTATGGCATCTCCTTTGAACATGACACCTGCACATTTGCCCATGCTTTGTAGTTTCTACACACAGCAACCACCCTCCACTCAATACTTCATTGTTAAAGTCGTATGTTACTGCACAGTAATGGACTAGTTTGGACCTTATTGGATTAGCAATACCACCAGTCATAGACATTCAGCAGGCAATTTTGGGCCATGCCATATCTTATGAAGGAATTGCTATGAAGGTATAATGAAAGGATTTTTTTTTATCTGTTACCATCTCCTTTAAAAAAAAGCTGAAATATAACAAATATTTTTCACTCCTTAAATATGATTCTTTTAAAAATATGTAACCATCTTGTTGCAATATTGTTTTATTATCATGCATTGCTTAAAAACATAATAAGGATAAAGCACAGGTGAAGGAGAAGATAGATTTCGCACATATGTACACACATAGTTCATAATGGTGGGTTCTATACAACAGCACTAAGCCAAGATTTAACTACGTGGTATGCAAGCTAAGGAATGCATATCACATTTCAAAACACCTTTTTTTAAAAAAAACAACACTCTGAAATAGATTTGATCTTCAAATATAAATGTATTAATGCATTTGTTATGTCTCAAACTTAAAACTTCAATGGTTTATGAAATTAGTTCTGTTCTGATCCCAATATTCATTCTGAATTTGTGGATTAATCAACTCATGCCAAAGTTTGCCAAAGTTTGCCAAAGTAAGCTTTTCAAAATTTCTGTTAGCAGATAACTGGCTGCCTTCCAATTGGTTCGTGTGAAGGAAAAAGTCTATCCTCTTCAAATATCAGTTGGGTCATCAGCACTGAGGACAGAAAGTGTAAATATATTCAAATTGTGCAGAAAGAATCTCTAATCCAGAAGAAAAAATGGCACAGGATTATTAAATTATCTAAAGGTACTGGAGTTTTGCACATCATGAATATTTAATTTCTAAAGCAAAATTAATTATACTGCCCTTGTATGTGTGCACACAAATAACAATGTGTAGAGCACATTTGGAAATCCACATTTATATAGTTAGAGAGTTGAGTTGGATTGACTATAGGGAAATTATATTTTCTAATTCTTGCTTAACTTACAGTTGTCTTAATGTATCTTTGTTGTAAAATATTAAACAGATGGTAAAAAGCAGCTTATGCCTGCCAAACTCTCCATCTGGGTAATATTCTCCTAAACTCATTGGAATCCTTATTCTGTCTCAAATCTTCCATAACACATTTTCATCTCCCTAATATAATTAATAATGCAAAATACAAATATAACATCAGAGTTCATGTGGAAGATACCGTAATTGTGACTTTTAACTAAACATATCATTAAAAAACTGATGAGACCAAACCAACAACAGAGAAAGCTCAATTTGTTATGTATTTAGTTTTCACTAGAGAATTATTTGCTTAGAGAGAAGTAAGATATTAAGAAAATAAAATTTAAAAACTGTGGCATATTAAAAAAAGATCATGGCATTTGTTTTTGTGATTGGAACCCACTTTATTAAACTTTTGAAGGAACAACCACCTATCCAGATATATCCAATATTAAATATAAGAGAATAGGTGAGTAATCATTAATGTTAAAGCAGCAGATATGATTGCAAAATACATATAAATAGATACATAAACAAATGTTTTATCAAAAGATGGTAAATACATTATCATAGCCAAATCTCACAATATCTTTGTGTTCTATTTCTCAAGAGTTACTCATTTTTATTCATTCCAACTCAATGGAACGTTAGAAAAAAATAAGTAATATTTTTTATTTAATTAGATAAAGGGAATCAACTCTATCCATCCATAATGAAAATAGAACATGACCAATTTTGCTATATATGATGGTGAAGAAGTCAAAAAAGACTTCAAAAAAATGGGTTGGATTTGTCTAGTGGTCACAGAGAAAAAAAATCCAAACCCCCACCCCCCATCCAATGCATCCTTATGGAAGGTGGTTGATCAACAACTTGACATCCTGCTGATATTTTTCCTATCTTCCTGATCAGAGGATCCAAAGTGAAATTGCTATTAATGGGGTTGAAACACATTCTACATGAGTATGTAGAACTTGTGTTGATTGTAAAGCTCCTGATCCTGGCTGGGCATCTATCCAGAGCAAATGTTTGTTAGTTATTGTTTGTCTAAATTTTAAATATTCAAATTGTTTAATACCATTTTAATTGATTGTCAGATGCTATGAATGACGGGGGGGACTGATGTTAGTGGAATGAATCAGGTTGAATGGATGGTTAGTTTATTGTTTTTAATGTGTTTTAATGTGTTCAGTTTAAAGAGTGGGAGGGATAAATTGATGCTATGGATGAAGTTGTGGTTGAGTGGAATGAATGTGATGAACTGGCTAGCCTGCCTGGCGTGGCACAGGCGGAGGGGGAGGGGGACGCTGGCTCTGGGGTGATAGAGGGCCAAAGTATACCGGTCTTGCTGGGGAGAGGCAGATATGGCGGGAGCCATAGGGTAGGCCATTCTCGGGGAACAAGAGCTCACTGTCTAAAAGTGATCCCTTGCTCCGACCCTGTGAGTTCAGCCCGAAGTACTGGTGATGGGGGAAATCCGGACCCTGGGCTCAGGCTGCTGCTGCTCAATGCCAGGTCGGTTGTAAATAAAGCTCCCCTCATCCATGATCTTCTCCTGGATGAGGAGGCCGACCTCGCATGTGTGACTGAGACCTGGCTGGGCCCGGAGGGAGGAGTTCCTCTCTCTGAGATGTGTCCAGCCGGGTTTCAGGTATGGCACCAGCCACGACCCCAGGGAAGGGGGGGAGGAGTGGCTATTATAGCCAAGAAGACTTTTAGCCTACGCAGGCTCGCTGTTTCTGAGATTGCGGGTTGTGAGTTGCTCCTTGTGAAGTTGGACCTAGGGGTTCAGGTGGGCTTGCTGCTTGCGTACCTGCCTCCCAGCTGTGTGTCAACAGCCCTGCCTGCGCTACTTGAGGGGGTTGCTGGGCTGGCGGTTGAGTTCCCCAGGCTTATTGTCTTGGGGGACTTAAATCTTCCATCGCTCGGCGAATCCTCTGGGTTGGCGCAGGAGTTCATGGCCACCATGGCAACCATGAACCTGGCTCAAGTAGTTCAGGGACCGACTCACGAGAGGGGACATACTCCCGACATGGTATTCCTCTCAGAACAGTTGAGCAATGATCTGAATTTAAGGGGCTTAGATATCTTGCCTATGTCATGGTCAGACCATTTTCTGTTATGACTTGTTTTCAAGGTTCCAATCCTCCCCCGCAGGGAGGCGGAACCGATTAGGTGGTTCCGCCCCAGACGTCTGATGGACCCAGAGAGTTTTCAGAGGATGCTTGGGGAAATACCGGATTCTCTCATTCTCGGTTCGGCAGAGTCCCTGGTTACGGCCTGGAATATGGCTGCGAAGGGGGCTCTTGACCAGATCGCGCCGCTGCGACCTCTCTGTGGTAGCAGACCCAGGAGATCTCCTTGGTTTACTGAGGAACTCAGGGGGATGAAGCGCCAGAAGAGATGCCTAGAGAAGCAATGGAGGAAAAGTAAATCTGTATCTGACCGAACACTATTAAGCTCTTATATTAAGACTTATCAGGTGGCGCTCAAGGCAGCAAGATGCGCATATCATTCCGCCTTGATCGCATCTGCGGAATCCCGCCCAGCCGCCCTGTTTAGGGTGACTCGCTCCCTCCTTAATCAGGGGGAGGTTGATGCACCCTTGCAGGGTAGTGCTGAGGATTTTAATATGTTTTTCATGGATAAAATCGCCCAGATTCTGATGGACCTTGACTCCAATTGGAATGCAGTGTCGGCTGACAATGAGTCAGTCGAGATGACAGGGACTCGTCAAGATCCTGTTGTATGGATAGAGTTTGACCCTGTGGCACCCGATGAAGTGGACAAGGCCATTGGAGCTGTGAGTTCCGCCACCTGTTTATTGGACCCGTGCCCCTCCTGGCTGGTTTCGGCCAGCAGGGAGGTGACGCGGGGCTGGGTTCAGGAGATTGTTAACGCCTCTTTGAGGGAGGGGTCCTTTCCAGCTCCCTGCAAGGTGGCAGTTGTGCGTCCCCTCCTCAAGAAGCCTTCCCTGAACCCAGCTGTATTGAACAACTACCGTCCTGTCTCCAATCTTCCCTTTATAGGGAAGGTTGTTGAGAAGGTGGTGTCACTCCAGCTCCAACGGTCCTTGGATGAGGCCGATTATCTGGGCCCTCAACAGTCAGAATTCAGATTTGGCTACTCCACGGAAACTGCTTTGGTCGCGCTGACGGATGATCTCTGGCGGGCCCGGGATAGGGGATTCTCCACTATCCTGGTGCTACTTGACCTCTCAGCGGCTTTCGATACCATCGATCATGGTATCCTTCTGCACCGACTGGAGGGGTTGGGGGTTGGGGGCACTGTTTTGCAGTGGTTCACCTCCTACCTCACTGGTCGGTCGCAGTCGGTGTTGCCGGGGGGTCAGAGGTCGACCCCTAGGTTCCTCCCTTGTGGGGTCCCTCAGGGATCGGTCCTCTCCCCTCTGCTGTTTAATATCTACATGAAACCGCTGGGTGAGATCATCTGACAACACGGAGTGAGATATCATCAGTATGCTGATGATACCCAGCTTTACATCTCCACCCCGTGTCATTTTAGTGAAGCAGTGGAAGTGATGTGCCGATGTCTGGAGGCTGTTAGGGTTTGGATGGGTGCCAACAGGCTCAAACTCAACCCCGACAAGACGGAGTGGCTATGGGTTTTGCCCCCCAAAGATAACTCAATCTATCCATCCATCAGCCTGGGGGGGGAGCTTTTGACCCCCGCGGAGAAGGTCCGCAACTTGGGCGTCCTCCTTGATCCACAGCTAAATTTGGAACATCATTTTTCGGCTGTGGCGAGGAGGACATTTGCCCAGGTTCGCCTGGTGCACCAGTTGTGGCCCTATTTGGACCGGGAGTCTCTTCTCACAGTCACTCATGCCCTTATCACCTCGAGGCTCGACTACTGCAATGCTCTCTACGTGGGGCTACCTTTGAAAAATGTTCGGAGACTTCAGGTAATGCAGAATGCAGCCGCGCGAGCAGTGTTGGGCTTGCCCAGAAATGCCCACATTTCAGCATCACTCTGCGAGCTGCATTGGCTGCCAATTGGTCTCCGAACCCAATTCAAAGTGTTGGTTATGACCTATAAAGCCCTACATGGCATCGGACCAGGTTATTTATGGGACCGTCTGCTGCCTCATGAATCCCAGCGGCCGGTTAGGGCCCACAGAGTCGGCCTTCTCCAGGTCCTGTCAGCCAGTGTCGCCTGGCGGGGCCTAGGGGAAGAGCCTTCTCTGTTGCGGCCCCGTCCCTCTGGAACCAACTTCCCCCGGAGATCCATGTCACCCCCACCCTCTCCGCCTTTCGTAAACTGCTTAAAACATACCTTTCCTGGCAGGTTTGGGGCAGCTAACATCTTGCCCCTAGCCAGTGTATGTTTGTGTGTATGTTTGTGGAATGATTGGTTTTTCTTTTTTAACTTTTTTAACTTTTTATATTCATGTATTTTATTGGTGATTTCTATTATGTTGTGAGCCGCCCTGAGTTCTCCGGAATAGGGCGGCACAGAAGTCAAATAAATAAATAAATAAATTGTACCTCTTATCTATTTTGATGATTAGTTGGCACATTGTTAACCCTGAATAATGCACACCTAGATGAATAGGAAAAAAAGCAGAAGGCTGTAAGTTCAATGGTTATAAAATGCAAAAATATAAATGCTCTACTTAAGTAGATATCAACAAGAGATGTCTAGATCATACCTTACATAAAGAATATTCACCTTTCAGCTCACTATAATTTTAAGGGGTTGTGAATTCAGACATGAAACTCCTGTTTCATCAACCAAGATTAATTGATCGATGGACTTGGGACTGTTTCCAAACCTTGGTTCAACCAATATGTTAGTTGTGGCTTAGAATGAGCCTGTGACAAAGGCCTGTTGTGGATAAGTTTGCAGCTGTGCAGACTTTTTATAATTATGGAGCCCGTAGAGAATCTTAGTTTACAAAAGAGATAAAAAATGTGACAGATATCTAGAGAACAATAAATAGTAACTCCAGGCTGGATAAGGCCACCTGGGAGGTGGCATGTGGTTAGGTTGTAGGGAAGTAAGAATATGGCCTTTGTTGCAGATACTCAGAAAATGTCATGTATAATTGTGATCTTCTATGATGTTGATTACTGATCTAATACACTGTACCTTGTAAAGCTAATATGGGCCAAAGCCATGGGTAATGCCTCTTTATGGCAATGGGCCAGGTTACTTGTGGGACCGTCTTCTGCCTCATGAATCCCAGCGACCGGTTAGGGCACATAGGGTTGGCCTCCTACGAGTCCCGTCTATTAGGCAATGCCATCTGGCGGGGCCTAGGGCAAGGGCCTTCTCCTTTGCTGCCCCAGCCCTCTGGAACCAGCTTCCCACAGAGGTTCGCACTGCTTCCTCCCTCCTAGTTTTCCGTAAATTGTTGAAGACTCATTTATGCCGACAGGCTTGGGGCGTATGAACTATACTCTACCCCTGTGCCTAGGAAGGTGCCTCCATCAGTGACTGTGTACCGATTGTGATTGTATGCTGTATGAATGTGTTTTGGATTGAATGAATGTGTTTGGATAGGATGGTTGATTGTTATTGTAATTTATTTTTTTATTGTATTATTGTTGTAAGCCGCCCTGGGTCCCAGGAGAAGGGCGGCATAGAAATTGAAATAAAGTCAAAGTTTAAATAAATAAAGTTTTCAGGAAGAAAAAATGGTCTGCTATCTTTGGATCTGGTATGCTCAGTTTGATTTCTATGTACTTCATCTGGTGATGACGAAGTATATAGGCTTCATTTTGAAAATTGCATTAGCAATAAAGAAATAATTGGATGGGCAGAAACTGAAGTCACTGTCCTAATTCATTTCTTTTTCTTATGTGGTATAGTCCAAAATATTTTCTATTTTATTATTCCGGCATTCCTGTCTCGAGCCATAGAGCAGACATCTTAGTCACATGGTTTGTTGATTTCCGATTTAGGTCGCTGTCACATTAAAGGGACATCCGTAAAGTCTAACTGATATTATTTTATCACTGACTGCATTATACTCAAGTTCTGTCTTTGCTTTATCCTTCCTGCCTATGAAAGTAACACTGCTTCTTCTCTGTTTTTCATGCCCTAAATAACAAAGAGTATGATTTTCTCACTGAAAATATCCAATTTGGGTCCATTTGAATTCTATCACTCTATTCTTTGCATGCATTGTTGTGCAGAGGTGAGCATTCCTTACATTCCCATTTATTGTTATAAGCACCTATTGTTATTCAAATTCATTAACACAATTTCAGAGTGGGGACTGAGAACAAAAGATTTATAATGTTCACCAGAATGTTTATGGGTGCGTTAAAACTTATGCTCAGACTCTGTGGTGACAAGATTAATATTTGCTAAGCCTTGGTAAACATCTTGAGAAAAGAAATATGGCTCAGTCCATCTTAAAATCATTAAAACTGAATTTACCCCTTGCTACACTTTATTAGGCACATAGGCTGAGGTACAATAGAAGATGTTTTTAAAATAATTTCAGGTAATTAACTGAGACTTATAAAAGCATATACCACTTCACACCATCAATCAACCTTCATTATATCCTCTTTTTTTTGTTATGTTGAGAGTATGCCATGACAGACATGTGCTCCAGAAACACAGGAACATCAGCATATAAAAAAGAGTCCTGCAAAGTATTGGATATTTGGGAACAGCATGTGCTAAAATAATACAATAATGCACAAATATAAAAAGAATGGCATTTTAAAGGGAAAAAATAATTGAGAGTACAAACAGAAGAAAAATCCTTCCACAGAAAGTTATAAGCAGTGAGTGTAGCTAAATAGTCTATTGAAAATAGATTTAAACATAAATTAAAATCTAGATTAGGAAGTTATGTAATGATGTAATGATTACCAGTCATGTATCAAGTAGATGAGAAAAGGTTATTCTTGAAAAACAACAGCACTCATTAGACTGGCACTTTATTGTTAACTAATTTTTTCCAAATTTTGCAATTATGAAGTTTCATCAGTTTATTAAAAAACAAAACTTATAGAAATAATTAAGCATATACAGGCTATATCAATGTCTATAACGCTGTCTTAGAATGTAGCATTATTCTGGTTTTAATTACAGAGAAGGACTGCTTTATTTTAAGAAAAAAATGAGGTGGCACAATTTTAGGGACATTTTCATTCTAAGGAAAAAAATAATCTTCAACTCTAGGGGAAAATGCTGCCTCCAACAAAGCTTAATCTTTTTATTGAGTCAGAAAATTGTCATGCGAATGTTTTGTTTTTTAAAACCATATGGGTTCCCTGTTCTAAGCAACAGTCTTTCAGCTTCTGAAGAAACATACAAAAGAGCTTGAAAATTGGTTTGTTTTTCTTTTGCAATTAACTTCATGTAGAGAAAATAAGTATTTGCACAATACCACAGCATACATACAAATAGAAAAGGCACAAAGCAGCTTTCCAAAACAGAGTTGCTACCTTCCAGCTCTACTGTGTGAAATCTAAGCTTATATCAACAAAACAGATATTCACCACAAGAAAAATAATGAGGCATCATCTACAAAGAACAGAAGCTGGAAGAATAAGCAGAATACAGAAAAGACTAGTTATTCAAATCCTGGTAGGCAGTAATTGGGTTCACATACTATGATTTATTTAACCATAACTGGGTGAATAACACATATCTGAGTTACTCAAACTGCTATTGGACCAGAGGCCACATGGATGTGATCATACAACATGCAAAGCCAAAAGCATAACTTAGTGCAAGAGGTAGTCTGTTTGGTCCATGCATTTGAGGACTTCTTATTTTTTGCCCTGAAACTATTCCACAAATGGATTCTGATTCTGCCCATTTTTAGATTAAGGACCTGAACCATGACTTCATCCACTATCTAGATACAAAATAGAATAAGCAACATTTAGTGCATATATTAGAGGGAACTGTAAAAAATTTTTAAAATCACTTACTTCTACATCTATCTTCTTCAGGGGCTTCAATATTAATCAAAGCTAATGCATAGTCAATCATGTTTTGGTCAATTCCCGAGTGGACTACTGCAATGTGCTCTACTTGAGGTTGTGTTTGAGGAACATCTGGAAACTGCAATTGATCCAGAATGTGCTGGTGCAAACAAATATGAGCATGACTCAGTATGCTAATATTTCATAATTGCTTCACAACATGTTTCTGGCTACAACTTAAAACTGTGGATTTCTTTCTTCAATAGTTTCTACTCAGCCCCACAGGTCTAGAAGGAGGAATATTCCCAGTGTCCTCACCATCTAGTAGGATCCAGGAACTATGCCTTTTTTATTGTGGTGTTTGTCCTTTGGAATACCATGACACATAGATCTAAGTTGTCCATAATCCTGCTGGGTTTTTTTAGAAACCTTGAAGACATGGCTGCTTTCCTGAGTATCTGCCAGCTGTATTCTTAACTTGGTGCCTTCTTTTCTCTAAAGAAAAAAAAAGGCAGGAACTCTATCAAGATCTTTATAGGCAAGGGTCAAAGATGAAAAAATGGACTGGGAACGTAGAAGTTCTAATGTTGATGCTCTGCTAAGCTTAGAATTCAAGACTGGTCACAGAAAAAAGCATTTAAGATACATGTATATTTTTTGTTAACTGTTCTTTCATTTTCTTTCCTTCTTTCTTACATTTCTGTTGGACGTTAACCTTTAAATTAATTGCTGTGTCAAAATTCATCATTGTTTAATTTTTTTATGTAATGCCAAAAGCTTTTGTCACAGAAGCAACTTTACTTGAGGTAATTAGAATCATCTGGATAAATTCACTCTGCTGAATTTCAAACGGTGTAAACAAAAAGGCATATGAGAAATCTTCAGATTAAAAAATTAATCATTTTTCTGTATCATCACCCCTAATCAAGAGAAGCTATGTCCATACAACATGCATGGTTGCTGAAATAACAAAGCTTCCAAACCATTAATTAACAAAATGGCCCAAGGTTATCGCATAAATAACTCCAACTATGCTTAAAATTAATCAATCTTAGTGTGTTGTGCAAAGGCAACCACTAGCACTATAACTGCTTGAGTGTGGGTGCAGGGTCATCAGATCTGGGCTGAAAAAGTCTGTCCCAACATTATATATAGTTTTTAAAATTATTTTCTGCCATCTGCATTCATGTGGACTATTGAATTTCAAATCAGCAAGCAAATGTTGCATAAGCAAAATTAAAATGAAAAGCAGAAAAAAGCAAACTCACGCCATTTCTCCCCCCCTAATCTCCTCAATATTCTGGACTATAATCCTTTGCCAATGTCAATGCTACTTAGAGTTGAATACTGTATATCTGATGAGCAACAGGTTACCTACTTACCATCAACTCTCATACTGAAAGATTGAAGAGCAGATGTAATTGCTTTAACAAACAAACTTGGGTGCTCTTTTTGCCATGTTAATTTTCTTCTTCACTGCAAAAAGTTTACAGGCAGTCCTTGACTTAGGACCAGTCACTTAACAACAATTTAAAGTTACAACTACTCCCAAATAAGATACTTACAATCCAGATCTGATGGCTGGTCATCTAGGTTCCCATAGCGAATTAAATCATCATATGCTTTATCTGGTTATTATAAAAAGCCCAGAAAATAGAGAATTATTATAAAAAGCTCACAGCTTAGAGAATGTGTGGAAACTATTTTTTTTTCAATAAATCATGGTTAAGCAACCCAGCATTGCTCTTTTTCTGCTTCATACAGATCAATTCTCCATTCTTTTCAATCCCACATTCTCTTACACAGAGATAGAAAAATGGACATTGGAGGGTGGAATAAAACTGGCAAGTCAAAGAGATCAATTTATGGCACACTCTGTATGCAGAACACCCAGTTTCAATCTTCAGCCTTTTCATTTAAAATTATCTGTAGGAGATGAGAAAGACCTGCATCTGAGAGGAACAAATAGTTTTCCTTGTTTAGGAGAAGAGAAGGGGGGAGGGATTTCTGTCATCCATTCATTCCAGTGTGGAAATTAAGACCACAATCCTATGCAAATTTCTTTGGGAGCACAAGTAGCCCTCAGGTTATGACAGCAATTGGGACTGGAATTTCCAAAGCTAAGCAATCAGTCGTAAAAAGAGACATCACACCACTACATCACTTAGTGATGGCAATCCTGCAGACCTGGCCATAACTGTAACTTCTGACCATGCAGTCATTAAATGGGAAGAGGCAAGAGATCCAGATAAGGAGATCAAAGGGGTGGGTGCAGGTGCAACAGAGCACCAATTGGCTCATTAGGGTTAGAGGCAGGTAGTGAGGGCTGTGGGCAAGTAGGTGGGGACCATGAGCAAGTCAGCAGGGATCACAAGCAAGAGCTATAGAGCACAGGTGGGCTCTACAGAGTGCAGGCACTACAGAGTGCAGTGGGAGGATTTTGCTTGGACAATAGCCGGGCAAATCCTTGCGAGGTGACAAAGGTATATCTGAAACCTGTTCTCTGGGAGGAGTTCAGGTTGGTTGATCTTGAGGAAATTGACAGGATCCTATTGACTGTGAGCTTGGCTATCTGTGTTTTGGACTCATACCTTCCTAGTTGGTTAAAGCTCCCTGGAAATAGCATCTGGCTGGATCCAAAAGGTAATTAATGCCTCTTTGTAAAAGGGGTAGTAGTTTCATATGCCTTGAACTCAGCTGTGTTAGATAACTTTCGTTCAGTCTCCAGCCTTTCAAAAAGGTTGTTAAGACGGTGATTGGAATAGAACTTCAGAATGTCCTGATTGATGTAATAATAATAATAATAATAATAATAATAATAGTAGTAGTAGTAGTAGTAGTAAAGTTGGAAGGGACCTTGGAGGTCATCTAGTCCAACCTCCTGCTCAGGCAGGAAACCCTATACCATTTCGGACAAATGGCTGTCCAGTCTCTTCTTAAAAACCTCCAGTGTTGGAGCATTCACCGCTTCTGGAGGCAGGTTGTTCCACTGGTTAATTGTTCTAACTGTCAGGAAGTTTCTCCTTAGTTCTAGGTTGCTTCTCTCCTTGATTAGTTTCCACCCGTTGCTTCTTGTCCTGCCTTCAGGCGCCTTGGAAAATAGTTTGACTCCCTCTTCTTTGTTGCAGCCCCTGAGATATTGGAACACTGCTATCATGTCCCCCCTCGTCCTTCTCTTCATTAAACAGCCGTTCCTTATATGCTTTAGCCTCCAGTCCCCTAATCATCTTTGTTGTTCTTCTCTGTACTCGTTCTAGATTATTTGAAGCTTTTTCAATCTGGGTTGAGGCCAAGGTTTTACTAAGACAGTATTGATCATGCCTGTTATGATCTCTGGAAGATTCAGGATGGGGCTCAGACAATTTTTGGGGCTCTCCTGGATCTCTCAGGGACTTTTAATATCATTGACTATGTTATCTTTCTGGATAGGCTCTGGGAGTTAGGAATGGGATGTTCTGTGGCAGTTCTCCTTTTGACCAGTTATATAAGTGCCTGAAGGTTGCAAGGGTCTGGATGGGATGGACTGACATTGGCTCAACCCTGAAAAGACAGAGTGACTTTGGGGTTTTGCCCCCCCCCAGAGTCTGTGATTTGTCATCTTTGATTAAGTATAGGTTGCACTTTCCTGGACTGTCTTTTATGTAAACCAGTTAAATATATTTTAGTGAATTAATTGAATTAAGATACCTGTTCAGAAAAAGAAATCCTGCATTTTAATTGTTTTCTTATTGTTGGCCGAAATTTCTCTGCAAAGATGAACATTAAGCAAATTATGAAAATGATTCTGATGCATCTCTAGAAGCAGAGAGTCCTTAATGAGGAGCCCATAACGAAGAAAATTACAATGACAGATTCAACCATAGTTTTAACTGGGAAACTAGATGGATCCTAGGCTAGGCTCTAAAAAATTCTAAGATCTAAAAATGCTAAGGAATTTCTGAAAGCTTGGTGTTCAGACAAATCAGCCATCAATAGACACCTAGAGATAAATCACACTTATACACTATTCAAAAATGTCAATAAATAGGCTAAGTAGGAAACAAAAAGAAAAGAACACATCCTTTCTAGCAGCCTACATCTAGATAAGCAGGCATTAACACCAGATAAACAATCAAGCTACTGTATATAAACAAGGAGCAAATCTCACATCCACTAGCAGGATGCTGTTGTCTTGTTAGGTGATGAAACATTTGCAAGTAAACAACTAAGCTTCGAGAACAGAAGGACTTCACAAGAAGGCCCTTGTTTGTGTATTTACTTCTATGAGACATTGCCTCTCCTAAGATCTGAAAGATTAGGCTGGCACAATGAGAATAAAGAATAAAAGCCAGAGAAATTCCAGGAAACTTTTCACAAGGATAACATTTCTCATAAGACTGATAAAAACTGAACAAAAGAGTTAATATCAGCTCTCATTACAATCTGATCCGATCTAACATCAATCCATGTGACAGATACAAATGTTCTGTCCATCTTCCTTATTTTAGAAATCTGGCTATACAGAATGCTATGGTTTTTTTTGACAAAAGGCCAAGTTAATTTCAAAACACAGAAGAGAAAATTGGTTTCCTACCTTTAATGTTTGAGAAATACAAGATAACTGCTTGGTACATAGCAAACAGTAAGGATATGTTTTGTTGTTGTTTTTCCTTCCCAGACTCTTCAGAAATTGCCTACCCAATCTGCACTATATGAAACTTCTAGATGACTGAGCTTAGAAGGGCAGGCTGAACCCACTTAATTTGTTTTACTTAATCACCTGAGCAACTCAAGCTTGAAGTCTCATGTAGAATTACAAAATAAGTGCAAAACAGGCCTAGGAATGAATGAAAGGGCAATTGCTAGACTTAGCAGGCCAAAGCAGTAAGATTGCAATTCTGAGTATAGTTGTTAGTTGAAAGTCCATGTTTTCAACAGAAACAATTTGCTTGTAGCATTGCTGATACCATAGTTTATAAGCAGAGAACTGGCAGAATGGTAATCTGCATTTATTCAACCATTGAACTGCAATTTAAAGAGATTTTTAAAGAAGCACCATTCAGAGGATTGTGTTATATGCCAAGTTACACACATAGTGTACAACTAGCCCAATTTTATTTAATTTTATGGTATGTACCAAAGGAAGCTACTTCATTCTGAATTCCCCTACCTCACTCTGTGTGCAGGCACTTGGCTTAAAATTAAGAAATTTGACCTTCTTCAAGCTGCCTAGAAATGGAAATAGTAAAACAAAAGCCTATTTCCTAAGAAGAAAATTGGAGGCATCTTCAGGAAACTGGAAGATATTAGTAATAATTATTAGCAGAAAGTTGCTGCTTGCTGTAGCATGCCCATTTTAAAAGTTTTTTTCCAAGAAAAAAAAGGCAAGAGAAAGCCTGTTTGAAGACAATTCACAGGGTTGGTTACTCTGTCCTGGTCAAAGAACCAATTTGATCTAGTGGTTAAGGCACTAAGCTAGAAAATTGGAAACTGTGAGTTCTAATCCTGCCTTAGGCATGAAAGCTGGCTGGGTGACTTTGGGCCAGTTGTTCTTTCTCTTTGAACCCATCTCACAGAATGGTGGTAGGGAAAATAGGAGGAGGTAGGACTGTTGGGGATGCTTGCCACCCTAAGTTATTTGCACAGGTAGTCCTCAACATACCATCAGTTACTTAGCAACCATTCAAAGTTACAACAGAACCCCAGAAAGGTACTTATAATCCAGTTCTGAAGTTCTGAGGGCCAGCTCCACCAGCTGTCACATGACCACATTTTAGGCACCCAGCAATCAGTCCATTTTTAAAGCCATTTGCACTGTCACCATTTTTGCCAAAATAGTCATTGGCTTCAAATTTTCAACAAAAACATTTCCTAGTGAGCAACAGATGTGTTTAACAATCACAATGTTAATTTAACTACCATAGATTTGCTCAATACATAGTGATTCACTTATTGACTGCCACAAAAATAGTCATAAAATTGGGTCAGTGATGTGGGTGACCCACTTCATGACTATCATGACTTATGACTGTAATGGGCAGGTTTCATTATGATCATAAATCGAGGACTACCTGTAAAAATAATAAAGAATAAATAAATAGCATAAGATGCTGTACTAAAATTAGACTTGTAAAAACAATAAAGGTTAAATAAATACCATGAAATACTGTACAAAAATTAGACCACCCAAAGCATATTAGCAGCATGCTGAATTTGGCTGCAATCAAATATCTCCTTGTATCCCTTGTAGATGTAGAAGCAGCATGCTAAACTCAGTTTATGTTTGCAAATAATTCAATCACCCTGCTTACTGCAGATAGATTTTAAAAAGGGTGGTTGAATACACAAATTTGGTTGGGCTTCCTAGAATGAAATCCATTTCTCAGCTAAGAAATTTACAAAGCCTTCTTAGGCCATCATGGGAAGCATGGAAGTACATCAGGAATGCAATCATTCTCTTTAAAATCTGACAAAATTTATGGAAGTGCCTCAACAAATAGGCACTGGACAGTAATTATATGGACAGCCTTGGCGAACATGCAATTCATAAAGCACTCATAGGAAGACAGGGAGAAAAAGGGAGATAGCAGAGATTAAATGGTCCTTTTAAAATGGTCCTTTTAAAATCTGGAAAAAAATTAGAGTGTGAGTTCCTGAGCAACAGAAAGAGGGGAAAAAATACCGGTAAGTGGAAGGAAAAAAACACCTGCTGCAGGGAAAAAGAAATTGCACAGGCAAGACAAAGCAGAACAACAGGACAGCTTCAATGGGATTTGATCAAACAAATGGCAGTCAGTGAAGGGATGGAAAGTAGCATGAACCAGACAGAAGTATAAAAAGATCCATATAAGCAACAAACATTTATCTCACTGAAAATGGGATAAGGAAATATTTTTTAAACAATATTTTAGAGGAGGAGGAAATCTTTTGCCAATGAAACTGTGATTAAGACCTTTGAAATTTGGTATCAAAATGCCATTAAGAAAGTAAACCAGGCAAAATAACTCATAACTTGCCAGCCATAAATCTGATGACAATAAGAGTTTTCTAAATCATAAATAATTGTCTTTGCTCCTTTGCTTGATGAGAGTACTGTGCCAATGGAACACCTTAGAGCAGGGGTGTCAAACTCAATTTCATTGAAGGCTGCATCAGCATTGTGGTTGCCCTTGGGGGGCCAGGTGGGTGAGTCCAGGATGGGTGTGGCCTACTGTATGGGTGTGGATGGAGTGGATGTGGCCTATTGGGTGGGCATGGCCAGCTCTACATCTTTCAATTCAAGGGGGCCTGTGGGGGCCTGGGCAGGAGTCTCTGGCAGAAGGGGGTGGGACTGGGGCAAGTGCCAAGGCATGGTCCACTGGAGGAGCCTCATTGCCTGCTTAAACCCCTCCGCCGGAGCCCATTGAGCCAGATATGTGAAGTAGGCGAGGGCCATTTGCTGGCCACTTCCAGGCAATGGTGCATTTCTTCATTCCTCACAAAGGGTGACACCTCCCCAGCATGCACCCAGAGGGCGGGGCTGATGCAGCAGGGGCTGATTCCTCGCTGTTTCCAGATGGCCTTGTGGAGCTAAGACTAAATGCATTTCAGCATAGATGGTCACCACAAAATTTTACATTGGCTCCCGGTCAACCTGGGCCAGGGCCAAGGCAGTGGGGGCCATTCCCTCACTGTTTTTTAGGATGGCTTTGCGGGCCACATGAAACCACTTCGCAGGCCGCATCCAGCCCCCAGGCCTTGTGTTTGACATGTCTGCCTTAGAGCTATTAGATTTGGGTTGCAAAAATCCAACTGATAGCATATTGTAAATAAGATTTTAATTCTTGCTACCATCTAGTGATCATCCAGATTTTAGTTCCCTAAATAAACAGTCTCTTCTCACAAATGCAACTACTGTACCTCAGTTGTTGCATCCTCCCTAAAGAAAAGCCTTCAGTGTAAGATAATAAATGCCCTGACTATATTTCAGTCAAATGTGCATGACAATCCCCAAGGAGAATTGTGAAATATATCTTTTTTGCTGTTGACTCAATTATTTGTAATTTATTTATAATACCAGGAAGTTGAGAAAGCAGACTATGTTGGTTTGACAACTGAGAAAATTAATTAAGGTAGTAGGCTGAACAGAATTATTGCAGCAATTGCTCAAGTTCAATATTAGAAAGAAATATGTTCCAAACTGGCTTTCTAGTGTGGGTAGGATATTAAAAATAAAAATGTCACTAGTTTTTGTACAATATGTGCAATTAAAGCGATTGTTTTGGTTCTTGCTGGTTTACTTTTTTCATGGTTGATGTCACTGGTTGAGATTCAAATCTCAAATCTTTTTCTATTTTGGTATCTTTCAGATGTGTTCTTCTAGAGATTGTGAAAAATGATGGATTCACGCATTTAAAGATCACCAGATTGGGGAAGCTCATCTTGCTGAATGCCTATTATCATTTGTAACTTAACACTGGCCAATCACTCAATAACATACATATCCATTCACAGTCCCTAAGAAACAGAGATTTTTTCACTCCCAAGAGAAGCAAAGCAAACCTTTTTTTTTGTCACACAAAATGAAAATGCTTCTCTTCAGCTGTCAGTAGAAATCAAATTAAATGCACTAAATTGTCCAGAAGAGCAAAAAGCAACTAAAATGGACTTGACAGCATCAGATTTGGTCATTATCAGTTCAGAAAAACAAGTACTGAGTCCGATTCTCCCTAGTGCATCTATATTGTTGAGATAAAAATGTTTTCAATTTTAAGTGTATTATCATTTGATAGTATTTTTGACAAAATGAAGTTTTCCACAAATTCAATGTAATGCAGCAAATTCATTTAAAAGAGAAATGTTATTTCTTATCTGAACACACAAGACATGACACTCTATCACACCAGCCATGTCACTTTCTGGTGACTTTCTGATATTTGCGACTTTGGGCACTCCCAGAATGGGCACTGTTGTTTTAAGGCAGTGTTTTTCAAACTTGACAGCTTTAAGATGCATGAAGTTCAACTCCCAGAATTCCCCAGCCAGCAATGCCTGGGGAAGTCTGGGAATCGAAGCCCACATATCTTAAAAATGTTGTTTGAAAAGCACTACTTTAAGGTGTTCCCCACAAATTTAAGTTCAAGGTGAAATGCCCTACAATTCATTTCAGATGCATAGTCCAGAGTTGCCCACTCTTTCCCTGTTTGCAGATCAGCGGGGGGGGGGAAGGGGGAGAGGGAATGGTTCCGTGCGAGTGGCCTTCAAGCATGCATGCACAGCTCCGTTTGCACGAGTGGCATGAACACACACTCGCCTGCTGCTCGCACAAATGGGGATGTGCATCCGCTCGCTTGCCATGTCTGCAGTCCAGTTGCAAAAGGCTCAACCCTCAACCTCTGGCATAGTCCTACTGGATTCATGTGATCTTTTAGCTCAATCCCATGTAGATAGTTTTATATCTACAATGTATCTTTGAAATTCCTCTTCATCAAAAACAAGCTGTCCATTTTCTAGGCTAAGTTCCAGAATTCCCACAAAAATATTTGTTCCATAAATTTTAGCATCTCTCGTTCACCTGAGTATTAGTGACACACTGTACTGATTTTTTAAAAAATAATTGCATTTTACTTTACGTACAACCTACGTCCTTAATTAAATATTTTTAAAACAAAAACTTTCCATATATCTAGAAATATTTTATATTCATATACCCTTAGAAATGAGAATATAAATATATTACAGGAGAAATTAAAATTTTATTTATTTTATTTTTATTTTGTAAACTTTTATACCGCCCCTCTCCCATAGGACTCGGGGCGGTTTACAGCCAAATTTAAAACATAACAATAATAAATATTTAAAACAGAATTAAATAACCTAGGCTGTACTAAAAAACAAATTAAAATCCCATACTAAAATCCTAACTACTTAATTTAAATTACATAAAAACCCGAGGAGCTCTAGGCCAGGCCGGCTTGATTGAAGAGATAAGTCTTCAATTCTCTTCTGAAGGTGCAGAGATCATGACATGTCCGGAGTTCCGGAGGGAGCTCGTTCCACATCGTCGGTGCCCCCACAAAAAAGGCTCTCCCCCTGGGCGCCACCAGCCGACATTGCTTAGCCGATGGCACCCTGAGGAGGCCCTCCCTGTGGGAGCGAACTGGTTGGTGGGAGGTATTTACTGGCAGTAGGTGGTCCTGTAAATAACTGGGTCCTATGCCATGGAGCGCTTTAAAGGTGGTAACCAACACCTTGAAGTGCACCCGGAAGACCACCGGCAACCAGTGCAGCTCGTGCAGGATGGGGGCCGTTCGTGCCCACCAGGGCGCCCCACCACCACCCGCGCGGCCGCATTCTGCACCAGTTGGAGCCTCCGCATGCACCTCAAGGGGAGCCCCATGTAGAGAGCATTGCAATAGTCCAGTCTGGAAGTGACGAAGGCATGAGTGACCGTGCGTAGCGCGTCCCGATCCAGGAAGGGACGCAACTGGCATACCAGACGAATGTGGTAAAACATCCTCCCGGCTACGGCCATCAGATGGTCCTCAAGGGACAGCCGTGAATCCAGGAGGACTCCCAAGTTGCGAGCCCTTCCTGTGGGGGCCACTGACTCGCCCCCAATAGACAGTGATGGAGTCAGCTGACTATACCGGGACGACGGTAACCACAGCCACTAGGTCTTGGATGGGTTGAGCTTGAGACCGTTCTTCCCCACCCAGATCCGCACGACCTCCAGGCACTGGGTCAGTACATCAAGGGCTTCATTTGGGTGGTTCGGGGTAGAAATGTACAGCTGAGTGTCATCAGCGTACTGATGGAATTTCACCCCAAAACCTCGAATGATCTCACCCAGCTGCTTCACATAAATGTTGAACAACAAGGGCGAGAGGACCGACCCCTGAGGCACCCCACAGTCAAGGGGCCTCGGGGTCGACCTCTGACACCCTGTCAACACAAACTGCATCCGGCCAGAGAGGAAGGAGGAGAACCACCGAAACACGGTGCCCCCTATGCCCAGCCCCTCCAACCGGCACAGCATAATACCATGGTCGATGGTATCAAAAGCCGCTGAGAGATCCAATAGCACCAGGACAGAGGAACAACCCCCTGTCCCGGGCCTGCCAGAGATCATCCACCAATGAGACCAAAGTTGTTTCCGTGCTGTAGCCTGGCCTGAAGCCCGACTGGAGTGGATCCAGATAAGACAATTCCTCCAGGTGCTGAGAGAACTGTCGAGCAACCACACTCTTAACAACCTTCGCAACAAAGCGAAGGTTAGAGACAGGACAGTAGTTGGATAGAACAGCGGGGTCCAGGATGGGCTTCTTGAGGAGGGGCTGCGGGAAAGACACCCTCACTCAATGAAGCGTTGGTAATCGCCTGAAGCCAGCCTCGTGTCACCTCACTGGAGGCCAGTACCAACCAGGAGGGACATGGGTCCAATAAACATGTGGTTGCTCTAAGACCTCCCAGCAACCTGTCCAAGTCATCCGGTGTCACAAAGTCAAACTCAGCCCAAGTAACAGTCTCAAGGCCGGCCTCAGCCACTCCCGCTGGACCTCCTTCATCGAAGTTAAAGCCTTCCAGAATCTGAGCGATTTTGTCATACAGATATTGCACAAAATCCTCAGCTCTTCCCTCCAAGGGATTCCCCCCTCACCTCCCGTAGAAGGAGGGAGCGGATTACCCTAAACAGGGAGGCTGGGCGATTATCTGATGACACAATAAGGGCAGTGACATAAGAACACTTCTCTGCCCTTATTGCCACTAGGTAAGTCCTAATATGGTATCTTACCCGTGTTCGGTCAGACTCAGAGCGGATCGCCCTCCAACTGCTCTTTAGGCATCTTTTCTGGCGCTTCATCTCCCTCAGCTCCCCGTTGAACCAGGGAGCCGATCGAGAACCACGCCGGCTCAGAGGCCGCAAAGGCACAACCCGATCCAAGGCACCAGCAGCCGCCCTATCCCAGGCTGCTACCAGCGCCCCGACCGAGTTGTGTGTTAGAGCCTCCGGTATTGGCTCAAGCTCCATCTGGAACCTGTCAGGTTCCATCAGTTGCCTGGGGCGGTACCAAATAATTGGTTCTGCCTCCCTGCGGCGGGGTGTGGCGGTCAGAAAGTCCAAGCATAGGAGAGAGTGATCGGACCATGACAGAGGAGTAATAACTATATTTCCCATATCCAGATCACTCAAACACTGACCAGAGACAAAAACCAGGTCAAGCGTGTTTCCCCCCATGTGAGTGGGACCTTGAATTACCTGGGTCAGGTCCATGGCCGTCATGGAAGCCATGAACTCCCGAACCTCCCCCAACGCCTCGCCAGCAGACGGCAGATTGAAGTCACCCATGACTACCAGCCTGGGGACCTCAACTGCCACCGCCGCGATGACGCCCAGGAGCTCGGGCAGGGCAGTTGACACGTGGCAGGGAGCCAGGTACGTGAGCAACACAGCCCTCGGACCCCCAAGGTCCCACCTCACAAGGAGGGATTCACAACCTGCCATCTGAGAAACAGTGACCTCTCTTGGCCTGAGACCTTCCCTAATCACAACCGCCACTCCCCCACCCCTGCCCTGAGCTCTCGGCTGGTGAAATGCAAGGAAGCCCGGAGGGCACATTTCCACCAGAGGGACACCTCCCTCTGGACCCAATCAGGTCTCCGTAATACCCGCCAGGTCTGCAGCCCCCTCCATAAAATGAGTTTTTAATTAATAAAAGCATGCTTTATAAAACGTCACCCAGAACTAAACTAATAGCTCAATCTCACTAACAGCCTTGAGGATAATTCATTACATTCCTATTTTTCACAACCTGTAGAATGTTACAAATACCTTTCTTAGTCTATAAAAGAGTACATTTCCAAAACTGAACTCTTTTTATCTAATAATAAAAAAACAGAATATTTACTTAGGTTCACCAGAACATATCTGACTTCTGCAATAATGTAATAGCTGGTTCACATAGATAATAAAATGTAGCTGTTAGAAAATTTAAAGTTCAATTCATCATTTGGTCAAGCAATTATGGATTATACATCTATTCAATGAATTTTTTATTTCTGCATGTGCTGCTGCTGTAGGACTTGGCTTCAGCTAGGAGACAGGAAACCTGATCGTTGAACCATTATTCAGCAGAACTGCAGCCAAAGTTGGAGCTATTAATTATAGATAATAGGACTAAGATGCTTAGACAAAATGGTCTGTATTTATTTTTAACAAGGAGCTCAAAAAAGTTGTGAAATCCAGTTCAGGAGGAAGGAATCCTATGCTTCTATTCAGTGTCATTAATTTTAATGGCTTATTCTATTACTCACCTTTCTGCACACTGGACACACTCAAGGGGGAATACAGAACATGAGGAATAATTATTAAAAGATCTATGTTGCAGATACAACCTGTGACATCTGCAGAGTGAAAAATAGTTGCATTACACACAGCAACTGGACAGATCTAGGTCCAATCTCCCCTTCAGTTGTTGACTTCACTTCCAATTTCCTGCCAGTTTCCCCATTGAGTTTTCTTATACCTTGTGGGAATCTGGCAGGGAGCATTGGAAATCTTTCCTTCTTCCTTCCCCTTCTGCTCCCCAGCAGACAGGTATGACTACTGCCTGGTGGAGCTATATATGGGGAAGGAAGTAAGGGATTGTGAGACTGGCTGGGAAACTGTCACAGAACATTGAAAATTAAGATCACATGACTGCAGCAACAGCAAGCAGCAACCAGTAGCATTGAAGCAGCCACAACTTTCCCAAATTTCATTCTCTCAAGAGTCACGGGCCCAGATTTTGAATGCATTCTCTAAGTCAGGAATCTTCAAATTTGGCCCTTTTATGACTTGTGGACTTCAACTCCCAGAATTCCTCAGCCAGGCATGCTCTAAGTTAATCCATTTGAGATACCTCAGTTCAAAAACTGGTGCTCTATGATGTACTGCTTTACCCAGTTAAAGGTCATGACAAGAGTTTTAGTAGTATATAGATATGACCACCCCCTTCCATTCTGTCAGCCCTATCAGAATACAGCCAAACTTCAACTTGTTCATGCAATAATACCGAGACCTGTATAAGTTCATGTATGAGAAGAAATTTAAAGAAAAATCTCTAAATCTTTTTGGATAAAATTCATCCAAAAATATATCTTCTCGGGTAAAATAAATATTAACTAATGTATAGAATGGCAAGGGGGGCAATCAAAAAAAGTCAGGATGTTAATAATGAAGCATAATCACCTACCACTTTGTACATATATTGTGCAAATGGTCCTCATAAACAGGGATTCAATCATACATTTGTAGTTACTAACTTGATTTTTTTATCCAAATGGATGATCCTGGTCTCCCCAATATGATTTGAATTAAAAAGCTTGCAGTGGAGGATACCCAGTTATTAGTTTATTGGCAGCTGAGTTTGACAATCTGGGCACTGCTCCAATGTAATTTTTCCATTTAATACTTAATTTGTTTCCAAACACAACTTGTCCTCTAAAGCAAAGAGAAACCATTCCAATCTTTCACTAGGCTATCTAGAAGCAGCATTTCATTACAGAATTACTTACACAATATTAACCATAGCTTACAAATAAATTACATTTTATGATTATAGATGTCAGCATATATGGCCAAGAGAATGAGAATTAAGTGTGGAAGATGTAATGCAGAGAACAGGCTAGAAAAGCCTAGCATACTATAATGAAACTAAAATGTTGTACGTATAAGCAAGTACTCTTATTTTTTAACAGCAGCTGACTCTTGATAGATATCAACAGTCTATTTATGTTTGTATGCCTATGCCATTTTCTTGGCACTAATGTGCATCTTCTTCCAATCTAGCCTATAAACCAAAATGTGATGATTTTCCACTCAAGTACAAAACAGTTCTTAGCAACTTTAAGGTGTGTGGACTTCAATTCCCAGAATTCCCCAGGTGCTGAATTCCTGAGCAGCCCAACTACAGCTGGCATAGTGGGAATGCGGCAAGTATGTCCTGCATCAGATGCAGAGCTTTCCCTGTAGGTGTTACAGGTAGACCTCAACTTACAACTCACAACTGAGACCAGAACTTCCATTGTTAAGCATGGGTTGGTTAAGTAATATCTGATTTTACAATCTTTTTTGCAGCAGTTGTTAAGTGAATCATGTGGTCATTAAGCAAATGTCTAAACTCCCTAGGAAGGGATTTCACAAATGACAATCACATAACCTTGGTGTGCTGCAACTGTCATAAATATATACCAGTTGCCAGGCATCCGAATTTTGATCGTATAACTGTGGGAACACTGTAACAGTCCTAAATATGAAGACCAGTCATAAATCACTTTTTTCAGTGTTGTCATAATGGTCATTAAATAAATGCTCATAAATCGAGGACTACCTCTATATCTCAGTAACACAATTCTTCCAAACAAGTTACCCTAATTCTCAAATAATAAAAGAATCATTCTGCTTAGTTCCAAACCGCTTTGTTGAAGACTTCTGAAGCTGGAAATGGTAAAAATAAGTCAGAAACCTAGCTATAAAACAAGGCAACAATAAATACAAAAATATATGTTAGCTAATCAATGCCCTTTCAATATTTAAAAGTGTCCGAAACAAAACTGCTCATCTTGCTACTTCAATTTTTAATTCATCCCAAATAAGCTTGGTCAAAGTCTACACTGGGACCTCTTTCAATTCTTGAATAGGGGTATACATGGGGAGTTTAAAAGGGCAAAATGGTCAGGACCACATGGTAGAAGCCTCATCCTTCTCTAGGTGTGCCACAAGGGGCAAGAGGCTTGAAAATAAGCATGGCAATGGTTAGACAGGAGATATTCCAACACACAGAAGGAATGGAGATTGCATCTCAGAAGGGACCCTTCCTAATTCTTTGGAAAATAAAGGCAGGGAAGAGGGGAAGAACTTTCAGACTTGCAAAATTTTATTATTGTAACCTTATAATAAAGACAGTGTTAAGTACTCGTGGTTTTGGCTTCTTGTCTGGACTGTTTCGAAAGGCTGACATATGGCATATATCACTCATATAAAAAGGGGTGGGGTTTCAATTACATGGTTATGGATGACATCTTGTGTTTTTTACAACCCACCCCCAAGATGCTCTTGGGCATTCATTTGCAAATATTCTTTCCAAAGGCAACTGCTACTTGTTAAGCATCTGGTCTTAATCAATATTCTCTGTGTTTATAAAACCATCCAGGACCACATATCAATGCAGTTTTGCAGTTGTGAGCAAAGCTGTGGGGCAGAAAGAACTGCCATGATAACCCCCCCTTAAAATATTCTCAGCATTGTAAATGTCAAAGCTAAAGGCATGTTAACAGAGGAAAATCTGAAGCTTAGGGGAATGACATGTATTCTTTTTAGATAAAAAATGGGGAGGATTTTTTCAGAGTTTAGAGACAATATTGTTGCTGAAAGGAGTGTTCAGATCATACTCCCTTAGAAGAGGGACAGAATTTTGCATCTGAACACAAATGGATTATTCTTTACTGTAATCCTTTGAAAATAGTAATATATTTCACTCTAATTTGCATCTTATTTCTGGGTCCTATCCCACACTCCAGCTGACAGGCAGAGTTTGAAAGGCACTGTGTATTAATTGTTCAGATTTTACACTTTAAGTAAATGGCATAAGGCCGCATGTAGCACTACACATAGTCCTCAACTTGCAACCATAATGGAGCCTGTCCATCACAGATGTAAGTTTTAATTCATAAATCAGATCAACCATGTGACTGGCTCAATTTTATGACTCTTTAGCAGCAGTCGTTAAATTAACCAATAGTTCACTATGAATGCAGTTTTACCAAAAATTGAAAGTAAGTACCAGTTTTCAGCAAAATTGTTGTAAAAAGTGATCATGTAACCATGGAAAGCTATAAATAGCTGCAAATGCAGGTCGGCTGCTGAGTACCCAACATGCAGTCATGTGGTTGTACTTCAAAATTTCAAATCCAGATTGTAAGTATCCCCCAATAGGTCTGTCATGATTTCAAACAATTGCTAAGGAACTAATTGTAAAGCGAGGACTAATTGTAAATACAAGAAAAACAAGAACATGTGTTACCATTTCAGATGGATATCAATGTAAGTTTTAAAATACAATGCAATTATTCACAGTTATGCAACTTGACCATTGTACAAAGTAGTTGGGATGTATGTGCGTAGAAATTCACAGCTTTCTACCTTCAATTCCCCAAAAGTTCCAGATCTAAGGAGTTTTAATAATTTTCAATTACTCTCACTAGAAAGATCCATTTGGTTGAAATACATGTTACATGCAATCCAAAATTATTGGAGAAAAATAGAGGATGCGGAATAAAGCAAAAGCTTAGCTGAAGAGCATTGTATACTGCACAAGTGAGCAAAAGTTCACACACTGAAGGGGGAGCATATTTAAATTGTCCTATTGAGTAGCTACATTCTGGAATTGCTGAAAATGAAGAGTGTGCAAGTGCATAAATGAAAGATTTAAAACAAAATACAAAAGAAAACTAAGCCAATCCTGTTGTACTCCAAAATATAGGGAAAGGAATTTAACTCTGTATTCCCAAATTAGGTTCTATTTGTATTGATAATGAAGTTGGTGTGCAGAGAGCAGAATTGCTCCAAAAACAAAGCACTCCCCAGAGAAAGAAATATCAAGGACAGGAAGAGCAATGTGAATAGTAGCAACATAACCGATATGAAGTATACTGTAATTACTGTACTCTGGCAAACAATATAGAAAAAAGCAAATATGTGATAGAGCTTCTTTTTATTTCAAAGCATAGGTCAGAAATAATGGTTTCCTGATCTTTTTTGTAGTGTACACAAAGTCAACCTTAGTTCAATGAAATCTCACAAAGAGGTCTTAAGTACGATGAGACACAGCAAAAATTGCTCCTCTCTGTGTTGAGAACTTATTTCAAGAAATTTTAGCCCGTTTTTTCAATCACTATGATCCCTTTGTAAACTTCATTTCATCTGCAATGAAGTGATTGTTGAGTCGCAGGAGGTGGGAAGAGAAGAGGAGCTGCTTGTTTTTTGGTTTCTGATAGTCACTGGATGCAGCTATCCTCACTGTTCAATTTCCTGTTCAGCATTTTTGGATATCATTCCATTTGTTTGGAGTGACATAAGTTATCTAATTCTCTACCTCCTCTCTCCATATCAACTTAAGCTGCAAGGAGCAAGACAGAAACATAGTTTTGCGTTTTCCATCACTCATTGCTTGCCATATTTGAATATGCAGCACAGTCTAAAACATTGTTTGAACTTGGATTGTTCAATAAACACAAGTTAATATTAAATACTCTTTAGGATCCCATACTGTAAACAGCAATTAGTTGAAAAATCCACAGATGTAGTATCTTTCTACTTCTGTGATAATGCTTAATGCTTGGAAGCAGCTAAACAAGATAGAAACATGTCCCTTTCTCTTCATCCAGACTACCCATGCTATTTTTCAGCACCTATATGAAGTGGTTGCATTGTTCCTTTTGTAAACAATTACATTCCCATGACAACTGAGCTACAAGACAGCCTTATTTTAAATCATTTTTATGGAACATTTAAATATTATTTAGCTATTCTTGTCTTTAATATTAAATATCCATTTATTTCAGTGTTTCATCTTCACTTTTTCAGAAATTAACAACTGATAGAAGAAGCTGTCATCCCATTCTAAGGGCTGGTTTCCATATTGATAAGAATTCAAGAAATGGCATTATAAGCTCAATCATCATCATCCCCACCATCACCAATAAAAAAGCCAGCTCATAGAAAAGCAATTAGAAATGAAATTACAAGATGATCTTCTTTAAAATGTTAAAAACATTAGTTAAAAATAAGTCTGTGATTTGTGCTTAGGAAAAGAATGACTTTTGATTTTAGTTAACCATTGAAGAATCTTTACAGTAATACTTCAAAATATTCAGTATCTTATGGAAACCTACACATAAAGGAATTCAAACATAACATATTTATACTGAGAATAGTTCTTAAAGTAGGATAGAATTAAAAAAAACAAGAACACCTTTCAAATAGATGTGTTATTATTGGTTTTTGTCAAAATGTTTTGGATTCCAGCTACATTAAGTTATACATTATTTGATATTCCATTAGAATTCAGGAAAATTATTACCTAGGCCTGTGTTTTACAGCAAAGTTAATTCATTCTTTGAAATGTCTTATTTTACATAATTAATGGGTCTATAACTCTATATTTTAGCTGACTATCATGTTTCCTTAAAAGTAAAACCTGGTCTTATATTATTTTTGCCTCCAAAAGAGGCATTAGGTCTTATTTTTGGAGGGTGTCTTATATTTTTCATGACTCCTGCCTTGCCTCCTGCTGGCGGCACCAACAGCCCATCCAGCAGAAGCCCATGTTCAGTCAGACCTTCCAACTTTCAGGGGGGGAGGGAAAGGATCTCAGAAGAAGTTGGAAGGTCTGATTGAACTTTTTTTAGTCCCACAAAGTTCATTTTCCTCCAGCAAGAGAGAAACATGTGAGAACTGGAAAGCAGGTTAGTGAAGAAATTTTTTGCTTTTGGGAAGTGGGAGGAGCTGGGCGATAGTGCGCCAAACTCTACAGCAGCACCGGGAGGAAAAGCAGTAGGAAATGGGGCTACCATTTCCAAAAGGGAAAAGGGAAATGTGGGGTGATGCAGGGTGGCAAGCAAGTACTCTTCTCTACATCTCTGCACAGAGCCACTCCACTCCATTTTCCATTCTCTCCAGTGGCAGCAACAGAGGGTTGGCGGAGGGAGACAGCAGGGGAAGCTTGTGCTGCCCTGTCATGGTGCAATCCACAGGAGAGTTGATGGAAGAATGGCAACTGTTGCCAGGCAGGTGATCTGTGGGGTGAAGCGTGAAGAAAGCCCCTCCAGCGGCACACAGCAGCAGCTGAGCCTTTTGCCATCACTCCCCCTGGCTCCGAAATGGTAGAGGGGGACCAGGCCTACCATCCTCCATAGCATGGCAGTCCAGTTCAGGAGGGGAGTGAAAGGAAGGTCACCGAGCAAGGAATGGCCTGGCTGGGGGAGCTGAAGGAAGCGGGTGCGGGGTACATGGGGCAGCTCCACCACCTCCCCCTCCTGCCTTGCGTTGTTGTGGCAGAACAGCGCGATGTGCCATATAGCCTCCTGCTCCATTACAGCAGCTAGGTGGGACAGAGTGGACGGGGTCCTAATTAGGGCTTATTTTGGGAGTAGGGCTTATATTAGGCCCACCACTAAAATTCAGAGGTCTTTTTTCAGGGTGGGGCTTATTTCGGGGAAACACGGTACATAGACTATTGTTGGCATCTGTAGAAGTAATTTGCAACTGCCTTGTTATGGAATGATTCTTCAACTAATCCAACTGGTCTATAAATCTCAGATTTACTGGTGTTTTCCCATTCACTAGTAAACAAAATCTATTTATTTTTATTTATTTATTTGGACAGGGGTTAACACTTTTCAATGTCCATATTCTTTTGAACTACATATGTATTGGATGAAAATCAATGGCTGGACAACAGAAATGGATTGCCTATCCTTTTCTTATTGCTGACTTCAATATTAAAAAGAAAAATTGTAAGATAAAAGTATGACCCCAATTCCTCAATGGATTGAAGATGATGTTCTTTATGATTTATGGATAACTTGATTATAGACACAGATTATATAAGGAAAATTATATGAAATATGGTCATATGTATTGATGTATTTATATGAGAGAAGCTCCCATATAGAGACAAAAAGAAAATTACATATTTTAACTCAAAAAATTAAATCTATGAATTGACCAGTTAAGTTCAAAGACCAGTTAAGTAAAGTTAATAGATCTCCAATGTTTGGCAACCTTTGATTTGCTTTTATTAAAATATTATTGTACTGGCTCCAGCCTGGGGATGATTGTGGTTGATTGTTGAATTGAATGTGTGTTTTATTGTTTTTTTTAGATATCGTTTGTTTGGGTTTTTTTATTGTAATTTTATTGTTATATATATGTTGTTAGCCGCTCCGAGTCCCTGGAGAGGATAAATAAATCTTCTTGTAATGATGTCTATTTTAGTAACAGAAAGAAAAGCTCAAGACAATTGCATTGGATATTTAAAGAAAATACATCTCTATCTTCAGTAGCAATTTTAAACCAGATTATACCTTGCTACTTTAAAGTCTGTTGTTCTTTCAAACTATTTTTATCACTTATTTTAATGTTCTAGGTGATCTTTTGGTTTAGAATTATAATACCAAATATAGCAACACTGCAATTCAGCATTAGTTGATCCTGGAGACTTCATAATCCTAAGAGGTCTCTGCTACAGGAAGTCATATATAATTGCCAACTGTTTAAAGATGGACAATACCAAATACTTGGCATTCAACTCTCATATCCATTCTTGCTAAGATCTACATTTCCATAATGGTGAAGGAAAGGTCACCTGTCTCATAAGACCCTTTTTGGTAAATGTTAGTTTTCATACATGTGACATGTTTTTATACTTACCTGACTTCCCATAAAGTCTGGTTGCTTTGATATCAAGGTAGGATGAGTGATGGGAGATCACAACAGTGCAGCAACCTGGCAGTTGGGATTTTGAGAAATTTAATATTGGACAGAGGCAGGAAGGGAAATGAGTTCCAACTATAAAATAGAAAAATTTCTAAAAATGACCATTGCTAGATTGTTCCACTTTATTAAAAAAAATCCTACAGATGGTCTAAAATAATATCCATAGACAGGATGGTATAGTGGTTAAAATACTGAATCATGAGCAGACAGAATAAATCTCTTAAGGTTTTTAGAAAAGCAATAATGTAAAACCTGTTTGATATATCCAGGGCAGGTTTGTAACGAAAACAAAGTAATTATCCAATATTTAAAAAAACATGTTTTTTTCTCTCAGATAATAGTTGATATAACAACGAAGGCCCTTGTTTGAATTTAAAAGCTATATACTCACATAGACCATTTAATTATATTTTGAAATGGGGCGTTGTCTTACCTGAACGCCTTTTCTCAGCATGGTGGTGTAGAATCCACTTGATTGGGTTATTTCAGCCTTCCTGCTCAGAGAGACTAAGTCAGAGGTTCAGTCATGCCTCCCTTTGGGTGTGTCTTCTCAGTTTTGGCGAGGCAAAGGATCCTGACAAAGTCTGACACAATGACTCCAAAATACAAAAAAATGACAATACGCAAGCCTAGACTTCTATCCAAGGGAGGGTGTGGATTCTACATCACCATGCTGAGAAAAGACGTTCAGGTAAGACAACGCCCCTTCTCTAGCATGGTGGATGTAGAATCCACTTGATTGGGTCATACCAAAGCCCCCCATGTCCCTAAGGTAGGGGAGGTCTAGGCTGGTGTCTCCCTAGAGGAAACAACCTGTTGGAGAACCCGTCTGCCAAAAGCGGCGTCCGCCATAGCAAACCTATCAATCTTATAGTGTGTAAAAGATGATGGAGACGACCAAGATGCCGCTCTGCAAATCTCCTCCACAGAAGCCTGGGTAGACCAGGCCGCAGATATCGCTGCGCTGCACGTGGAGTGAGCCGTGATACGAGCCAGGACCGGAAGGGACTGGGACGTGTAGGCCTGAGCTATGTAAGCCCTGATCCACCTGCCAATGATGGAAGAAGAGACCTTCCTGCCCATGGCAGAGGGTTGAAAAGATACAAATAAGGCCTCCGACTTGCGAAAGGATGAGGTACGCTTAATGTAAAGATGCAGAGCCCTGCGGACATCTAGCTTGTGCCACTGGCGTTCTAGACGATGAGAAGGATTTGGACAGAAACTTGGCAAAATTAAATCCAGTGACCTATGAAAACCTTCACCTTGGGAATAAAGGAGGGGTCTAATCTAAGAACCACTCTGTCCTCATGGAAAGTACAGAGATCATCTCTGACTGAGAGGGTGGCCAATTCCGAAATCCTTCTGGCTGAAGTGATTGCAACTAAAAAGGCAACCTTCAGGGAGAGAAAATGCAAAGAGCAAGACTGGAGAGGCTCGAAAGGAGCGGTGGTTAAGGCCTGCAACACAGTAGGTAAATCCCAAGATGGGTATCTATGCACTGTGGAAGGACCAGAATTGGCTGCCCCTTTAAGAAAAGCAGAGATAGCTGGGTGGTGTGAAAGCGGACCCAGATTGTCACAGGTGAGGACCGTGGACAAGGCCGCAACCTGCCTATGGATGGTAGTAGTGGACAAGCCCTTGGAAATGCCCTCTAGCAGATAATCTAAAATATTAGGGACTGTAATTGTAAGAGGGTCCAATTTGTGTGAGATGCACCACTGGCAGAAATTTCTCCACGTGGCATCATAGATCTGGTTCGTCGAGGGGTGTCTAGAGGCCTGAATCATAGAGATCACCCCCGAGGAATAGGCCTGCCTGGCTAGACTCTCCCGCTCAAGTGCCAAGCGGCTAACTGAAGCCACTGGGGGTCTGGGTGCTGAAGTCCCCCTTGGCTGAGAACTACTCGGTCTGGGGGAAACTTCCACAGAGGAGACAGGGACAGATCCACTAGATCTGCAAACCATGGGCGTCGCGGCCAATAAGGAGCAACCAGTATTACTTCCGCTTGCTCCAGGATCAGTCTGCGAATGATGGCCTGTAACAGCGGAAGAGGAGGGAAGGTGTAAAGCAGACCCTCCGGCCACTTGCACCAGAGAGCGTTTGTCCCCTCTGCTCCCCTTGTCGGAAATCTGGTGAAGAATTTGGGGAGCTGGGTGTTGGATGGGGAGCCAAACAGATCCAGGCATGGCCTGCCGAACCTGCTTGCGATCATCTCGAACATCCTCGGATCCAGGCGCCACTCCAAGTGGTCCACAGTCGACCTGCTCAGGGAGTCTGCCTGTCAGTTTGCCTCTCCCGAAATGTGTTCTGCTCTGATTGAGCCCAAGTTGGCCTCTGCCCATAAACCTAGTTCCATGGCCTCCTGCAGGAGAACCCAGGAATGTGTCCCTCCCTGTTTGTTGACGTGAGCCTTGGCTGCCACGTTGTCCGTCAGGATCAACACGTGTTTCCCTGACACTAGGGAGGAGAAATGAAGGAGAGCCAAATGAATCGCCCTGAGTTCCAGCCAGTTTATGTTTTGTTTGAGGTCCACCCTGGACCATCGCCCCTGTGCCAAATGGTTCTGGAGGTGGGCCCCCCCAGCCGAACAGACTGGCATCTGTGGTCAGGACGAGCCTGAAGGGCTCCTTGAAGATGGAACCTTTGGACATGGCTGCGGAAGTCCACCATTGGAGGGATGAGAGGATGTGGGGTGGAACCTGGACCCTCCTGGTGGGGGCATTGAGGTTCCGTTTCTGGAAGGGGAGAAGGAACCACTGGAGGTTCCTCGAGTGCTGTCGCCATTCCCAAGAGTCAGCAGGGCGGAAAGACTGCCTGCGGAACTCCTGCTGAGGCCGCCTGTCAGTCTTCTTGGAGGGGTGAACCATGACCTTATGCTTGTCCTTACCCTCGACCACAAAGGGATCAAGGATTGGGCCAAACAGATCCTTGCTGGCATATTTGGCAGTGGAGAGACGCCGTTTTTCCTTTAGGTCAGTTTTCCATTGCCTCAACCATAGTAGTCTGCGAGAGGCCACTGTGGCGGCAATGGATCTGGCCGAGCACTTGGCCGAATGGAGAGACTCATCGCCCATGTACTGGGAGGCAGCCACTAGTTTAACTAGAGTCTGGTGAACTCTGACCTGATCGGTGGGAACTGAGGCCTGAAGGTCACGAAGCCACATGATGGCAGCCCTGGCGAAAAAGGAGGAAGAAGTTGCAGCCTTTATGGCCAACCCCGAGGCCTGATGAGCTCGTCTGAAGGAGAACTCGAACTTCTTGTCTTCCGCCTTGAGAGCCTCTGCTGTGTCGCCTGGGGAGGCAGAAGTAGAGAACAGAGAAATTAAAGGGGAATCCACCGATGGAACCTCCAATAAGGCAGCAAAGGAAGGAGAAACATTGTACAGTTTCTTTTCCTTTGGAGTGGATGCCAGGGAGGACGACTGAGACTCCACTGCATCCCGAAAAACCAGAGGACAAGGAATCTGCTTTTGCTCGGTTACCTTTACTGCAAATAAAGGGTTCACCTCCTGTGTGGCGGAGGTAAAAGGCCTCTCCTCCTGAACTGAAGTCAGGTTGGTAGTAGTGCAGGCCTTCAGAAGAAGGGATTTGAATAGGGAGGGGTCAAATAGACCCAAGGTGGAGGCCTGTTCTGGTGCTGCCTCCTCATCCTCTGACATGGGCACGTCAGCTATGGCCATGTCCACTGACTCCTCCTCCCCCAATTGAGAGGAGGATTCAGAGATATCTGAACCTGCACCTCCCAGCTGAGGAGGGGAACTGGGAGGAGGAGGCAATTGTTGAGAAGGGACTTGGGAGCTCCTAGAGGAGGACATGAATTGAACGAAGGCATGGTGCATGAATGCCTGAAATTGGCTCTGAGACCACATGTCCCCCTGGACCCTGCGATCAGTCCCAACCACCGTTGGAACATGAGCAACCTCAGGGCTCTGATGGATGGAAGAGGATGAAAAGTGGGGAGGGCCTACTTGTTCGGTTACCCCCAGAGGAGAACTAATCCAAGAGGCTTCTTGCACAGATGCTAAAGGAGGCTCCAGGATGGAAGCATCCAGTGGGGCAGGGGGAACCATTTCAGCCCCACTGGATAGGAGCCGCTGTGCCTTGGAGAATTCTCTCTCCAGTGCCTGATGTCTCCTCGAGGCCTCTCGCTTGGCTGTTTTAGAGGTCTCCTTAGTAGTCAAATGCTTGGTTTTGGCCTTTTTCTTCCCCCCTGCTTCCAATTCAGTAGATCTGCACTTTGGCTGTGCAGGGGATGCACCAGAGACCTGAGATGTCGAAGGCGAAGAGCTGTCTGCCATTGCAATCTAGATAGAACCGTCAAAGGGTATCTAGAAGTGGGGGGAATCCAGGCACGCAGATCAAGGTCAGAGATGGAGCGCAACCGATCCTCACACTGAGCCTTGGCAAATGACAGGACAGTCAGACAGCAGACTACTCCTGTCCGATTAGGCCAGGTGACTAAAGGCCACTACTAACAATAACAGGTGGTCAAACAATTCCCCACTCCAAGGAACAGGTCTGGAGACCTGTAACCAGTACCAATCCACTAACAATACTGTAATAATAGGATTAACAGGTATAATCACATATATACACCTGCCCTGTCAGCCACGGGCCTAGCAAGCAACAGGAAATCTGGCCTAGTCGGCCCTAACCCACTGGAGATCAAGAGGCGTCTGCCTATACCACTCCAACAGTTGATTGTAAATACGAAGAAACAGTCCCCCTGTTCAGACTTGTCAGCACAAGTCAAGGGAAGCTGCAGGGATAGAATGCGGCCTAGTAGGCCTGAACTTTAGGCCCCAAAATGGCGTCCGCCTATGGGCCTCCCAAAATGGCGACCGCCTGTCGGCCACGCAGTCAAAATGGCGGCCGCGACTCCCGGATCACCCCACAACGATCAGAAACGACGAAGGAAGATCTGGGGCCGGGTCTGGAGAACGGAGCTGCCCGCCTTCCCCCCCCCCAGCAGTGAGAGAGACTTGCAGTTAGAAGACTCTGCCGAAATCTGGAGGAAAACGCCGTCAGCAGCCCTCATGCCAGCTCCTCAGCAAGTGGATCGGTGAGGGAATGTTGGCCGGCAGTGAGGACCGCGCTCGCAAGAAGCCGCTCGGATCGGGTATCGTAGTACCCAAGAGTCCGGCCTGAAAAGGCCTTGAAGGAGTCTGAAGGCCGGAAAGGAGGGGGGTGGGGTAGAGCCCTTTCAGAGCTCACGAAGCTCCGATCCTCAAGGAAAAGGACCAGGCCCTTACCTAGTGGCCAAAGCTAAAAACCCCTAACAATTTTAGTAATTTGGGAAAAAATATTTTTTCTAATAAAAAAACCTAATTAGTCAATGTAAAGGGAAAAAAACTCTGGAGCCAATACAACCTGCGTTCTGCTGAGCCTAAGACTAAGTCAAAACTGGGAAGATACACCCAAAGGGAGGCGTGACTAAAGCTCTGACTTAGTCTCTCTGAGCAGGAAGGCTGAAATAACCCAATCAAGTGGATTCTACATCCACCATGGAGAACAAGCTATTTAAAATTAGGAATGTTAGATTTTTTGCAAAAGCAAAAAGTAAAAATAACAATATCTTGCTAATTAAGGAACTGCAGGTAAGAGTGGTTGAGAGTGTCAAGAGACTGAAGATGCAATTTCCTATTCAAATTACCACTTTTCATACACTTTTTACTTGCCTTACTCTTTTAGTCAACAACAGGAAATAAATGATAGAAACCAGCTTGAGGTACTAATCAACTGCTCTACCATGGCAAGCTTTCATATTATGTTTTTGAATAATGTTTTTAAAAATTCTACCCTTTCAAGGGGAGGTGAGCCATTTTTAATGAATCACACGTAGTTTGCAAAAATTAAACATTTTGAAATGAATGAGATGCACAGGTGCCCTTTGCAAAAAATGAAATGGAATTACAGTAGTATGGAATTAAGAAATAAAAATAATCAAGATAGTCAATTCCATGTAATTTAAATATGGGAATAAGAAGTAATACAAATGCATCGAGTGAATATTTCCATAAATGAAATTAAATTGAATTACTGATTTCTGGCCAAGTTGACATCTCTGAAAAGCAAAAAGTACAAACATGTGTTTTAGTATTCTTTGCCTGTTCTTGGAGAGTCCAGTTCCCATTCCCACCTCTGTATTGTTTGGGATATTGTATCTGTTCTGTTCGCGAGTCAAAGGCATTTAGATGAAGTGAGTAACACAAAAGCAAGTCTTCTTTATTGCAAGTCAGCAACAGAACAGAATAGTAAACAAAATGGTACGCAGGCCTTTTATAGTCTCCTTGCAAGGACAGTGTCAACCAATCAATGCAAGTTTGGTTTCGTGCCTTGCACATGTGCGCAAGGCTGGCCACAGCCTGTCTGGTCCCAGGCAACCACATGGTCTGCCCGGGACTCTCTGCAGCCTTCCTGAGCCTGCTGAGCAATTCAGCAGGCCCAGGACATAACATCCCTCCCCCCTGGATAAAACAATAAGTAACCCTTACTATTATAGCAGCAACATATACATGTGTTCAGTTGGCATTTGTTATTGTTAAACACATTATGCCTGCACACAGGCAGACCCAATCTTGCATTTTATATGTACAAGAATACAGCAAAATGTTTAATACACTGAAATATAACACCCCTTCATTTGAGTGTTTGTTTTGCATTTAAAAGAACTAGCAAGATTCCCTCAGGCTTGACAGAAACTTCACATAGTCCTTAAGATGTTTGGGTAGACCCTTGGCCCATTGTGACTTTCTTATGGCCGGTGTATGTGCCTGGCCTGCCAGCTCGCCTGCCAGGCTAGGCAGATCAGGACTTTGTTGCCCCAAAGACCCAGGTGACCCACCCAGCTGCTGACTGGCTGGATCTGCTAAATCCAAGCCAGAGTTCCTTGGTGGGGTGGAATTCCCCAAGTCCACAATGGACCCCTCTTGGGAGCATTGTCTCTCAAGGCCAAGACCAGCAGCTGGAGTGGCCTGAATAGCCGATTTACCCCAATGTCCCATTGCCCCAGTATCTGTGCCACAGGTGCCAGAGTCAGGAGCTGCCTCTGTGGCAAACCCCCCTTCTGGAGCAATAGTTGAAGCGCTTGGCCGGAGAGATTGTGGTCCACGATCGTAATTGTGGTTCTCCTCTCCACTGAGAGCAGAGCCAGGAGTGGAAGTGTTGCTGGGAAGCCTCCAGCGCAGTTGGTCAATGTGACATCAGATCACATGACCATCATCCAAGGCCACTTCGTATGACAGCGGCCCAGAGACCTTGCATACCACTGCTGTGACCCAGAGACATCCAGCTCCATAGTTCCTTGTCCAGACCAGATTGCCCACCTGTAGTCTCCTAGGTGCCCGTGGCTGTGACACCTGTGAAGCCACCTGGTCTGGGTGCAACCTGTCCAGTTTTGTAATGACGCGGTGACCCCACCTCAGTTCAGTGTTTCTCAACCTTTATGCTGTTTGGATTTCAACTTCCAGAATTCTCCAGTGAGCACATTGAAGTCCAACTGTCTTAAAGTTGATAAGGTTGAGAAACACTACTCTAAAATAATACATCTTTTCAAATATTCCCTCCATTATTATCACAAAACATACTTTACTTTGGTAATCCATAAAGCAGCTCTTATTTTTCTTTTATAGGAGAGCTCCTACTTTACAACACATATAGTGTAATTAAATTTATAAACGTGCATGTTTCATCTGTTGCTGGGAGCCACGCAGAATTGTGCCCTAAGATGGTCAGTTATACAAGTGTAATAAACAAATAAAGAAAACATATGAAAAAAATACGGTATTACTTGATTTTTAAGAATTTGTTATACCATCAATAGTAAGTAATTGATTTACACAAGCATGTAATTTTCACGGCAACAATATCAACATTTTCAGGCTCCAATTTTGGTTTTTGCATTTTACTAATTTTTACAAATGTTTAATTTTTCTTTTAATTTTGGATCAAAATATGCAGAAAATATCTTCCCTGCTTTTTAGCTATTTTTTTCATTCTGAGGATTCTTGTATTTTCTTATCTATTGTTGTCAAATTACACAGAGCAACAATGTATCAGATTAGAAACAAGCAAATCTGGCTGATATTAGAAAAAAAGATTGGTAATAAGCAATACTTACGGTATATGAAAGCTTTTTAAAAAAACATTTGATGAACGTTTGTGGAAAATATTCAGATGTATCTAGGCATAAATAAATTAGACTCACAAAAGGAATGTGATCTGAAAGCAGTAGTTTCGCTGGAAAGAAATGTGACCTTTACAGACTTAGAATGCACAGGCTTAGAACTAACTGAGTCCTAATTGACTGAGAATTAACACACCTCTCTGAAGTTCAAGACTGCATTCTTTTACAACAGCAGAAATCTGACTGAGTGGAGAAGAGATAAACTGGTTTTCCCTAAGAAAATTGAATGAGATTGGGAATGGATTTATCATATTTAGCTGCAAAAAAATCCAGTCTGGATTTTTGGGGGAAGATAGACTGGACATTATTTTTAACTAGAGAACAATTGATAAGAGATGGTATTAAGAAAGAAATGTGGATATTTGATCCAGGACAAATCACTGTTATCTTTTCGGACAATTTGGGCTAGATAAGATGCCATGGTAAATTTTCTAGGAATTGATTGCAGTAACAGTTTGAACTTTAACCCTAACCCCATATCACTGAAGGACTTTTCTATCTTTGAATCTGATTCCATTTAAGTCCAGCCTAAACGAAATTAGGCATATGCCTTACATAGCTCAACATCAACCATCTTTTAAAAAAATCAATTCTAACTCTTATTTAAAGCTAACCATCAACTTAGAGATAACTCAAAGTTAAGGGGAAAAGGAAAACTATAATGCTATTGGGGGGGGATTCTAAATCTCTGTGAACTCCCTATTCTGTTTTTCTGATTTTTATACTGTTATTGTACCATAATAAAAGTAGCTCCCAAGTATCTTTAAGGGATGAGGAACAGATTGCAGAATTACATAAAGAATGAGCCCTCCACGCATTTGTATTGTCTCTGATGTTCTTGTATTGGCCCCTCTTTCATATTTAATTAGGTATTTTACCTTCCTCAAAACATTAATTGAATAATCATGTTTTATTTTTTAAATCATCAAGTAATTTTTATCTTTCCTACTAGTTCATATAAATCTGCTTTTCCATTCAGATGAGATATGCATCAACTATATTGCAGTATTCCTACTTAATACAGACATTATCAAAACCAATGAGGGAGAAAAGGATAAAACTAGCTTCAATATTTTATAACGATATCCTTGTACCTCTGATGCACGCTCAATCAAGCTTAACCTTCTTTAATGTTCTTGACACGTCTCTTCAGCCTTTTTAGCACATCAAAAAAGCAAATGAAATATGGAAGCAAAGGTCTTCCCATTGTCAGCCAAAAATCTCTATCACACAGAAGTGGGGGGGGGGTAGATAAGAGAAGAGGAGATAGCATGCACATTATTTTCTATCCTGAACATTACTATCTGGCTCAATAATTTTGCATATGGAAACAGCACTCAATTTACCACACAGAGTAGTGAGGTCACAGTCATATAATGTCCGTGAAAATTTGTTTTGAGAAACTCAGAGCTTTCTGGACTTATCCGGTAACAATTTTCATCCTGTTAAGACAACACAATGGCTGTACACGATAGGCATTTTCAAGCAACACAATTTAATTCAATGCATTGATGGGAAATGACTTGTGTAGCTAATACCAGAACTATAGAAATATTGGAAAAGAGGGTTATTATTAATTAGTTATATGTCTTGCATTTCCTTTAAGCAATGACTGAGGATGTGATATATGGCTCTTCCCATATTTTATCTTTAAAGCTGTTGTGAGGAAGTAATTTGGTGAGAATTAAAAGAAGTCACCCTTGCAGTGGGGTTTGGGGCTGAATTGTCACATTCATTATTTAAATGTCAGATCAAGGATGTGCAATATTTTACCCTACAAAAGTGCTGAACTACAACTCTAATCATCCCTTCCTGTTGGACACACTGACTTAGAGTTTATGGATATGGCAACTTGTAAAAGTGCAGATGTGTGTGTATATGACCTATAAAGCCCTACATGGCATCGGACCAGGTTATTTACGGGACCGTCTGCTGCCTCATGAATCCCAGCGGCCGATTAGGGCCCACAGAGTGGGCCTTCTCCAGGTCCCGTCAGCCAGACAGTGTCGCCTGGCGAGGCCTAGGGGAAGAGCCTTCTCTGTTGCGGCCCCGGCCCTCTGGAACCAACTTCCCCCGGAGATCCGTGTCGCCCCCACCCTCTCCGCCTTTCGTAAATTGCTTAAAACATACTTTTGCCGGCAGGCCTGGGGCAGCTAACACCTTGCCCCTAGCCAGTGTATGTTTGTGTGTATGTTTGTGGAATGATTGGTTTCTTTTTTAACTTAAAGGTTTTTATATTTATGTATTTTATTGTAATTTCTATCATGTTGTAAGCCGCCCTGAGTTCTCCGGAATAGGGTGGCATAGAAATTAAATTAATAATAATAATAATAATAATAATAATAATAATAATAATAATAATAATAATAGTAGTAGTAGTAGTAGTAGTAGTAGTAGTAGTAGTAGTAGTAGTAGTAGTAGTAGTAGTAGTAATAATAATATGACTAGGAATAATAAGAGAAAAATTATTATTTTGCTGCTGGCTTTAAAAAAATAATTTTACTACATTCTTTAACAGAAACAAACAATTATACTAGTATTAGCTATCACCATGTAAAATGCCAAGTGTTGTTAGATTTCATAGAAGTGAAATGAAATGAAACAAATAAATAAATGAATCCAGATAGTTTATCACAGCTAAAAAAAAAAAAAAAAAAGAACAAAGCTAACACATGATCATATGATCATACCGGTAGAAGAATATATATATAATATATTATATATATAATATAATATAATATAATATAATATAATATAATATAATATAATATAATATAATATAATATAATATAATATAATATAATATAATATAATATAATATAATATAATATAATATAATATAATATAATATAATATAATATAATATAATATAATATAATATAATATAATATAATATAATATAATATAATATAATATAATATAATATAATATAATATATATATAAGAATATATATATAACTAAACTATATAGAAAAAAGGAAGAGGAGGAAGAAGAGATATGGTTGCAATACTGGGTTGGGGTGAGAACCCAACAAAAAAAGCATTAAAAGTATTGAGTTTGCTAAAATGAAAGCTACCTTTTTTCCCCCTCAATTTACTTTTAAATTGGAACAGTCATCTTCCATGATAATGAGATAATGGGAGCACTGGAAGGCAGAAAAAAAGTCTTTGATTGATTGATTGATTGATTGATTGATGTAATCTTCCATTATGGAGGATCATCTTAAATTCAGGGTCATCTCTTTTATGGATGAATCTCAGTAGTTCAAACAGGAAGACTCTTATCTCCTTTCACTTCAGCTTCCTTCTCATTACCTTCACAGTTGATATTGCCCTTGACTCTCACCCTCTTTCAGCTGAGCCTTCTCCTCTGAACAGCTCAATTATAGAAGAAAACCCCAATGAAAATTAATAAAGAACATGCATTTACAAAATTAAGCTTCTGTGAAAACAAACAGAGCACAAACATACCACTGAACACATGGATTGTTATAAAAAAACACAGTTGAGCATTGTCTATTTGCCAGACTGTTATTTGTAACTGATATATGTAATTATAATCTCTGGATGCCATCCTAAATCTCAGATCCTCATGCTTTCTTTTATTTTCGCCATGCAGAAGACTTACTTCTGCCTCAACCAGACATTTAGGTTGTCTGAAATCTGAACCTATTTGTGAATATGTGAATGTATTTGTGGTGAATGAAGAACACTAGCCTCTTTTGGAGGACGTTTAAAGTAATTGCATTCTCAGAAGGAAAGGGCTGCTTTCCATAGGACAAAGAGGAAGCAAACCTTGGAAAGTTTGGTCCACAAGGTTAAAACAGCTCCGCCCTAGATATTCCAAGTGTATATCTGCAGGGTTGTGTTTTTTTTAGTTTGGCAGGATTTTATATATAGGTGAAGTATAACAAAAGAAAGCAAATTCAAGCATTGTTAACAATGACTTGTTGAAATAAGCTTGATTCATTAATCATTTGTAATTAAAGATTTCCTGACTTGGACAATAACACGTGAAGTGATTAACTAGGTCCTCCTTAAGATCATATCAGAAGAGGAGAAAGAAAATAGTACTGTCTCAAATTTTAATAAATCAGATTGGCCTCCGGATGTGCAGGTTGAGAAAGGCTAACTTATCATGCTGTATGAACCACGTCACTGAGCCTGTTTTACTTTTCTTATCCAGTATCCCAAAATATTTAGGAAAAATCCTCAGAGAGTAGAAAATATGATAATTATACACCATGTAACTTTCCTTTTGACCTTTCTCTTCACAATAAACCTGCCAAAATATTGTCACCAGAGGAAATTATTCATCTCATTTCTTAAATGTAATTCAAATAAATTTTTGGATTGTGACACACGGCTGGCTATTTTTGTCTCTTTCTCCATGAATCATTCCAACCGGAAACTTCTATGCAGTAATAGTTTGGAATCAAGAAATGTACTAGCATGAATTTCTCAGGAGCATCCAGCCCTGGTCTTCTACTCCAATTTATGGAGCCTGCTGCGGGAATCTTCCCCTCTCAGAGAACTTCAAAGTTCTCCATATAATAAGTAGCAATTATTCAGGACTTTTGGAAAGGCAAAAAGAAATAATTTACTCTCACAAGAAGCCACCATTTAGGTCACTACAAATCATTTTAACATAGTTTGTTTTTTTTCTCTCACCGTTTCAATAGCTTGCAAAAAGGTAAAATATTAGCTGTGATGGCTTGCCAGAAGGTAAAACTCCAAAGCAATGGAAGTGTCTGAAGAACTGTCTTCAACATTTTGTCCACCTCTCATTTTCCCCATAAAGCTGGCTTAATATGTCACCACACATATCTTGGAAACTATTGATTGATAATTATCTTTTTCATAGAGATGGTGCAAAGGCAGCATCCCTGATACACCTTATTTCAAAACTCCTTAGCTTCATGAAACAATGCATCCACAGAGCAACATAATCATAAGGGGACTGCTTGCAATCTCATGATGTTATCTTATTCTACAGAGGAAGGAATTCTAATAGTATATTATTGAATGAAAACTGGTAACAGACACTAGTTGAATCCACACATTGTATTAAGCCATTATGTAATTTATACTAATCAAACTGCGAAACCAGCCATTGTAACTTGTATAGCATAGTTTATGGCTTAATATGTTGTGTGGAACATGGCCCACTCAACAAACCACTATAAAAATTACAGCAATCAGGAGCCCTGGTGGAGCAGTGGTTAGAATACAGTACAGATAGTCCCTGACTTTCAACAGTTCATTTAGTGACTATTCAAAGTTACAAAAGCACTTACAACCACTGTAGCATCCCCATGGTCAAAATTTAGATGCTTGGCAACTGACTCAGATGTATGATGGTTGCAGTGTCCCTGGATCATGTGACCATCTTTTGTGACCTTCTGACAAGCAAAGTCAATGGAGAAATCAGATTCACTTAACAACCATGTTGCTAACTTAACAACTGCAGTGATTCCAATAATTCATTTAACAACTGTGGCAAAAAAGGTCATAAAATGAGGCAAAATTCATTTAACACTGGTTAATTGTTCTGTCAGGAAGTTTCTCCTTAGCTCTAGGTTGCTTCTCTCCTTGCTTAGTTTCCACCCGTTGCTTCTTGTCCTGCCCTCAGGCACTTTGGAAAATAGCTTGACTCCCTCTTCTTTGTGGCAGCCCCTGAGATATTGGAACACTGCCATCATGTCCCCCCTCGTCCTTCTCTTCATTAAACTGGACATACCCAGTTCCAGCAGCCGTTCCTTAAATGTTCTATTTAGTTCAGCTATTGTGAGAAATTATGAACCAAGCATAGGCAGCCCCTCAAATAATAACCCTCAAATTGGGACTGGAACTTCCATTGCTAAACAATGAAATTGTTAAGTGAGTCATGCCCGATGTTACAACTTTTGCCATGGTCGTTAAGTGAATCATAACACTGTTAAATGAATGCAGCTTCCCCCACTTGTCAGAAGCAGACTAGGAAGGTTGCATATGGTATCTTGTGATCCCAGGACACTGCAACTATTGTAAATACATGCTGGTTGCCAAGCACCCAAATTTTGATTACATGACTGTTGGGATGCTACAATGCTCAGCAGTGTGAGGAACATAATTCACTTTTTTCAGCGCTGGTATAACTAGAAAAGATCACTAAACAAGTAATCATAAGTCAAGGACTATCTGTAACTTAATGTTGCCAGACACATAGATTCTTAGAGCAAAATCAGAAAATGTGTACCTGAAAGAGGCTTTCTATTGTAGAAAGGAAATCTTGGATTTAACCACAAAATGAAAATAATAAATAAAAATGGCAGTAACTACTTTGTATCTATGTGAAGTTATATATAGGCTCACAAACAAGTACTATGGATAGTGGTAATTCAATATGATCAGGCAGGTGATATAAAGTTAAAATCCACCTACAATAAATAAAAAAATGACTCTTGTTCCTTTTTCCCAGTATTTGTGTTAAAATATAATGTCTGAAAAGTTTTTGCCCAATACAGAAGTAATCAATTAGTGCAATATGCTAGCTGTGATTATAGTATAATGTAGGTACATAAACTCACAGAGGTAATTATCAACCACTAATCTATAATCTTAACCCTAATTCATTTAGTGGGGGAGGGGGGAGTGTAAGATAACTCAAATACTATATGTGAATATAATTAATTGTTGCAGGAAACTCATTGGTAAGAAAAGATCTGGCAGGCAAAAAAAAAAAAGAATAATGACCAAATAAATAATTAAAATGAATGACAATAGCAATTCAATTTCTTGATGATAAACACTGCAAACTAATAAGCAAGGAAATGAGTTGGTAATTTTGTACAACAAAAGCTCTGGTGAGTACAAGATAATTGAATTGCGTTCATTAGGATATACAAGTAGAACCCAACTTATGACCTCAGTTGAGCTCAAAATTTCTATTGCTAAGCAAGACATTTGTTAAGTGAGTTTTGCCCCGTTTTTTTTTTTTTACCTTTCTGGCCACAGTTGTTAAGTGAATCCTTTCATTTGTTAAGTTAGTAATATGGTTGTTAAATGAGACTTTTGCATTCAGTTTGCTTGTCAGACGACTGCACAAGGTGATGACATGACCCTGGGATATTGCAACCATCATAAATATGAATCCGTTGCCAAGTGTCTGAATTTTGGTCATAACAAATCTGCAATGATCATAAGTGTGAAAAATGGTGATAGGTCACTTTTTTTCAATGCCATTGTAACTTCAAATGGTCACTAAATGAACTGTTGTAAGTCAAGGACTACCTGTATAAAGTATAACAATGGCTATTTCTCAAAATATTATGTTAGAGTTGGATACAAAAAAATGGATGCAAACAGTCAATTTTTCAGCCAACGATGAAAATTTTGCATCCATCACTTGAACAAATTATTAGTTTGTACTTAGGTTTGTACGCCTTGACCAAAATGTTAAAAGTATGAATGATAATTGGATCTCTTTAAAAACCTATTTTTGCTCAATCATTGCAAAAAGGTTTAACAAACAGTAGGAGAAGAAAGATGAAAGAATCCTCATTTGCAGTAGTATGTTAGTTATACTCAAAACCAATACTTAACATGTCTCCACAACTACATCAGCCGGTTTTCCTATAGCAATCCATGCTAAAATTATAAATTGTTCTTAAACATTCCTCCAAGTTATTGGGTGAGTGTCATTAACTTCATCATGAAACGTTCACCAACATGCAAAGAACTTACAGGTAGTTCTTGAATTACAAATGTAATGGAGCCTGTCCATTCCACTAGTAACTTGAAAACTCTTCTCATATCTTGAACAAAATCACTCCTTTGCTAGTTAAGATGCATGCAGCTCATTAAGTGAACAAGAGGTATCTCAGAGTGGGGAAAGCCATGGAGGGCCTTGTGATGGAACAGGCCATCAAGGCCTCCTCGAACCACTAAAATACTTCATGCTTCCCCCTCCGTTCCTGCCATACTGGACTTACCTTGAAAAGATCCATCCCCTCTATGCCGCGGTTCCTGCTGCTGCCCGGATCTGAGGCCAGGGGATGCTTCCGCATGCCTCCAGAGACTGGATCAGGGTATCACAGGCCTTTTCCAGGCCGCTGCCACCTGGATCTGAGGCTGGGGGATGCTTCCAGGGCCATCCGGTGGCCCGATCTGGGTGCCGGAGGCCTTCTCCAGGCCGCTGCTGCCCAGAAACAGGTGACCAGAGGGCCGCAGAAGCATCCCTTGGTCTCAGATCTGGGCGGCAGCGGCCTGGAAAAGGCCTCTGGTGCTCGGATTGGGCCACCAGATGGCCACGGAAGCATCCCCCAGCCTTAGATTTGGGCATCAGCAATATAACTAAATGCAGGTAATATAATGATAAGCTACAATCTTTCTAATATAAAGAGTTATTTCTAATATAATTCATTATTGGAAGAAGGAAGAAAAAATGCATAAAATGTGAATGTTGTGACTTTAGCAGGGGTACAAAACAGAAAAGCAACTAAAGGATAGGTTGCAAATGCACAAAAGCTAAATTAAAAGCATAACCAAGAAACAGGATTGAAACAACAGGAACTATATAAACTGAGTGGTCAGTGCATATAATATCTGAAAGCAAGTAGGAAAGGAGCAATAGAAGGAAATGGAAGGAAAGTCTTTTTGAGAAAAAGTATTAGCACACTGCAGCCTCAGGAGGTCTATTAAAATTGTTGCAGGCAGAAACACTTCAAAGCAAGCACAAATATAAAACATTAACATGTTAAATCCTTGAAGCCCAAACAATTATAACCATGGCAATATGTAGTATTATATTGCCAAGAATAGGAAACCATCTTATTATGACACCTTCACAGCATCAGCCAGCCATTACTATAGGAATATAAAACCTGCCCTTCTTACTGTTATTTGGGCACAATAATGGTTGAATGCCTCTGGAAGTTGCTAATGGGGAAATGACCCTTGAACCTTAGTTCTACTACTTATTAAGCTCTGACCAAGGAATTCTCACCTTACCTCAAATAAGACAGGTATTGGTAACCAAAGTTGCATATATAGCCTTAAAGAATAATTTTCCATAGGAAAATAGGATATTATCTTCCTCAGCCTATGTAAGTAATTATGAAAATCTTGGGAATTGGAGTCCATAGACCTGGAGGGTTCCCAAGATGGAAAGGTTTGTGTGTGGTTGATTGAAAGGAGAATATATATGCTAAAAAAAAGTATGATAGCCTTAAGGCAGTGATGGCGAACCTTTTAGAGACTGAGTGCCCAAAAACTGCCTCTGCCCCTGCCCCCGCTCCATTCCCCTGCCCCGCCCCTGCTCTGCCCCCCCATTCCCCACCCCGCCTGCCCACAGGACCACTCACCGCCTCCAGGGCCCACCGCAGATTGCCCAGGCAGTCCGGCAGTGCCACGGCGACCACACCCTCTGCCTGCACCCTGCAGCATCAACTGCATGATGGGGCATGAGAGCAGAGTCTTGTCTACGCTGCCTGGCTGCCATGTCCTTGGCTGTGCTGCTCCGTGTGGGCCACCCTTGAGGGCAACTCTCCTTCAGGGGTGCTGCTGGAGAGGAGGGGGTCATGGGGGGAAGCAAGGATGGGGCAACAGCACGTGTGCCCACAGAGAGGCTCCGAGTGCCGCCTCTGGCACCCGTGCCATAGCTTCGCCACCACTGCCTTAAGGCAATGGGATTCATTGCCTTTTATTATCTATTGTCACACTGAGTAAAAGATTTACTAAGCCAACAGAATGCTTCTCAAGATCAGTCAGCAAATTTTAAGTTAACTACCATATTTACACCTTCTTACAGAATAATAGATTTGGAAGAGGCTTTGGGCTTTGGAGGTCTTCTACTCCAACTCCCTGCACAAGAAGAAGACCCTATACCATTTCATACAAATGGCTGTCCTATCTCTTCTTGGAAACCTCCAGTGTTGAAGCACCCACAACTTCTGAAGGCAAGTGGTTTCACTGATTGTTTTCACTGTCAGGAAATATCTCCTTAATTCTGAGCTGGATTTCTCTTTGGTAATTTTCCATCCATTACTTTTTTCTTGCCTTTACATACTTTGGAAAATAGGTTGTCCCTCTCTTCTTTGTGACCGCCTCTCAAATATTGGAACAGTGCTATTGTGACACCCTTTAGTCTATGTCTTCATTAGACTAGGCATACTAAGTTCCTGCAAAGCATTAATTACATTTGCCATTCAAACTATATTACATCCCATTTTGTTATTTGAATGTACAGAGGAATAATTCCTTAATACAGATCTACCATTCTGAGTTCAGATGTGGTAGACCCATGAAACCAATGGAAAGTAATTTGGCTTTGTTTTCATACAATATAATACATGATACAACATTATACTGTATCTATCATATACTATTTACACATTTACAAGGAAAACAGTTTAGTTTGAACTTAAAGCTATGCATTGATTACCACTTTATACATAAGCCAAAGAGAGTACTAAATTTCATCAGTTTTTCTAAGGAACATTGTCCATTGCAAGAATAGATCCTATAATTGTCACATTTTTGCTGACATAATACCTTGCAAGCAAAACGTTACACCAGCAGTAATGGATGATAATGGAAAGAGACTGGCCACTAAAATGAGGAGAAAAGTGGGGGAATTTTGTTCTGGATTCCGCTACCAATACTCATGTGACTTGAGAATTGATTGTAGATGCTGTTTCACATGGATGGACACTTTTTATAGGCTGGGGCCTTGAATGAGCAATCAGTGTTTTGCTTCACACAATAAAATTATATTGAACTGTTCTTCCTTACAGTCAGATGTGACCTTAGCAACTTAGTAGGTAAGATATATATTGGTTGACGAATTAAGAAGCTTTCAGAATCCCTGCATCATCACAGCAATCTTAACAATTCCTCCAAACATCACCAAATGCCATGTTTCAGGCAGTTGTCTTTTCCGGCTGCCTTGTTCAAAAGTTACAGCTACAGTCCTGAGAAGTATAAAACTTGAGTCTGATGCCACAGACAGCAAGCAAATCTAAAGGCACAGAACCCAGAAATGTGGAACAAGAGTACAGAAATTCCTTTGGCACAAATACTCCCTATTCCAGAGAATACAAAACTGTAGAGAGAAAAATACTCATAAAACACAAATATCTATGTAAAAAGTCTCCCAAAACATATGCTAAGAACTAGTAAGACTTTATTCTTTTTTTAAGTAGCTGCCTAAACACAAAGCAGTCAATCTAGAGCAGTGATGGAGAACCTTTTAGACACTGAGTGCCCAAACTGTAACCCCAAACCCACTTATGCATCATTGGGTGCCGGGTGGGTGTGGCCCATTGGTTGGGTGTGGCCCATTGGGTGGGTATCGCCCGTTGGGTGGGCGTGGCTGCAGTGGTAACAGCAGACTGGGTGGGACTAAAAAGTTCAATCAATCAATTCCAACTTTGCAAGATCTTTTTTTTTCCCACGAGAAGTTCAAATTGACTGATTGATTGAACCTTTTTTTTTGTGTGCATGGCGGTGGAGGCCTAAAGCAAAAAGGTTTTATAAAACCCAGCTGAAGGCCTAGGACTCGGGCGACGGCACGCGTGCCCACAGAGAGTGCTCTGAGTGCCACCTCTGGCACCCTTGTCAAAGGTTCGCCACCACTGATCTAGAAGAAGAAAAATTAGAAAAGCAATTTAGAACTCACAGTACAAAAATTAAATTAGCATTTTTCTTTATGACAGTAAAATATACAACAGAAGCTTATTTATGCATTGATGCGGCGATAGGCTTTTAAACAATTAGTTGAAAATATATAGAAATGTGATACAGTATATCATACCAAATCTAATGTTGCTGTGGTAGAAATTTCAGGAGCTCTAAAAATGCCTCAGCAACAGTTTTTCAGTTTTTGTTTTACACCAAAACAATAATATGTATATGTTTATCTGACATATGTTATTGTGCAAGAATTAAGTATTTCGTGGGTTATTGTAGATAGATAAATCAATGCAACTATGAAATTGTTCATTCCACAGAGAACAATCATCAAGCTATAAGTCACAAGCAGCATGTGGTCCACAAACATATTTCTTGTGATATCCAAGATCTCCTGGACAAAGCTGCTGATATTTAGCGATAAATCCATAAATCAGTGATACATTTTTTTATCAATGTTATTGCTATAGTACTTTAAAGTCTCAAGTTTGGAATATAGCAGACTTAAAATATGAAGATTCTTTACTATCTTCCCAAAAGCCAGGAAACCTCCAGAAAATTATAGCCAGCCCATTTATATAATGAGGTTTCACATATGATATTCTTCAGAATCAGAATGCATACATCTGAAAAGAGAGTAACTGTTATCACACCAACAATTTAGTGCAATATACTACTATATGGCTCATATTTATTTTATTCACAGCATTTACGGAGGAGCCTAAAGACAATCTATAGTAGTCCAGAGGAATTGTCTACCAGGTCAAGAGAAGCAGATGTGGATCTGAGAAAAAGAGATATAGATGCAAACGTTTGACTTCATGTTACATTAACTTCCCCATGTTTGTTCTTCCCTCCTTGCCTTTTTTAAGTCATCTCATTCAAGTACTGAACACTGCATCTTTTTATTAAAAATCCTGTAGGATCATCAAAAACCAGAGGGTCACATCCAGTTAGTACTTGGATGTGAAGGATTCCCGTGGCAATAGATTAGTAGAAATATCTCAGAAGAAAGCAAGTGGGAAACTGACAATACTTCCTAGAAAAAGGTACATGTATACTGCTCCAAGAAAATAACATGGATGACCCATGCATTACCAAGAGTTTTAAATGATACATGCCTTTATTGTTAACTGGTGAGATCCAAGCAGATTATAGTACTATATAGAATAAACCAGTGATGGCGAACCTATGGCATGCATGCCAGAGGCGGCACTCAGAGCCCTCTCTGTGGGCATGCATGCCGTCGCCGCAGCCCCGCCTTCCTCCATGGCCCCACCAGCAGCCCCCCTGGAGGAGAGTTGCCCCTGGGCACGGCCTGCATGGAGCAGCGCAGCCAAGGACATAGCCAGGCAGCAGGGACAAGACTCCACCCTCATGCTCCATAGCACGCAGATAATGCTGCGGGGTGTGGGAAGAGGGCATGGCTGCCACGATGCTGCAGGATTGCCTGGGTTATCTGCTGCAGCAGGCCATGCAGACAGTGCGTGGCCCTGCGGGCGGGCGGGGGCAGGGGGCGGGTTTTGGGCACTCGGTCTCTAAAAGGTTCGCCATCACTGGAATAAACAAACACAATTCAAGGTATCTTCATCATCATAGTCTGGCACACAGAAATTTAGAAGTTAGAACATTAACTATATAATTAACTCCAATATCACATTCAGAATTTTCTCATGTTCTTAATTTGAAGTAACATACTGTATTATGTTAGGTCTTGATTGACTAGGATACTACCTCTCTCATTACAAACTGATACACCTATCTTTCTGTTAAATGCAGCAGAAGCCTTCAAGGAAAATCAGAAGCTGGCTTCCTGTCATGAGGCTAATAGCTTTTTCCAGGTTGCATTCACACATGTAATTCACACCTTACAATCACAACTGGGACTGGAATTTCCATCTCTAAGAAATGTAGTCATAAAGTGAGAAGCACCCAATTTTATTACCTTTATTGCCTTGATAAAGCAAATCACTGAAATCTGGCTTACCCTTGACTTTGCTTGTTTTAAGCCTGATGGGAAATGCAAATAGTGATCATGTGACCCTGGGATGCTGCAACTGTCATAAATACATACTAGTTGACAAGTACCCAAATTTCGATCATGTGATCATGGGGATGCTGTGATGCTCCTAAGGGGGAACACCAGTCATAAGTCATTTTTTCAGCATAGTCATAACTTCAGACAAAAAATGGTCATAAGTAAGAACTATTTGTACTATAGAATGTATCCCTCTCGAGTTTTCTCATTCTATATTTGGGAAATCTGCAAATACTCTTTTGCCAAGGTTCTAATTCTCAAATTTAATATTTATTTTACTGCAAAGTATAATACTGTAATAGTTTAGAATTTTACTTTTTAAATTGTATTAGCCACTGGAGGAGTAAGGCAGGCTATACGTCAAATATATATTTAAAATGCTGTTGTGGTTAATTCAGCAAACTATAATTAAACAAAGCATGGCTGAGAAGGAGCGTTGGCTTACCTGAACACCTTTTCTCAGCATGATAATGAAGAATCCACCAATGGGTTATTTCAGTCCTCCTGCCCAATCAGACTAAGTTGTCAAGTTGTCACGCCTCCTCATTATCTGGTAGTTCCAGTTTTATCGACGGCGTAGCCAATGACAACAGATCGACGTGATGACTCTCAAGCAGGTTTTAAGAAAGAAACAAGAGTCCAACTTGGCCCTAACTGACCATGAAAGTAAGGGAGGGCGTGGATTCTTCATCATCATGCTGAGAAAAGGCGTTCAGGTAAGCCAACACTCCTTCTCCAGCATGATGACTGAAGAATCCACCAATGGGTCATACCAAAGCTATCTGAGTCCCTACGGGCGGGGGTCAGTTGGGGCTGGATCTCCAGATGGCGTGACCACGTTGCAAAATGTGTCTGCCAAAAGCAGCCTCGGCTGATGCAAATTTGTCCAATCGGTAGTGTCGAATGAATGGTGAAGGCGAAGACCAAGTCACCGCCCTACAAATGTCCTCAATGGACGCCTGGGTAGCCCATGTCGCAGTAGTGGCAGCACTGCGGGTCGAGTGAGCCATCACATGAGTCGGAGCCGGCAAATCGAGAGAGATGTAAGCACTTGCAATACAGGCCGTGATCCACCTGCCAAGGGTGGAAGCAGACACCTTTTGGCCCATGGAAGAGGGTTGAAATGAGATAAATAGAGCTTCTGACCCACGGAAGGATGCTGTGCGCTTGATATAGCATCGTAAAGCTCTCCTCACGTCCAAACAATGCCACTGACATTCCAGGTCATGTGACGGGCGTGGGCAGAAGTCCGGCAGAATGACCTCCTGTGCCCTATGGAATACTGTGTTAACCTTTGGGATAAAGGAAGGGTCCAATCTGAGGACAACTCTGTCCTCATGAAAGGTACACAGGTCTTTCCTGATCGACAAGGCTGCCAGTTCCGAAATGTGCCTGGCCGAGGTAACCGCAATCAGGAAGAAGACCTTGAGCAAGAGGTGCCGTAATGAACAAGTCCTGAGTGGTTCAAACGGGTCTGAAGTTAGTGCTTGAAGAACCCTGGGAAGATCCCATGAGGGATACCTATGAACCACTGGGGGTCTGCTGTTGCCTCCTTCAAGTCTATCGAGGTTAGGAAGTCCCCTCTCCTGATGCTGCCTAGGATAGAGTGCAGTATCTGCATCTTGAACTTCCTGTATTGTAGATGGAAGTTCAGGCCTTTGAGGTCGAGGATAGCCCTCCATCCCCCCGAAGCTTTTGGGACTACAAATAGGATGGAGTAGTATCCCAGTCCCACCTGATTCAGGGGAACCTCCTCTATAGCTTTGATACCGAGGAGGTGTCGAATGGTGTCTTCCATGAGACCTCTTTTTATGGCGTTTCTCATTGTTGGACAGGACACAAAGTGGCTAGTCTTCCACCAATGGGAGGGTCCCTTTCTGAGTCACTTACCACGATGGAAGGGGCAACCCCCTCTGCCACGAAAGGAAGGCTTATTTTGGGGCTGGTACCTGGTCTTGTCCCTGTAGCTATATCTATCAAACGAGCGCTCCATCTTGGGGACTGAGGGATGGTAGGACTGTCCCTGTTCCGTGGAGGAACCAGTCCGAAAGGACTGACGGTGGTTATAGGGAACAAAACGCCTGTTTGATTTTCTGGTGACATGAGAAATCACCTTTTGTTTTTGTTTTCAATGAGAAAGGGCGGTAATGCATCACTGAATAGTTTACCACCAGTGAAATTTTTGAGCCAGAGCAACCTCCGAGTGACCGCATTGGAAGCAATAGCATGGGCAGAGTGTTTGGCTGAGAAGAGGGAAACATCTGCCATGTATTCCGATGTGGCTATGAGTTTAATCAAGTCCTGGTGAATCCTGACCTCTTCCAGGGGAACCCTATCCTGCAATTGCCGAAGCCAACTAATAGAGAACCTAGCAAAAAAGGAGGTGGCCATAGCCGCCTTCGCAGCCCAGGCCGATGCCAAATGGACCTTGTGCAAGGAGAGGTCAGATTTTTTGTCCTCCACCTTAAGGGCGTCGGAGACATCGGCCGGGAGACTCGCCGTAGAGAAAAGTGGAGCCAATGACTCGTCTACTTTAGGCACCTCCAGCAGATCTGACAAGTTCTTTGCCATATCCACGATCTTCTGTTCCGATGCCGCCTGAGAAGGCCGAGCTGCCAGGAATTTCCATTGGCCCTGAATGTTTTTCAGGAACAAGGGAGACATGGAATCTGGAGATGTTTCACCACCAGTTCAGCAAATAACGGATCCGTGTCCTGATCTGAGGAGTCTGGGGGACAGGACCCGCATCAGATTTGATCTTAACTGCTGAGCAGGCCCTGTATAACAGGGAAGGGAAGACAGACGGATTGAAAAGCTCCACCATTGGCTGAGAATCGTGAGTAGGTTCCTCACAATCAGACCAACAGTCCCCACCCTCGTCATAATCTGAGACAATGGAAGACTCAGAATCCGGGGAATGGGACATGGAGATCATACCTGAACGATCCAACATAGGTCGTACTGAGATGGCAGGCGTAGAAGGTCCCGGAATAGGAGACACTTGCTGCTGACCTGCAGAAGCCATGGCCTGTAACACTGCCTTGGAAATCCAGTTCTGGAGCTGGTCTGAAAAGGACGGCTCTAGCGGAGGCCGTGACCCCGCAGCCATAGGTGTGAAAGTAACCACCGGAGCCGATGACAGCCCGGGCAACTCCAGGTCCTCCCCAAACAGGGGTGGTCCTACCTGACCACAGGTCTGAACTTGGACCTGCTGAAGAGTAGAAGCTGACCAGGCTCCCGAAGTAGAAGGAAGATGAGCCCCCAACTCAGGAGTTGCATTGACTGGGGGCATAGCACCATGTTCTGCTGAAGATCTCTGAGCCCGCGAGAATTGCTTCTTTAAGGCTCTGTGCATTTGGTCGGCCTGTCTGTCACTTGCCTTGCCAGCCTTTCTGCCATATTTAGATTTGGCCTTGGCCTTACCTCCGGGTGCTTCAGGAACCTGAACAGGTTGTGCAGCAATAACACCAGTTTCCAAAGGCTGAGGCTCAGTGGGTTCTGCCATAGTTTTGAGAATGGTCCTGGATGAGACTCCGAGACTGGCTCATTCTGCAAGAGACGCAGTAGACCCCACGCAGGGGATGACTGCACGTGGATCACAAATGGCTGGTTCACTGGCAAACCAGACTCACGCTGCGCACTTGGAGCACTTGTCACCTAGGCCCAAGGAAATCCTTCCACTTGGCCTGACGTCAAGGTGATGAAGTCACACGTGTCTCACGTTAGTGGCTATGGTCAGGATCTTGCAACCACCAGATGCAGAAAGGTTGGAACCAGGCAAGCTGTGGTGAGCAGAGGCCAAAAGACCATTGCTTCAGCAGTGCTCGTCCACTTGAACTGATGCCTTCAATGGGGACAGCCAATCTGAAACTAAATCTCACAAGCAATCGCAGAACAAGGCAAAAGTGAAAAAACGTTTACCATAGCACAAGATCAATTGTATACCTCTGTAAATACCTCAAGCTTAACTATATAACCCAATTACTGAGTACACAAAATTAGGCCTAGGTGCCTTTGAGTTATCTCAAAATGGCGGCCAGACAGACCTGGGTGTTTCCCAAGGGAATTCGGGTTGGTAAAATGGCGGCCGTCAGTAATCAAGAGGGGGGAGGTAGGGGTGGCTGAAGATAGCAGAGGTATAACTCGGTAAGAATAAATAAAAACGCTAAGGAAATTGGCTGTGAATCGGGGGGGTTGAGGACAGAGCACAGGCTTTACAAATTTACTGCGTTAAAATTGCATTGACGGAGCAGCGCGCCTTGGCCTGTTATTGTAGCAAAGCTCCGAAGATAACAGAGAGAATGTTTACAGAATTTTACTCCGGAGCGCTTGAGAAAAAAATAGCTCAGAAAAGGCTCTTAATTCCAAAGGCAGATCTGCGGAGCCAAAATGGCGCCCGCAACTCCCTCTTCTTGGCTAATCCCAACCGGAAAAGAAGCCACGCGGTTTCAAAATGGCGGCCACGCGCAAAGCTATGAGCAAAAAGCCCCCCCACACACATAAATACAGTAAACACCCAACCCCAGCAGTCTGCTGAGTCTGAAAATATATATATACCCCCTCCCTGTCCCAAAGAAAAAGGAAAGGGGGAAAGGCTGCAAGCCTCAAAGACAAAGGGGGGGGAATTATTATTATCCTAATGGAATTCTACTCTGTCCCTACAGGGAAAGAAAAAGAATGAGAGAAAACTACTACCCTGAGAGTAGCAAACGGCTGATTCCCCTAATTAACAGAAGAATCCACCAAAAGATTTGAATCATCTAGTCCAACCTGCATCCAAGTAGAAAGAGAGTCAGTTCTCATGTCCTCATGGGCGAAAGACTAAGATGAAACTGGAACTACCAGATAATGAGGAGGTGTGACAACTTGACAACTTAGTCTGATTGGGCAGGAGGACTGAAATAACCCATTGGTGGATTCTTCAGTCATCATGCTGGAGAATGACATACATATTAAGGCAGTTCCATACACACATAAATGCTAATGACAATGAGAAAGTCAGTTGTCTTCAGCCTCATCTTCCCCTCCAGCATTCTTAATCAATCTATTACAGATGATTCTTGATTTATGACTATTCATTCAACGACATTTGAAATTACGACAGCCCTGAAAAAAGTGACTTATGATGGGTGCTCATATTTAGGACTGTTATAGCATCTCTCTGTGATCACAATTTTTGGCAACTGGCATGCATTTACAATAGTTGCAGCATTCTAGGTTCATGTGATTGTCATCTGCAGCTTTTTAACAACCACATCATTTAGCAATGGAAGTTTCGATCTGAATTCCAAGTTCCACTCTTTTAAATTGAGGACTACCTATAATAACAAATTATAGTCTAGTTCCCTTGCTCAGCTGATCATCTGAGAAAAATGGATGGCACTCTCTGGCCTATGGACTGACCATTAAGGTTTTTCTACTGCATAATGTAAAATATCTGGAAATATCTGGAAAGCATCAAGCTGGAAAGAGATGATTTAGTTATTGGTACAACAGAGGCAACATTCCAAGCTTTAGCTGATAGGGCTCATAGTGAGGATGCTGAGAGAGGAACTGGCTGGAGGTCCCAAGGAAACCAATTCTTTATCCCATACACTGTCATATTTTGGGAAGATTCAAATCAGAAAACAGACTTCATAGGAAGACTAGAGCTGAACTTCATTGAGATAGGCTATAACAGAATCTTAACAGCTCTGATGGTACTTTACTTTCCCTTATCTTATATCTCAGTGAATTATAGAGGACTCTGAGTCTCTTCCAACTACTATCTCCCTTTTTAGGATTGAAGGAATATTTCAGTTTTCTTTACTTATATAACAGTTCTTGACTATTTCTATCAAGATCACCAACGTGATTGATAAGCAGTTTAGAAATGGAATCTATACAACTCTACCTTATAATGCCGTGCTATGTATCTTCTCCTCTAGTTGCCAGAAACTGCCCTCCATGGCCATTTTGGTTTTAAGAAAAAATGGGTATGTGGCTTCTGCAGTGGCATCTACCCTTATAATTCTTCATGAGTGCTTGTCAAATCTTATGCAGGGAGCTTATAAACATAGGTTTAATATTATTTGAAATAACAATGTCCTTGTTTCTTAAGAGCACTTATCCTGTGCTGCCTAGATGGTCAGTTTAAACAGGGAAAGACAGCCAAACAGGGAAAGATGCCAGCTTATTTATTTATTATTATTTATTAGCCACTCAGCTCCAATGGTTGTGTCCTCCTGCTGGCAATGTGTAATGTAATAATGCTTTTTATTATTTTGATTACTTGAAGACTGAGGTGATATATATTGCTTCCTCTATTTTTGCTTTGATGGCATTAGGTACCCTGGGTTCTGCTGGCCATGAGGTCAGAACTGAAATCATTGGTCACTAACTGACAGCATTGTCACTCTACTGCAGCATCAGTCAATGATGGAGGCTTGTTTATTTGTTTAGTTATTTACTTATTGTGAGACTACAGTGTTAATAAAGAGTAATTGTTTGGTTGCCTAAGACTGCTAGTCCATTTGGTTTATGCTCACATGCTATCCAGAAGTATACCACAGGGGGCAAACTAGTTCTTCACTCAGAATGGTGAAAGGCGTTCTACAGCATCATCTAGGGCTTTTTCTTCCAATGTCACCCTACATTCATTTATCACATTCAGGCAGGTCTAGCACCAGTTGGATTCGTACTTCCACACAAAGCATTGATATTTTTCCCACTGAAGTGGTACCATGCTTTCAAACCGCTAGGTTGGCAGAAACCAAAGCAAGTAATGAGAACTCTCCCCATCACACAGTGCTAGGACTCAAATCACTGGAGCAGAGACCTTCTCTAGCATCTTTAAGTCACTGCGCCATCACACCTCTGATAGAAGCAGAGTTTGCTTATTACTATTACCTCCCATCTCCTTTGCATGATGATCTGTTGACTAAGCTATTTTTAGACATGGGTTTGGTAATTTTGTAGAAGAACAATAGACTTGTGTTCACAAATAGCCTGACAAATTACAGATATTAACAAAAGGTTATGCTAAGTACCAATATTCCCATCTACCTCACCCCATGCATCCTTGCACCAATGATATGTTAGCAAGGAGACCACATCTGTTGAAAGATTAACTACAAGAGCTGAATCTGTCCAACCCTATCCTACCCCACATTAGAAAGTAGATGCAATCATTTCTCTACAAGTAGGATGAAGAGTAAATTAAGTTTTTCCATAGCTTAGTATGCAACAGCTATGTAAAGAAAACTCTTTTCACCAATCTCATTAATATTGCAAAGTAGAGATCAGCAATGTGGCAGCACAATTGATGCCAACATATATTTTTTTGCTGGCTCAAAGAATTGATGCTTCTGTTGGGAAGTGCCCATAATCTCATTACAAAAACTGTCATTCAAGAAAAGGTCTGCTCAAAAGCCAGAGATAAACAAACCAACAAACAAAAACTTTATAGTTGTCACAGTGGTACTCTGAAGATGACAGGACCTTCCTACTGAATGTGGATGCCAGCTCTGAAATAGCTTATGGCTTTTTCTGAAATTTTAGATTCCAATATGACTGGAAATCAAGAGATGTAATGAAGAATTTGTTCTTGCAGTCTATTTTCAATGTCAGCCTCTTCAGACCATTATTACAGGGCTGCAGTTGTAGAAGAACTAATATTTTGTTTCTTCTGTTCTTCACATTGAAATTGGTCAGGCCAATTCTGCCTCTATGAGAACTCATGAGGAGAGAGATGACCTTTAGATGGAAAGTTAGCTCCAGCCTGATCTCAAAGCTCTCCTTTCAGAACAACTAGTAGTGGAAAAATTGTCAGTAGGACACTAATCTTTGCAGAGTTATCCATGATACAGACAGGGCTCCAGATAAAAGGACAGAAAGCTAAAATGAATGGTGTAGTATAGGTAGCCCTCCCCTTCTGATCATTCATTCAGCAACCATTTGAAATTATGACAGCGCAGACTTATGACTCCTGTCTAAAGTTATAGCTACTTGCAGTCCTGTGAACAAAATTCGGGCAATTGGCAATCTGCTCACTCTTATGACTGACCACAGGGATGTTACAGTGGCTTTCCTACCTATCTTCCCCTCCCATTCTACCTTGCTGGGTCCCAGCAGGCTTTGGGCCTGCTTCCCATCCTGCTGGGTCCAACCCTATCATCACTCAGTCACTTACCTTTTCTGTAAATCTCCTTTGGGAAGCAGCTGCTCCACAGTATGGCCTTCCTTCACCACTTCCCAAAATAGCATCCACTTCCAGGATAGTGCTACACAGCCTCCTTGTAGGAAGAGCAGTGAACCACGAGATGCCTCACCAAGTAGGAAGCCCAGGCAGGCCACATGGGAGCTGGGAAGCTGTTGTAGTGTGAATCTGAGCCTGTGCTAGGCTTCCCAGGGCATCCCCCATTCCTGAAGTACAACCTGCATGGTTTCTTAGTGACTGTAACAGGGAGAGTAAGGATTGGGATTAAGTGAGGTGATCATATTGATGCTTTGCTTAATGACCATCACAACTTGCAGCCATAATGCCCAAGCTCCATTATAGTCATAAATCAAAGATTATCTGTATTTACTATTTCAAAAACCCCATCCCCCTGTTTAGAAGGGACTATTTACACTACTCGTTTTATTTCCCTGTTTTAAGTTGCTATCAAGATTTCACTGTCATATTTTACTGAAAATAAATCATTTAATAGAAAAGCAACAGATGAATTTTTAAAGAAATAAAATACAACTCCAACTGTCAACTAGGCTGGTACAATCACCAATCACCACTCCTTGAAATATTTGTAATAGAATACAGTATTTTCTTTTAAAAACAAAACTGGAAAATGTGTTAGTCATTGATATATTAATAATTATTTATTTATTTATTTCTCGAACTTATATGCCGCCCTTCTCCTAGGACCCAGGGCGGCTTACAAACAATGCAATAAAATTATAACAATAAAATTAATCACATTCATACAACATACAAGCTCAGTCAACTCACATTCGCTGATGGAGGGACATTCCTAGGCCCAGGGGCAGAGCACAGCTCATACGCCCCAAGCCTGTCGGCATAAGTACGTCTTTAACAATTTCCGGAAAGCTAGTAGGGAGGAAGCAGTACGAACCTCTGAGGGAAGCTGGTTCCAGAGGGCTGGGGCAGCAACAGAGAAGGCCCTAACCCTGGACCCCGCCAGATGACATTGCCTAACAGACGGGACCCGTAGGAGGCCAACCCTATGTGCCCTAACCGGTCGCTGGGATTCATGAGGCAGAAGACGGTCCCGCAAGTATCCTGGTCCATTGCCATAAAGGGCTTTATAGGTCATAACCAACACTTTGAATTGTGTTCGGAGACCAATTGGTAGCCAGTGCAGCTCACGGAGAGCTGGAGTGATATGAGCATGTCTTGGGAGACCCAAGACGGCTTGTGCAGCTGCATTCTGGACTACTTGCAGTCTGCGGACATTCTTCAAAGGTTGCCCCATGTAGAGAGCATTACAGTAGTCGAATGACAAGGGCATGGGTGACTGTGAGGAGTGACTCCCGGTCCAAATAGGGCCACAACTGGCACACCAGGCGAACCTGGGTGAATGCCCCCCTCGCCACAGCCGAGAAATGATGTTCTAGACTTAGCTGTGGATCGAGGAGGACACCCAAGTTGCAAACCTTCTCCAAGGGGGACAAAACTTCTCCCCCCAGGGTAATGGACGGACAGTTGGAATTGTCCTTGGGAGGCAGAACCCATAGCCACTCCGTCTTGTCGGGATTTAGTCTGAGCCTGTTGGCACCCATCCAGACCTCAACAGCCTCCAGGCTGTTCATCACTTCCACTGCTTCGCTGTAATGACGCGGGGTAGAGATATAGAGCTGAGTATCATCAGCATATTGATGATAACTCACCCCGTGTTGATGGATGATCTCACCCAATGGCTTCATGTAGATGTTAAAAAGCAGAGGTGAGAAAACAGACCCCTGAGGGACTCCACATGGAAGAGGCCTCGGAGCCGATCTCTGACCTCCTGCGAACACCGACTGTGACCGGCCAGAGAGGTAGGAGGTGAACCACCGTAAAACGGTGCCCCGCACTCCAAGCCCCTCCAACCGGCGCAGAAGGATACCATGGTTGATGGTATCAAATGCCGCTGAGAGGTCAAGAAGCACCAGGATAGTGGAGTAGCCTCTATCCCGGGCCCGCCAGAGATCATCGGTCAGCGCGACCAAAGCAGTTTCCGTGCTGTAACCGGACCTGAACCCAGACTGCTGAGGGCCCAGATAATCAGTTTCATTCAAGGACCATTGGAGTTGGAGTGCCACCACCTTCTCAACAACCTTCCTTAAAAAGGGAAGGTTGGAGACTGGACGATAATTATTTAAAACTGCCGGGTCCAGGGAAGGCTTCTTGAGGAGGGGGCGCACAAGTGCCTCCTTTAAGGGAGCTGAAAAGGACCCCTCCCTCAATGAAGCGTTAGCAACAGCCTGGACCCAGCTCCGTGTCACCTCCCTGCTAGCCGAAACCAGCCAGGAGGGGCACGGGTCCAGTAAACAGGTGGCCGAACTCACAGCTCCAATGGCCTTGTCCACATCATCAGGAATTACCAGGTCAAACTCCTCCCATTCAACAGGACTAAGACGGGCCTCTGTCATCTCAACTGACTCATTGTCAGCCGACACTGCATTCCAGTTGGAGTCCAAGTCAGCCCGGATCTGAGCGACCTTGTCTACGAAAAAGATGTTAAATTCTTTGGCATTGCCCTGCAAAGGTTCCTCCCTCCTCCCCGTATCAAGGAGAGAGTGAGTCACCCTAAACAGGGCAGCCGGACGAGATTCCACAGATGCAATCAATGCAGAAAGATACTGAGATCTTGCTGTAGTGATCGCTTCCATATAGGTCTTAATATAAGCTCTCAATTTGGTTCGATCAGATTCGGATCTACTTTCCCTCCATTGCTTCTCTAAACGTCTCTTCTGGCGCTTCATCCCCCTGAGTTCCTCGGTAAAGAAATTATATGGGTTTTAAAATTCCAAGGAGGAATAATTGATGACTATTTCTCTGCTACTAATAAAACCTTTATTTCCTAATTGTTTTTCCCATTTTTCCCCCAAGGAAGCTTTATTCTCAGAGGACAAGCCTTAATAGAATTTTCAGTATCTTGAATTAATTAAAATTCCCAGTAATAATGTGGAAAATCCAGGCTACTTACTTTCATGGAAACTACATTTAGATTTCAGAGCTAGTCAGGGCTTTTTTTTCTCATAGAATGCCCAGAACGGAGTTCCGGCACCGTTTTTGGATGGAACCTTGTAGGGTAGGCAAGGCGGATTGTATGACGTGTATGAGTTCCGGCACCTTTTTTTTTTTTTTTAAGAAAAAAAGCACTGGTAGTAATCAACTTCAGAATGCTGCCCAGTGTTTAGTAATATGAAAGAAGACAGTTAACTTTTCTATTAGCTGGTGATAACAGCTTATTATGCTGTTAATTTTTTTTTTTTACAAAAAAGCACTGGAGTTAGTAACCATTAGCTTTTAAAGCAGTGGTTCTCAACCTTTCTCAGGTTGAGACCCCACTTGCCCCGCCCATGCGCGCCACGACCCTGACCCAGGCGCGCGCGCCTGCGCACGCCAAAAAATAAAAAATAAAAAAATAAAAACAAAAAACCCAAAATGGCGGCCATGATGGGCGGATCTGTGCATGCGCGGATCGACTCATCGCACGTGCCACGCATGCGCGGATCCGCCCGCGCCGCCATTTTGTTTTTTTTATTATTTTTTTATTTTTGTTATTTTTGTTATTTTTTTATTTTTTTTCGGCACAACGGGCGGATCTGTGCATGCGCAGCACACGCGCGCCAAAAAATAAAAAAATTAAAAAAAAATTTTAAAAATTAAAAAATACAAAAATTTAAAAAAATAAAAATAAAAAAAACAAAATGGCAGCCCGCGGTGTCCGGCGACCCCGCGAAATGGTCATGCGACCCCAAATGGGGTCACGACCCCAAGGTTGAGAACCGCTGTTTTAAAGTAAGATACCTCTAATTGTAGGCCTCTTAAATAGTTTTAGACAATGCTTTCCCTTTTACAATGCTTACACACACATTTCCATTTTAGTAACAATGGTAATAAAATGTAATACAATAATTAAAATGTTAGGACCAGGGACCCCTAATTCGAGTGTTCAATAAATTCAGGACTCCAGAAATAATTTTGGGCAAATAACTCACAATCCATCCTATCTCATAAGGGCATTGTTAATTAAAGAGAAATTCACATATATGAATCCTTGAGTGACGAAAGAAAAAGCAGTACAAATGAAATAAACAAGAAAAATAATACTGCTCAGTCTCATAGGGTTGTTGCGTGGATTACCACAAATCAAATATTTCATTTGTGAATAAAAGGATAATTTGCTCCCTTAATCTCAGAACTATTTGTGATCACCAAAAAATCTCTTTGAGGACCCGATGGGCCCCATATGGGATGGATGGGAGCATTGCTACTAGAGAAAAAAAAAAGAAAAATGCATGTTTTCTTTAAAAATGCAAACTAGTGTATGCTAAAAGATTTAAACTTTTAAAAAGAATGCATGTCTACAGGAAGTACTGTATTTGTGTAAATACATCCAGAGCTGACCAAGCACCTCTGCCTGATTAGCATTAAATTGGGTTTTTCACTGGCATCTCCAGTCTAAAGAAAGTCAGTCTCTGTGCTTTGCACATTTCATAATAAAAAGACAATTTTGCACCATAAAGTATTTATGATTGTAGAACTATCCAACTGTGATGAAGAAATGTAAACTCCTCTGTAATGTAATGTAATAGCTGTAACTTATTAAAGACCAAAAGAAACCCATACAAAAAACAGTACGGTCAAAGGGAATGAAATTTTCCCCTTGTATCTTTACATTAAATTAAATTAAATTAAATTAAATTAAATTAAATTAAATTAAATTAAATTAAATTAAATTAAATTAAATTAAATTAAATTAAATTAAATTAAATTAAATTAAATTAAATTAAATTAAATTAAATTAAATTAAATTAAATTAAATTAAATTAAATTAAATTAAATTAAATTAAATTAAATTGAGGGAGTTGAAGTTGCCAGAACCTTGGGTGAAAGTGACCATGTCATACTGGAATTTAATATAACTCAAACACTAGCAACAAAAAACAGTCCAACCAGTGTCTTGAACTTCAAAAGAGCTGACTTTAACAAATTCAGAGAGAACTTAGGAAAGATCCTATAGATGATAATCCTAAAGCAGAAAACAGCCCAAGTAGCATGGGAAACTCTCAAAAATGCGATCATAAAATCCCAGACCACCACAATACCACTGGAAAAGAAAAACAAGAAATTCAAGAAGAAACCAGCATGGCTATTCAAAGATCTCTCTGAAAAACTGAAAGACAAAAAGGGCAAATAAAAAAAATGGAAAGAGTGGCACATAACTAAGGCCGATTATCAGCAGACAGCCAGGACAGGTACAGATGAAGTCAGGAAAGCAAAGGCTCAGAACAAACAAAGACTTGCAACAGAAATCATGGATAATAAAAAAAAAATTTCTTCCAACATATTAACAAGAAAAAAGTCAAGGAAACTGTAGGTCCAGTAAAGAAAGAAGATGGCAAGGAAATAATAGGCAACAGTGAGAAAGCAGAGCTGCTTAACTCATACTTTACATCAAAAAGAAACCATAGCCCAACATATCAAAAAAACCATGAAAAGAAAACTAAAAACAAAAATTAAAATAATCAAGAAAATGGTAAGAGAACACCTATCCTTGACGAATATAAATCACTGGGGCCTAACAGATTACATCCCAGAGTTCTGAAGAAGCTAGTAGATGTTATCTCACAACCATTGCACCACATCTTTCAAAAATCCTGGAGCACAGGGGAAGTACCTGAAGATTGGACAAGGCTGATGTGGTTCCCATCTTCAAGAAAGGGAGGGGGGAAATGAACCCAAGAAACTACATACCAATCAGTTTAACATCAATACCTGGGAAGGTCCTAGAAAAGATAATCAAAAAATAGATCTGCGAACAACTAGAAGCAAACAAAGTTATAACTAGCAGCCAGCATGGGTTTGTTAAAAACAGATCGTGCCAAACCAATCTTATTTCATTCTTCGACAAAGTAACTAAACTAATAGACCAGCAAAATACTGTGGACGTAGTACAGTTAGACTTCAGTAAGGCATTTGACAAAGTAGACCACAACTTACTCCTTGGTAAACTAGAAAAAGGTAGAATAGACAACATCACCACCAGATGGTTCTGTAGCTGGCTGGCAAACCAAACTCAATGAGTAGCCCTCAATAGCACTACATCCACATGGAGAGAAGTAAGTAGTGAGGTATCACAAGGTTCCATCCTAGGCCCAATATTCTTCAATATCTTCATCAATGACTTAGATGAGGGAATTGAAGAGGAATTCATCAAATTTGCAGATGACACCAAACTGGCAGGAGTAGCCAACACCCCAGAAGACAAACCCAGGATGCAAAAAGATCTTGCCAAACTTGAACAATGGGCCCTATCCAACAAAATGAGTTTCAATGTGGAGAAAAGCAAAGTTTTACATTTAGGCAGGAAAAATCGAAGATACAAGTACAGACTGGGCAAGACTTGGCTTAAAAACAGTAACTGTGAGAGGGACCTTGGAGTCCTACTAGATGATCACTTAACCATGAGCCAGCAGTGTGCAGCAGCAACCAAAAACGCTAATACAATCCTAGGTTGTATAAACAGAGGCATAAAATCAAGATCACACAAAGTATTAGTACCGCTTTATAAAACCTTAGTAAGACCACACCTGGAATACAGCCAATTTTGGTCACCATAATCACAAAAAAGATGTTGAGAATTTGGAAAAAAATCAGAGAAGAGCAACTAAGATGATCGGAGGCCTGAAGACTAAAACATACAAAGAATGGCTGCAGGACTTGGGTCTGGTTAGGCTAAAGAACAGAAGAAATAGGGGAGACATTATAGCAGTATTCCAGTATCTGAGGGGTTGCCACAAAGAAGAGGGGCTCATGTTATTCTCCAAAGCACCAGAGGACAGGACAAGAAAGAACAGATGGAAACTGATCAAAGAGAGAAGCAACCTGGAATTAAGGATAAACTTCCTGACAGTGAGGACAACTATCCAATGGAATAGCTTGCCCCTAGAAATCATGGGCGTTCCATCACTGGAGATTTTTAAGAAGAGGCTAGACAGTCACTTGTCTGAGATGGTACTATAGGTCCTCCTGCTTGAGCAGGGGGCTGGACTAGAAGACCTCCAAGGTCCCTTCCAGCACTATTCTGTTCTGTTCTGTTCTATTTTATTTTTTCCCATAAATAAACCCTGACCTACCATGCACTCAATCATTATTATGGTTGAGTTAATTAAAACAGCGCTAGTCTTAAGAATACGCAAATTACCTTTCCTTTCAAAAAAGGATGCCTAATACCAAAGATGATCTCTCCCATCACTCAGGCAATGATTTCTGTGCATCTGTAAGAAGCAAGTCCAGAAGACTATTTGTCTTTGCAAATTGCAACTGGAGCTCCTTTTGCAGAACTCAGCATCTATCGATGGGGCAAAAAGACAGCAGTGTTTTGTGCCCTGTATTCACAACTGGCCATAACAAGTAATGAAGTTTGCCCAGCAGAAATAAGCTGGGTCAATAATGCTACCATTACTCAAGGGAACTCTCTATTAAAATTCAGAGGTTGGTTTTAAAGGGGAACAGAATTTGTCTATACAAATCCAGAGGTCTAGATGGCTTGAACTCTGCTCAAAGCAAAAGCACTGCAGTCCTAGGAAAGGGGTACCTGTCCTAAAGCCAGGAGAAAATTCCAGGGTCACCAGATCTCAAGCCAGATTCCCCTTGCAGATTGATGAGAGGATATACTATAGAGGTAAACAGAGATCGAGAAAGAAGACAAATGATAGGAAATGAAGTGCTGTAAATCCTGGGATACATTACAGCTATCAAAAACAGCCTGCTCCAGCCTGGTGTCCTCCAGATGCACTACCCAATACCATAACTGCAGTACCCATAATGACTAAGAACTTGGGGAACTGGGTCTTTGGGAGAACACCCAAGCTGGAAAGGCTGCATGATAGACTCTCATGTTTCAGAAATGGGCAGCGCTGAATCGTTCAAATGAGGAATGCAAAGACCAAACTCTTGTGATCCAATTGATTTGTTGGTCACATTGGCACATACTTAAATCAGAAGAAGTCTGGTAGGATCATTTCTTTTATGAAAAGTCCCTAAGTCTTGTGACTGGCAGTTCACCGAAGCTTATGCCCTTTAGTAATATTTGTTAGTTGGAAAAGATTCCCTCTGTTTTGGTTTCCATAGACTAACATAATATCCTTCCACAATGACATATGCTTGCTTCTCCAAACTTTGGGATCCAATCTCTCCAAAAAGTTGACCCTTTATTTTTTCATGTCTATTTCACTAATCCTCTGCATTTTCAGAGTCAATGTCGAAACAGATAAATCTTTTTGGGGGGGGGGGAATTGAAAAAAAAAACCACAGAGCAATCATCTGCAAAACCCATTCCGATTAATGTTCATTCCTTTCACTCCGGGATGCTGGCTGGGGGAATTCTGGGAGTTGAAGTCCAGGCATCTTAAAGTTGCCAAGGTTGAGAAATACTGCTTTAAACACACAAGACACCCTGTGTCAACTGCACTGAATGCAGTGGGGGGGGGCTCTCACTTCCTCCACTAACCCGGCAAACCCACAAATCAGTGTGGACTACAATAGGCACACTGTAGGCGAGGGCAATGGCAGTCACCTATCAGTTGTCCGCTCAGGATTTAAAGTCAATTGGACTATTTAAGTGACATTTACTTCTATCTGTGCCTATAAGTCTGCAGCCCTAATTTCCCTGCTCTACTCCAGTAAAATATTGTCCTCTCTATTCTATTCCCCTTCCACACCCACTAGTGACATTAACAGCACTTCAGCCCCCTCTCCAACCACTATCTTCCACAATTCTGTAGTGCAGGCACACAGCACACACACACACACACACACACGAATTCGTTTCATACCGGTAGTATGCCAAGAAAAAAGCAAAATGAACGATTCAAGACCTCAGAACCACAAACCAGATTTTCCCTGATCGACGATTCCTGAGCCTACAAGTTCCATACTTGAGATCCGAAAGCTTATCGGCGCTGGACTTATTCGAATTGCCACCAAAAATATAAAGAGGAGGGAAAGAGTGTATCTGGCCATGAGCAGAGTGTTCCCCTTGATTCAGCACAATCGCCGGGAATAAAGAGATAATTAGAGTCCAGCGACAAGGTCTTTACAAAAAAATCACACTGTCCGCTTAGCCATTCCTGATCATTCCCTTCTCCTTCGCCTCCTGCGTTCCTCCGACTCCGAAAGAGCCTGGCATACGTGGAACTTTCCAGGTTACTTACTTGCGCGCTTAAGGCTCCCAGTCCTTCCCACCCCGTCGAGGTCTCTGGCTAGCGAGAAGCCCCTTGCTGCAGACATGCCCGGTCGGCTGAGTGCTCCCCTCTCCCGAACCGGTGGACAGCTCCTTGCAGCCGGGACAGCACAGTCTCGCCTCGCAGCTACACCACGAACGCTACTGCCCCGGTGACTGTGCAGGAGCGCGCGGACGGCGGGGCTACACACCCGTCGCTTGTCCCGGCGGCGGCGGCACTTGTCAGGGCTACGCTGCAGGAGAAGGAAAAGCGGCTGTGTCCTTCCCGCCCCGCCAACGACTTTCAATTCACCTGCAGGCAGCGCGCGAGCGGGAGCTGCGGCGCAGAGCTCTGTCGAGCAGTAAAGACGGTGCAGCCCACGGCTCGGCCGGCAGGGGCGGGGCCTTGCGCGGGGAGCCTGCGTTCGCTGTTCCAGTGCGCCCTTCGCTCAGCCCTCCCGCTGCCGGCGCGCTCTTCTCCTCTCCGCGGGATTGCAGGCATTGCGTCACCTTAGTCCCCAGACTCCGGAGGCTAATACGACCCAATTGTCGACCCGTGGTTACCCGGGAGTAAATCCCTCGGGTGCCTTGGTGCTTTCTAGCAGAAGCAAGAGGACTCCGGGCATTTGGAAGGATTTCTCAAGTTGAAAAGGACAAGAAAAATCTGGCTAGAGGAATCCACCATCTCATTCGCCCCAGTGCCCGGTTACAGAAGTGGTTCCGCAAGCCGACAAGCGGGAAGGCGGAGTATGAGTAAAAATCCACGTTCTTCAGAAAAATATTTGAAAGAATGTCCCCGGGAATGCATCTAAGCCCCGGAATAACTTTCTGCGCTTAACCCATCATCCGGTGTTAACTGTATCATGATTTACTCACTTGGACCCAAGTGCCAGGTTCTGACCCAAAAGCTAACCACTAGGCCGAGTTGCACAATGTCCCAACTGGCTGGCTCCTGGCGAAGCGGCAGGCGAAGCGGCTAAATGGCTGATTCAGCATCTCCTCTTGCCTGGGGACATTTTAGCGCCGCGTAGATGAATAATGTAACCCTCTGAGTGGCTTAAACCCAAGTGTGCATTGTCCGATGTATCTGTCGATGTTGATTGATGGATTGAAGCCTAAATTAAAGAGCAGTTGTGGGGAAAGCACTGTCTTTCGTCTGTCCTGAGGTACGCTCCGATTTGTTTTCCAATGATCTCCTTGTATCAGCAGGTAACAACCGAATATCTGGCTGACTTACTCTGGCTCAAAAGGAGATTATTGGGTAGGAGCATCCACAGGATAGTCAGAAAAGTTAAGATACCGTAGTGCTGCCAACAGTGCAATTGAAGATTTACTTGTTATAGTTTTCATTTTTACTTTTTTTTTTACCCTGTTCTGCGAACACCTCTTCCACCCTGGAATCCCAGGGCTGTAGTCTAGATGGAGAAAATAAAAATTATCCCAGAATAAGCCACTTCTATATTGCTACTACGGTAAGAAAATTGCAAGGACAAGTCAATGAAATTACTACAAATCATGCACAACTCAAAAGTGACTTTCAGCAGGATAATGCTATTCCAAAGGACTCTCATTGTATATGCTTGCCAGAAGATTACAGTTGTGGTATTTACTTATCTCAGAGTTGGCTTATTCATCATACTAAAATTTATGAATAAAGCCCATTGATTGATCTCACTACAGAATATTGCTTTGTTTTCTATTCTCAAGTATAATCCCAAGAGAACCTTGAAAATCCACATCTTAGTCACAACAGGAATGTTTTTGGTATTAGTAGATTCCGATCTTAAATCAACAACTCCGAGCACTGTTGCTGTGTCCCAGTGGACTTCATTTCATCTTCTGTTAAGTACTGCATAATTAGTTATTTACTCAATCACCACTGTATCAGGTGCCATGTAAAATAGAAGAGTGACAGTGCTAGGTCTGAATGTTGGTAGTCTATCTGTAAAGGTATGTAGAGGAATAGATAGAAACAAATCTAATGACAATACTTCTGATGAGAAAGAAATTATAATGGAAAAGCTAGGAAATTATAGCCAAGATACTTTCAAATCATTCAGATTCATGTTTGTTCTAAATTAAAGCTGAATGCAAGATTATGATGATGTTATCCATTTACTCTTGTATGACTCTTGGTGATTCTATGGGCCACGTCTCTCCATATCTTCTGATCTTGCACCACTTTCAGTTGTTCTATGCCTTGCCTGGTGTCAGCTTTGATTGGTGTTGCTGAATGCATAGATCACATTAAATCATTGTTTAATATTATTTCTCAAACTACAACAGAACATTCACAACAATAAGGCAGAGGTCACCCACCTTCCTTGGTTGGCAGATTGGAGGGAAAAGGAGGGGGCAGCACTTTGTGTGCGTGCGTGTGCATGCGATCGGGGCCGTGAGCATGCACATGACACAAATGGGGTGGGGCTAGCACCCACATGATACTCGCTAGCCCTGCCCCATTCTTATGCGGCATGGCACCCCGTTTTCACATTCTGAGGTGCAGCATCCTGTTTTTGCACCCTGTGGGGGCAGTGGCATCCCATTTTGCAATCCATGGTGCAGCATCCCATTTTTGTGCCTCACAGTATGACAGTGGCCCATTTTCACACCCCGAGGTGCGGCGGCCTGTTTTTGTACTCCATGACCACAGCACTAGGATAAGTGGGGCGCGTGCATGCACACGTCCATGCACTGGCCAGCCTGTCCTGCGGCCCAGTGGCCAGTAGACCATGGCCCAGTAGTGGGCTGCGGCCCACAGTTTTTGGACCCCTGCACTAAGGCACAAATGGTTTGGTGCCTTAGTACATTATGCAAATATACCCTGAGATTTTTAACTGTTCTTTCATGCTTATCCATAGTTAACCATAGTTTACTCACTTGATCCCATTTTCTGTATTTGCATGAGATGCACAACCATAAATAAACAAGCTGGCTTTGCACAATAATTAGGCTAACATAGCTATTTTGTGGTTCATCTTATAATAAGATCTAGTAAGTGTCTATAAAAGTGTACTAGTGCTCTGCAATCTAAGCATGTTTAGTGAGAAGTAACATTCACTGACTTTGGTGAAGCTTCAAGTTAATTAATGCTGCCTAATTGTGCTTAGACTTGCAACCTTGGCATTTAAGAGGAGTGGAAAGAGACTGCAGTCAGCATAAAGTTTTCATGATTCTAAATTCTTGCCAGAAAGCTAAGAATGACGTTCTGTGAGGTTTTGCTAATCTACTATTTTGAAGTAATCTGCCTCTTAATGGAGTTGGATTTATAGTAGTGGTTACAATGATTTGGAAGCAAGAAATAAGACTCTAAATAATCAGTGACCTCTGTCTTCCTTCAAAAACAATACCATCATTCAGGGGGAGCATGCACGCTTGTAGTTCACAGCAAAAAATTTATCCAATGATAGTTAAACTACATATGTGCCTTTTTAATTTTTTGGTGTCTTTGAGTCAGTGTTGATTCCTGGTGACCATCTGAATTTATCTCTGCAGTTTGTTTGTCCAAAATGTTCAGTCTTTTTCCTAGGACTGAGAGAATGTAAGTGGCTCAAGATCACTCATATTTACTTTACTTTACTTTACTTTACTTTACTTTACTTTACTTTACTTTACTTTACTTTACTTTACTTTACTTTACTTTACTTTACTTTACTTTACTTTACTTTACTTTACTTTACTTTACTTTACTTTACTTTACTTTACTTTTTACTTTACTTTACTTTACTTTTACTTTTACTTTTACTTTACTTTTTTATTTTATTTTACTTTACTTTACTTTTTTACTTTACTTTGCTTTGCTTTGCTGCATAATATTTCTTCCTCCTATTTTCCCCACAATAATGACTTGTGAGGTGAAATGAGAGATGAGTGATTGGTTGAAAATAACCAGTCAGTTTTTCATGCTTAATGTGAGATTAGAATTCACAGTCTCCTAGGTTTTGGGCCAGTTCTTTAACCACTATAGCAAACAGGCTTTCATATGGTATCATAAAGTAGACTAAAATATGCTTGACTTGTGATTTAATGTATATGGTTTAATTATAGTTTAGTGTGTTGTGCGTTGCACAAATCTAAACCCCAAAAAGTATCATAGAACTATAAAGTTGAAAAGGACCTTAGGGGTCATCTAATTACTCTCTGCTCAATACAGGATTCATTGGAATCTGATAAAGGATGATCCAGCTTCTGAAGATTTGTTGCAAAGGAAACCTGACTATTTCACTTGCACACCTCTTCCACTGTCTGGCAGCTCCTAAAATCAAGGAGTTCCGCCTAATAGCCAGCCTCCCATTTTCTTCCTTGTCACTTTACTCCATTGTTTCTAATCCTGTCTTCTGGGACAAAGAGAATGCATTTCTTCTGAGTGACAGCCTTTCAGGTATTTGGAGATATCTAAATACACTCATTATCATTTCTATATATCTATCTTTTAACTGTTCCTCATTCAGGTAGTCCTTCACTTACGACTTGTCATTTAACAACTGTTTGAAGTTACAACAGGCTAAAAAAGCTACTTAGGACCCATCCTCACAGTTATGACTGCTGCCCCTTCCCGTGATGATGTAATCACATTTCAGGCACTTGGCAACCTACTTGCATTTACAATCCATGGTTATAGCATCTTATGGTCACATGATCATTATTTGCAATGTTTTCTCCCAGTTTCTTGCAAAAATAGTCCATTCTAAAGAATGGGTTCACCTAATGACCACATGATTCACTTAACAATCACCACAAAAATGTCATAAAATTGTGTCCAGTCATTTGGGTATACCTTGACATAAGACTGCAATAACCCCAAATCCATGCCAATTGCAGTCATAGGTCAAGGAATATTTGTATGATTAACAAGGTCACAAAACCTCATTCACATGCATTATTAACAAACCAGATTTCCCCCATCCTATATTTGTACTTTATATTTTTCCTATGCAGATGCAGAACCATTTTTTTCTGTTAAAATCTGTTTTATTCACTTCAGACCACTGTTCAAGCTTATCTGGATCTAAATTTTCTATTATCTAAAGGTTTAGCCTCCTTGCCCAGTTTTATGTAATCTTCAGGCTAAAATCCCCAAACCAAGTCTAATAAAGATCTTGAACAGCACGTGGACCTGGTCAGAGCCCTGTACCATTCCACCCCCAATGAAGTGGAGTCATGAGTGAGCACTCAAGGATGTAGTCATTCAGCCAACTGTACAGCCAAGAACATCTGTGACAAAGGAGATGGAGAGCTGGCAAAAAACATCACATTATAAGACCCATCCCTAATTTTATAATGTATTGCAACATTGTATATATGCCAAAAGGAGATGGAAAAAAGTCCTATATATCAGAGGTCCCCAACCTTTTGGGCACCAGGGACCGGTTATTTGGAGAGAGATTTTTCCATGGACTGGAGGGGGCGTGTTTTTGTGTGCTGCCTGTATCCTGCGGATGGGGATTTCCTTGTTTATGCGGACTGATTGCTGGCATGCTGTGGATCGGTATTGGTCCATGGTCCAGGGGTTGGGGACCCCTGCTATCTATACAGCTGTAGTTGTATCCATATTCTATCATGTTAATAAGGAGAATATAATGAGTCACTCTGTTGAAGAGTTTGATGAGGTTTTAGTACACTGTCTAAAGCATTCTTCTGATCTATTAATCTTTAACTCTGATAAAGTTGTCAAATAAGAAGTTAGATTTAGTCTGGACCAATTTGTTTGTTGCGTACCCATTCCACTCTTATTAATTGAAATATGCATATCCAAGCACTCACAAACACAGTGCTTGATAATTATTCAAAGCCTGTCCAGCATAGATGTCAAAGATTCTATTGTTTCCCAGATTTTCTTTTTTAAGACTGAGATGACATTTGCTCTCCTTTAGTCTTCTGAAACTCTCGTTCTCCTGATGCTCTCAAAGACTACCAAAAATGGTTCTGTGATCACTTTCACTGGTTCCTTCAGTACCTTCAAATGTAATTCATCTGCTCCTGGAGACTTGTATGAATACAAACTTCACTGGATCTCTGATAGTTCTGAAACAGGTATGTTTGCATGACATTACAGCCACACAACAATGTGAGAACTTGTGGGCACTAATTCTAGTAGAATTTGGTTTTGTTTCTTTTTTTAAAAGATGAAGTTCATGACACAAAGAGCTGCTTTATTCTAAGATGAAAATTTGTCCATTTTGCTCACTACTGAGGACCACAAATTACACTGAGACATAAAATCAATCAGAACCTTTAGCTGGTACATAACTACCTACCGTTGTACTTGCTGGATGATCACATCATTGTCACATAGCACCATTGCTGAGAACTTCATTGGTTAATGGTTTGTTTCCAATTTATCACCTATAAATCCCTATGTGTCTTGGAGCCCAGATGTCTTAGAAACCTCCAGCAAATACTACTTGTGCAGAATAACTAAGAATGAAATTCAATGGTGAAAAAAGTAAGGTTCTACATTTAGGCAAGAAAAACCAATTGTACAGGTATAGTATAGGGGGTACCTTGCTCAATAGTAGTAACTGTGAGAGGGACCTTGGAGTCCTAGTGGATAATCACTTAAATATGAGCCAGCAGTGTGCTGCAGCTGCCAAAAAGATCATTAACAGAGGGATAGAATCAAGATCTTGTGAAGTATTAATACCACTTTACAATGCCTTGGTAAGGCCACACTTGGAATACTGCATCCAGTTTTGGTCACCGCGATGTAAAAAAGATGTTGAGACTCTAGAAAGAGTACAGAGAAGAGCAACAAGGGACTGGAGGCTAAAGCATATAAGGAAAGGCTGCTGGAATTGGGTATGTCTAGTTTAATGAAGAGAAGGACGAGGGGGGACATGATAGCAGTATTCCAATATCTCAGGGGCTGCCATAAAAAAGAGGGAGTCAAGCTATTTTCCAAGGCGCCTGAAGGCAGGACAAGAAGCAACTGGTGGAAACTAAGCAAGGAGAGAAGCAACCTAGAACTAAGGAGAAACTTCCTGACAGTTAGAACAATTAACCAGTGGAACAACCTGCCTCCAGAAGCGGTGAATGCTCCAACACTGGAAGTTTTTAAGAAGAAAGAGACTGGACAGTCATTTGTCTGAAATGGTATAGGGTTTCCTGCCTGAGCAGGGGGTTGCACTAGATGACCTCCAAGGTCCCTTCCAACTTTATTATTATTATTATTATTATTATTATTATTATTATTATTATTATTATTATTATTATTATTATTATTATTATTATTATTATTATTATTATTATTAGTCATGGAGACTGATGTTCTGAGTGGCTACTTCTAGAAACCTCCATAGAGGAGAGATCAAAACAGTCAAGATGCTCTTTTCACAATCAAAACCCCATTTAGTCTTATTTGAATCTGTTTCTGTTCTCTTCCAACAGGCAAGAAGGTATTCTGTTTATATATTGAGATAAACACTGAATGTGTCTTTGTTTTAGTGAGAGAAAATATCAATTGTCAATTATAGCTTTCAAGAAGAGAAACTGCTTTCTGCAATTATTTACAAAGTCTTCTTTGTAAAATATGGACAGATTTAACTAACACCTTTTTATTAGTTCTATAACTAAATATTGCCGTTTTTCCTGACTTTCGTATAAAGCATTTGAATCTCTCTCTCTCTCTCTCTCTCTCTCTCTCTCTCTCTCTCTCTCTCTCTCTCTCTCTCTCTCTCTCTCTCTCTCTCTCTCTCTCTCCCTCTCCCTCTCCCTCCCTCCTCTCTCCTCTCTCCTCTCTCTGACATGATTCACTAGTTAAAGAAACAAACATTTGTGCATGAACCCCTAGCAGCACAGATAAACCAGCTGCTAGCAGCAGGCTCTGACTAACACAAGGAAGGACAGTGTTTATTGTGAAAGAGTCCCCTACAAGGAAACAGTGCCATACAACTATTGCCTGATAATTTGCCTCCCCACAATATGGAAAGTCCTATCAGGCATCATGGTCATCACGCAACAATAACATGAGTATGGCTCAGAAGGGCATTGGGAATAATATCAAAGGCTCAAAACACCAATTGTTCATAGATGCAACAGTCAGCCAAGTCTCAAGATCTAAGCAGACCAATCTGATTACAAGAAAGATTACAATTCATTTATTTGTTTGTTTGTTTGTTTCAATTTCTATGCCGCCCTATTCCGAAAACTCAGGGCAACTTACAACATAATCAGTAGCATATAGAAATCAAATACATTATAAAACCCCTAAATTAAAACCAATCATCCGAAACAAACTTACAACAAGCATACACTGGCTGGGGCAAGTTGTCAACTGCCCCAGGCCTGCCAGCATAGATGTGTCTTTAACAGTTTGCGAAAGGCGGAGAGGGTGGGGGCAATATGGACCTCTGGGGGGAGTTGATTCCAGAGGGCCGGGGCCGCAACAGAGAAGGCTCTTCCCCTAGGCCCCGCCAGGCGACACTGTCTGGCTGACGGGACCTGGAGAAGGCCGACCCCCTAACCGGCCACTGGGTTTCATGCGGCAGCAGACGGTCCCGCAAGTAACCTGGTCTGATGCCATGTAGGGCTTTATAGGTCATAACCAACACTTTGAATTGCGTTCGGAGACCAATTGGCAGCCAATGCAGCTCGCAGAGTGATGTTGAAATATGGGCATTTCTGGGTAAGCCCAATACAGCTCGCGCGGCTGCATTCTGCATTACCTGAAGTCTCCGAACGTTTTTCAAAGGTAGCCCCATGTAGAGAGCATTGCAGTAGTCGAGCCTCGAGGTGATAAGGGCATGAGTGACTGTGAGAAGAGACTCCAGGTCCAAATAGGGCCGTAGCTGGTGCACCAGGCGAACCTGGGCAAATGTCCTCCTTGCCACAGCCGAAAGAAGATGTTCCAAATTTAACTGTGGATCGAGGAGGATGCCCAAGTTGCGGACCTTCTCTGAGGGGGTCAAAAACTCCCCCCCCAGTGTCTTGAATAATTTTGAATTTAACCCTTGGTTTCTTGCCATCCCAAATAAATTTGTTTATACCTTTCTGCCATTCCTCAAGATTCCCATCCTTTTTAAGTATTGGCAACATTTGAAACAAAAATAAAAATTTCGGCAATACATTCATTTTAATTGCGGCTATCCTACCTAACATAGATAATTGTAATTTTTTCCAATTCTCCAATTCTTTTTGTACCTTATTCCATAAAAATTCATAGTTATTCTTATATAATTTCCCATTTGAAGCTTCTATATAAATTCCTAAGTATTTGACTTTTTTAACTATCTCACATCCCGTTATTCTTTCCAGATCTTGTTTTAATTTATTATCTAAGTTTTTAACCAACATCTTTGTCTTGAATAAATTTAATTTAAAACCTGATACTCTTCCATAATTTCGAATAATCTCCATCAAACTCTGGGCCGATTGTATTGGCTGAGTCAATGTCACTAATAGATCATCTGCAAAGGCACATAATCTATAATCATGTTTTCTAATTTGTACTCCCTTTAGTTCCTCTGATGCTCTAATCTTATTCAGTAAAACCTCTAATGTTAAAACAAACAATAAAGGGGATAAAGGACAACCCTGCCTGGTACCCTTCTCTATATTAAATGAATCTGTTAATTGTCCATTCACTATAATCTGCCCTGTTTGTTTCTGGTATATAGCTGATATAGAATTAATAAACTGATCCCCCATTCCCATCATTACCACAAGCCTTTGCAAAAATGTCCAATTCAATCTATCAAAGGCTTTTTCTGCATCTAAGAACATTAAAACTGCCGGCACTTGAGTATGTTTATCCAAATATTCCAATACATTAACAAGTTGTCTAACATTAGTTTTCATCTGTCTCCCTTGTAAAAAACCAGTTTGATCCGGGTGAATCCTTTGTGTCAAAACTGTCATTAGTCTATTAGCCAAAATTTTTGCAAAAATCTTGTAGTCGGTATTTAACAAAGAAATAGGTCTAAAATTTTCTACTTGAACATTATCTTTACCCTCTTTAGGAATCAAGCAAACATTAGCCGTTTTCCAAGAGAGAGAGGTGGTTTGAAAATGCCTAATTTTAAATTATATTATTATGCTGCAATTCTAGTGGCAATAAGTGATTGGATCAACTTAACAAATGAAAGAATATTGAATATAGAAGGATATGGGTTAGTGTATGGGTTCCACGCGTATTTAGTTTACGACAAAAAATTGGATAGGAGCTTTAAAGAGCATATATTAAGAAACTCTATGTTGCGTGTCTGGAAAAAGTATTATTATAAATTATGTGGTAAAATCCCTTTATGGACAGTTCCCAGGCATGCAATACAGAGTGTAGGTATACAACAAATTAAGGATGTGGTGCCATATGATAAACTTTTAATTAAAGAAGGGAATAGCCTAGAACTGAAATCATTAGATAGATTAAAGGAGGAAGGTATAGCTCACAATTGGTATCATCATGCACAACTTCAAGCTAGATGGCAAAAAGATGTTAAGATGGGTTTTTCTTTAAAGGATGAAAAATTAATTATACAAGCTAGAGATCAAAGAGCTATGCATATCAAAAGAATATATGACGTTTTAATTGAAATTGATTCTGGAACTGAATTAGTTAAAGATTGTATGATTAAGTGGGAAGGTAATTTTGGACACCCAATTATGATAGAAACTTGGAAAAGAATATGGGTGAAAAATGTTAAATTTACACAAGCTCAGCATTTAAGAGAAAATTTTTATAAAATGTTTTATAGATGGCATTTAGATCCAAAAAAATTATCACTTATGTACCCAAATATGCAACCCAAATGTTGGAGATGTGATTCTATGGACGCTACTTATTTTCACATTTGGTGGACTTGTAAAAAAATTAAGGCTTTTTGGATAAAAATATGGTGGATTCTTCAAAATATTTTGAAAAAGTGTATTGAGTTTTTACCTCAGTTATTCTTGTTGGGTATTACAAAGGACTGTACCACCATAGAGACTAAGCTGATCTTGAACTTGATTACGGCCGCAAGATTGTTGGTGGGACAATATTGGAAGACATCTGAAATACCATCTATTGAAGAATGGACACTAAAAGTTACCCATCTTGTGGAGATGGCTAAGATATCAGCATACCTGAAAAACCACTCAAATGAAGCATTTTTGATGGACTGGAAAAAATGGATTGACTATATGCAAAAGAAATATCAATTGAAAGAACTAGATTTGATATACAGATAAATAGTTATAAAATAGTTATAAAATAGTAGTTTAGCGGGGTTTCTTGCGTTCTTACTCTGTATTCACTCTGGGAAGCCTGGGGGGAGGGGGGAGGGAGATAATAAGTAATAGATTATGTTTCTCAACTGTAGTTGGGGGTATAAAGGGAATAGATTTTTTCTTTTTTAGGGCGTTCGGGAAAACTCTAGACACCGCATTGGATGGTGAGGAAGGTGGAGTGAAGGTTAGGTATGTGTAGAGGGTTAGAGGGTGGAGATAGGGAATAGAGGTGAGTGGAGGGAAGATGTACAGAAAGGCGAAAGTATGTAGTTAGAAAGATAGAAGAGGGTAGGTTGTTGGAGGATGTGGTGGGGGGGATTCCGAGCAGCTATTTGTAGTGATTGTTAAATATGTTATTTGCTTGTTTTCAGTTGAGTTATTATGTTATTATGTTATAATTTTGTTAATAGTTTTTAAAATTTAATAAAAAAATATTAAAAAAAAAACTCCCCCCCCCAGGATGATGGATGGATAGGTTGAATTGTCTTTGGGAGGCAAAACCCACAGCCACTCCATCTTGTCAGGGTTGAGTTTGAGCTTGTTAGCACCCATCCAAACCCTAACAGCCTCCAGACATCGGCACATCACTTCCGCTGCTTCACTGAAGTGACACGGGGTGGAGATGTAAAGCTGGGTATCATCAGCATACTGATGATATCTCACCCCGTGTTGGCGGATGATCTCACCCAGTGGTTTCATGTAAATATTAAACAGCAGAGGGGAGAGGACCGATCCCTGAGGGACCCCACAAGGGAAGAACCTAGGGGTCGACCTCTGACCCCCTACCAACACCGACTGCGAATGACCAGTGAGGTAGGAGCTGAACCACTGCAAAACAGTGCCCCCAACTCCCAACCCTTCCAGCCGGCGCAGAAGGATACCATGGTCAATGGTATCGAAAGCCGCTGAGAGGTCAAGTAGCACCAGGATAGTGGAATGTCCCCTATCCCGGGCCCGCCAGAGATCATCCGTCAGCGCGACCAAAGCAGTTTCCATGGAGTAGCCGAGCCTGAATCCTGACTGCTGAGGGCCCAGATAATCGACCTTATCCAAGGACCGTTGGAGCTGGAGTGATACCACCTTCTCAACAACCTTACCTATAAAGGGAAGATTGGAGACAGGACGGTAGTTGTTTAACACAGCTGGGTCCAGGGAAGGCTTCTTGAGGAGGGGGCGCACAATTGCCTCCTTGCAGGGAGCCGGAAAGGACCCCTACCTCAAAGAAGCGTTGACAATCTCCTGAACCCAGCCCCGTGTCACCTCCCTGCTGGCCGAAACCATCGCCATACATATGGATTGTTAATGCCTGGCACTATACATATTCAACAAGACATTAAGGACATTCTTCAGGAATTTAATGGGACTGTGGAAGACAACCCTGGAAGTCAATTCCCATTGTCACTGCTGCTGTTCGGCATAGCTTAAACTCCCCTCAGTCAGATAATCACAGGGACCTTATGTTGATACAAGTTCAAGAGTGGAACTATCATCAGCCTCTAATGGACGACATCAAGCTGTATGTTAAGAATGAATGAGACATTGATTTGCTAATGCATCTGGCATGGAACTACAGTGAGGACTTTGGGATGTCTTTCAGACTGGAGAAATGTGGCCAGATCGTATTCGAGATGAACAGTAATTAAGACTAATGGGATGGAACTATTAGTGGACCACATAGAAGACACACAGATCAGCTACAAGTACCTTGGTATATGGGATCCATGATAAGAAGGCAAGATAGACCACAACATCCAAGTACCACCAAAGAATAGAACAGATGTATGAGAAACTGGAGAAGTACCAAGGCCTGAAGGGGGAACTAGGAAGGATGTGGGAAGTAAAGGCCAAAGTAGTCGCAGTAGTGGTAGGAGCACTGGGGCTGTGACTCTTAAGTGAGAAAGCTCCAACAGATCCCAGGCACATCAAAGCTTGCTATCCAAAACAGTGCAGTGTTAGGAGCAGCCAAAATGTCCTGCCATGACAGCATTTTTAATTTTGTCTTCTGAGAGACCCTGAATGGTATATGAAGAGACAAGCTATTTGCACACTTAAGATCTTGTTTCCATTGTCCACATCTTCATCAGACAGAACTCAAGCCACAAATCACAAATATTTTACTACAGAGATCTCCATTTTAAGGCTTTTTTCCATTCTGACCTGAGTCCACCCATGAAGACAATTGGTGAGAAAATAAAAGGCAAAGCAATCAGTGTTGTTTGTTGCCCACTTCTAACTTAAATTTCCTCTCCTCCCCAACTAGGGAAGATATTTAAATAATAAACCTTTAACAACTATATTTCAGGAACCATTTCAATGCATTACAGTTCAAGGAGAAGGCTCACAGTTTTTCTTAGATGTGCCTTTATGTGAATGCAATGGATACATTTGCAAATAATTTTAACAGAAAGTCAGACACATATAGGGATATAACTACTGTAGTACTATACAATACCAACTACTGTACCAAACCTCACTATGCAGCAGTAGGGTGGCAACCTTCTAGCTCCAAGAAGCCTCCAATCCTATTTTTGTGTTATTTTAAGAACCCTTCAAATTAGCATGCTCATATGTGAAAGCAACTCATCATTATTTTTGTGTGATTTTGCACATGGGGTATCAAAATTATTTTTAATTTAAAAGACCCCCACCCCAGTTTTCTCCAGAGTTAAGCCTGGAAACTCTATAATAAAGGTAAAAAAGGATATATGCAGTGTTATCTTCATTTTAGATATCAAAAGGGTTTTGCGGCTCCCAGTGTTTTGTTTTTGGTGGGAAATGGGTCCAAGTGGCTCTTTGAGTGTTTTGGGTTGCCTACCCCTGGTATAGGTCATTACTTAAAGATAATAAAGTCTTTGAGTGCTGTTCCTGGTGACAGCATGAACATACCATACAATTTTCTTTGCAATGGTATAGAAATAAAATGCCTTTACTATTTTCTTTTTTAAAAAAATATTTTATTGCTTTTTTTTACATGTCACCATCAATATTTGGCAAACAGTGTGTTGTCTGGGTTTGTATTTACAAATAATCAATAACAATTAGTTTCTATAATTCCATATTCCACATAGCTTTCCTTGATTTTCCCTTCTTCCAATAATATTCTCTTTTGTCAACCTTGAATTAGTATATTTCTTGATAATTTTAAAAGATAACAATTAAATATCTACAAATAACCTCCACCTCATTATTAAGCTTCTTTTCTAATTAATCATCTCGATCACCTTGTCATCGATCCTGTTTTTAGAGTTCTCATTTACATTTATTTTCCTCACGATATTTCAAAATAAAACATTTTACCTGTTAAAATTTTCTTAAAGTTAATTACACTTAGATATTTAAATCTTTTCCCTCATATGAACAATCCCGACACTTACATTTTCCATATCTTGAAACAGAAAGAACAAAAGAAATAATATACTGTTTTTAAAAAATCCCTCTTAAGCTAAAATACATTTATATTCAATGTTTTATTCTTTTTAAGCATATTTAAGTCTTCAAAATCCAGTATATTTAAGTATCTAGTACATTTCCCTCATATAAATCATCCCAAACATTTTTATGTTTCTCATATCATAGACAAAAATTATTGCATTGCTTAAGAAGCCTATCCCTCCTAAGCTAAGATTCATTTGTATTCAAAATTTTATTTCTTTAACCTTATTCAAACAAGTGCTTAATCTTTAAGTATTCCATCAAATGAGTCCCATCATCTGATTTCTTAATTCTGGCTTTAGCCTTTTTTTTTTCAAACATCTTTCCTAATCAGTATGTTCCATTGAACCCAAAGATCTTCCCATGGTTTTCTAGATATTGTTGAAGATATAAAAGATGAGTCAAGTAAGGCATTTTTGTAGAAGTAGTCCTTAGAAATCTTTTTCTTTCTTTCTCTCTTAGTCGCCCATCTCCCTTTTTTCTCTCAAGTTCTTGAAATCTTGAAGTATAGGTTATCTTTTCCATATCCCATATTTCCTGCAAGTTTTTCTCCATCTGGATTAAATCACAGCTCCTTCCATTATTAAATTCCATCTCTAAGTTTCTTTCCTTTAGTTTATGTTTAATTATCTGCTTTACTTGAGCTCTCTCTCTTTTTGTTTTCTGATCATTTGTTTGTTGTGACATTAAATATGTTCATTTAAGTCTTCAAAGTTATTTTTCATTTCCTTGTGACTTGAAGTTAATGTCATTTGTATTTGTTGTAATATAACATACATTTCCTCCTGGAAAATATTTGTTTTTCTTGATATGTTTGTTCTGCAGAACTCTGATGTTCCCTGATGACAAAAAATCCAAGTTTTCCTTTCTCTGCCAACCGTTTTAAAGTCACAGTTTAATAAATATTTATAGTTCTTGCTTTGTAGATAGCCCACAATGTTTTCTTTTCTTTTATTGCAGATGTTCTTTGTTTAGTTAAAGCATTGGAGCTCACAATAACAAGTTATTTTTTTCTGGGCTGTATATTTAGGACAGTATTTTCATCCACCACTAATGTCAGCACCAGTTCATTTTTCAGTTTTCAAAACAAATAATTGTCATTTATTTCCATCAATAATCTTTTGCCAGGAGAATCTTAACAAAATCCATTGATTTCACACTTTCCAAGTTTAAGTCTTATATTGGTTTCATTTCTGTATAATTCTATTCCCCATAAATTTAATTCGCCACTTCCATTTTGAGGAGGGTGGAGCAGAGATCTCCCCTTCCTCTCACTTTCAGAGGATTTTTACTTCTGGGTTTTTTTTCTCTCCAGGAAATCAATCAGATAGAAGAGAGAGAAACAGTATTCTTACCCAGTTCAATCACACTGTTTACGATGATGCTTAACTTAGTACTTTTTGGCTTCAATTGCATGTAGCTTGGGCTAGACTAAGGAATGACACTAGCCTTTCTTCTGCTGGTTTCTGGAAAGCTTTCCCTGGATGTCCGATTGACCACCATTTCTCCACAATCAGCAGGGCTTCTCTCCTTCTTTGCCACCTTTTCGGAGTGGCTTTTGGCCCATTTAGGGTCCCCAACAGAAAAAAAAAATCAGCTTTAGGGTATGGAGCCCCGCAATCCACCAGCTGTTGTATTAATTGCGCAAAACCGGAAGCCTGCCTTTACTATTTTCTAATGTATGTCTGTGTGGCCCTGGCTTCCCAGTTTAATCCATCCAAGCACTGACCAAGCTTGATCCAGCTTAACTTCTCAGCCCAAGACAATCCAATGCCACTGCCATCAGCTCCATCCCATTCCATTATTTCTTCAAACACAAGAAGAAAAGGCTTTTTTTAAGGATGATAATGACTATATATTTATTAATATATTTGTATAGGCAGTGGCACACTAGCACAAATAATATTCACCATATTGAGATCCACTGCAAGTTTGGATGCATCTGAAACTTTGGGCCATTTATTTTGATTGGCTTGTGCCACAGTTGTTAAGGAAGACCAGAGATGCTTAAGGAATTTTCCTGCACAGTTTGCAAAATAGTTCAGGTATTGAGAATTGTTGATTGGCACTTCAGTTTTCTTTAAAAAGAGAACAGAAAGGGTTTACCTTCACATAAATAATACAAATACAATGTATGTTAATCAGAACTCCCCACAACTGAATACAAATTGTATTCTTGGAAAAGTAACAATTGATTCTGTTTGATAGAAACAATTGATTCTATCAAAATTTCTGGACAAGCTCTTAATTGCAAGCTAACAGGTTCCTTCCCTCACCTCTTTCTCAAAGTTTCTTGTTCAAACAGAATTAATACCATTTATCTGCTGCCCATGGTATACATAGTGCTTCCTTTCTCTGAGTTCACAAATTTAACCTATCTTCATAGACATTCATTACTAGCCACAATGATGCCAAAATGATGCAAGTTCCACTCTTCTATTTTTGTATCATGGCATGGCACACAACTTCGAAAGGAATAGAGTTCGTGTCATGACATCATGGTACATATTTTGTCACTTGACCCTTCTTGCCCTACTTCTGTGGATATTCAGGATTGTTATTTTCTTGGTGTTGGGAGAGGAAATAATTCATTTTTTAATGCCCAAGCATTCTAAGACAGCAGCTTGTATATCATGCTGTGTGAACAAGGCCACAACTACACAGGAGAGACCAACCCAATTCTGGACAAGGCTGACTACAGTTAAGCATGTATATTGCTTCTGGAAGCATTGCAGCCAGCAAGCATATTAGCATATATTGAGAATTCAATTAGCCATATAAACAGCTTGGTTTTACTGAGGCTGCCTAATCTATTGAAAATTAAAACAGTATGTCATTTTTAGAGCACAGATCAGACAGCTTTGCTAATAACTGAAATGCCAGAAATGCTGGAGAAGGTGCAAAAAGAGCAAACTAAATTCTTAGGGACTAAACCATATCCATACAATGAAAGCCTCAGCAACAAGAGGTAGAATAAGAGAAGACGTAATATAGAGGTATACAAAATTCTGCAGGGTAGGAATTGTGGGTTTTATCAGAGAAGGGAGGAGGAAATGGGAATGAACTCTGCAAGTAGAAGGGAAGAAGAAGAGGATTTGAATGGTGCGGGGTGGGGGGAGAGATTATGTCACCAGACTCCTAAAGATTTAAGAGACTGTTTTATAAACAGACACTTGCAGTTCCTTCAGTGTCAGGAAAGGGATTACTTTGCTGGTTCATAGAAAGATAGTTAAAAATAATAATAACAGACAAGCATCTACCACATAACACCCCAGACCAATAATTATCAATAATAGAAACAAAAAAGTCTGGATAGTGGTCATGGCAATACCTGGAGACCGTAGAAGAGAAGACAAACAACTGGAGAAGACCACAAAATACAAAGATCTGCACATAGAACAACTGTGGTAAAAGAAAGCACCAATAATTTTATGCACTTTGGATGCAATCTCAAAACATTTTTTATAACAAATTTTATTGGTTTTCCAGTTTTACATTTAAGTATTTAGAAAACAGCGTGGTGATTGGATAGTCAATAATTCAATAATAAAATCTTTAGTTCATATCTCAGGTTATATCATCAAAAATTCCTTCTCTATTTCCCTTAACATTTGCTATATCATATTTAAGCTAGTAAATTTCTAATTATAACAAGCTCAGTTGAAACATTTATCAATATATTTTTGCTTATACACATCCATATCTTGTTTTTAAGTTTTACCTCATTTTTAATTACAGTATTCCAATTTAACCTTTAACATCCATAGTATTTAAGTTTTGAGTAACCCAAATTTCCTTTATCTCACTACATAAAATTATAATGTCTAAGATACACATATTACTTACTTAAATATATTCTTATTTTATTTCATAAACATTTTCTATTTCTCATCCTAATACATCACCTCTTATTAATAGAGTGCCCTTTATTGTCTCAAGTTCATAATCTGTATTTATCTGGCTAAAGAATAATTCAAAGCTATTTCCTAATAGTTAATTTTCATTTCCTTATAAATCTAAATCCTAAATATTAAGCCAATTAATCCCTTATTTTTTTATCATTTTCCAACAATATTTAAATCTACAATCACATTCCCCTTCATTTCAAAATCTCCCTTTAGTCCATTAGTTGAGACATTAAGATTTTCTGTCATAAATCAAAAGACCCCATTTTTAAAATCTAACTCTAGCTTTCTTTTTATGCCAACCAGGCTTCCATATCAATGCCTTTCAATCATTAGATAGATCTCCCTTTATTCTTGTACATGTTACTTGAATCAAAGGAGACCATCTACTTATGAATTTTCCAGAGGAACTGGCCCGTTTATAATCGTTAAATTGTTGCCCTGGTGGGTCAGATCTCCATATTTGCTCTAATATATTTATATTTAAATCAGTCTGGTCTTCTTCCTCAGGTTTCTTCTGGTTTAAGTAGAAAGTCATGTCCAATTTTATGGTTGTTGTTTGGTTGTCTAGGTTTCAGTATGCTGTACTTGTTGATCTTTAACACCCTCAGTCTTGGTATTACTTTTTTCCGCTTCTGTTGCTTTTTGGGTTGTAAGTTGCAATCAGGGTTTGGTTGTCAAAATTTTCAGTACATTGTACTTGTTGTTCTTTAAAGTCCTCTGTCTTGGTATTAATTTCTTCCGCTTCTGTTGTTTTTTGAATTGTAGGTTCTTTAGTTGCAGTCACGATTTCGTTTTGTAGATTTAAACTTTGTCTTTCAGTCTAGATTTAATTATCTCAGTGGCTTCAAGAATTTTTTCAAGTATAAGTTTATAATTAATCGAAGTTTGTTGCTGGTCCTCCTCCATTTTTGATATGGTCATACATTGTCCTTTAGTGAAGGCTATTTATTAAAGAAGTGTTCACCTCCATAGTTCCTAAAAGCCAATTTTACCACCCAGCTGTTCTCTCAGCTTTTTATCTCTTTTAGATAATACCAAGGACAGGTCTAGGCTGTGAGCAGATCCCTTGGTCAAGAATATTCACTTGCTGTACCAAGCTTCACCACAAGATGTCCCCGATAGCATTTAAAGTCTTTTTCAAAACCTGGGTTAGGTTTTTATCCAATTTAAGTTCTTTTTCATCTTTTTTTACAGGTAGATAAGGTAACAGGTCCCCGTGAAGGTAGCAACTTTTTGGATCCCCAAATATCAAGAAGATGCAAATCCAATTACTTAGTTGTTCTTTTCAAGGCTTTATTTCCCCTAAGTAGTCAGATGCCGCTATTTTAGAGGGTGGGAGGAAGACGTTCCCTTCCCCCTCTCCTCATGGGGGAAGAAATTTCAAGAGGCTTTTTACAGGAAAAAACTTGGGATACAAAGAAAGTACAGTGCTTTCGAAGTACTTGATAGTAATTTTGGCCTCGGCTGATGAGCCATGTTAATAGCCAATCTTTTCCCATCAGTTCAAAGAGCTGCTCCAGATCAAACGGGAGGGCTGCCGTCCTTCCGCAATCAATCAGAGGTCCTCTTCACACTCATCGTCCCTCCAGGGTGACCTCCAACCCTTTTCAGGGTCCCCCGGTGGGAGAAAACTGCACGGCAGAAAGAGCGTTCACCCCACACATCTGCCAGCGCCGAAATCACAAACTGGAAGCCAATCCCAAAACATTTGAAGCACTATCAGTATTGACAAAATCCCCAGCAATCAATTGCAAAAGGTAGCTTTACTTGGAACAGCTTATATCCTGTGATGATACATTTAACACCATCAGACAATACATCTACTTCCCCTAATTACTTGGGAAGGACTTGATAGGTAGATAAAAATGTCAAATCCGTTCTAAGCATCTAGCTGACTGTGCAACGGATAACAACAATAACAATAAGCTATAGAAGGACTTTATTCAATAGTGTCTTAGGGAGTATTACTTGAATGCTGGGAATTTATCTTGTTCCTGGAATTCCTGTAACTTCATCTCTTTCTTTTTAAATAAAAAATATACTGGAATAGATGAATTCTTGATCTGATTTATCAGAGCATTTCTTATATTCTTATAATATTATCCTAACCCAAAATATGGTTTGCCTTGCTTTTTTTTAATAGATTGCTTTCAGACCTTATGGTTCATTCACTAAACCATAACCATAGACGCCTGGGCTTAGTGCAATAGGCAAAGCAGTGTATGAATGGACTGTTCCCAGCTTTCAAACTTTCAAACATTAATGGAGAAGCCAATGCAATAAAATATATTCGTCTGTTCATTCAGTATGGATAGAAAAAAATATATGAAGAAACTGGACAGCACAATAACACCAGTTATTAAATTGCATACTGTTCTCTAAAATGAAAGAACGCTAAGAATGCTGTTTTGTTGGCTTCATTTGATGGTTCTAAGGTCTTGCTTGGGATTCAAATCATACATCAGTCAAAACTCATTTAACTCATTCGGTTGCTCATTTAACAGCCAATTGTATGGAAATTTATTTGGAAGCCAATCAAGAAAATGAACAGCAGCAGAATAAAGAAGCAATGATATCAAATTATTTGTTCTATGACTCAATGTGTTATATTTTTGGTTGTTATTTGCCTTAAGAGACATTTCTACATAATCCAGCAAAAAAAGACATATTTATTTACAAATATTAAAACAAAGTGTAGCAATTAAGTACATTTTTGACTCAATTGTATATACCCTGTCTTAAATAAGAAAATAGCTGTAACTCTATTGGACAATTAGGCTACAATCTGTTATGCTTATAACCTGTGGTAAATATCCCCCAAATCAATTAAGATATACTTCTATGGGCATAACTGAGATTACAACATAAACTTTATATTGACTAAAGCCCCTTTCTTCTTTCAATATGAAAATAAAATAACAGCTGAAAATAATAGTAAATTGGGACTTTAATAGAGTTACCAGATTGGAGCTGCAAAAATCTGGACAGTTTCTAGATGGCAGTAAATTAGATGACACATTTGACATCATTGTGGCCTCCAACAGATGGCTAAGGCAAGGAGTTAAGGTTGCCCTGGAGGCTAGCATGAATGCCAAAACAGACAATGATCTCTGTGCCAAGCCATGACATTTTTGGTCAAAAGAATTGTGTAATTGCTTTATGACATCTGATACAAATACATAATGTGTTGTTTACCCCTGAAAATATCCAGAATAGCATGTAAGAAGTACTAGATTTGCAGTATGAAGTTGTGGGTGCAACTTTTCGTTGCGCCCACTTGGATTGCAGGGGTTTTTTGCAAGTTTTTTTTTAGAAGTTGTTTGCCCCCTTCTTAGGACTGAGAGAAATCTCTGGCTCATGGTCACCCAGCTTTGCAGGCTTCTAGCCTGGTGCCTTAACCACTATACTAGACTAGCTGTTTAAATATACAGTATAACAAATTGTAATACATAGCAGAGATGTCCATAGGATGTGATTCTAAAAAATGAAGGCAGTTTTTATTTATTTATCAAACCTGTATGCCATCTTTGGTGAGATATTGTGATCAAAATTTTCCTTTTTTTAATTTTTGGCACTTCAAATGTACCTTTGTAATCACCATCTAAACCTTTTTTTATTATATCCTGTGAACACTGTCCCCAATCTTTTATAGACAATAAGATGTCACTGTCCAAGAAAAGATAGTGCATAACTTTCAGTAGAATTCACTTTAGATTTTATTTCCAAAGACTTTTTGATAAGTAACAACCTTGTTATATTTTTGGGCTGCAGATCTGCTTACATTATTCTACATTGTTAATACTGCAATTTAAAATCCACTTTATGTTTGCAAAACATTCTTAAAAGACAAGGTATAAAGTCATTAACAAAAAAAAGAAATAATATTTATTCATCAGATGAATTAGACACAGCAAAAACACAAAAGCTTTGGACAGCTGTCTCGTTACTCTTTAATCTTCCCAGAACAAAGGAAGTTCTTTGAAATGCTGCAATTATGCTACTGATTTGTAAGTAACAATCAGGCAGGAATAGGATTGTGGTTGGGTTTTTTTTATCCTCAGCAGCCAACATATTGTGCAATATTTTATTTGTGACTGTATTGAGGACACTGGTATTGCTGTGCAATGGAATAAGTCAGCAAAGGCATCGTTCTAAGAAAACATTAAAGCAGGAATTCTGGAAGTTAAAGTTCAGACATCTTTCAAGTTGCCAAAGTTGAGAAACACTGCATTAGAATAACTGAAGCAAAACAGAACCAGTGTGACCCATGCCAAACAATCTAACTGGAAAAGCAGTGATGCAGTAGCCCTCATTATAGAACCCGTACTTAATGCCAGTGTGCTTCCCTTCCTTGCTTTTAAGTTGGCAAAGTTTGCTTACTTTCCTTGGTTTTGATCCAGTGCAGTGTAGTGTAATCATTAAGACAAGAATACTCAACATGTGGATCATATGCCAGAGGTAGCCCTGAGCAACTGTGAGAGGGGTCACGATCTTTTTTTTTAATCTAATGAAGCTTGTGTAGGCAAGACTTGAGAACTGTTAAAATTCACTTTTGGTTTTGCTCCCCACTTTGCCTAGGCAAGCCCACTAGGTTTAATAAATACTGTACTATCTAGATTAACGTGTACTTATTAAAAATAATTATAATTATGTTTTGCCTAACCCAACCCAATTAAAGTATTAGATGCAGGAAGGCAGGCAGTGGGCTTTCCACACATTCCCTGTGCAGTGGTTGCCTCAGCACAGTGTTTGAGGACTCTGTGTGAAGACATTAGACTTTGAGGTTCAATTCTAGGGCTACGTGATCCAAATGGCAAAAATCAAGATGAGTACTAAATGGCAAGACAGAGAACATTTTATTTCCACCTGAGGAGCGGTCACATTTCTACAGTCTTCTTCAAAATGGAAGATTTTACTGTACACCCCTTAGCATTAATATTCTAACAATGTCTCTCAAGTAGATTATTTTATTTATTTTTATTGTATCCCCATTATTTTTTTATAAGTAACTTCAAAACGGCAAATATATCTAATACTCCTTACGTTTGAGAGAAATATTTAGCTTTGCAGTAATTAGCCCTCCCATTTGTCTTAATAATTATTTTTTTTAAAAGTCATCTTGATGCCCCATTTGGGGGCCTCAAAATTTAGGATCAGTAGATGAAATTCTTTTCTCCAACCTTTCCTTGGGTTGACCATTTCCCTGAACCCTGTGATGTCACATTCATGTATGCAAACATTTGTCTCTCTGCACTAATGTCTAATAAAAATCAGAATCTTTATGTCAGAAGCTGGATCTTAATAGTGCATGAAGGGAAAGTACATTGAAATATGCTCACTTTTACAAAAACACATTAATTTCTTTTTAATCCTGTGGAAAGAAAGGACAACAGCATTACAACAGCAAAGTCAGAAAATAGGAAGGAATGTTCTGATCAACTTGTAGTTTCATGTAAATCATCAGGAAGAGGTGAGTTTAGGATTCTGGGATATGTAGTCTGATTCAAGGGTTTAGAAAGATTAATTTACACTCACAAAATTACATGGTGTAATATCACTATATACATGGAAATTCCCCTAGGATGATGCAACTTGGTGCTGATAAATATTAAATCTTATTTCTATCCTATCTTATTTCTCTTGTGATAATTCAAAGGATAAGGTTGCAGAACTTGCTAATGACCAAGTAATAATTACATTTAAATGTACAGATACTTAAAATTATCAGCACAATAACTAAAGTAAGTCCTGGTATTAGCAAATTATAATTGCAATCTATTCTAAGTGAAGAATGATTATTTTATTTGGGACAAAAATTCACATATTTATTTTTATTTTTATTTTATTCGGATTTGTATGCCGCTCCTCTCCGAGGACTCGGAGCGGCTCACAACATATATATAAAACAATTTTGACTTTATGTCATATACAGAAAAAGCACAAAGAGTGCAAAATATTTATGCAAAAATGATTTGTTTGAATTGAATTTTTAAACAATGAAATGACTTTCTAATGAAAAAGAAAAAGAAAGGAGAAGCAGCATAAAGATCAACATTCAATGATCTCTCTTCAGGATGGCTATTTATTTGTTATATTTTCAATCAACCCAGTAAACAGAATTTCTTAAGTGGATTACATAAAAGGAACAAAATCACATTAGTGAAACTTTCTCACAGGTTAAAAAAATATCACTCTTCTCCCAGCCAAATACTGACTGAAAGGCTCATAATGCTTCAAAAGAAAAAAAAGTTACCCTTGTCTTTAAAAGTAAGCAAGACTGGATCAAGTTAGGACTTAGACTACAAAGAAATCCCAACATTCCAGGAATTTGGAAAACCTCCCATGAGTCATCGGCAAATCACATCTGCATCAAGAAAACTGTGTAGAGATTTCTATGAAGTGTTTCAAAGGTCAGATTCTATCTGAAGGAGATTTATTATCTGTTCAAGGGAGCTATCCACCTACCTAAAAGATACAAAAACAAATACTCATCCACTCATGTACATTCATGCTAATTATACAGCTCAGTTCATCTCTGCCCTTTCCTAAGGACTCCAACTTACATCCTGTGAAACTTTTGTGGTCATTCATTTTGTGTGTTTGTGTGTGAGTGTGTGTGTGTGTATCTACAGTATTCCACCTTGTAGGAATAGAAGATGCTGCCTAGCAACAGATGGTGCTGAGGGCTGCATAGATGCACAGAACATGCACTCAGAAGTATTCCAGAAAGAGGAGAGCTTGTATGGGGTACCCTCCAGTTCATGTTCAATTAACCCCATTGGTCTCCTGGCTAAGGGCAGAGCCTGTTGGGTTAGGCTGTGCAGTGAGTGTTCTGAGGCTTCTCAGGCTGAGCTGTGCCTGGGTAGGGACCCCCATCTTTCCACCCCTTATAGAGAATTCCTTATGGTGGTAGAGCCAAACGTGGAACTTGTCATATTTGACACTTGTTTCTTTTCTCCCTTGGCACCCTCCCAGCCACTCATCTGTGATCAAGATCACCTCCCAACTGACCTTGCTTAAGAATCTGTCACTATCTTAGAAGGTGTGCACATGGAATGGATTGAAAGAACAAGGCCAAAATGTGAAACTCTGTTTGCTTTACTCCCTTCCTTTAATTTATTTTACACGATACCAAAAGCTTGAAAATAATGTGAAAATATTTGTGATAATCTCTTATCTATAGCAGCTTGGTTCATTTCTATTGCTACATCATCAATCAGAGGTTATAAACCACAATGGCTAAATTTATATTGCACTTAGAATCAAAACCAAAACCAATCAATTTAGGACAGTGAGATTATAACAAGCAATAATTCAGTGTCATTGCAATGACAAATGGTTGCTGAACAAATGGTTGTTAAGCAAGGATTATTTGTACAGTTCCTAAATTCTACTTCTCAATCTTCACACACAGGATTCACAGAAACATCACACACAAGCTAGACACTGTTTCCAGCAAAGGGAACATAGGCCAGGGCTGCCTCTTATATCAGGCTGCAGCCAGCTGTCAAGAAATTTATTTAACCAAGAGATTTAGTCATTTGCTTGGCAAGGAGCCCCATAGAATATCTTTGCTCTGGTCTCCTCTCTATTCACCATGAGATACATCACCTTCATCTGACTGCTCCGGATTCCAGGTGATGCCTGTTTTTGATTAGCCCATGTTAGTATGGGATTGATGTCTCCAGAAGTTGACATTCACAGGTTCAACTATTGCAACTTCCTCAGATTCAGATTCAAAATGTATGTCTAGAACCTGAGTCATGACACTTAGCATTAAATGTTTATTGTAGTTCTTTGAATTGTTTGAAAATCACATCTACTATAATTTATCTCTTAAGACCAGGAAATTCTGCATTTTTGTGGATCTTAATTATTAATAATGCCAATTATATTGTTCTCTACTTTGCACAATTGTCTATAAATAATAAACTTCTATTACTATGGTATGCTTAGAGCCCATGGTGGCGAACCTATGGCACATGTGCCACAGGCCTTCAGTCCTGTCCATGAACAACCTGCATCAATACCCACGCAGGGTAAGGTTGCCACGCCCACGCCCACCTTCCCCAAGCTTTTTTTACTAATCCGCCTTTCAGCTGCATTCCATTTCTCTGTTTGCTTCTCAGCCTTCGGCGTGTGTTTGTAGGACTATCAATTAAAAAAAAAGTTCCATCAGACTTTCTAACTTCTCGCGAGGTCTCAAGAAGTTAGAAAGTCTGATGAAACTTTTTTCTTAAATAATAGTCCCACAAACACGCAGAGAAGGCTGAGAAGCGAACAGAGAAACATAATGCAGCTGAAAGACAGGTTAGTAAAAAAAATGCTTGGGGGAGGCGAGAGCATTTGGGTGGGTGCAGGCACGGCAACCTTATCCTGCATGGTGGCGGGAGGGTGGGGCACATGCCCTTCCTGCACCAGGCCAGCCCCTGCAGCCCCGGGGTGGCCCCGCTGGGTTGCAGTGGGCAGGGTGTTGAGGTGGGGGCTGGCAGGTTGACCAATCAGCAGGTGGAGTGCAGAGGCTCGAGGAGGGAGGGGCTCAGGGAGATAAGAGCAACACGTCTGAGTGGAAAGTGGCCTCAAGACAAATGGTCCTGAGGTAAGGCAAGAAATCCTCGCTCCCCCCAGAAATTGCCTTTCTTTCCTTACCAGCCAATGCTGTTTCTCTTCACGATCTGCTGCCATGTACAAGGAAACAAGGAAGTTTTTTTGGGGGGGAAGGGTCATTCCATCAATTCCAACTTCTTGTGAAAGATCGCGAAGTTGGAATTGATTGATTGACCTTTTTTTCAGAGAAGAGAACTTCACAGCTCTGCCTATAGAGCCATCAAATCTGTAGCTCAGGGGTCCTCAAATTACGGCCCAACCTGTCTTTTTATCTGGCCTGCCTCAACCTCCCAGGTAAGCTGCCCAATCGTGAGGAGAGAATGGGTGGATGGTGGTGAGAGCCCCAGCCAGTGGTGGGATGGCAAGTTGGTGGGAGAAGATGTTTTTTTCCCCAGTTTCTCCCTCACGTGCCCAAGGGCATGCTTGCACTTTGGCCATGCCTCTTTCCTCTCTTCCTCTCACCTATTTGCATTTTTACCTCAGGGCCAGGCTGAGAGGTTTAGGTCTCGATTGCAGCCTTGGCCTCAGTTAGGGCAGGCAAGCGTGGTGATAATGATGCCAATGCTGCTGCTGCTTCTGAGGTGGGTCCCTCGCGAAGCACTACAGAATGCGAGGCCCAGCCTCCGCCACTGCTGGTGCTGCTGCCATGCCAGGCAAAAGGAAACTGGTGCCGCCAGCCCTCAACATCACCCTCACCATTGCTAAGGGACCCAGCCCCACTGATGGTTGGGGTGGGGCTGCTGGAGTGGGGTGCCAGTTATGGGTCTGAGGGGAGCGGGCGAAGGGTGAGGTATTTGTGAGGGGTGGCCGGGGTGAGCGAGAAAAAAGGAGAAGAATTTGCTCCTGGAAGGTTATTTCGGGGTTGTGTGGAGCTGAGGCGATGAAAGGTTGGGGGAGCCGCTGGGAGGGAGGATGCAGTTGGCCTTTGGAGGAGTATCCCGATCCATGAATGGGGGTGGTGCTGTTCAAGTGAAGCCCTGAGAGGTAGACAAAGCTGGTCGTGGAAGCAGCTCAGAGGAACCGGGAGTGCCAGTGCTGGTGGTTGAGAGAAACTTAATTCACCTTTAGGGTCCAGGAAATGGTGGAGGAAGGATGGGGGCAATGGCATGTGCCAGGCAGGTTCTTCTGTCCTAAGACGGTCTGGAATGCCAATCAAGGAAAATATTTCTGGCTCAGAGTTAAAATAAAAGGTCCTGGGGGGGGGCTGTCTCTGAGGATGGTGGTTTTCTTGCAGACATTTCAGGACCAAAAGTGGGATAATAAGTGAACTAATGTTACCTAGTTTGGGTCATGAGACATCTACAAAAAAGGCACAAAGCTCAGAGAGGACCAATGAACCCACAACCATCCTCCTCCTCCTCTTCTTTTCTTCTCCTCCATTCCACAAACCCCATTCTCTTCTGGCACTGCTGATGTTACCTAGTTTGGATCATGAGACGTCTGCAAGTAATGCTGAAATGGAAATGGCACCCCTGCCCTGCCCCCTGCCTTGCCTCGCCTCACCCCACAATGAGCCTCCTGCCCACTGTCCCATCTGCCAGAGACCCCCTGGATCTCCCCCAACCATGCCCAGCCCCCACAGGTGTCTCTCCCCATGAGCAACCTCAAGGTGGCCACACCACCCCGGCCATGCCCACCCAGTCTGCCATGACCACTGCAGACATGCTCACCCAGTGGGACACAACACCTGACGATAAATAAGTGGGGTTTGGGTTGCAGTTTGGGCCCTCAGTCTCTAAAAGGTTCGCCAACATTGCTTAGAACATTCCCTTTTTTCCTATTCTATAATAGAGCATAACAAGATTTTGTGTCACTTCATAGTTAAGAATAGGTATTTTTATACATGTATATTTTTATCTTAAGGGACAAGACATCCAAATAGGTGATTAAGCATCAAAACATATCAGATGGTGTTTTTATCTTTTTTCAGATCATGCTGGTTTATTTTAACAGAATGGAACTAATATACATTGGAAGTTAATAGCAACATTAGACATTTGTTGGAATATGTGCCTAAGACAAAGCAGACCATAACCTTTAATTTTTCTTTTTTGTTGGATTATAATTTTCCGGTTAAAGTAATACATGCAGAGATTAAATATGTTTTGTTTCTACAACAAATAAAGTAAAATATCTCTATTAGCATAATTGTAATTATGTGGGAAGATGAAAAAATCTCTTTAATACTTGAAATAATCTCTGTGCCATTTATTTAATTAAAAATGACCTCTCATATCAGAAACTTCCAATTTAATTTTTATAAGAGTAAAGTTCGCCATATCTTGTTTTGTTTTGTTTTTCAATAAAGGTCAACAGTTTGCATAATGCCCAATTTGCATGATGTGTACAAATGGAAGAAACATTCATTTTAGAAGACTATTGAATCAGATAATTTATTTATATACTATTAAAACTCTTGTTTCTGCAATTTTTAACTGAACGAAATGATATTCATGAGGCAAAACCTTTTGAATTAAGATACATGGACTAATCTACAGAATGTATTCAAAAGCCAGGACCCATGACTCCTATAGAGTTGAAAATTGGTAAATTATATCAATATTTTATGACATAAAAATTATATTATACAAAATGTCATAAAACATTTCCAGTGGTCAGCTCCTGAGATTTGAGCTGTGTTATACAGTTCGACATGGCTATTTTCATGTCAGATACATATTTCTGTGAATTTTTAAGAATTTTTCAAGTACATCAGAAGCTCTATCATTGTTGAAGGTACTAAGGAATCTGGTAAGGAAATGTCTCTAAAATGATGATATAAGTATAAGGAGTCACAGGTTGTCTAATATACTACTATTAATGTTTGCCTTTTTTAATTGGGTAAAATGATAGGTTGTAGGGAAACACTTTTTGAACCAAGGTACCTTTAATGGACCAACTTACAGAATGTCAGGACCAGCTACACCTGTAGGAAGGAAATTTAGGAATGTTGTAGCTGCTTCAATACAGGAGGTCCTCGACTTACAACAGTTCTTTTAGTAATCATTCAGAGTTACAGCAGCACTGAAAAAAAGTGACTTATAACTGTTTTTCATGCTTATGACCATTGCAGCATCACCATGTACAAATTATCAAAATCCAGGCACTTGGTAACTGACATATTTATGATGGTTGTAGTGTCCTGGGATCATGTGATCACTTTTTACGACCATCTGACAAGTAAAGTCAATGGGGAAGCCAAATTCACTTAATAACCATGTTACTAAATTAACAACTGCAGTGATTCACTTAACAATGGTGGCAAGAAAAGTAGTAAAATGGGGCAAAACTCATTTAACAAATGTTTCACTTCGCAACAGAAATTTTGGACTCAATTGTGGTTGTAAGTCAAGGATACCAGTACTGCAGAGCTGCTAGTGCTTCAGCACTGCCTTGTTGCTGTGGTCAACCATGGTCATATGACCATCATTTCCAACACTCCTTGATAGTTTCCCCAATCAGTGGGGAGGCCAGCAGAAGTATAAATTTGATCATGATTGCTGATACTCCCTTCCAACTTCCCACAAGCAAGGAGCAATGGCAATGGAGAAGCTAGTAGGAAAGATCAGAAGTTACTCAGGTAAGTCTTCCCCACTCACACAATCATCTCAGGTCCTTTGTATTTTGAACATCCCCACATATCTCTCCTGATCTGTGACACACCCCAATGCATCCTCCATAACTCACACTGCACTTTTCCTGCACTTTCCTGCACTCTTTTCAACTCATGCTGACATTCTCATAATCCTGTGCACCCATACAAACCTGGACCACATCTCGTGCAATCTCCACAATCCTCACAGCATCTCTCACACAACCTCACACATATTCCATGACCCACACCACATCGTTCATGCATCCTGGCACACCTTCCCAATCCACATGGTACCTCTTGCACACCCTTCCCAACCCACACCATAGTTCATGCAAAATCTCCCTGATCCACACTTCATCCCAAGGTGCCCTCCCCAGCCTATGCTGCACCTCTCACACACATCCCACATTTCCTGACCTATGCTGTGCCCCTATGCACCATTTCCAGCCTATATTCAGAGGGTTGCACATGGGATATATGCAAGGTGCCATGAAGGTTAAGAAGGTTGCATTGGCATAAGCTGCAGGTTGGGAAGAGTGCATGGGAGTACATGAGTGTGAGGAAAGTGCAGGAAGAGTTGGGAAGGAGGCACAGAGGTTCACAATTTTTAGGTAAATAAATATCTCTGAAACAATGACCAATAGATTATGGGTTGTCTAGTACAGAGTTCCCCAACCTTTCTGGGTTGGCGGCATGGAGGGGAGAAGAGGAAAAGAGAGGATGGTTTTGTGGGAGGGGCATGCAAAAGAGCATGCGCGTGCACAAGTGCATGCACGTGCACGAGCATCCATTGCTTGTGTGAATCTGAGAGTACATATGACACTAGCGCGAGTGGGGCCGTGAACGCCCACAATAGGCCATGAGTGCCCAGTGTCTAATAAGCCATGGCTTGGCAGTGGGCCACGGCCTATAGGTTGGGGATCACTGGTCTAATATAACCTCTACTCTGAAAAAGTAAATGTTATATTGTAGATTGCCAATTTGATCAAAAAAAATTTCTATGGATTAAGAAGTTAACAATTAGAGTATTAAGTTGCAATCATAAATGTTGATATGTAACTCATAAAATTTAGTCCTCCTTATGAAATCATATTCTAAATCAGTATTTCTCAAACTCGGCAATTTTAAGATGTGTAGACTTCAACTCCCAAAATTCCCTAGCTTCCCCATTCTTGGGGAATTGAAGTGCACACATTGCCAAATTTGAGAAATCTAGCCTAGTCAACTGGATTTCCTGATGCTCTTATCCAGATCCTAAACAGGATTTTTGAGATCAGTCAGGATCATTTCATTGCTGTCAAGTAAATTGCATATTAAAGGGTTTATAAAATGAGGAAACTTCAAAGGAATTCCCTCTCCAACAGAATGAATGAAGTGGTAATATTCTCTAGGTGCAGACTGTTAGGGGGGAAAAAAGGAGAAGGCAGCTTTTAGAGCATTGTAAACAGCCCTTCTACAACTTTTCAAAAACAGCTGCATCTTTTCCCAGGATCCTAGGATTCTGACCTCTACAGTTTCTAGGAAACCTAGGAAAAGCTACAACTGCTATGCTGGCACCTTCTCCCCTCGTTCTTTGAAGCACCCTTTTGAAATTTAATCTGAAACCCTGCCCAACTCTGATTGGCATTGTTTAGTGTGCAAAGTGCATTTTCTATAACTTTACTTAGTTATTCTACATAAAATTGGAAATACTGTATTGTTTTCTTTTAAGAAGCCAAATTGTTTTCTTGTACTTTCCTCAAAAGCTACTAACTTTCCTGTCTTGTTCCAGGGTAAACAACACTTCAAAATAGGGCATTTATACTCAGGATCTTTTCTTTACTGAGCAGTAATCAATTCTTAATTAATGGTAATTGTATTTTGTCTAATGTTCACAAGAGCAGCAAACAAACTTCTGCTAGCTGACTATCTTGGCATTTAATCTCCTCCTCTTTTGAAATGCAAATTATATGTATTAGTTGTTAAAATCCCAGGAAGCTCTGAATAATTTGGATTATGTAAACATTCACAGACTTTTTAGCAAATGGTCCCCTTCTCTAATAATTTAAGAGATATGTAGGTCTCTGGTAATTCGGGTTTTCTCCCGCATAAAATTTGAAGTGTCTTGGCGACGTTTTGACAAAGTCCCACTCGTCATCTTCAGGCTGGTGCTTTCGGCTTCGTGCTCCAAGAAGCATGAAGCCGAAAGTAGTTGAGGTGCTGGCTGTGTGCCCATTAGTCTTTTGTGTTGTAACAGCCTGGGTAATGGGTTGTGTGATGACATCCTGAGATCTAGTGTAGTGATATCCTGAGTTCTGTGATGTGATGTCCAGGGCTGAAGTCTGTGAAGTAACATAACAGGCTTTGGTTTGGCTCCGAGTTTGCGGTCTAGCTCTGTGTTCATGGCTTGTGTCCATTTGCTTTGTGTGGGGGTCAGAGGGAGGTGCAGCAGCTGGTGATGTTGTCGTGGTTTGGCTTCTGGATGGTAGTTGCATTTCATCTGAGGGATGGGTTTGGCCTGGGTTTGGGTCTGGTGAGGGTGAATGGTGGTGGAGTACTGTGTTGTTCTGGGTCTGGTGTCAGTTTTCGTGGCTTATTGATTAGGGCTAGTTTCCAGATGTCTGCTAGGCGGGAGGTATCATCACGTTTATTCATGTTGTGGGGGTGTTTTTCTATTTTGATGGCTTCCGTAATTATTCTCTTGTGGTGTTCTAATCTACAAAAAACCCAATGGGTCCCTAGGACACACCATCTACCGGAAAAAAACACACACCAACCACTAGTTAAACACACAATCCCACCACCACCCTGCACAGATCAACTCCATAGCCAAGACCCTCATCTCCAGAACCAAATGCCTAGCCTGCAAAGACCACCCAAAAACTGAATTACGCACTCTCACAAACATATTAATCTCCAACAGATTCCAAAGAAATACTATTACCAACCTAATCCAAAGGGAAATACCCCCCAAGGACCGAGACATAGAACAGTACAACGACATCACCCTCCTCCCCTACATCAAAGGCACCACAGATAAAATCAGCAAAATTCTCCACAAACACAATATCAAGACAGCCTTCGGCACCAACCAAAAAATAGCCAACTTCTTAAGAAACCCCAAAGACATGATCCAGCTAGAAAACCAAGGAGTCTATGAAATACCATGCAAAATCTGCCCAGCTACATACATTGGACAAACTAATAGGAGAATAAATGCACGCATCGTAGAACATAAGAACGCAGTCAGAAAAGAAGAAAAAACTTCCTCCTTCTTCCAGCACCTTAAAGCTACAGGACATGAAATTGATTTTGAAGGAACCAAACTAATCTCCAAAACTGAACACCACAACAAGACAATAATTATGGAAGCCATCAAAATAGAAAAACACCCCCACAACATGAATAAACGTGATGATACCTCCCGCCTAGCAGACATCTGGAAACTAGCCCTAATCAACAAGCCACGAAAACTGACACCAGACCCAGAACAACACAGTACTCCACCACCATTCACCCTCACCAGACTCAAACCCAGGCCCAAATCCATCCCTCAGACAAAATGCAACCACCATCCAGAAATCAAACCACGATGACATCACCAGCTGCTGCACCTCCCGCCAACCCCCACACACAGCAAACGGACACATGCCATGAACACAGAGCTAGACCGCAAACTCGGAGCCAAACCAAAGCCCGTTATGTTACTTCACAGCCTTCAGCCCTGGACATCACATCACAGAACTCAGGAGGCTACAACGCCAAAGCTCAGGATGTTACAACACAGCCAACCACCCAGGATGGTGCAACACAGGACTCAGGATATCACTACACTAGATCTCAGGATGTCATCACACAACCCATTACCCAGGCCATCACAACACAAAAGACTAATGGGCACACAGCCAGCACCTCAACTACTCAGGATGTTATGAAACAGCTGAACAATCCACAAACAATAGCTCCACCAACCAACCAATCCATCCACAGCAACTACGCCAGCACTTCACACACCCCCACCAATATATAGAGAGAGACGGCAGCTCCGATCACACTTTGCTCGCACAAGCACGAAGCCGAAGACCCCAGCCTGAAGATGACAAGTGGGACCTCTTTAAAACATTGCCAAGTTACTCTCAATCTTACACGGGAAAAGACCCGAATACACCAAGACCTGCATACCTATACCCGTGAAAATGTACGAATATGTATGTATGTATGTATGTATGTATGTATGTATGTATGTATGTATATGTCTTTGGTTATTCGGGTTTTCTCCCGCATAAAATTGGAAGTGTCTTGGCGATGTTTCGACGAAGTCCCATTCGTCATCTTCAGGCTGGTGTTTTTGGCTTCGTGATTCTAGGAGCAATGTGTGATCGTAACTGTTTCTTCCTTTTAACTGCCAGTGGGGTCGTAACTGTTTCTTCCTTTTAACTGCCAGTGGGGGTATGAACTGATTGGGTGGGAGCTTGGCTGGGAATTGAAGTCCACGAGTCATAAAAGAGCCAAGGTTGCCTACCCCTGGTATAGGGTCTCTTGCTTGAGTAGGGAGTTGGATTAGAAGACCTCCAAGGTCCCTTCCAACTCTGTTTCTTCTGTTACTGTTATTGCTGTGACTTTTTTATGTCTAGTTGGTATAATTTATTTACTTTTTTTAATTAAGGTTAAGGGACAATTATTTATTTATTTATTTATTTGACTTATATGCCGCCCTTCTCCCCAGACTCAGGGCGGCTCACAACAGAATACAAGTACAAAGATATATAAATCATTTAAAATAATGTTACAATATAAAACTATAAAACTATCCACTCATACAACATACAATCCCAATCAAGGGCCCAGGGGCAGAGCGTAGCTCACACGCCCCAGGCCTGTCTGCATAGATGCGTTTTTAAAATGAATTCTGCCAGTCTAATTATGGGAGCAGAACAGTTTTTTTGTAGAATAAATTTACCTAGGCCCAATATCTCTACATAAAAGTCCCCCAAAAGATTCAGGGAAAAGAATTGTATAGGCAAAAATCATTCATTATTTTAGTGGTCTTCCCCTCTCCCCCAAATAATTAAAGTATTACACAAGAATTTTAGGGGAAACATTGCTTACCTGTCATTTAAATTGGCAAGTCTGTTCGAATTTTGCAGTATGTAGAAATCACTTGCCAGTCTTTAGTGAATGTGGCAAATTAAAGTTAAACTACTTGGGAAAGGATAATAGTATTCTGAGAATCAACTAGTATACAAAGAACAAAAGTTCAGAGAGGTTGTTTTGGATGCCAGCTACATCTGTGGAAAAATAAAAAGAAATGAGAAGTATGAAGCTGATCAGAAAACAGATAACTGAATAATGGCTTACGGTATTAAAAAAAACTGAGGTGGGCACTGTATAACTTCCAGTCTTTATTGTAGCTCCATTCAGAAATTGACTACAGCAATTAAGAATTAGAGCTACAATTTCTATTTTTTAAATTTTTTTATTAATTTTTAAGAATTACAATCTTTAGAGCTTAGTAAACAGTATGTTGTCTGGGTTCACATATGTAACATTAACTTCTTCAATATAAGTCTATTCAGTGCTGGACAATCCAGTATTTTTTCCCTGATCCTCCTTTCTTTCCCATATTTTTTTCCATTTTCCGCTCACTACTCAGTTACAACTCTTGGTACTATTGATGTATACAGAGTTAGACATAAACATATTCATCATATTTTACTAATGTTATACAAATAACAATAATATCAATTCATTAATCAATATTCTGTTTTTCTTGCTCTTGTTAAGGTTTGATTTCCCATCAATATTTAAAGTATCTTTGTCAGTTATAATTTTCTCAATATTAATTACATTTATATAACTAAAAGTTTTATTCATACCAATCCTCCTCTTATTTTCATATTTCCCATATCAAAAGAAGAGGAAAAATGCTACTTTAATTCTAAATCATATCTTTCATTATAAAAGTCTAATTATATCTAAGGGTCATCCGTTCTTTTAACCATATTCAAACAAAGACTTAAACATATAATGCCCCCTCTAATAGGTCAGATCTTCTATTTTTTAAATCTAACTCTCACTTTCTTTCTTTGCCAAGTAGCTTTCCAAGCCAAGGCAATTAAATAGCCCAGGAATTTTCTTTCTATTTTTATGAAAGTTGCTTGGCATGAGGAAGACAATTTAAGTAGGGTATTTTTGAGGGGGAATTTTACCCATTTATGTTCCTTAAACAGCTCCCACCTTCCTTCTCCCTCAATTTTTCCCCTCATCTTTTCTCTCCCAAATTGTAACATTTCCCCTGACAGCTCTACATTCCATTTTTTAAAATCTTCTTCCTTGTCATCAGGTGTATTTTGCATACCTAAGGGGTAAAAGGTCTTTTAAATTTTCGTTGTTATGGGTAAGTCTTGTAGTATTTTATTTGTGTATGGTAGTTTATATGTCTCTTCTTTCATCTCTTCTGCCTCAAGTTCCATTTCCTCTGCTTCATCTTCCAATCTCTGGCTTATTTGTTCTTACTTTGTAATCGTTGTCTGGGAATTTTCTAGTTGTAGATTTAATTTGGAGATTTGCTCATTTTTATTAAATTATTTTAGTCTCATTCTGGTTTCATTTTATGTCCTCTTTGTATACAATAATTGTTTGGTGAATTAATTGTAGCATAGAGTATATTTCCTTCTGAAAGGTTTTTGTTTTTTCTTGAGGCATCATTCCTGGAGATCCTCTAATATCACCAGTCTCAATAAGAGTAGAACAAAATTTCCTCTAGCTTTCTGGTCTTTATATCCAGCCTTTATAATCCAATAGATTTTAGAATACAGGTCCAGTCCCAAAGGCAATATTTTATAATGATCCTTTGTCTCAGGCATCCAAAAATTTTCGGTCAGGCAAAGTTATAATCCACAATGTTCAAAGTGTTCAAAGTGTTCAACCTCCCTGAAAACAGCTCAAACATCTTCCCCAGCCAGACATAATCAAAGGTCAAGTTTTTCTTTCTCTTCTACTAGCTCTTGAGATTAAAAGTCCAAGGTCAGTGGGTGTTTATAGTCCAAAAAGGTCAGGGTGATAAGTATGCCAAAATATTTTCCTTTATTGCCAGCTGTTCTCCCTTAGGCTAGGAATCACCAAGCAAGCAGGAAGCTAGTTATAGTGCTGTACTCAGATCCACTACTAGATGTCATTCAAAATCCATTGTCCACTCTTAAAACAAAGGATTGATTTCATATGTTTCACCTCAATGTTTTTTTCCAAAGAGAAAACTTAACAATTATCTCAGTTCTTAAATTTTGAAACTATAGCTTTAGGTTAATTCCACTTCAATATTGTGTATTTCTGTCCCCCATAGAAATTAAAGTGCTACTTCCATTCACATTCGGAGACTTTTATTTTCTTGGGAGCCTTTCCCAGGAAATTCAGTTGTAAAATAGTAAAGAAAGGATCAATATTCTCACCCAGTTCCAAACATGCTGTTTACGATGTGTTAATTCTTCTTTGGTTGTCAGCAAGCTAATGGCCGGTCACAGGAATGTAGCCAGTCTTTTCCCTGCCGGTTTGGAGGGCTTTCCTTGGATTGAACAGAAAGACTCCCATCTCTGTGATCGACGAGACACATCTTTGGGGTGACTCTAGGCCATTTGTAGGGCCCCCAGCAGAGTGAAATCAGGCATGGAAGGCAGAACCCTGCCTTCCTGCATCTGTCTCTCCATGACACAAAACCTAAAGCTTTAATTTCTAATCATTATTTAGCAGAAAATAATGTAGAACCTATAAAGAACTTCACATAAGCTTATCACTTCTTAAAATACAATACTTAACATTAAGAAAACATTCATGCATATATCTCTACAGTAGTGATCCCCAGCCTTTCCAGCTTTGCGGATTGACAGGAGGAGGAGGAAGGAGAGGAAATGGTTGCACACAAGTGGCAGGAGAGTGGCACACATGCTTCAGCAAGTGGAGCTGTGCGCACTCTCACCTGTCATTTCTGCAGCCCAGTTCCAAACGGGCCCAGGCCCAGGTTGGGGACCTCTGCTCTAAAGGGGAATATTTATAGCTCAAGGATAAAATTGAGCATCCTTGGTGCTCTCTGAACATGGTTATTTTCTTGAAGACTTTTCATTATCCAAACTACAGAAACTATCATCAGTGCATTGATTATGTTACCTAGTTTCGGCAATGAAAAGCCTGCAAGAAAACAACCAAGCTCAGAGAGCATCAAGTCTCCTTCCCATGCATATCTCTGAAATTTCAGTCTTATTTACAGTAGCAATATACCAGTAACCAATCATGCTGAGAATCCTAGGACTTAGACCAGGCATGTCGAACACGTGGCCCACCCATTCCGGCCCCACAAGGGCCTAAAATATCCCTATATGTACGGTACAGTCCACGATGTGATCGGGCTTGACATTCCTCATTTAGACTGATGCTTAATCTAGTTTTATTTTCAAGAATACTTGCCTCATTTTACCACTACAAATTTTGTTGAAACATTAAGAAACCTTTTCTCAGATTATTTTAAGTCAAGCCTGAGTACAACTCTCCTCAACTCTCTCTGCCTATAAAAATTTGATATATATCTGAAACAATAACAGAATATCTAGTTAGCTATAATTAGAACCTTTTTGATGTCATGAAACTCTCACTCCAAAGCACATAAACATTTTTTTGAGAGATGGAGAGTTTAAAATAACTTTCCTATACATAACTATTGAAAAATCACATCCATTTCCATACTTTCTCCTAGATTTGTATATAAAGGATTCAACTGTAGTGGCCCATAATGTTTTTTTTAATAATATTTTTATTAGTTTTATAGTTATAATAGAACAAAAAATAATTACTACAATATAATTGTGTATAGCATACATATATCATAAGGCACCTCACCAACCACATCCCCCTCTACCTCCTCCCTTTCAACTTCTATCCCCCCACTTTCTCTACCTCCCTCACTCTCCTCATTCCTCCTACAACTCCCTACTTCCCTTCTCCTTCACTCCTCAAACTCCTCCTCCTCCTCAAATGTGGTTCTGAGGTGCCGCTAAAACAATCCATATCTAAACTTATATAACACAATTAAATATTAGATATTACAAATAATAAAATTATGAATCCCCCCCAACCACCACCACCCCGACTTCCCAGAGTGAATACAGGGTAAGAACACAAGAAAACCCACTAAATTACCCCAAAATATTATTTAAAACCTATTAAAAATACTATGTTTTACAACCTAACAGATAAATATTTAATTATGTGCTAAATACAATTTCTTAAAATGATATCTCCCTTGTATATAGTCTATCCATCTTTTCCAATCCATCATATATTTCTCATTTGAATGGTCCTTCAAATATGCAGAGATTTTGGCCATTTCTGCCATATTTGTTACTTTCAAAATCCATTCTTCAATAGATGGTAATTCTGGCTTCTTCCAATATTGTCCCACCAACGATCTTGCTGCTGTAATCAAATTCAAGATTAAGTTTGTCTCTCTGGTGGTACAGTCTTTTATAATACCAAGCAAAAACATCTGTGGTAAAAATTCAATACGTTTTTTCAAGATATTTTGAAGAATCCACCATATTTTTATCCAAAAAGCCTTAATTTTTTTACAAGTCCACCATACATGAAAATAAGTAGCGTCCATACTATCACACCTCCAACACTTAGCTTGTAAATTAGGATACATACATGATAATTTTTTTGGATCCAGATGCCACCTGTAGAACATTTTATAAAAATTTTCTCTTAAATGAGTCGCTCGTGTAAATTTTACATTTTTCACCCAGATCCTTTCCCAAGTATCCATCATGATTGGTTGTCCAAAATTTTGTCCCCATTTTATCATACAATCCTTAACCAACTCAGTTTCAGAATCAATTTCTATCAATACATTATACAATCTTTTAATATGCATGGGCCTTTGATCTATAACATGTTTAATTAAATTTTCATCTGTAGAAGATAGGCCCATCTTAAAGTCTTTTTTCCATCTAGACTCCAATTGTGCATATGGAAACCAAGTATAAACAATTCCTTCGTCCCTTAACATATTCAAAGACTTCAGTACTAGCAAATTCCCTTCTTTAATTAGGAGTTTCTCATAAGGCACCACATCTAAAACTTGTGATCTATTTATATTCTCTACTGCGTGTCTGGGAACTGTCCAAAAAGGAATCTTTGCATTTAATTTATACTGATACTTTTTCCAGACACGCAGCAGAGTGCTTCTCAATATGTGCTCTTTGAAGCTCCTATCCACCTTTTTATCATAAACCAAATATGCATGCCAACCATATAATAAACCGTACCCTTCAATATTCAATATTCTGTCATTGGTTAAATTAATCCAATCACTTATCGCTACTAAAGCAGCAGCATGATAGTACAACTTAAAATTGGGCATTTTCAAACCACGTCTTTCCCTTATATCCTGAATAATTTTTAATTTAATCCTCGGTTTCTTGCCATTCCAGACAAATCTATTAATACCCTTCTGCCACTCCTCCAAATTCGCATCTTTTTTAAGTATAGGTAGCATTTGAAAAAGAAATAAAAATTTTGGCAATACATTCATTTTAACTGCTGCTATCCTACCCAACAAAGATAATTGTAATTTAGCCCATTTATCCAATTCTATTTGTATCTTATTCCACAAAACTTGGTAATTGTTTTTATATAACTTCCCATTAGAAGCTTCAATATCAATCCCTAAATATTTAACTTTCTTAACTATTTCACAACCCGTTATTCTTTCCAAATCTTGTTTTAAGTTACCATCCAAATTTTTTGCTAACATCTTTGTCTTAGATATGTTTAGTTTAAAACCCGATACCCTACCATAATTTTTAATTAACTCCATCAAAATCTGTACTGACTGCTTTGGTTGAGACAATGTCACAAGCAGGTCATCAGCAAAAGCACATAATTTATAATCATGTTGTCTAATCTGTATACCTTTTAAATCATCTACTGCTCTTATCTTATTCAATAAGACCTCTAGCGTTAAAATAAACAACAATGGAGATAAAGGACATCCCTGTCTAGTACCTTTCTCTATCTTAAATGAATCTGTTAAATGCCCATTCATAATAATCTGACCTGTTTGTTTCTGATAAACAGCCAATATGGAATTAATAAACTGATCCCCCATTCCCATCCTAACTATTAACTTTTTCAAAAACAGCCAGTTCAGTCTATCAAAAGCTTTTTCCGCGTCCAAAAACATAAGAACTGCAGTTACCTGGATATGCTTGTCCAAATATTCTAATATATTAATTTGTCTAACATTAGTTTTCATCTGTCTCCCTTGCAAAAAGCCAGTTTGATCTGAATGAATTATTGTTTGTAGAACTTTCATTAGTCTGTTAGCCAAAATTTTAGCAAAAATCTTATAATCCATATTCAACAATGAAATAGGTCTAAAGTTTTCTGGTTTAGCATTATCTCTTCCCTCTTTGGGAATTAAAGAAACATAAGCCATTTTCCACGAAGGTGGAACCTGACTACCCTCTTGTATATTGACAAACAACTCTCTAAGAGGTTCCACCATTTCCATTTGAAGATGCTTATAATAAACTGCCGTTAAACCATCCGTCCCAGGAGATTTTCCCATTTTCAATTGTTTAATCACCGAAATTATTTCATCTGATGTAATTAATCTACTTAGTCTATCTCTTTGTTCACTAGTAATTGTCAATACATTCTCATTTTGCAAAAATACATCTATCTCGTTCCCTTGTATCTTATCTTCAGCATATAACTTGGAGTAAAATTCTAAAAAGGCTTTTTTAATAGTTTCTTGTTGAAATACCACCTTCCCTCTATATTCTATTTTATCAATAATGCGGGATTTTTGTTTTTTACTTAGTATATAGGCCAACCATCTGCCAGGTTTATTAGAATTAAAAAATGTGTTATGTTTAGCGTATTGCATATTCCTAGCAACTTGGTCGGCCATCAACAAATCAAATTGTTTCTGTAAAATCTTAATCCCCTCTTTAATATTTTTATCATCTGGTCTCTTTACTAAAAGTTGCTCTTTCTTTCTTATTTCCTCCTCTAATTCCTTCCTTTTTTCCTCCCGTTTACGTCTATACCTTTTATTCATATCAATTAAAACCCCACGCATAAAAGCTTTACTAGCATCCCACACCATTTCTATTGTTGTACCCTTATGAAGATTTAACATAAAAAATTCCTTCATGGCACTTTTACATTCAAGCACGTTTGAATCATATTGAAACAAGTTTTCATTGAGTCTCCAAGATCTTCTAGGAGTCTGGCCCACCATTAACTCCATCAAAACCGGATTATGATCTGATAAAACTTTAGGCAAAATTTTTACCTTCCTTACCCCAGAAATAAAGTCACTTGTAGTTAGTATAAAATCAATTCTAGAAAATGATTGGTGTCTATCAGAAAAAAAAGTAAATTCTTGCTCTTTACCATTTCTTTCTCTCCATATATCTATCAAATCAAAATCATCCTTAATATAAAAAAAAGATTTAGGCAGCAAAGAACGTGTTTGAGGGATTGGTGATGTTTTCCTCTTGTCTAAACTAATATCCATAACTCCATTCCAATCTCCCATTAGAATACAAGACCTATAATCAAATTGTGTTAATTTTTTATGTATTAATTTATAAAACTTTCCTTGGTGTTGATTTGGTGTGTAAATACCCATCAGAAGAACTTTCTTCCCATCTATTAAAATTTCAATTACTAAAAATCTGCCTTCAACATCTGCTTCTATTAACTTAGCATTTATGTGATTTTTAACATAAATAGCAATTCCATTCTTCTTCTCTTTAGCCACTGCCACAAAATGTGAACCTAATTTATTATTTATCAAGTATTTCTGATCACTAGATCTAATGTGTGTTTCTTGTAGGCAGATTACATCATTTTTACATTGAGTCAGATAGTGAAATATCTTTTTCCTCTTCTGAGGAGAATTTAGACCGTTGACATTCCATGTCAAATATTTATTTGACATGGCCAGATTGAGAAAGCTTTTGCAAGACCAAATCAATTTTCACCGTTTTCTTCTTTGGTCTAGCTCCCATGGCTTCCAAACTTGCGGATGTGCGTAGTTGTTGTTGTTCTTTTTCTTGTTCTTCCATACGCTTGGTAGCTGATCTAGTTTGCCTTTGATCTTTAGGTTTGTCTATTTCCAGGGGTTGGAAAATGTCAATACTCCATCGAAACTCCTCCAGCTGCTGGGGGGGCTGTGAGTCTGAAGATTGTAGTTGTAATAGTTCCATCCCTTCTTCTTTTGACAAATCTGCATTTTTTAGTATCGGGGATGGGGGTCTACAAGCCTTCAGCACGTTCTCAGCAAAATCTTTCGCTTTTGCAACAGAATTCAAATAATATCTTTTACCCTGATATGATAATGAAAGTCCAGCTGGAACCTCCCATCTATATTGTAAAGCATGTATTTTAAGCTCAGCAACCAAAAATGCATAGTCCTTTCTAGCTCTCAACATCTTTGGAGGAATCTCCTTCAGAACCACAACTTCCTGACCAGCAACATTTAATATCTTATTATAAGATATTGTAAGAACATGATTTCTGAATCTCCTTGTTACAAAATAAATAACATCTCTAGGTAAATTTCTTTGTCTTCTTTGTCTTGCAATCCGTGAGTTAATTCTGTATATTCTATCAATTTGCCAGGAAAAATTCTTGACGGCATCGTTTAAAATTTTTTCCAAAGCTTCCTCAAAGATTCTTCTCAAATCATCCTGAGTCTCATAAGAACATAAGAACATAAGAACATAAGAAGAGCCATGCTGAATCAGGCCAAAGCCCATTGAGTCCAGCATTCTGTGTCACACAGTGGCCCACCAATTGTACATGGGGATCTTGAGCAGAAAGAGAGGGCAAAACCCTCCCTTTCCCTTGACCCCCAACAAATGGTACCCAAGGGAATCCTGCCTGCCTCAACCAACATAGAGGCGGCACATGGACATCCGTTTTAATAACCACTGATACACTTTGCATCCATGAATCTATCTAGCCCTGCCTTGAAGCTGTCAAGGCTGACAGCTGTCACGACCCCTTCAGGAAGTGAATTCCATAAATCAATGACCCTCTGGGTGAAGAAATATTTCCCTTTATTTGTCCTCACTTTCTTAGCTATGAGCTTTAGGGAGTGCCCCCTTGTCCTGGTATTGTGTGATAGAGAAAAGAATTTTTCTCTATCCACCTTTTCTATCCCATGCATGATTTTATACACTTCGATCAAGTCACCCCTTAAACGCCGTCTTTCAAGGCTGAAGAGACCAAGGCGTTGCAATCTGGTTTCATAAGGGAGGCGCTCCATTTCCTTGATCATTCTTGTTGCCCTTCTTTGCACCTTTTCCAGTTCCATTATATCCTTCTTGAGGTGCGGTGACCAGAACTGTACACAGTACTCCAAGTGTGGTCTCACCATCGATTTGTACAGAGGCAATACAACACTTGCTGACTTATTTTTGATTCCCTTCCTAATCATGCCAAGCATGGAGTTTGCTTTTTTTACTGCTGCTGCGCATTGGGTTGACATCTTCATCGAGCTGTCCACCAAAACCCCAAGATCCCTTTCTTGGGTTGTCTCAGAAAGTTTGGTCCCCATCAGTTGGTAAGTATAATTGGGGTTCTTTGCCCCGATGTGCATAACTTTGCACTTGTTTAGGTTAAAATGCATTTGCCACTTTGCTGCCCACTCACACAATTTCGAGAGATCCTTCTGGAGCTCCCGACAATCAGTTTCACTTTTCACAACCCGGAACAATTTAGTTTCATCAGCAAACTTGGCTACCTCACTATTAACTTCTACATCCAGATCATTGATGAATAAATTAAAAAGTAAAGGTCCCAAAACTGAACCCTGGGGTACACCACTTCTCACTTCTTTCCATCTGGAGAATTGTCCATTTATTGCCACCCTTTGCTTCCTACAATTTAGCCAGTTACCAATCCAATCCTGTCCTCTAATTCCGTGGCTGGATAGCTTTTTTAGGAGCCTTTGGTGAGGAACTTTGTCAAAAGCCTTTTGAAAGTCAAGATATACAATATCAACTGGGGCCCCTTTATCTATGTATTTATTTACACCCTCAAAGAATTCTAACAAGTTAGTAAGACATGATTTGCCTTTGCAGAAACCATGTTGATTTTCTTTCAGCAATGCCTGTTTTTCTATGTGCCCTGTAATTTTATCTTTAATAATGGTTTCCATCAGTTTGCCTGGAACTGAGGTTAGACTGACTGGTCTATAGTTTTCTGGATCACCTCTGGATCCTTTCTTGAAGATCGGGGTTATATTTGCTTCCCTCCAATCCTCCGGTACAGTGCCTGATCTTAGAGAAAGATTGTATATTTTAGCTAGAAGTTCAGCAATTTCACACTTGAGTTCCTTGAGAATTCTAGGGTGGATGCCATCTGGACCCGGCGATTTGTTGACGTTTAGTTTAGAAAGGCATGCAAGAACATCTTCCTTGTTTATCTCTATCAGGTTTAATTCTTCTATTTCCCTCCCTGGGAAAACTAATTCAGTGGCAGGCAGATGTTCTCTATCCTCCTCGGTGAAAACGGAGGCAAAGAAGTCATTTAGCCTCTCAGCAATCTCCTTGTCTTCTCTGATTATCCCCTTCTGGCCATTGTTATCAAATGGCCCAACTGATTTTCTGGTTGGGTTCCTGCTTCTGATGTACTTAAAAAAGGTTTTGTTATTATTTTTAATATTCTTGGCTATATGCTCCTCAAAGTCTCTCTTGGCTCTCATGACTATCGCCCTGCATTTGGTCTGCCAGAGTTTGTGATCCCTCCTGTTCTCCTCGGTAGGAAGAGCCTTCCATTTCTTAAATGAGTTTTTCTTCTTTCCAATAACCTCCTTTACCTCATTCGTAAGCCATACTGGTATCCTCTTGGACTTTCCAATCCTCTTTCTTCTTTTAGGAATGCATTTTATTTGAGCCTGCTGTAACGTATTTTTAAACAGTTTCCAAGCATTTTGGAGGGATTTGACTTTTTTTACTGTTCCTTTTAGTTTCTTCTTTACTATTTTCCTCATTTTGTCAAAATTTCCTCTGTGAAAGTTTAAGGTCTCTGTGTTAGTTTTCACTGACAATTTGCTATCCATGGTTAAGTTGAAGGTTATTGTGCTGTGATCGCTGGTTCCTATGGGCTCGGTTACAAGGACATCATGAACCAAATCCTGTGCATTAGTTAGAACCAAGTCCAGGATCCCCTTTCCCCTGGTAGGTTCCATGACCTACTCAAGGGAATAATCGGCTAACATGTTGAGGAACCTTGTCTCTCTTTCATGTGTAGAACAAGAATTTACCCAATCTATTTGGGGATAGTTGAAGTCCGCCATTATGACTACCCTATTTCTTTTTGAGGCCTCCTTAAATTCTTTTTCCAAATAGCAATCTGCCTCTGGAGTTTGGTTGGGAGGGCGATAGCAGATCCCTAACATCAGATTAGTTTCCTGTCCTGGGATTTTTATCCACAATGTTTCTGTGGGTGAGTTTGAATTTTCTTGAATTTTGAGTTCATGAGATTCTAACTCCTCATTTATGTACAAGGCCACGCCACCACCATTTCTCCCTCTCCTGTCCATCCTATACAATTTGTAACCTGGAATCCTTGTGTCCCATTGGTTTTCATCTGTCCACCAGGTTTCTGTTATGCCGATAATATCAATATTATTTTCCTTCACCAAGCATTCCAATTCCCCTATTTTTGCTCGAATGCTTCTAGCATTTGTGTACAGACCTTTATATGTAATTTTCTGGTGCACTTTCGACTTTGACTGTGGATTTTGATTGTAGAATTTGGTTGTAGAATTTGTAGATGGTCTACCATGTCCTTCTGCTTGACTATTACAATTTAGTTTTCCTGTTGACTCACCAATGTGTGCATAACTTCCTCCCTCCATATTAGGCAGTGCGTCTCATTTAGTACCTCCCTCAGGCCTCTAATTCTAATAGCAGACATCATCTGATTGTATTGCACCATCAAAGCATGATCATATAATTCACTTTTCATTTGTTGCTTGACCTCCTCAACCTTTTCTTCAATACCCTCCCAGACCCCCTTAACAGCTTCCACAATATCCTCTCTTATTTCCATATTATGGGTCTGGATTGTTGCCTTAATTTTTTCCAGTTCATCAGATACACCTTTGCCTTGGTTCTCAATCTTATTCTCCAAATCCTCAATCTTACTCTCCAACTTTTTCTCCATTTTATCAAACCTTTTTTCAAATCTTCTCTCCAAATCCTCAGTCAAATTAAGAGTCATTGTTGACAATGCAGCCTGTAGATCTTTCACAGTAAGCATTTCTGAAGAAGCTTGTATAGGCAAAGGGTGGGATTCTATAGTTGCTGAAGAAGGAGGGGGAGCAAAAGAGCTGGTCACTGCTTTAGAGGGCTGGGCTGGAGAAGATACCACCTTTGAGGAAACTAACTTAGTTTGTCTAGAAGTCATTTTGTTCAAACCAAAATTTTTACCAAAATATATCCTCCTCTTATCTTCTTGAATTACAATTTATAAGATTTTAAAATGTAAATCTGAGCCATCTCATAGCGATCGCTCTAAATGCTTGAGAAAAAAAATCACTTTCGCTTTCCGGTAACTTTCTCTTTACAGTAAAAGCGATCGCCATCTTGGATACATTATGTTGATTGTAGAAATACGTGGTCAGAAGTAAAATATAAAGAAATACTTGCAGTACTAGACTCCTGTATTCACTCCGCCTGCATGTAGGTCTCTTTAAAAAAGTTTTCCTCGAGCAGGAGCTGGTCGCGGCGTCTGAGCCTGTTTACAAACAGGAACGTCTCTGGGTAGGAGCTTCTTCAAGCTTCTTCCTAGGGAGTTCTCACTCTTCCCCCCTGATAACTTTACCAGGGGGATTTCAGAGGAACTCAACCTTAGCCTGATGCTCTTCACCCCTTCTTTGCCCAAAGGGGGGGGTTTTCACTGCAAAAAACAGCTGGTGTTCGCTGTTTATCCGGGTGGCTCCGCTGGCATTGCTATAGCCTCTTTGGAGGCTCCGTTCTTCTGGGTTTGTGGCCCATAATGTTTTAATTCCCTTTTCTTTCTTGTTTTTGCCAGGGTGAGGGAATATTACTTCCAATTAGTCAATTATTGAAGAATATTACATGTAACATTTAGCTAATAAAATAATTAGTTTAATTGTCTATTGTAATTGTCTAAATATTTATACAATGGTATTTATATTTAATAATATGTATCTAGCGACAATGGTATCAATGTCATTATAGAAATTTATATTCTTTTGGGTTTTTTATGTTTTGCAGTATTATGGGTATTTATAGTGCAATAACATGCAGTAATAACTATTCAAAAGTGGGATCCAGAAGTGATTAATTTTAAGGCTCTGGCTTATGGAAACTTGTGTTTAATCTTATTCTAAGATGGCAGTGCCTGGATCGGCTGCGGCTGTATTGGCTCTCAAAGGTGAAAAGTTTTTGGGAGTGATATAAGGAATATAGGCCACATGATCGTGTTTGAGCAACATAGGAGAACTAAGGTAACATATGACCGACAATCTTTGCTGGCATGGCGAGTTTCTAGCTGTTTCAGAACTGTTGGTGAGACCGTTAAAAGTTGTGGTGCTGTTTGAATTTGTTCTGCCAGCAGCAAACTCTGACTGCTGGCCCAGCAATAGATTCGATTGAAAATCAGGGCTGTTTCTGGAGGAGGCGGAGGAGGAGAGGTCCTGGGGCTTATGGAGCGAAGGAACTGGATGAGGCTGTCGGCAGGCCCAGAGGAAGGGAGAGAGGCGTTTGGAGGAGTTGGTGGCGGCGGAAGCATGCTCCTGGGGCAAAAAAAAGCAAGGCCTCTTTAAGGAAAAGGTGGAAGAAATAGGATCAGAAAAAGGAAAGGAGGCGAGGTTGTTGTGCAGGAATACAAGCTAATTTGAGGGCTAATCCACATGGAGCTCCATTTCTATCTGTCCTGTTTGCCATCGTTCGCTCCTTAGAAATTAAAATGGACGTTCTGAAACTTGAGCTGGCCACAAACAAGGAGTCTATACTGGAGGTGGTGACCCTTTGAAATGAAATTTTTATTTTGATGTATGCCAATTGGGGTACATTCAAAGTGACAATAAAATTGTTGTTGTTGTTGTTAATCCATTGTAGTAATCAACTTCAGAATGCTTCCCAGTGTTTAGTAATATGAAAGAAGACAGTTAACTTTTCTATTAGCTGGTGATAACAGCTTATTATGCTGTGGATGCCAAGTTTCATTTTTGTTTATTATTCTATAAAGAACAGAACAAAATATAATAGAATAGAAACAGGATATCATTTATATTCTGATTTTTAACAATGAAAAGGAAATCTGATATGAATCTCATACACAAACCTCTTTTAAAATCTTATAAAATGATACAGTAAGAATAATGATGTAATACAACTAGCTAGCAAAATTTGCTCCAACAGTGAGACAGGTAGCATATAAATTTAAATAAATAAATAGATAAATAAATAACCAATGGGAGACATAGTTCATGGTTTCTGAACAGCATCAGGTCGCCTATCCCTGTTTAGGAGTTTTCCTTTTCCTTTTTTGTTTTAATTAAATATTTATTTTCCATTTGATAGGATTCTAGGAGTCCTAAATTATTTTTCAATATCCTATATGTTACACAGGAAATGTATTATTCTTTTAATGAAAGCACAATTTCCTAACTCTGAAAATAATTAATCAGTGGAATGCTTTGCCTTCAGATATTGTGAGTGCCCCATCGCTGGAGGCTTTTAAGAAGAAACTGCATAGCCACTTGTCTGAAATGATATAGAGCAGTGATGGTGAACCTTTTAGAGACCGAGTGCCCAAACTGCAACCCAAAACCCACTTATGCATCGTCAGGTGCCGGATGGGTTGTGGCCCATTGGCTGGGTGTGGCCCATTGGGTGGGCATGGCCCATTGGGTGGGCGTGACTGCGGTGGTAATGGCAGACTGGATGGGACTAAAAAGTTCAATCCATCAATTCCAACTTTGCAAGATCTTTTTTTCCCATGAGAAGTTGAAATTGACTGATTGAACCTTTTTTTTTTTTTGCACACGGTGGCAGAGGCCTAAAGCGAAAAGGTTTTATAAAACCCAGCTGAAGGCCTAGGACTGGGGCGATGGTGTGCGTGCCCACAGAGAGGGCTCTCAGTGCCACCTCTGGCACCCATGCCCTAAGTTCGCCACCACTGATATAGAGTCTCCTGTTTGAGCAGTGGGTTGGATTAGAAGACCTCCATGGTCCCTTCCAACTGTTATTCTATGTTCTATAAATAATGCTATTTGAGTTGGATATAATCTAGTTATCATGCTATTAATGACTGCCATAAGGTAAACCTTGTTATTTGCTGGATGAAGCAATGTGACACAAAAAAGTGTATTTTTTCAATATGAAAGTGCATCACATAAAGGTATTTTCAACTATGCCAAGATGTATCAAGTATCCTGTCACTTAGTTTTTTTGAACTTCATTTCCAGGCAATTTATTTTTATCTGAAGAGTCTGGAAAAGTCAAAATAAATTACAAGAGAGAAATATATTTATATATCAGCTCGCTCACTCACACACACACACACACACACACACACACACACACCATACACACTGGAGTTCTTTACCTCTTATTATGAAATAAAATATTTTTCAGGCTATAATCTATCATGATTGAAACATAATGGCTTTTTATGCAAAGGAATTTGTTATGTGAGAGAACTGATTCCTCAGCTTGGTTCAGCCACATGTGAAAATGATAATGTGAACATTAATTGCATAAGTAGCATAACACAATTTACGGTACAGATTAGTAGCTCATACTGGGTTTTAAAGCAGGTTTCCAAAGGATAATTGGCCACATGAATACAAGGGTAGATCCTACCCAATTTACTTCAAAAATAAATAGAACTCTGGATTCTGTATAGAGTAAGTTGTTAATTCTTTCAAGCAATAGTATTATTGCTGCAGTCTGTGAGAAATACCTTGGGGGACGAGGCAAAGGGATGCTGCTCAGGAAGCAGTTAGATGAGAGGCATCATAATCTGCAGCTGCTTAGCGGGCAGAGCAAGAGGCTCAAAAGAGACCCTCCCTGACTTTTCAGACTGTAAAGGAGATAGCAGGAGAACAATATTCTTTCAGGCTTGCAAGTTTCTGTTAATGCAGTCTAACAATAAAATAGAATTAGCTCATCTACTCATGTGCCAGATTTACCTGATCAGGCAAACAATCTTTGGTGATCAGATTCAAATTACCCTACCCCACCCCCCGAAATAGCCAGTTAGCGTTGCCAGAAATGAAACTATTGACAAAAAAAGAACATAGTCTGGATAATACCTATAGATAGTAATTTGTATGCATGCAAGTTAGATCCTATCATTACAATCTCAGTAAAAATGCAGTAATTTCACAGTTGTGAAGAAGTCTGTGACCCATGTCTCCAGTTCCTGTTCTCTCTTTTAAAGTTCTTTTCTTTAAATTGGGATTGTCTTAAGGAGCCCTTCAAACCGAGAGTGTCTTAAAGTAGAGGAAAGCATTATTTCCATCCTATTAGCGATAGAAAAAAATTATTCAAAGTGAAAATAACATTTTAGGGCTATGCAATAAATTTATGGTTAAACTGGACTGTGAATCCCTATATCACCCCAACTCCAAACTGGATTATTAACCATATATTTTGGAGCCAATTCTGGACTAAAGCTGAAGTAAAGCAATTATAAGATTTATGCTTGTAAGCTATTAAAATGTCTTTTGTGGATCAGTCCCTTATGAAATACCTTTGCATTTCTTGGTAATGCATACTCAAAATATTGTTCAGATGATATATTGCTTACCTGAATCATGCCAACTCCCATCTGATGAACCACACATGATGTTATACATTTCTGATGCCTGACAAACTGCCAGTTGCCTGATCTAGAAATATGTAACTTAAAAGCAGTTAAAATAATAAGGATTAATACAATATGCTATAAAATATACCAAAAAGTACAGTTTGTATAAGTAGATTCTACCCTCTGAGTAAGCGACATCATATTGTTAAAGCGGACTGAATCTCTACCTCAGGATATGAAACTTTTACCTCAGGATCTCTGGTTAGGGACTATAAAAGATTGCACTAGTAATGGGATGAAGTCAATTCAGAAGCGCAAACGCACAATATGCGATAGACTAGAAACAGTAGATAGACCATATATAAGAGAAACACCAACCAAACAAAATGTATTTGGAGTATACTTGAAGATGTAAGGGAGGAGGGAAGAACGTTTACTAAAACAGATGTTTACAAAGATTAATACCTAATGTTGTATGCTATGTTCTAGGAGGATTGCTTAGCAATAAGATCTTATGTTTAATGTTGATCACATTAATATTGAAACAGATAGGAGAAACACCAATCAAATAAAATGTAACAGGAGTATAGTTGAGGCTAGACGCGAGGAGGGGGGAAAAGGCTTACTAATTCAGACGTTTTCAAAGACTAATACTTAGTATTGTATACCAGGTGTCATGATGATTGCTGCATAATATGTTTTTTATGTCCAATGTTGATTGTTTTAATAAAAGAATTTTTATAATAATAAAAAAAAGGTGGCATCAAACAATAGCTGAACAGATTTGAGATCAGATCAACTCAATCTATTCTGTGTTAATCCTCTTAGTTAAATTTGCTGAAATAGTATTGACACACTATGTAAAATGAATTGTAGGTATTTTGGGAGTGTATGAAATTAGTTTGAAATTAGAGTAGAAAAGTTTTTCTCATTTAAACATTGAGACTAGATAGAGTTATGGTGATTACTGGATGACTAGAATATTTGTTTTTTCAAGGATAAATGAGTTTCATTATTTTTTCTCACACTATGAATATTTTATATGCCTAGTCATAATTTATCTATTTTCCCTACACAATGCATTTTTATATGTTCTTCCAATACTATGCATGCTTTCTATTAAATGTTTGAACAAAAGATTTTATCAGAAAATTCAGAAAAGTGCAAAAGGTAAAGGTTGATAACATTTTACTTAATGGATTTTTTTAGAAAACGCAAATCAGGGTGGGTCACACAAAAATGGGAACCAGCTAAATTTTACTTATATATCCTATTGCTATATGTTATCCGAACCTAGCTGATGTGGCAAACAAGAAACTAGCCTAAAAATAGCATGGACTCCTATTTTTATTGATAATTCCCATTTGTTCCATTACCTTTTAATTGAAACGTTTCTCCATGAAGCATGAGAAGCTTTGGGAACTACTGTATGAGTCAAGAGAGGCCACATGGGTACAATCCTGTCCAAAGCTTCCACCACCCTTTTATTCCAGGTCATGATCAGAGTTTCAGCAGGATAGTGCAGCAAAAGCCACAAGATATCCCCCAGTTCCCTTTGGAACCCATTTGAGTCCATCAGTCATCAGGGATGCTCATGTGGGTCAAACCTCCCTGTGGAAGGGAACAGCATAAGAGAATGTCAAGAAGACCAAGACATGATCTGACCATGACTGAAAGGCTAAAGACACACATCCCCCACAAGATTATATTGCCATTGCTCTTACAAGAAACTCCAGACTCTGGCCCGGGTCCCAAGAGAAGCCATGGATGGCCTAGGTTAGGACCACAGCAACCGTGAAGGTCATGAACTCCCAAGCTGCTTTTAGGCCAAGTCCAAGGATGGAAGATTGAATTCCCACAGGACCATAGGGATGGGAAATTCCAGTGCCAACCATGAGATGGGCTCTAGCAGTTTAGGCAGGGAGGTTGCTGCACAGAAGGGAGGCAGTACAGTTGCAACAGGTACAACTTATCCCACAAGCCCAGCTTCAGGAAAACTCTCACAACTAGATGCTTGGGGAGATTCCCAGAAGATAATTGCCATCTTGTCTTGGCTAGTGCAAAATATTAAACCAGGCTGAACGCATCTCTGGAAAGGGGAGTCCAGAGTCAGCCAGGTCTTGATGATGCATGCTAGGTTGGCTTACTCTTCCCAATGATGTCACAAATGAGATAAGCCTTGTTGTTAACCAACCTGGCATTCAGCAACAGCAGCCAAACCTCTGGGCCTCTATATCGTTATGTTAACTGTCTTGAGTTATATATGGAAAAAAGGTTACATAAGGAAAAAATGTGAGATAAAAATGACTATGCATGTTGATGGATGAATTGACTTTTGCACCAAATATTAGATGCTTCTCTGTAGGGTAGCCTCAGAAAAGACAGTCACCTGAAATCCTAAGACTATAGCATTTAAAATGTTTTGTCATATCTTGTCTTGATGATACTTTATTATCTTTGATTTCTTGATCCCATTTTCCATCTCCATTTCATCTAATGTTTGCATACAATGTGAATATTGGAGGTAAATAGAAAATAAAATAGTAGATAACAATGCAAAATAGCATTAACATTTTTTAGGAAAGTCAGAATATAGGTTTTAAGAGACAGTATCCAGAACAGCACATAATATTCCAAATGTTTATGCTCTGATTGACATTAACAGATTTGGATTTTTTTTCCTTTGATTCTTTTTATAGACTAAATTCTTTTCACAGCAGATGCCTCTGGGTTATTTTACTGAGTTACCTACCATACCTCCAAAGAATATTCTATAATTATCAATTACTTCCTTAGGCCCATCAATGTATAGTAGTCCTCAACTTACAACCACAATTGAGCACAAAATTGTTATTGTTAACTGAGACAGTTGTTAAGGGAATTTATGACCTTTCTTGCAACAGTTGCTAAGTGAATCATTTCAGTTGTTAAGTTAGTAACATGGTTGTTAAATGAATCTGACTTCCTCATTGAATTTGCTTGTCAGAAATCAAAAAAGGTGATCTCATGATAGTGCAGCCATCATAAATATGAGTCAGTCTCCAAGCATGTGAATTTTGATCACATGATCATGGGGATGCTGCAATGTTCATAAGTGTAAAAATGGTCATAAGTCACTTTTTCCAGTGCTGTTGTAACTTCAAATGATCACTAAACAAACTGTTGTAAGTTGAGGACTACCTGCATTTTTTACACTAATATACATTGAATTATAGGCCATTTTTGACTTAGGACCATTCATTCAACGATTTTTGGAAATTACCATACCATTGAATTAATAGTGCTTATGACTGGTCTCCAAGTTCTGGCTTTCCCAGCATCTTCTCATTCATGTTATGTTGATCCAGTGCTTGGCCAACCTATTCACGCTTACAACCAATTGTCAGCACCCCATCATCATGCAATTGCCATTTACAACCTTCCTTGCTGACTTTCCCAGAAATGTGCACCTCTATGCAACCTGCTGTGGCACTTCTCATGCACCCTCCCTTGTGGTGCTTCTCAAGCATCCCCTTGTACCTTCACACATCCTCCCTGTCTCTCACACCAACATGCATCCTTTCTGATTTATGTGGCAGCCCTCACACACCTGCTTGCATCTTCATGCACCCTCCCTGTCCCATGCAGCATCCCTTGCACATCCTTGCCAATTGTCCTCTGAACATCCACATACCCTTGTTCCCTTCTCCCTCTGGCAGCAGATACATTGCCTATCTGCCAGGCTGGTACTTGTGACTTCCTACTACTTTCCTATTACCTAACAACTGTGGATTTCAATTAACAATGACAACTGGGATAGCAGGGTTTGCCATTGTTAAACGATGTTGTTGCACATTTCAAGCTTAGCGATGGAAATTTCAGTCTCAATTGCCATCTTAAGTCAAGGACCATCTGAACACTTATCTGAACTGTATTTTTCTCTAGTCTGAATTATCCTTGAACAGCCAGGACAATATATAATTTGTAGCAATAAAATATAAGCAAATAAATGGTGTTTCTGTCCTAAAAAATAATTTAAACTAGAGGAATAGCCACAGTAAGAAAAAAATCTAAGTAATAAAACCCTAAAAGATCTGACTAAAAATGAACATTTTTATGTGTTTTATAAAGATAAAGAGAGTGATAGCCCAATGCAGCCACTGGAGGAGTTCCATTGTCTAGGACTGAAATCTGTTTTTACAATCTGTTTTAACCAATGCTTTAGTTATTTTATTAGGAACTTCAGAAATGCTCAGTAAAATTGATGAATGAGTAAATCTTCCTGGACTCTAGCTGTGGTCCATTATATTCTTAAGGGATTTGACTAACTAATTCAAGATTAAGGTTAGCATTTTATATTCAAAAGAGTTTATTTAAGTACAAGTTAATGATTTTACTTCTGTATTTAGTATTATATATTAATATTACCAAAAATCTTTAGATCTAGAACACTTTTTTTCTCTTACATACCAAACAGGTGTGAGCCAAGTCAAAATAATTTTCAAAAGCAAAGTAAAGTTTGGCATACAGTATATGGGAAAAAATCTCTCATGTTTCCCAAAGGACAAACTGTAAAAGGTAGCCCAACAAGCTGCTTTATAAGCAGCTTGGGCAGTATATTGTTTGTGAGGTCATATGAGGTTACAACTGTATAAATAAAATATGTGATCATCCTGAGAGACTTTATTTAAAAAGTAAGTCCAACTATTGCTATTCCCACCTTTTCTGCCAAAACTTTACCAGAAAAGTACAATTTTCATCACTTTTCTTACCATATGAATAGAAAGATGGAATTTATGTGGGTTGAAATGAACAAGAAAAGGAAGCAGGGTGCTGAGATTAATGAACAGCAAAGTAGTAGTTATGAAGTACAATTATAGTTCTCCTGAATTATAGATTATTTGGCCATGAATATTCCTGTGAAGACATTCATGATTCTGGTACCCATCTCAGACCCAGTGCTCATTTCTGTTATTTTGCTGTTGCTTTAATCAAACAGAACGTCTCTGGAAGTGAAAGTCTTTTAGGGACAAGGCCTAACTGAAATGTTTCCAGGAAATAAAGGGAGCTGGAAATGGTTGGAGATCTAGAATGTTTTGAATAAGTTGAAAGGAGTCATCTCTTATTTTTCACCCAACTTTGTTTCAGGCAATATAATTAAATCCAGAATATTGTACAATGTATGTCCAGGGGAGGGAGCTAAAGTGAAGTTAATATGAAAATCTGAAAGAGAAAGTTAGGTTTGCTATCTAAACATTTCTCCCCTCCGTCCCCTCAAATTCTTCTTTAAAATCTTTGTTTTCTAAAAGGATTCTTTCTAATTCCATATCATTAAAGAATTTCTCACTTTTGAGCTGTTCAGTGTTCAAGAATAGATCTTAAAAAATCATCATGATCTTTCTGTAAAATATCTAGCCCAGTGCTAAATTAGCCCTAGTTTTTTTTTACTTGAATCAAAAATTAAAATTAATTAAAATTAATTAAAAAAATAAAAAGTTTATATTTTGATTGTTGTACATGACAATCAAAATGCAAATGCATTAAACTTTATAAAGCCACTTAGACCATATCTAATTAATTTGTCTTTGTTATTTCTATTTTATAGCCAGCAATCTATTATAAGAGCCAATGTTTTAATGATTTTATTGTATACTTTAGAAATGTTCAGTAAGACTGATGAATAAGTACATCTTATTTTAGTTATTTTATTTTAGCTATAGTTCTTCTATATTCTTAAGGGATTTGATTAGCTACTTCAAGATTAAGGGGCTGCCACAAAGAAGAGGGAATCAAGCTATTCTCCAAGGCGCCTGAAGGCAGGACAAGAAGCAATGGATGGAAACTAAGCAAGGAGAGAAGCAACCTAGAAGTAAGGAGAAACTTCCTGACAGTTTGAACAATTAACCAGTGGAACAACCTGCCTCCAGAAGTGGTGAACGCTCCAACACTGGAAGTTTTTAAGAAGAGACTGGACAGTCATTTGTCTGAAATGGTATAGGATTTCCTGCCTAAGCAGGGGGTTGGACTAGATGACCTCCAAGGTCCCTTCCAACTTTATTATTATTGTTGTTACGATGATGATGATGATGATGATGATGATGATGATGATGATGATGATGGATCATCGGATAGTCAGCCAGATGTTCAGACTGGATTTGGCATTTTGTCTACCTATCGAGTCCTCACCCAGGACCTGGGATAGGCAGGTGTGGATGTTTGATGGTATTACAGATATCGTCGCAGGATGGAAGCAGTTCCTAGTAAGGCCGCCTTTTGCAATTGACTAATAGCGAATTTGTCAATGCCAATGGTGTTCAAGAGATGCTCCAGTTGTTTTGGGATTGCACCCAAGGCTCCTATTACTATTGGTACTACCCTTGCTTGCTTTTGCCACAGTCTTTCTATTTTTATTTGTAGGTCTTTGTATTTTGTTATCTTCTCCAGTTCTTTCTTGTCTATTCTGCTGTCTCCAGGCACTGCCACGTCCACTATCCAGACTTTTTTGTCTTTCTTATCGACAATTGTTAAGTCTGGGGTGTTATGTTGCAGGTGCTTGTCTGTTTGAATTCTGAAGTCCCAGAGCAGTTTAATTTTATCATTTTCTATGACTTTCTCTGCTTTATGATCCCACCAGTTTTTGCTTACAGGCAAATGATATTTCTTGCAGATCTTCCAATGCATCATTGTTGCTACTTTGTCATGCTGCTGCTTGTAGTCAGTCTGTGCGATCTTCTTGCAGCAGCTTACCAGGTGGTCCACTGTTTCATCAGCTTCTTTGCATAGGTGGCACTTACTGTCTGTTGCTGTCTTCTCAATTTTGAGTTCATATGCATTTATTATTATTATTATTATTATTATTATTATTATTATTATTATTAATTTAATTTCTATGCCGCCCTATTCCAGAGAATTTGTCCTTAAGGCTTGGTCTTGTGCAGCCAGAATTAGTCCCTCAGTCTCTTTCTTCAATTTTCTTGCTCTTAGCCATTGCCAGGTCTTGTTATTATCTGCTTTCCCAGCTATTTTTTTTAATGTTTTGGCCATATAGTGCTTTGTCTTCCCATGCCTCTATTCTGTTCTTCATTTGGTATTTCTTGTAGGCCAGTTTGGTATCTCCAGTAGTCAGTAAACCTTCCTGATATACTAATTTCAGTGCATCTTCATCATTGTTCTTCAGATATTCTTCCAAAGCCATTTTTTCTTCTTCAACCATCTGATGTACTTGCAGCATTCCACGCCCTATTTGCCTTGGTAGATAAAGTCTGTCAATGTCACTGCATGGATGAAGGGCATGATTCATTGTCATTATTTTTCTGGTCTTCCTATCCATTGCTTTTAGTTCTGCTTGAGTCCAGTCCACTATTCCAGCTGTGTATCTAATGACTGGAATTGCCCAGGTGTTGGTTGCCTTTATGGTATTTCCTCCATTGAGTTTGGACTTTAAGATCTTCTTCACTCTCTTGATGTATTCACCTCTAATCTTTTTCTTGACTTCAGTGTGCTTGATGTTGTCAGCTTGAAGGATACCCAAGTATTTGTAGTAATCTTCCTCATCCAGACTCTTAATGTTATTTTCGTGGGGCATCTTGATTCCTTCAGTTTTCACTATTTTTCCTTGTTTGATAGTAAGTGTGGCACTTACTATTTTTATATTTAGCACTTCAGGGTTGACCCAGATTGGATCTGCAACATTATCCTGGGACATGTATATTTGACTTCATTCACTATAAAATATATTAATACTATCAAGGAGTCTTTAGATCTAAACATCTTTCTTCCCTTATATACTATATCAACCATAAACCAATTTAAAACATTTTTCAGAAATTTTGAATTCAGTGTATGAGAAATGGTCTCACTTAGTTGCCAAATATCAAATTGTAAATGTTATTTTATAAGCAGTTTAAGCAGTACCCTGTTTGTCAGGTCATATGAGACCATAATTGTATAAATAAAACATGCAATCATCATGACAGGCTTTATTTAAAAAACAACTCATTTACTGCTATTAAAGCCTTTACCAGAACAGTACAACTTTCACCAGTACACCTTTTATGAATAGAAAGATGGAAGAGACTGAATTTGTGTGGGTTGAAATAAAAAACAAAAGAGAAGTAGAGAGGTGAGGTCTGGTTAACCTTCTACATTTGTTCTACAATTTAGCTACATTTAAGCCAGGGATTGGCAACCAGAATTCTATAGACATCCACCAAAGGGTCCAATTTTGATATATAAATAAATTATGAAAGGAAAAATTTGAGCTGCAACATAAGAGTTCCAGTCTCTGTCACTGTTATTTTCCCTGGCTTACATTAGCACTTTTAGAAAAAGCAATGTGGTTGATTACATTTCAATGCTTTATCTAGAAGTAAAATTTCCTGATGCTTCCCCCCCCACCCACCCCGAGCAGCTAAAGTAACAATGGACTTAAATCTTTATGTTAAATTTAATTTTAAATATATATTAAAAATCCTTGTGACCCACTGAGTTATCTTTTGAGATATATTTCTTTTACCAGATTCCTCAATGCCTAGAGGAGACAGAACTCTTATTTTATAAATTAACCTGTTTGAGGTAGGATTATTTAAAAATTATTATAATGTAATGCACCATTTCACCCAACTGAAGGTTACAAATAAACAAACATGAGTTTTAATAAAATATTAGAATCTGCAACCTGTTGGGTCATTCTTCTTTCACATATAATATAGATTGTGCCATTTCCCTCCCCTCATGACCCTCAGATCACTTTGTTTGGGGGAGGGGGAACAACAGAAGTCACAAGCCACAAGGAAAATTATATCCCCACCCCCTATTCTGGCATGTCCACAAGAGTCCCTCCCTCTAGATAGGAAGAGGGTTGTCTGTCGACTTCCTGTGCCTGCCTGCTAGCCCTATCTTCCTAGCAGGCGTCCAAATAACTTGCTCATCCTCTCCTAACTGGCCACCACCATTAAGAGATTTCAAATGTTGGCCTTGATTCCAATGCAGTCAGTGGTCACTCACCTGTAGAGCCTTGCCACCAGCCAACTGGGCTCAGAGCCCAAAGGAAGGTAGAAAGAAGGTGGAATTATGACCCTCCTATCTTCCCTTTTGTCACACAACTCTGTATGCCTAGGAAGTGTAGATGGAAGAACATGATGATGCTGAAGTGGCCACAACTTTCCTAAATTTCATTCCTCAGGAATCATGGATCCCAGCATTCTGTAAATTAGCCCATTTTATTTCATTCAATGATTGTTGCCCTATATTTTCCAAATCCACTCAACTAGACATTACAAACAGGCATGAGAGCTTTAGTAGTATATAGCTAGATGGATATAAAACTTTAAAGAAACAGTCACAACACAGCAACGGAAATAATTATGGACCAAATCCATAAAATTTACTCTAAGCTACAGGCTAAAAGCAAATTGGTACAAAATGTTTTACAGATGCTACACAATTCCATCAATAATCTTCAAGATTAATAAATGATACAGTAATAAATGTTGGAAATACCAAAAAAGAAAATGGATATTTTATCACACATGGCAGACTTACTGGAAAGATGTACATAATAGAGAATATGTGTGGCTCAGAGTTGAACAGCGGAGATCTTGTTTGCTTTTGTATGCATCTTTTAAATCTTTGTCTACTGCTTTGAGAATAACTCTTTTCAGTTGGAAGTCATTCTTTAAATGTTGCAACCACATATATTCATGTATAAATGTTACCATTAAGAAAAAGCAGTCATAAATGACAATGCAGTCTATTTGGGAAGGTAGAGGAAGTAAAAAACAACACAGAATTCATGAAGACTTGCTTTATGGGTGAATAAGTAACCAGAAGTGTGATAAACTGCTGAAGCATAAAAAGTACATTTTAAAGCTATTCATTTTGACACTGTTGCAGAATAACAATGATTGAGGCAAATTCTTTTGTCTGATTTAATAAAAAACAAATGTGTTGAGACTATCCTTTTTTCCCCTTTGAAAAGCAACTGAGAACTCTGTGCTTTCACCATCTAAGGCCAGTTCTGGTTGCAAGGTAACCTTCCCTAATCTGCTTTGTACCAGATGCATCTCATCCTCTCCAGTAAGTGTCACTCTTGAGTATAATAGGATGCAAAAAAAAATATTATAATAGGTCACATTAAAGTACAATATGACCTCTAGGACAGCTGTTCTTGGCTCTTTTTCATGGACACTGCTGATAATAAATTGGCGTCATAGAGCTAGTATTGCATCAACCCTTGCATATTTCTTCCTGGATCTAATTCTGGGAAAAGGATTCTGATATGTATTTATCTACAAAAGTTTTTTTTATAACATTATGGTATTTTAAATTATTCTACAGCATGGATTAGGCCCAGATGTTATCCTTTTCTTCCATATACCTGAGACAATATCCACAACCTCCAGATGTCAAGATTAAAAAAGGAGATAAATCTGAGAGATTAACCAAATGCAAAAGAGCACAACTATACTGGCTTTTATGGAACCTTTATAGTTACCATATTAAGTGATTTGATCACAGTTGCATGAATATTAAGGATTATTGCTTTTGTATCTTGTTCGTGTGTTTCCTATGTACAGTAGATGGCTGTTATTAGAATTATGATGCTGAGCTAAATAATTCTTTGGTCTGATCCATTAGAATTATTCTTTAAAAGAGCAGAAATCTCCCCTCTCCTGCTCTGAAAAATTGGGAGAACCACTTGCAAACTTATCTTATTTTGTGTGGTTTGATCCTTCAATTAAATTAAACCAAACAGTATATTCTATTTTATAGATGGCTTAAGTTAATCTAATGTGACAATCATACCAAACAATAACTCTCTCAAAGATTTATTTTATAGAATAAATCTAAAGAATTAAAAAAACAGAAATGATAGTTAATATTACATCACCATTCTTACCTCAGACATCAGTAAGTCCACAGATACTTGTCTCAAGTTTGTGAGACAAGACAAATCAGAAGTATTTGCTTTTGATTTATGAACCATGCTGTCTCAGGCTGATTCTTTTTTAATGACATTGGGCTATTGCTAAGCAAGGCATATGGCAACGTTAATGATAAGTCATTCCTGTTATCATAAATGAACATCCAATAGATATATTTATCCTATTTTTTATTAATGAAATTTTGCTTTCTGGAATTTCAGAATTACTGGGAGGGAGCTGGCATATAATGCAGTAGTAGTAGTCATCGTAGTAGTAGTTGTAGTAGTATCTGTCTTATCATTTAAGATTGGTGGCTTATTATAATCTTTTTAAACTGTGAAATTTTATAATTTATAGACAATTATAACAGAATCTAAATTGTGCTGCTAGACATTCCTGTTTCCCCCTTTTTTTCGTTTCCAATTTTCATCTTCTAGCAGTTTGAGGAAACTTTGGAATGATTAAAGTATATCTTAGTTTCAAGTGACTCATAAAAGATGGACCTGATCAATTCCAGATGTTTTAAAGAAAAATGAAAGTTGCTTTCTTTGAGGTTTTTATATATATTTTTTCAAATCTTTGGATTGGATTAAATCTGGTAATTTCATTTTATTTATTCAATTTATATACCTGCCCATCTCAAACCAGTCACTCTGGGTAGTAATCAATCATAAAAACAATGAACACATTTTAAACCTAACACAAAAAAAATAAATTAAATACGAACAGCAGCTACAAATTACTATAATCCATGCAGTGCTGATCAGGAGCACTGATGATATTACCTAGTTTGGTAATAAAATGTCTACAAGTAAACAGCTAAGCTCAGAGAGCACCAGCAACCTCACTGTTCAACCCTAGAAATATTTACTTCTATCCATATTATAAACTTGTTGGTATCAAACTAACCAGAAAATAAGGCCCTTTATAGACTCAGGGCCCCAAGACAGGCACATAATCAGGTCTTCAAGGCCTTCCAAAAGGCTAGCAGGGTCTGGGCCTTCCTAATCTCTGGAGGAAGATGTTGAGGGGGCAGGTGCTATGGCAGAAAAGGAATGCTTCCTGGTCCCCATCAGCTGACATTTCTAAAATATGCCTAGTCTGTGAATAGGTGAAAACACTAGAAGAGGAGAATCCTCAGTTAATCCAACTCCATGTCATGAAGACCATTAAAAGTAATAACCAGCACATTGAATTGCACCCAGAAACACTCTGGCAACCAATGCAGCCCCCAATGCAATGTGTACCAAATAACTGGCTGTACCAAATAACCAACACCATTTATGACTCAGGTAGCTGCATTCTGTACCAGCTGAAGCTTCCAAATGCTCTTCAAGGGCAGCCCCATGTAGAGTGTGTGGCAGTAGTCCAAATGAAAGGTCATGACGCATCATACCTCATTGTTGTAGATGGATGATATTTTGGCTACTTAAGTGTTGCAACTTAACTCATAAAACCTAGAAAATGACTGCCCTACACAAAAAGAGTTTTCTGAGATTATGTGTTTAGCTGGAATGAATTTAAAGATATTAAAACAGATCAGGCAGTGTTCTGAATATTCATAACAGTCTTTCCCAAATTGGGTACTCTCTAGGTGTGTGGACTTCTCTGGTCTGGCCATGCTAATTGGGGAGTTTTGGAAATTGAAATCCATACCTCCGGAGGTGGGGACGCCTGGAGACGCCTGGTCTACAAACTCACAATGATTTGTTGGAACAATGAGAAGAGGAAATTCACATTTTTCCTATTAGTTTTTCACCATACTTTATATCATGAGTCTTCAAATTTGGCCCTTTAATGACTTGTGGACTTCAACTCCCAGAATTCCTCAGCCAGAAACCCTGGTTGAGGAATTCTGGGAGTTGAAATCCACAAGTCAAAAAGGACCAAGTTTGAAGACTCCTGCCTTATACTATTTTGTATTTATTATTATAATTATATTTCAAGAATGATTATTCGTATTGTGAGTTGCTTTGAGATGCCATAGAATCAAGGAGAGAAGCAGCCTAGAACTAAGGAGAAACTTCCTGACAGTTAGAACAATTAACCAATGGAACAAACTGCCTCCAGAAGCGGTGAATGCTCCAACACTGGAAGTTTTTAAGAAGAGACTGGACAGCCATCTGTCCGAAATGGTGTAGGATTTCCTGCCTGAACAGGGGGTTGGACTCGATGACCTCCAAGGTCCCTTCCAACTTTATTATTATTGTTGTTGTTGTTGTTATTATTATTATTTCTCGCTATTAAAATATCAAAAAAATCTGTTGTCTCACAGCAAATTACAATAAAAGTAATCATTTGATTTTTTAAAAAAAAAAATTAAAAGCTATAATTGAAGAAAGAAAAAAGGTCAGATCAGTGCTTCATTTTCCCTACTTTGAGATTAGCAATAAGACTCCATTCTCAAAAAAAAGCTCTTGATGTCAACTTCTCCATTTCATTCTCCTGCTAGCTTGTGAGTCTGCTCTTTCCACTACTGGGAAACTCTTTTTTGAAAAGGCCTTAGATTTGGTATGAGAGTAGAGGGAATGAGGGGTATCCTAGAACATACTGAGATACACCTGGCCTTCTCTGCCCTCTCCTGTAGCCAGAAATAATTTTAGACTGAGGAATCAATTTGGTATGTTTCTGCCATACCAAAGAAGTAGGCCTCTGTCACCATAAAATCTATGCACTCTGGAGACTAGAAGTCTCACACATTGACACTTTCTGGCTGAAGCAGAACTAATTTGACTTCCCAGAATGCAAACAGATTTGGTCATGGTCAGGTTTAGCAAAAAAAAAATACTAAAGAAGATAAATACAAAGAAGATAAAAACCTAACAATGATGCCAAATCAGCACTTTTGGAAGACAGAAAAAATGGGAAAGGAGAAAACTGGTCCTTGGGTCCAGAAAAACAAAAAATAATATGAGATTTGCACGTTGTTCATAATGTCACAGTGTCCTCTGGAGCACTGCAAATTATTGGAAATAACCAGATTGACCCTGGATCATTTCCATCCAACCTTGATTTTGTTTTGTGTGGATATCTAACTGACATTTGTTCAGAGCATAACCGTCAGCATATGTTTACAGTTCTGCAGTTTAAAATATAAAAACAAATTTTCATATTAAGGAAATACTTCTAAGCTTGTGTATTTAGGTAGAAAAAAGATACAGGTTATTGAAAATGGTCTGTTATTTGTTGAAGATGCATTCTGAAATTATGTTTTGACCTGCATGAGACATTTTGCTTTATAGAAAAATTGTCACATAAAAATGTTGGGATAAGGTCACAGCTCTATTCTGATTTCAAAGTACATCCCTCTTCCAGGGCAAAATAAGCATTTTGCTTAATTAAAAGGAACATTCAGCCTGCTAATAAACATTTGATTGAGCTCAAGACATTTTTATAATTTTGACATTTCTGTTTCAGTAGCAGAAAGACAATCAGTAAGGTGACCTCTTCTATTATGTTCTTCCATTTAATCAACAAACACGTAGAGATCAGTATTAAGACTGTTAAAAATGGAAATAGTGTTTGAGTCACAGGAACGATGAAGGATGAAATACAGGAAAAATAAGGCTATCCTGGATTTCCTGAGATAACATTTTGCTAAGAATAGAATCTGAATCATAAATGACAAAATACTAGGTTATTGATGCATATGTTAGAGAAGAAGAAAAAATAAAACAAAATCCTCTTCTGCTTCTCCAAAAATGCAAATGCAAATACTTACAGTATGTTTTGGTAGAAAAAATCAAAAGCATGAGTAAAATTTGAAGAGGGACGTGCAAGAACCATCTAAGCATATATATAAAAAGGATCTTAGATCTTGGAGAGTCACAAGCTGAATATGAGTCAACAGAGAAATTCACCTAAAGAAAAAAAGAAAAGAAAAGAGAAAAGAAGGAAGGAAGAAGGAAGGAAGGAAGGAAGGAAGGAAGGAAGGAAGGAAGGAAGGAAGGAAGGAAGGAAGGGAAAGAAAGAAAGAAAGAAAGAAAGAAAGAAAGAAAGAAAGAAAGAAAGAAAGAAAGAAAGAAAGAAAGAAAGAAAGAAAGAAAGAAAGAAAGAATGCAAACCTAAGATGCACTGACAGAAAATATATGTCATAATCAAGGAAAACCATCATTCCTTTTCACACTGTGTTGGCCAGTGTGTTTAGAATATTGTACCTCATATTGGGAACCATATTTTAGGAAGGACATCAAGTGCAATGTGCCTTTCCTGGAAGAAAGATAAGGAACCTGCAAGGAAAAACATGAGGAATAGTTGAAAGCAATCAGAATGATTAGTGTGAAGAAAAAAGAGAATGGAGAGGTGTGATAGGTGTTTGCTGGTATTTGAAGAGCTGACATCATCAGAATTGTTCAGAAGATAGGAAAAACAAATAGATTTCAATTATAATGGAGTAAATTTCAGATGGACATCAGGGGAAAAATATAAGTTGTTCAATAAAGGAACACACTCTCTTCACTGGAGGTGTTTAAACAAAGTATGGGTGGCCCTTTGTTGGGAATTTATACATGACATAAAAAGCAAGAATTATGAATCCAAAAATTAAAATAACAGAGTAACAGAATAACAGAGTTGGAAGGGACCTTGGGGATCTTTTAATCCAACTCCCTATTCCCTGCTCAAGCAGGAAACCATATATCAGTGGTGGCGAACCTATGGCACGCATGCCAGACGGGGCACTCAGAGCCCTCTCTGTGGGCACATGCACCTTGCTCTTTGGCTAAGTCTTCACAAGAACAATCCATTTCTCAAGCCCCTTCCTGGCAAAAAGTGTGCCTCACTCTTATTGAGAGCAATCCTGCGAAAACAAGGATGACAAAGGACAGCACAGTTAGTTCTGAAAATGAAATCCTTAAAGTGTGGAATTCTCTGCCAAATAATTTTAAGTCAAATTAAGCACTTGGGGTTGCTTTCTTTACTTTGTTTGGATCATCTTATGCTTGTAAGCAGCTGTTTTCAGCTTTGAATTATATCAAATCTCACACCAGGAACAGACTAACAGATGACCTGAGTGCTGCATGTGTTGCTCTCAAACTTACAAAATATGAGCCAAGGTTAGACAAATTATCAGCATGCATACAACAGCAAAAATCACATTAATTGTTCAAAAGCATGCCAAATGCAAACTTTTACCTTTCAATAAAAAGTTATTTGTATCACTGAAAGCTTTGTTATTGTGTTTTTCTTTTAGGACAAAAGATGTTAATGTGTGAGTTGTTTTTTCTAACCTAAAACCTCAGTATTCAGGTTAAATTGCTGTGTTGGCACTTAGCGATAAATAAGTGGGTTTGGGTTGCAGACTGGGCACTCGGTCTCTAAGAGGTTCGCCATCACTGCCATATACTATTTCAGACAAATAATTGTCCAATCTCTTCTTTAAAAACCTTCAGTGTTGGAGCACTCTCAATTTCTAGAGGCAAGTGATTCCTCTGATTAATTGTTCTAGCTGTCAGGAAATTTCTTAGTCCAAGGTTGCTTCTATCCTTGATTAGTTTCCATCTATTGCTTCTTGTTCTCCCTTCTGGTGCTTTGGGCTCCCTCTTCTTTGTGGCAGCCCCTTAGATATTGGAACACTGCTATTATGTCACCCCTACTCCTTTTCATTAAACTAGATATACCCGATTCTTGAAACTGTTGTTTATATGTTTTAGCCTTTGGTCCCCTAAATAAGAATAAGTATGGTCCTTCAGTCTCTTAAATAAGTATGGCCTGCATGAACATTTCTTCCAGAGAATGTGCTGCCTCTTGCTTCTGTTTATCCAGAGTTCTTTCCTAACATTTAAATACTATCCACTAGTTTTCTATATCATAATACTGCTCATTTGTTTAAAAATATGTATATCCATTCAAATAATAAATTAAACAATTGAAAGCAAAAGCAGCTTTGTTATATTTTAATAGATTAGATTAGATTGGATTGGATTGGATTGGATTGGATTAGATTAGATTAGATTAGATTAGATTAGATTAGATTAGATTAGATTACCTTTATTTTCATTTTTTACTGTGGGCACAAGGGCATACCTTAAAAATGAAATGAAGTTGCTTGCTCTCAAAGTGAACACATACATAACACACATTTAAGCATACTATATACAACATATGTATAGACCTATACTCTTACATGTAAGTAACATATAAATATAAGTATTTATATATGTATTAGGTATGAAGAATAAAATCTGTATTTTTAGATGTTGGGCATACTTAGAATCTGTATTAGCAATACAGTATCCTGAAATGAATACTTGGAACCAAAATTAAATAAAAATACTGACACTTTTTTAATGGCCAACATTTTGCTAAAATTCACGATTATTCAATGTTCTTACTTAAAATTTTGAGATTTAATTAGTGAAATTTCCAAGACTTCTTAGGACAAAAGTTTTCATGAAGTTACAAGTAGCTGCCTATAACTCTGAAAAGTATGCTTCATACTGAAATATTTTAGTGCAGTTCACATTTATATCAACTATGTATTTCAATGCAGATAGAGGCTCCTCAAGAAAGTAGCTTAAATGAGAAATGTTCTGGAAAAACAGATTTTTAGCAAGATCGTAGGCAAAGCTGATTGCTTGTCAGGTTATTTTTAACAGATCCTAAAACAGGCTTTTATTTCTTGTATGAGAAGTGAAATATCTTTTTAAAAAATCAGAAAACTGATTGCTTTAATAGCAATAGCGCTTAGACTTATATACTGCCCCATAGCACTCTCTGGCCAGTTTACAGCATCAGCATATTTCCCCCAGCAATCTTGGTCCTCATTTTACCAAATTCAGAAGGATGGAGGCTGTCAATGTTGAGCCCCATCAGAATCAAAATCCAGGCTATGGATAGAGTTTTCCTGCAATATTGCTATCTAACCACTGTGCCACCAGAGCACCATGGTTTAAAATAAAAGTTCCATTGGAACAACAATTATTTGGATGAATGAGACCCTCCATAGACAGATCCTAAAATATAAAGTAAGATAAGAGATTACAGTTTAGAACTCAGCATTAGCACTAACAAATGATTTGATTTTAACAAGGAAAATATTAAATGACATGCTAAAGCCACATTATTATCATCAAAAAATATTTGCAAAAGAATTAAAGCTTTTATTTACTTGTGGATAGAAGTTAGTTCTTAAATCCTAAATAAGCTTACACCATTATTATGCTAATTAGTGACTTAAAGTAAATTAAGTCCACATAAATAATTGGAATGAACAATATTTCATACCAGGTTTAAAACATCACAAAGTAGTATTAACACTATCACCTAAAAGAGAATTAGAAAATTTCTTCAATTAATTTTATAGACACATTTCATATAATTAAATTCAATCAGAAATGTGTTCTCCTGCCCAAATTCATTCATTTGGGGCACTCTTTTTATTAAGTTATTTAAATGAATGTGTCTTTCGATATCTTTATCCCAAAGTTGTCCAGAGCAAAATAAAATCATATATTGAGGATAAAATATAAACCCATTTTAATTGCTGATTTCCTGGGTTTTTAAAGGTACCTCTTATAATTCCAGTTTCAGATTATTTTACAAAAAAAAATGAAAATCTCAAGCAAAATAATCATACTCAATCATGTACTCAAGCAAAATAATCATACAACCAAAGGACTTTTGAGCTTGATATCACTTACTGTACCACAGTTGATGGCTTCCATTGGTCAGCCATCATTTTTGGTCATAAAAATGAAAATTTCAAGAGCTTCAGATGAGGGGGATACCAAAATTTGGTTTGGTACTTTTATGTCCTCAGATGATTCCAAGTGGAGCTAAAATCTCTAGACAATTATCTAATGGGATAATAATAATAATAATAATAATAATAATAATAATAATAATAGTAGTAGTAGTAGTAATAGTAGTAATAATAGTAGTAATAATAATAGTGATGATGATGATGATGATGTTGGAAGGGATCTTGGAGGTCATCTAGTCCAAGCCCCTGCTCAGGCAGGAAACTCTATACCATTTCAGACAAATGGCTGTCCAGCATCCAATGAAAGATCCATTTATTAAAAAAAATATTTTGTTTGTGAAGAATGTATAATTAAGAATACTTCCTATACCCAAGGAGCTGATCTCGTTTAATGACTTCCTCTTAGCAATTGAAGTCCTGTTCTTTTGTTTTAAAAAAAAGCTAAAGCTATTTTCTCACTGCTTTTATTGTTGCTATCCTCATCTGTCACCTTAAAATAACTAGTGACCATTTCTAAAGGTGTTCTGGAACCTATATCCCACGTTTTGGAGCATCCAGGTCACAACTAGCAGTTCAAACCTGAATGTTTGACTATCATCTCATTCACTTTTCAAAGCAAAGGGAGTCCTCAAAATGCTTAAATATCAAATGCACGAGCGACAAAAAAAGAATAAAACTTTATTAAAAGAAAATGTAAACTTTAATCTCACTTAATTTTAGATATTTAAAGGTCAGTTTTCCCATTGAAGCTGGTAGTTACAGAACCAATAAAATGACAAGAGGACAGCAAATTCAAAAAGCTTCCAGGAAGAAGGGAGGAAGAAGCTCATAGACTGTCATTCACAAGAATGGCACTACTCCATTCCTCTTATGCCAAGATTTCCATTATTGCCACTTAAGTAGAGTTCTCTGGTAACCCAAGATCTGAAATTGATATTAGCGTATATGAACATAAGAACATAAGAACATAAGAAGAGCCATGCTGAATCAGGCCAAAGCCCATCGAGTCCAGCATTCTGTGTCACACAGTGGCCCACCAAATGTACATGGGGATCTTGAGCAGAAAGAGAAGGCAAAACCCTCCCTTTCCCTTGACCCCCAAACAAATGGTACTCAAGGGAATCCTGCCTGCCTCAACCAACATAGAGGCGGCACATGGACATCTGTTTTAATAACCACCAATACACTTTGCATCCATGAATCTATCTAGCCCATATGATATTCTTTGCAATGTCAGTAAGGATAAGAATGATAGGAGATACAACTTAAAGTATCTAAAGTAGCATCCATTTAGCTCTAAAGCAGTGTTTCTCAACCTTGATAATTTTAAGGCATGTGGACTTCAACTCCCAGAATTCCACAGCCAGCAATGCTGGCTGTGGAATTCTGGGAGTTGAAGTCCACATGCCTTAAAATTGTCAAGGTTGCAGATAGACCATATATAAGAGAAACACCAACCAAACAAAAGGTACTCGGAGTATACTTGAAGAGGGAAGGGAGGAGGGAAGAACGTTTACTAAAACAGATGTTTACAAAGATTAATACCTAATGTTGTACGCTAAGTTCTAGGATGATTGTTTAGCAATAGGATCCTTGGTTTAATGTTGATCACATTAATATGGAACCAGATAAGAGAAACACCAATCAAACAAAGTGTAACAGGAGTATAGTTGAGGCTACACGCGAGGGGTGGAAAAAGGCTCACTAATTCAGACGTTTTCAATGACTAATACTTAGTATTGTATATCAGGTGCCATGATGATTGCTGCACAATATGTTTTTATGTTCAATGTTGATTGTTTTAATAAAAGAATTTTATATATTTAAAAAAAAAAAAGCCTGTGAGGTTGGTTGGGCTGAGAGAAAGGGACTGGCCAAAATTCACTCAGCTGCCTTTCATGCCTAAAGCTGGACTAGAACTCACAGTCTCCAGGTTTCTAGGCTAGCACTTTAACCACTACCCTAAACTGTCTCTTTTCATTTTCCATTATTATCTTTGTCTGCCCAGGGAAATAAAATTGTTGCTTTTCTAAACATTCTGAGAAAAGTCAAATGAAAAGTAAATTTTAAAAAATCAAGCAGAAGAAAAAATTCTTCTCCAGTAGCATAAATAATCCATCTTGAATTTACCTATAGAAAGTTATAATTTGTAATTTAAATCGTAAATGTGTTCAGAAGGTATTATCAATCTTTTGTATCATAGAATGCATGATGTAAATTATATATTGTCATTCCTCATTAAACAGAATTATTTTAACCAGAAAAAAAAATTGTCAAGGTTGAGAAACACTGCTCTAAAGTAAGCATACATTCATGGATTGAAGTCTATCTGACTGCAGAACATAAAATTTTACATAAAATTTGTTTAAATAAACTGGAGGATGATGGTTTTGGAATGTTTCATTGCTTTATTTAGCATAAGAAATGCAAAGGAAATACTACAAATATCAAGAAAATGCTAGGTATGTGTGCTAATTGTAAAGATTAGAGGCCTTTCCTTTACATACATGCAATTATAGTTTACTTCAAAGGAAGTCATGTGCTTTTATCTCTTGGCAAATTGCTTCTGAATAGATAAGTAGAGGGACTTAATGTTATTACCAAATAAATTATCTCTGTAAACTGGATATATTAAGAAAATGGTTTGACTTCCGGTTCCAGTTTGCGGCGTTGCTAGTCGAGCGAGGAGACTTCTCTCCTCGCTGACTAGATATCCCTCCGTCGGTGGACCCTTATACGGGTCCAAACTCGCCCTGGAGGGTGCGACTTCCGACGAGGAGGCTGCGATCCAACGGCGGAGGAGCAGCGGCTCCTCCAGTTATTTGGACGAAACTCCAAAGGGCCGATGGAGAAGATCGGCCAGTAAAATGGTCGATTGCCTAGCCGCTTCAGACCGTAAGACAAACAACATCTAAGCTGTGAATGCCCCTGTGGTGAGCTTGGGTGAGAACTTTGCAACTTTCCTTTCTATCCTTTGTTTATTTGAACACCTACAAGAACTTTCAGAATTACTTCCCTGGCTTGGAAAAGCAGCTTCAGCTATGTTTGGGGGAAAAGGCGTTTTTTAAAATATTGAAACAGACTATACTTTATTTCTACATTTATCTTTTGTGGATATACAAAAAAATGTATTAATATGTTTCCGATAGTAACTTTGAGGAGATTAAAGAAATGTGGTATTGATATTGAGGGATTGATTGTTAGATTATAAAGTATAATAGAAATAGAAAGGTTTTTTTTCACTTTTTTCTGTTTTGTTCTTTGTTTTTTTTCTTTGCTCTTTTTCTTTTCTGATATGAACTAATATACTTTATATATATATACATTAGAACTGATAGTTACTTTGTAATGGAAGAAGAATAGGGAAAAATAAGAAATGATATTAATAAATGTTTATTGAATATGTTAAGGAAAAAGGTAATGGGGAGGCTCCCGAAGTGTTAACTATGTACTTAGATTAGAAATATGGAATATAGTAATTGAAATAAGTAAACTTCATACAGGATCTGGATTTGTGGATCTATTTAGATAAAAGGATTGAGGATTGATAGGATTGATCTAGTTGTATTTGAATATAATATGTTATTAGAGGGGAAAGAGAGGGGTTTTTTAATGATTTAATCTGAATTTTATTAGTATGACTTTGTGTGGATAATTGATTGCCCTGCCACCACGTTGTTTCGTAAGCACTTGTCTGTAAAATGAAAAAAACAATAAAACTTGTTTTTTTTTTAAAAAAAAAAGAAAGAAAGAAAGAAAGAAAAGAAAAAGTTTTGCATTGACATGAAGCTGCAAGAGGTTTACTTATCAATAGAGTTGGACACAGGGTCCGCTCTATCGATCATTTCACATGACACCTTCAAAAGGATTTGCAGCAGTAGTGGCCTTCGAGTCAAACTCAGACCATCGAATTTAATCCTCACTGACTTCCAGAATTCCAGAATCAGTGTGAAGGGGGAGGCTATGCTCAAAATGCAGCGTAAGGCTTTTAAAGGCCTACTAGATGTGATAGTAGTTGGGGGTGATTGCACGAGGCCCTTGGAATCCAGATGACTGGGCTGCACAGCCTGCAAACGCCAGGCCTTGCAGAAGTCTGCAGGGAGTTTGTTGATATGTTTAGCTCAGAGCTTGGCTCTTACAAGGGGCCTCCCATTGCCCTACAATTAGACCAAACTATCACACCTATTAGGATTAAGCCTAGAAGGGTGCCTTTTGCTCTCAAGAGCAAAATTGATGCAGACTGGACAAGCTGCTCCAGCAGAGCATCTTAGAACCTGTGGACTCTAGTCCATGGGAAACCCCCATTGTAACACCTTTAAAAGCTAATGGAGAACTCCGAATCTGTGTGGACTATACTGCAATGTATACTATACTATACATTGAACAAAGCACTGCAACAGCAGGCATACCCAGTCCCTGTGGTAAGCCACATTCTGGCCTCACTCAAGGGGGGATGCATTTTTGCAAAACTCGATTTGGCACAGGCCTACCAACAGCTATCTGTTGATGAGGCAATAGCTGAGGCTCAAACAATAGTAACACACAGAGGAGACTTTAAGGTTAAAAGATTACAGTTTGGGGTTAATGTAGCCCCTGGCATATTCCAAAGTGTCATGGAGTGCCCACTTCATGGTATTCCTGGGATCTGTCCCTATTTTGATGACGTCCTCATTGTTGGGGAGTCATATCTAAACTTAGCTGAGAGATTAAGGGCTGTCTTGCTTCGTTTCTGCCAAGCAGTTCTGAAACTGAAGCAAGAAAAGTGTAAGATCGGAGTCACTTCCACTGAATTCTTAGGTTTCAGAATTGATGCTCAAGGCATCCATCCTGCTGAATCAAAGCTTGAAGCGATTCAGCAGGCCCCAAACCCCAAGTCCAAAAGAGAGCTGCAAGCTTTCTTGGGGCTCTTAAATTTCTATCACACATTTAATAATAATAATAATAATAATAATAATAATAATAATAATAATAATAATAATAATAATAATAATAATAATAATAATAAAGTTGGAAGGGATCTTGGAGGTCATCTAGTCCAACCCCCTGCTCAGGCAGGAAACCCTATACCATTTCGGACAAATGGCTGTCCAGTCTCATCTTAAAAACTTCCAGTGTTGGAGCAGGTTGTTCCACTGATTAATTGTTCTCACTGTCAGGAAGTTTCTCCTTAGTTCTAGGTTGCTTCTCTCCTTGATTAGTTTCCACCCGTTGCTTCTTGCTTCAGGCACTTTGGAAAATAGCTTGATTCCCTCTTCTTTGTGGCAGCCCCTGAGATATTGGAATACTGCTATCATGTCCCCCCTCGTCCTTCTATTCATTAAACTAGACATACCCAATCCCAGCAACCGTTCCTTATATGTTTTAGCCTCCAGTCCCCTAATCATCTTTGTTGCTCTTCTCTGTACTCTTTCTAGAGTCTCAACATCTTTTTTACATCGTGGTAACCAAAACTGGATGCAGTATTCCAAGTGTGGCCTTACGAAGGCATTGTAAAGTGGTATTAATACTTCACATGATCTTGATTCTATCCCTCTGTTAATGCACCCTAGCACTGTGTTGGCCTTTTTGGCAGCTGCAGCACACACTGCTGGCTCATATTTAGGTGATTGTCTACTAGGACTTCGAGGTCCCTCTCAGTTACTACTATTGAGCAAGGTGCCACCTATGATGTACTTGTGCATTTGGTTTTTCTTGCCTAAATGTAGAACGTTGCATTTTTCACCATTGAATTTCATTTTGTTAGATAGTGCCCAGTGTTCAAGTCTGTCCAGATCCTTCTGTATCTTAAGCCTGTCTTCTGGAGTGTTGGCTATTCCTGCCAGTTTGGTGTCATCTGCAAATTTGATGAATTCCCCATCTATCCCTTTGTCCAAATCATTGATGAAGATGTTGAAGAGCACTGGGCCCAGAACAGAGCCCTGGGGCACCCCACTACACACTTCCCTCCATGTAGATGCGGTTCCATTGAGGACCACTCGCTGAGTACGGCCGGTCAGCCAGCTACAGATCCATCTGGTGGTGATTCTGTCTACCCCACATTTTTCTGTCTTATCAAGTAGTAGGTTGTGATTTACTTTATCAAATGCCTTACTGAAGTCCAAGTAAATTATGTCCACAGCATTCCTCTGATCCACTAATTTTGTCACTTGGTCAAAGAATGCAATAAGATTTGTCTGGCATGATCTATTTTTGACAAACCCATGTTGGCTTTTATTAATGACTTTGTTTGCCTCTAGGTGTTCGTTGATTCGTTGTTTGATTATCTTTTCCAGAATCTTCCCAGGTATTGAGGTCAGGCTGATAGGTCTGTAATTTCCTAGATCCATTTTTTTCCCTTTTTTGAGGATGGGAACTACATCAGCTCTTTTCCAGTCCTCTGGTAGTTCCCCTGTGCTCCAGGATCTTTGAAAAATAAGTTCAGTGGTTCCGAGATCACATCTGCCAGTTCCTTGAGAACCTTGGGATGTAATCCATTTGGTTCTGGTTATTTGAACTCGTCAAGACTGGACAGGTACTCACTTACTGTTTTCTTGCCTATCTTAACTTGTTTTCTATTCTGTTTTTTTATGGCACTATTTTTGATAGGTTGGTCTGTTTTTTCCCTTTGTGTAAAGACAGATGCAAAGAACAAGTTAAATAGTTCTGCTTTCTCCCTGTTGCTTGTCACCTTCTTGCCACTTTCACCCACTAATGGACCAATCATTTCCTTCACCTTTTTTTGTTTTTTACATGTTGAAAGAAGCTTTTTTTGTTATTTTTGACTTTGGTCATAAGCCTTAGTGATTCCGTGCCAGCCTGTGCTCGCAACAGCTGAGTCGGAGGAATCTGAGGAGGAGGTGGAGGAGACCTTTGAAGGGCCATCAGGGGCAGAGGGAGGCTCGGATGAATTACAGGACTCACAGTTTGATGCAGAGCCTTGGCCCTCCAGTTGTGTTCCTGATGAAACTCAGCTGTATGAGGAGAATGAGTCAGACTCAGAAGACTCACACCTGATGGACTTGCTAATTGATGCTCGCACACATCGTCAATTAGCAAGAGTAAATCAGCAGCAGTCAATTCGGCAACTCCAGAGTAAAAGGAGAAGGCAATGAGAGGCAACGCCTTGGGACTTCTGAATAAAGGGAGGAGGTATGGGCGGTGCTGGTTGCTGAAGGCAACCGTTTGCAAAGTGCTTTCTCTTCTGTTTGCATCGTGTTTTCTTGGGGACTATTTTCTTCCTTTGGACTTGAGTTTTGCTGGTTGCGTTTTGGACTATTTGACAGGTTTGTCACCCATATTAAAAGGGGTTTGTTTTGTTTTAAAGTCTATTGTATCAGCAGGGATTTGGTCCTTGTGCCTTTAACAAGGATGGCAATAGGCTGGGATAGAACAAGTTCTTCCACACAAGGCTGCAGTGGCAGAGCTGTAACACCAGCTCTTAGATAAACAAGCTCCTTGGCAGTGGACTAAAGTCCAGGAAAGGAGTTTCAATGAGGTTAAGGCCTTGCTCTCTTCAAATGCTATATTAGCGCATTTCAACGAGCAACTGCCTTGCATGCATTGCATGCAATGCATCTCCTTATGGGGTGGAAGCAGTACTTAGTCACCTGAAGGCTGATGGGACACAAGTCCCTGTGGTCTACTACTCAAGGACTCTGTCATCTGCAGAGCGGAATTACGCTCAGATTGACAGAAAAGCCTTGGCCATAGTGGCTGGCATAAAGAAATTCTTTCCATTCAGGAATTGCCTGAATCTCCCCTCAATGCTAGGGCCATGGCTGCTGAAACTGCCACTGATTACACGTTCACACGTGTGCTGACATGGGTGTTGTCAGGATGGCCTGACACGTGTCCAGATATGGAGTTTCAAAGCTTCTGGCAAAGGAAGCACAAACTTTCCACTTTCAAGGGGTGCCTGTTATGAGGTAGTAGGGTAGTCATCCCAGCCTCATTGAGGTCTAGAATCTTGCTCTCTCTTAATGAGGGACATCCAGGTATTGTAAGGATGAAAGCACTTGTGCGCAGCCATCTCTGGTGGCCTGGGCTCGATAAAGCTATCGAGGCCCAGGTGCACGGGTGCCAAGTGTGCCAGCAGTCAAGGCCTGAAATGCCTCAGGCCCCAGTACATAGGTGGGAGGAAACACAAACCCCGTGGTCACGGGTACATATAGATTACGCTGTGCCCTTTCAGGGGCAATTCTTCCTTCTCCTCATTGACAGCCATTCCAAGTGGCTTGAGGTTGTTCCTGTTTCCACTACTACTGCCAGGACCATCCAGGTGTTGAGAGGGATCTTCGCCTCACATGGACTTCCAGATGTCCTGGTTTCAGACAATGGCCCTCAATTTACCTCTTTTGAGTTCCAGGCTTTTCTTCAGGCCAACTTGATCCGGCATGCAACTTCTGCTCCCTTCCACCCATCTTCCAACGGCCAGGCTGAGAGGATGGTGCGCACTACCAAAGATGCTCTCAAGAGACTCACGGCAGCTGGCATCACAAGTTAGCTGATTTCCTTCTTGCACATCACACCACACCTTGCACAGCCACAGGGAAGAGCCCAGCAGAACTCCGCTGGGGTCGCCACCTCATCACGAACCTGGACAGGTTCCACCCAGACCCCATAAGCATTTTGTCTGCTGAGTTCCTTCAGTACCATTCACCTCCCACCATTACCTCTATTTTTAACATCTGTTCCTCTCCAATTTTTCAACTACTTTGTTTGGGGAGAAGAAGAAGAAGCCCTACAGTGCAATTTTATTTTAATGACACTTTAAATAGTGTCACTAGGCATCTGTATCTTTTTATGCAGCAACATTGCTTTTTGTCTTTGCAGTGCCCAAGAAAATATTAATGCTCAATATTTTAAATTGTTCTTCCTGTTTTCTCTTTTTTTTTTTCTTTTTGCCAGCTTCCTAATATTGGTGATTTTCTTTTTTTTTTTTAAATATATTTTATTAATTTTTTTAATTTTTACGGAAAGAAGAAACTACTCAAATCAAATCATAGTGTTAAAATAAACAATCATCCATAAACAAAACATAAATACATTTTTCAATACATCTAATACTAATAACTCAACTGAAAATAATCATACCACACAATTAACATTACTGCTCGGTACCCCCACCACCACATCCCCCCAACCCTAACCTTCCCCCCTCACTTACCAACTAACTACCGACTTTCCTCCCTCCTTCTCTACTTCTCTATATTCCACCCTCCTTACTCATCCCCCCTCTTACCAACTTTCTTTCTACTTTCTTTCTACTTTCCTCCCTCCTTCCTTATCTCCGTCCTACTCTTCCCCCTTCTTATCAGCTTCCACTTACATCAGCCTTCACTCCTCCTTCCTCTTTCCAACAGATGTGGTGCCCAGAGGCCACCCGAGCAACCCCTTAATGACAGTAATTACATATTCTTACATCCACCCCAATTACAGTTGAGAAAACATCATATATAAAATTATAAACCCTCCCTAACCCTCCCCCCCCACTTCCCAGAGTGAGTACAGGGTAAAACAAAAGAAAACCCACTACATCAAACAAAATTATTATATAATCCTAACAAGAATTTTAAACTATATACTATATACAATCTCTAAATCATTTCAATCCATTAAACAAAACAAACAAATCATCTTGTTAAGAATAATAATTTTCATTTACATATCTAAACCATCAATCTAAGTCAAACCTTAAATCACTTCAATCCATTGAGAGGTTATATAAAATCGCCCAAACAATCAAGTTTTATATACATCTTCCAGTAATCAACCTCTTTCAAACCATTGGTGATTTTCAATGGCGTTCCTGCCTGTCATCTTTAAGGTAAGAGATGAGATTGCCCAGAAACTAGTCACTTTCTATTGCATAGTTATAGCAGGTTATGTTCCTTTCTCATGGGAATTATTTAAACCCTAACTCAGTGGTTCTCAACCTCGACCCTTTAATACAGTTCCTCATGTTGTGGTGACCCCCAACCCCCCATCCCGCTGGCCGGAGGGTATCAAAAACTTGACCAAAAAAAGGGGGGAAATAGGAAAGTATAGGTAGTCCTCAACTTACAACAATTCGCTTAGTGACTGTTTGAAGTTACAATAGCACTGAAAAAGCGAATTATGATCATTTTTCACACTTATGATTGTTGCAGCATCCCCAGGGTCATGTGATTTACATTCGGATGCTTGACAACTGATTCATACTTATGACGTTCACAGTGTCCCAGGGTCAAGTGATCAATGCCTGTGGGGGCGAATCTGTGGGTCTCTGGAATGGGACTGGGGTGGGTGCCTGCCTTCCTTCCCTCCCTTCTCTCCCCTTATCCCTTCCTTCCTTCTTTTCTTCCTTTCCTTCACCTCCCTTAGTCTCTTCCTCTCTCTCCATCTTTCCCATTGTCCCTTCCTTCTTTCCTTCACCTCCTTCTTAGTGTCTTCCTCCTTCCCTCCCTCTCTCCCATTGTCCCTTCCTTCCTTCTTTCCTTCCTTTCCTTCACCTCCCTTAGTCTCTTCTTCCTTCCCTCCCTCTTTCCCATTGTCCCTTCCTTCTTTCCTTCCTTTCCTTCCCCTCCCTTAGTCCCTTCCTTCCTTCCTTCCCCTCCCTCTTAGTCTATTCCTTCTTTCCTTCCTCTTTGTCCCTTCCTTCCTTCCTTCCCTCCCTTCCTTCCTTCTCTCATTGTCCCTTACTTCCCTCCCTCTTCGTCCCTTCCTTCCTTCCCCCCTCCGTGCCCAGGAAGGGACAAGGGGAGGGAGACAGGCTGCCAGAGGCAGAGGAGAGCTCCGCCCAGCTCACTTGATCAACTTTGCCAGAAAACATGCGGCTTGCTAAGTTAGCAGAAGCCCCAGGATCAGCGCCGGGCTACAGCTGATTTGCTCTTCTGCTAAATTAGCAAGCTCTAGCAAAGCTCGAGCAAGTTTGCTGGGCAGGAGCCAAGGAGAGCTGCTACAGCTGACGTGCTTCTTGGCTGCTCTGCAAAAGTGCAGATCAGCTGTAGAGGTTCGCCCCAATCCTGGACAAGAGGGAAAGAAGGACAGAAGGGACAAGGGGAAAGAGGAAGGAAAGGAGGGACAAAGAGGGAGGCAAAGGAAAGGAAAGGAAGGAAGGAAGGAAGGAAGGAAGGAAGGAAGGAAAGAAGGAAGGAAGGAAAGAAAGAAGGGACAAGGGGAGAGAGGGAGAGAAGGAGGGACAAAGAGGGAGGTGAAGGAAAGGAAGGAAGGAAGGAAGGAAGGAAGGAAGGAAGGAAGGAAAGAAAGAAAGAAAGAAAGAAAGAAAGAAAGAAAGAAAGAAAGAAAGAAAGAAAGAAAGAAAGAAAGAAAGAAGGGACAATGGGAGAGGGAGGGAAGGAGGAAGACACCAAGAGGGAGGGAAGGAAAGGAAGTTCCAGCCAGGAGAGGCTTGGCAGCCTGGCTGCCAAGGAACAGAAGAGTGCAAAGCCAAGGAGAAGAAGGTGGCGGTTTCCTCCCTGGATTTGTGGGGAATTTCTCGTCACAAATGCTGACAGGTGCTCCTTTGAGCCCGCCGCGAGCTTTCTCGCCCCCTTTGCTTCTCTCCCCCCCCCGCTTTTGTGAGGATTGTGGCGCCCTTGGGAAGCCGATCATGCTTTGAAGCTTAGGAGAGGAGGAGGAGTCCCTTCCTTCTTCCTTCCCTCTCTCCCTATCAAGCCCCGGTGGGCTCGACATGAACGGGCGGAGGAGGAGTCGAGGACAGGCAGATGGCAAAGGAGACCGGCGGCTGTTGCCAGACCTCCCAGCTGACAAGCGCAAGTTCAGGAGTCACCAGCTGACGGGCACAGGAGTTGGGTGCTGCGGCTGCCTCCCCTTCGCTGGCCTGCGTGCACAAAAAGAAGTCAATCCGGTTGCTGCACAATGAGTCCCTGGGGAGGGCAGGGCCTTGCTCTGCGCCTGCGCTCTTCATGTGCCCCCTGCAGGGCACATTTGGTAGAGTTCGTGCGGACTGCTGCCAAGCAGCATATTTTCCACAAACAAATGAGGTGGAATGGAGAGGGGGAGGGAGAGCAGGCGGTTGACAAGCCCTGCCTAAGACCATTGGAAATATGTGTTTTCCAATGGTCTTAGGTGACCCTGTGAAAGGCTTGTGCGACCCCCAAAAGGGTCACGACCCACAGGTTGAGAACTTCTGCCCTAACTCCTTCTCCTGTGTTTCTAAATATATTTTTAACTGAAAGCTGCATAAACTAGGTAGGGGAAGAGGGGCAGAAAAACTGGAGAATCTCATGCAGAATCCTAAAGATAGACCCCCATCTATTTCTTCTGCAATGACCCATCTGGTAAATGTATCATCACTAATGGGTGACATGCTGGAAGCAGGTAGGAAATTTGTGTTATCAGGCTTGCAAGATTGATGTCAGTCTTTCCAGGTAGACCAGATAGGAAATACAACCACATGAGCTAATTCTACTTTATTATAGGGCTACATGAACAGAATCTTGCAAGTCTGACAGTACAAATCCGCTCCTATCTCTTTTACAGGATGAAAAATTAGGGAGGTACTTTTCTAAGTCTCTTTCTCTTCTCATTATGCAGCTTTGGGGTATACCTTCCATTGCCTGATCATTCCCTAGGCAGCATCTCTTTCTGGGGCTCCCTAAATCATTTGCATGTACAATGATTTTGCAGAAGAAGGAGGGCAGTTATTTAAAAGTGGCTTCTATTATGGATCTGAATCTACAAGCAATCTAAGTGTCAACTCTACAATGAAACTGGCTGCAGCCATTTTTTTCGTGCTAGGTTGCCACAAGAATGGGGGAGGAAATGTTTTTCTGGTAGTCTGAACATGAGCAAATCTTGTGGGAACCGAGGTCATTCCCATAGAGAAGAAGCAAAGGAGGATCATTTAGTCAAAAAGCCCACCAAGTTGTTCTATTGGACAGCATGAGTAGAGGGGTGGGAATTGTTACATTGTATTATTTTGATTCTTGGAGGGAAAGTTTAGATCTGGTTTCACTTTTGTTCATGCCAATATTATGTATCCAATAAATATGTTCTCTGAGGAATTTTCCTGCCTTGGAGTTCTGATTTATTTGGTCTCATTGATTGGAAACTTGGCGTTAAACCAGATTTCCTAAAACCTTTTTCTTCAGGGTCCTGAGCCCCGGTTGTCTACCCACTGTCTTTGGGAGGATGACAAAGACTCAGGAAAGAATCTGGGATGGAGAAGAAAAAGGAGGCAACCCCCAAACCCAGTATGACTCCAGATGTTGAAGCACAGGCTATTGCCAAGATGGAAAGTGGAACACCGGTGGCAGGGGCTAGGCCAAAGACCCGGGTGACCCAACCTGAGAAATTGGGGGATCAAGAAGGGGCTGTAACCCTGGGACGTCTCGGTTGGGCTGAGACAGCCCCCCCCCAGCACAGGAGTACTTCCAAAGCCGCTGAAGCTAAATTTCTGCTAATTTTGTCCAACAGCCTTCTGTCACCTGCACCGAGAAAGGAGAAGAGGCCAACAGGATGGGACAAATCTGGGGAATGGAAGTACCTGACAGCAATCAATAGCCATTTGGTTGAAAGATTAAAGGAGAAGTTTGACTGGCTCGATGTAAAGGAGGTGGCCCCAGTCACCTGATATGTAATTTTGGCAGGACAATAAGCCAGGAGGTCACCAATGCTCCCTCCCCCTTGTCAGAGTCCAAGTCTGATTGCAACAGCTGGTGCAGCTTTACCATGACCCAGACCAGCCTCAACATCAAGTCCGATGCTCGGGCGAAGTCTCATGCAAAATCAGAGGCCCGCAAACCCAAGGGCTTAATTGAGGGGAATCCAGAGGGTGGCACAGCCACAGCCACAGTACCAACAACCTGCCTTACATCCTGCATACTTCAGACAGCATCCCATGAATCCATCTCCCATCAAACAAACATTTCATGGTGATCCGGAGAGGTTACCTTTTTTCTTAAACCAGGTGTGGGCTTACCTGAATCACTATGCTTCTGCATACCCTGATAATTCTGTAATGGTGAATGTGATGGCAGCAAACCTAGAGGGAGAACCAGCAGAATGGGTGAACAGCCTACATGATGGGCAAGCACCAGAGCTGTGGAATGTAAACCTATTCATGGGCCAACTGAGAGTCCGGTTCAAAGATGAACCCCCAGACTCTGAAAGCTGAGATAAAATCCACAGCCTGAAACAGAGAGGGTGACCAGCTAAAGAGTATGTCTGGGAATTTCTGAAAATTGCCAGTAGGATCAGACAGTGGCCAGAACAATCGCTGGTTCATTATTTCAAGGAGGGGCTGGATCGTGATTTATTCCAGGTGTGCACCTCCAGGGGAATTTCCGATCAACTCCATGAATGGTATCTCATAGCCATGACCCTGGACATTGAATTGGACAGCTGTAGAAAGCCCAGTGCCTTGGAACCAAAACCATGACAGGGCTAGGAAAAGCTCATATTTGGGTTGACCATCAACTGCTCCTGCAAGCAGTGCTACTTGAACGCCTGCTGGAGCTCCCATCAAGTGCTTCAGGTATGGACAGTGGGGTCAACAGGCTGCCAATTGCCACCATCTATCTATCTATTAAGAATCTGAGACTGAAGTTACCCAGTAAGAAATTAGGACCTAAGTTCTTTGGACCTTTCTCTATAGTCAAAATTATTAATCCTATCACGGTTGAATTGAAACTCCCACCACTGTTAAGAAAAGTTCACCCCATCTTCCATTGCAGTTTGTTAAACTCAGTCTTAGGGTCCACATTGAGACCAATTCCAAAAAAAGCACCAGGTCTCATTAGGGTGCAGGGCGAGACTCATTATGAAATAAAACACATTCTTGATTCTAGATTATATAAAGGGAAATTGCAATACTTGGTGGAGTGGAAAGGGTATCCTTTATCAGAAGCTACCTGGGTGAAGAGTGGGGATGTAAAGGCAGAGAGGTTAATACAGAAATTTTATGATAAGCATCCTCAAAAGCCTAGGGGGGGGTTCCTAACGTGTTTCTGCTTCTTTCGCAGGACTTGCTTTCTCTTTAGGGGGGTCTGACTGTCAACTCTACAATGAACCTGGCTGCAGCCATTTTTTTAATTCTAGGTTGCCACAGGAAAGGGAGGGAAAAGCTATTTCTGGTAGTCTAAACATGAGCAAATCTTATGGGGACCAAAGTCATTCTCATACTGAAGGAGCGAAGGAGGATCGTTTAGTCAGAAAGCCCACCAAGTTGTTCTATGAGACAGCATGAGTAGAGGGGTGGGAATTGTTACATTATATTATTTTGATTTTTGGAGGGAAAGTTTAGATCTGGTTTCACTTTTGTTCATGTTGATATTATGTATCCAATAAACATGTTGTTTGAGGAATTTTCCTGCCTCAGAATTCTGATTTACTTAATCTCATTGATCAGAACCTTGACACTAGGAAGTAATAAAATTCTCTAGGAACACTCACAAATAAGAGTTTAGTCTAGAGTTTAGACAGTGAAAGTTTAAAAAAACTATTAAAAGCTACTGTTGATCAGTGACGAAGTGATTAAGAGAAAAAGTATAACCTCCAGCCACATAGATACCCAACTCCTACATCCCTATTCAGGGTGTAGGAGTTGGATATCCTAGCTATGTGGTCCCCAAAGGGAAAGAGATAGGGATATTGTCATGGGGGAGATCAAAGGAGCCAAAATGATAAGTGCAAATGCAGATCATAGTCTCACCCTTTTGCATGTTCATAATAGAAAAGGGCAGGGCTTTGGTCCATGGTTGTCTCTTTTACTTTGATCCTTTTAAAGAGATAGCTCTTTCCTCTCCTTGCTGAGTCAATGCAGACTTGTTGTATTTCAGAAAACTAAATCATCTGGTTCCAAAAGGAGGTGGTGAGGGAACCAGTAACCAGGATATCCAGCCAGCATAGCCACTGGGGGGCTTGTTTGTTTGCTTGCTTGCTTTGATGCCTTCAAGCTAGTTTTTTACTTCTGGCAACTGCCTGAGATTAGAATCTGCAGTTTTCTTGGCAAGTTCTTTTGGAAGTTGCAACTTGCCATTGACTCCTTCCTAGGGCTGAGGGAATGTGACTGGCCCAAGGTCACCCAGCTGGCTTTATACCTAAGGTAGGACTTGAACTCATAGTTTCCTGTTTCTAGCCTGATGCCACTACACCAAACTGGCTCTCCCTGAGTACTATAGTTCTCTGATATCTGGAAAGGCCACATATTTCCTCTTTTAATTTTGTCCCATCTTACACTGAAAATCATGCTAAGCTTTCTCTCTTGAGCTGCTACAGAAGAACGGATGGATGCAGGCAGGGCTTGGGATAGGGCAGTCAAAAAAGTAAAGATGGAAGCCATAATCATGCAATCAAAGACTGTATGTACATTATGTACATTGTGGCACATATAAAAGGCAGGGCTTTAATCTGATAGTTGTGGCCATTTTCTTGAATTTGTACGCACAGCCCATTCTCACCTCCATAGACACCCCATTCCCTCTGGTTGGATGTTTCTTTATGAAGTAGAATAGTACAATACATTTTTAAATGAAATCATGTTTCATTCAATACCACTAGGGGCACACAACCCTATGAATGAAAAAAAAGGTGAATATCTGATCTAAATTATTTGGATAGTTTGTTTGTAAAATTGTATTTATTTTCCATATTATCTTATTTTTTTAAAAAAAATACGTTGTTAATTGACAAGTTTCTGGAATGTTTTTTTAAAGTTATGGTTTCTTTGAGGCAGATCTTAGCTATACCATAGCCCTTGGATATTACAAATGCCTGGCTGTTGATATTACTTTTATGAGATAAATATGACTAACCATATAACCAGTGGATAAGAAGTAGAACTTTGATTTTTACCTGAACAAAATACTCAATTTGCTTTAAGAAATCATTTGTAGAACTTTTTTTTCCTGTAGCATATAACCATATTTATGACTAACAATATTTTATGGCTTTGTCTAACTTTCTATTACATATTACACAATAAACTATTATTTACCTGAATATTACTTATTGACAGATTACATTCTTTGATATATACATGCACTCAAGTCTGCCCTTTGGGTTTTTGCATTTTTAGATGATACTGAATATTTTCCAAGCAAGGCCTTTCTTTACAGAAGAACTGGCATCATTTGCCAATGCATAAAATATTCATGTATCGCTATGAGTTGCTCTATAAATTCAGCATGATTGGAATGCATTATCTTAAAAATGCAGCAGTGACATTGCAAAAGTTTTGTAAATTTTGCTAGATGCATGCATGACCAGCATGGTCAATGGTTAAGAACGCTGAGACTGTCATTCAGACTTCCTCTCATGCTTTAATTGTTTAATTGTTCTTGCTTCTCATAACATTATTGATATTATTTCTCCATCTTCTTTCCCCATTGATCCTGGTATTATGTGTTCCTCTTTCCGTTAGCTTACTTTTTCCTTTCAACAATCCTGCAATTTGGGTAAAATTATATAAGGTATCAAGAAATTTCAAACTAGACTCTTTTTTGACAGAGTCCAATAACTTTGTTCCCTGTGCTACTCCAAAGTGGCTTTCTGGCAAATGGTATTATTTATCTCTGCTATTTACAGCTAAGAAAAAAAACTGATGGATGTTCAAACACAGTTTTCATTTGAGGCACAAATGATCAGGCTCAAATTATCCTACTTCAGATACATTATACGAAGACCTAGCTCTCTGGAGAAGGGTCTAATGCTGAGAAAGGTGGAAGGAAAGAAAAGACAACAACCAGCAACAAGTTGGATAAACTCAGTTACAATGGTGATGAATGCATTTATTGGAAGACTTGAAAGACAAGGTTAGGGACAGATTATCATGGAGAACATCTATCCATGTGGTCACTAGGAGTTGATAATGATTTGATGGCACACAATCAATCAATCAATGATGCAGCACCACTCCAATATTAGCAACAAGAAATGAGACTTACTGTTTTTCAAACTAATTATTATTGGATAACAAATATTTAACTAACTTCCTTTCTACTGCCACTTGTTCTAGATCAGCCTTCCCTTAATCTTGGTACTCTTCACAAGAAGGGCTTTATTTCCTAGAATTCCCAACAATGGGTCTTGCTAAGATTCTACAAGCATCTGGAGAATGGCCCAGTTAGGAAAGGGTGATTAAGCCCTGAAGGTTCATGACTGATCTTAAGCGAAGCTTGCAGATTCTCCTAGATATCATGGAATTATTAATTTGTCAAAAATGAATAAGTCTGGCTGAATTAAGTTCCAAACTCAGGACACCCTCTTTGGTTCCAACAAGCTGATCTGTCAGAACCCTGTCTTTCTATGGGCATAGGGCTTCTTGTTCTTTTTCGGGTTCTGCCATTCTTCTGGGGGGATGGGGGAGCTTGGGGTGCGGCAGTATATTTCCTTTACTTTGTTCCTTGTTCTATCTTCTTTGGTGTTTCTTTCTCAGGGTGAGAATGGAATGTACCTCTGGCCATCTGCCTTATCTCTGAGTGCAGAAGAAAATGCATGGAGACATAATAGCCTAGGAAGACAAAGGATGGGTGAGAGTGGTGACCATGGCCCTGGAGGGAGCAGCAGCTTACTGGATGGTGACCCTGCATAATGCCGACACCCCGAACTCTGGAACTTCAACCAATTCATGGCTGCTCTGAGGAGGAGATTCAAGGACCCCTTAGCTGACCGGAAGGCCAGAGAATGCATTAAAACAATGAGGCAAGGTCATTGCCAGGTGGCTGAGTATATGGAGGACCTGGTGTGCCATCTCAATTGGCCAGAGGAAGCCCTAGTGGTCATTTCAAAGATGGGCTGAACAATGATCTGTACCATGCATGCATCAGCTGGAGAGATCTGGACCGCCTCCACGACTGGTTTATCCTGGCCAAGGAAGCCGAGATTGACCAAGCCCAAAATCAGTGATGCCTGGGACGAACCTGGAGACACTCCCCCCCAAGGGAAAATGAGAGGTGATGAAAAACCCCACTGCAGCACCATGTTCAATGGCTTGCTTCGTGTGGTAAAGAGGGGCGTCGGGCTGCAGAATGCTATTCGAATACTCCTTTGCGCAAACCCGACAGATCCAGTGGGGAGAAGCCTGGGAAGACTCTGCAATGACCCAGAGAGACTGCCATGAAGAGCACTGAGATCAGCCTTATCTCCAGGTGCAGAAGAAGAGGCATGGAGACCTAACAGCCTTGGAAGTGGTACCTTATCAGTCTGTTTCCACAACATTTCCACACCTGCGGATTGGCCCATTTGAACCGTCCGGATGGAGAGTGGAGGTGGGATTTTCATTGACTCTTTTGACTTATTGATTTGCGTGGGAAATCCTCTAATCCTGCTTTCTACTACTGCCTTCAACACCTTCCAATAAAAGTTCCTTTTGAAATGACGTCCATTTCAAGAGTTCTGCTTTCTTGGGAGGACTGATTGAGGCAGCGCCTTACATGATCATTTCTCAACCACATGCCCTCCAAATGTGTTTGGATTGCAACTCTCAGCATTTAAATCAGTAGAGCCAATGACTAGGAATTATATTCACTCTTCACAACAAAGAGAATCAATTAAACAATCAAATAAGTATACAAAAATCCTTAAAAGTCAGGAGAGATCCACTTTAAAATGTTATTTTCAAAAGCAAGAACTGATAGACATGGAAAATTGCCAACCTCTTTGTTCCCTTTAGCCCAGATGCAGAAATTAACACAAAGTACAATACCTGATTTAATGTGCTCAAAAACTGAGTTCCAAAATGTCAGAGGAATCTATAGTAAGGTCAAGCATTACATTATAGTGATGCAATTTCTGTTACTCTCGAATGGGTGTCAAATATTTATACAGAAAAGGTAGTGCTTGCATCAAAATTTTGACAAAGCTGTTGATTCTGCAAATGCCTCTGAAAACAGCCTTTTTGAAGTCACACCAGACAATGAATCTGAATGTTAGGGAAATGTGGTGTGTGGGGAGCAATTAAAATTACATTCATTGTCTAAGAATTTTCTTTAATGTGTCATTACAGGAATATGCATGGGAGAGGTCAAAAAAGTCAAGATGAATGTGCAATCAAGGCCTCACTCCTTTTTTAAATGTAATGTGCATCTCAATCTCTAATGTGTGCCCTGAGGGCACATGTAAACCTTCAAGTGGCCTCAACAGCTCTCAGAGAGTACTAACAATCAGATGACTGCAAAAAAATACAATCCTTCCATTCCCCCACCACCACCATCCTATCAGAACCTATCCTTCTATTTCCCTCCCCACACCATTCAGTCTTAACTGTCATTATCTATCCTTTCATCCTCCCACCATCAGAACTGATGAAGTTTCTTGGATGGGAAGCAAAATATTTTCTTCTTCCTCCTCAAGGAAAAAACAATCCAGTTGCTTTTTGAAGAAAAAAGCACCTTTGAGACAACTATAACCTGGATGACTGAGAATCTTCACAGACATCATCTCAGAGGTTGATCACAAAGTCACAGTTAGCCTCTTAACTTTTTTGACACACATATGCAGCCAGTAAACACCCCTATGTCATGATTATTGAAACTTTGTTTTGGAAAAGCTTTAGCCATATTAAATTAAAAACCTGCAATAGAAACATCCCACAATTTTCCATATTCATGGTCATATTCATGGTCATTATTATGCACAATAAATGCATGTTAATTATATAACTCTTTTTCATCACCCATATGTCTTTCTCCAAAACTGCCATATTGTGCTAACAATTGCATTTTGCTGCTTTCTGAAAACGGAAGTACTGAATTGCATAGTGTTATGTGCAAATACATATTCAGTAATGCAAAACATTTACAAGAGTTTTCCCAGCAGAATACAATAGAAGGGGGGAAATGGAATAGTGGATGGGAAAAAACATGAAATAAAAGGATGCAATCTGCTCATTTTCTTTTGGCAGAGAAGCAGCATATTCATTCAGAGAGAACTGACAGTTGCTTTATTCAGTTTTTCCAGGATGGGCATTCTTCTAAAGCCACCTTCAGCATTTCTTGTAGCCTACTGACATACTTCTGATACAGTTATTCTCGTACTTTGAAAAATGGCTTTCACTCCACTATCAATAAAAAACAAAAATGGGAACCAAGGAAGCATGTGGCATCAGTTCAGGCAACTGTTCTTTTGTCTCACACACTGTGTTGCCTGTGTAATTCAATGTCATAAGTCAAATCTGATGTAACCTATTAGCAGGTTTTGGGTCTTCCTTCATCACAGCTATTGGTCTGTAATTGCAATAATTTTTCAATTACACATTTCATTAGAAGAATAACAACATGATGTTGATGGGAAAGTGAGGTGTAACTAAGAATATACAAAGTTCTTCAACTGTAAGTGTGAACACTTCATTGATTTAAGATCTTCTGTGTCAACCATGGGGAGCTCAAACACAGTTGAAATTTATGTCCCCTCTATCTGATGAAGCTGGATGTTATGAAAGCTTGTGACTTTTAATGAGATGTATGGAAACTGATAAGATCCATGTACAATTGAAACCAGGATAGGATCAGAAGGAGGATATTCTCCTCTTGGAACTTTGCCTGCCTAGGTTAGGGTTTTGCCTCAGCCTCAGGAAGAGGGCAGATGACTGTTGAGATATGAATTATTGATGCAAATAACTTGATGTGTGTAAAAAGTAAGGAAGATAATCTTGATGAAAATATTCAAAATATTCAAAATATATTTTAATTTCACAGTGCTGAGAACATTCAAAAGCAAACACCTCCCTAATTCAATACTGTACAGTACAAGAAGGAGGAGGAGATATAGTACAATCCTTTTTGCAAGACTCTGTTATTGTAGTCAATCTCAACTGAAATAGTTATAGCCTTCCAGTGTTTCTCATCTAGTCTACTTGGTGAAGTTGACAATGATCCTCTATTTAATTGATTGATTGGATGGATGGATGGATGGATGGATGGATGGATGGATGGATGGATGGATGGATGGATGAATTTTAACTGGATCACATCTACTTCAGGTACCTGGAGCACAGTTCCATTAGATGATCTGAGATGAGTGTGATATTTGTGACTCCCAATGAAGTAGACAGTGAATTTGGCGACCTGCTTATTAAATTATTATTAAATTCAAACCTTCATGAGTTATTAAGGCTGCCTGGGAGGTGTTTTAAGTTGATGTCTTAAGTTGTCCTTAAATCCTAAAATCTTGGACAATTATTGTCCTGTCTCTAATCTTCCCTTCTTGAGATGATGTTGAGGAAACTAATTTTCTGGATCTGTTTCAGTTAGGTTTCCAGACAGTATGCAGTCCGTTTTCTATCCTAATGCCTGAAAGACAGACCAAAGCTCAATCCTGCCAAGACAAATGGCTGCACTTTTTTTTAGCCCTTTCAAATCTGGTGATTTCCCATCTTTAGTTGTGCATAGGGTTGCAGTCTTTCATTCAAGACTGGTAAAACCTGGGGATGTCTTGGACTCACAGTTCCTACTTAAAGAATAGGTAGCAACTATGGCCAAGATCAGTTTTGCATAGCTTCATCTGGTATACCTGTTATTCTTGTTCTGGGAAAAGGAAACACCTCAGACAATTATTCATGCCCTACTCACTTCATGTCTGGATTACTGCAATACACTCTATGTGGGCTACCTTGAAGACCACTTGGAAGTTACAAGTAATCCAGAATGCATCAGCATGGACAGGATTGAATGTGCCTTGGTATATCAATGTAACCACTGTGCTATGGGCTGTTTAAGTTGATGATAAACATTTATGTGCAATTCAAGATCCTGGTTGGTATTTATGAAGCTCTTCATAACTCAGAGACAAATTATTTGAGAGACTGTCTCCATGATTTCTGCCCATTCAATAATTTCAGACAAAACTGTTCTACTTCAGATTCCTTCAATCAAACTATACCACCTATCCACACAGGAAGCTTGCCCTTGTCTGCACAGCACCTGCTTTCTGTAATGATATTCCCTGTTCCAAGAAATCCATAATAATGCTTGTCTGGAGGTCTTTACAAATATGGCTGCCCTCTTGGAGTTTAGGGTAGGATGGCTGTGGAGCTCTGTCAGTTTTATGTTATGTGGGATATGGTTGTCTAGTCATGTTAGATTTTTTTCTTTATCATTTACTAAGCTACCCAAGGTCATCTGGAGTTGGGCAGCCTCTAAATCTATAACTAAAACTTTCTGAAAAGATGCTACCAGATTCTGATTTTTTGTTACCATAGACAGCTCTTCTCATTACATTGTTTCCTTCATGTTTTCTTTCTCCAAATGACTGAAGGGGTTTCAACCTATCAAGCAAGACATAAATATCACCTATAGATACAAGTATGGAATATATAATTCATCAACTCTTCCCTCCTGTTCTACCAAAACAAAGTTCTTAAATTCTAATATTTCTAAACCAAACCAGTTTTAAAAAATAACGGTCTGCCCATTTGCAAATGATAACATAAGGAAACAATAATGGAAAGCAAAAACAAAGAGCCATGGAGCAATCCCTTGCACTTATCAGTAAGCATTACAGTAAAATTCAGAATGATCAGAGTAAAGAAGTATATTTACTTACTTATTTATTTAGTATTATGCCTTTAGTATTTTTACAAACATAAGGTAGCAAACATATCATTTGCAGTTGGAATCTAAGCATGGTACAACTCCTATGGAGTTGCTTAAGAGAACAGACTTACCTAGTCATCTAGGAATGTTTTGATTCTGTTGGATGTGACGAAGTGGGTAGGATCCTGAAGAATGCAAACACCAAAATCTGCATATTAGATTCATGCCCCTTCCTAGCTAGTTAAAGCTGCCCAGGAGGTGGCAGGTGGGTGGATCCAATCAATGGTGAATTCATCCTTTTTGAAGGGAGTATTTCCAGTTTCCTTTAAAGAGGTATTGATGTGCCCCTTACTCAAGAAGCCATTGTTGGATCCTACCATGTTGAACAATTTTCCCCCAGTCTCCCGCTTCCCCTTTCTAGGAAAGGTGGTCGAGAAGGTGATAATGTTGCAACTCAGGGGACCCTGGAAGAAACAGATTATCTGGACTCTTTTCAAGTCAGGTTTCAGGCTTTGACATGGGACCAAAATTGCATTGGTTGTGCTCATGGATGACCTCTGGCAGGTGCGGGATGTGCTGCATCCATTTTTGCTCTCTTTGACTTCTCAGAGATAGTATTGGAGGCCCAACTTAGGGAGTCAGGGGTTGGCAGCACAATTTTGGACAGGTTCACTTCATTCCCTCAAGGCTGGACCCAATTGGGAATGAGAGGTCCAACTCACAATCCCTTCTGTGTGGGGTGCCAGGGGATTTGTTGCTCTCCCTGCTCCTTTTTAACATCCTCATGGAAGTGTTGGTGAAAATATTCATCACTATGGGATATGATATTACCAATATGGTGATGACACTCAGCTATATATTTCCATCCCAGGCGAAGTGAGTGCCAGGAAGCTGTGGGAGTCTGGATGGAGAAAAACAGACTTCAACTGAACCCTGATAAGATGGAGTAGCTGTGGGTTGGCCCCACTGTATCCAGGAGTTTATCATTTTTGGTTCTGGGTGGATTGCACTACTGCAAACAGATCTGGAGCTAACTTGGGGGTCCTCATGGATTCATGGCTCCTGCTTGAAGAGCAAGGGGCAGCCATAGCCAGGAGGGCCTTCTATCAACTTCACATTGTGCACCAGTTATGTCCCTTCCTCAACCAGAAGGTTCTCCATTTGGTCACTGATGCCCTGGTCATCTCCTGTTTAGACTATTGCAATGTGCTCAAAATGAGATTTTTCTTGAAAAATATTTGGAAGTTTCAGCTGATGCAGAATTGAGATGTATGATCCATACTGGATGCCCCAAAGAAGAGCAAATATAACATCTTTGATCTGTGAATTGCACTGATGCCATTTTGCTTCTGGGTCCAATTCAAAGTGTTGGTTATCACCTATAAATCTCTGCATGGCATAGGGCTAGGCTATCTAAGGAATTGGCTTCGTCCCGTTACATCAGCCGGTCCCACTTGATCAGGCAGGGAAGGTGTGCTATAGACCCTGTCAATCAAAGACTTTTGACTGGCAGTGTCTAGGTCAAGAGTCCTCTCTCTCTCTCATTGTTCTCGCATATAGGGAATATATTGCCCCCAATGTGATGTGTACCCCTACTCTCCTGGCCTTCTGTAAAGGTATTCTATGCCGCCCTGAGTTCCCGGAATAGGGCGGCATAGAAATTTAATAAATAATAATAATAATAAATAATAATAATTGAAACTTGGCTGTGCAGCCTTGTGTGGAGGGCACATGCAATTATGCAATAGTGGGTCTGGCTGGCCCATGAAACCCTCCCCCCATCTATATTGTCTATTGCTTAATGCTCATCTTGGATTTTTTTTTACTTTTTTGAAATGTCGTATTATGTTTTATATATTTTTAAAAAATGTATTTTAATTTTTTAATGTTAATTGTATATGTCAGTGATGGTGAACCTTTTAGAGACCGAGTGCCCAAAAACTGCCCCTGCCCCCGCTCCACCCTCTGCCCTACCCCACCCAACCTGCCTGAAGGGCCATTCACCATCTCCAAGGCCTGCCGCAGATCGCCCAGGCAGCCCAGCAGCGCCATGGTGGCCACGCCCTCTGCCCATGCCTCGCAGCATCAACTGTACAGGATGGGGCGTGAGGGCAGAGTCTTGTCTACGCTGCCTGGCTGCCATGTCCTTGGCTGTGCTGCTCCGCATGGGCCATGCTCGGGGGCGACTCTCCTCCAGGGGGACTGTTGGTGAGGAGGGGGTCACAGGGGGAGGCAAGGCTGGGGCAACGGCACATGTGCCACAGAGAGGGTTCCAAGTGCCACCTCTGGCAAGCGTGCCATAGGTTCACCACCACTGGTATATGTTGTTTATATAATGATTACATTGTATACCACCAATGCCCTTCTCTGGGGGAGATGGGTGGTTATGAAATAAGAAATATAAACAAACAAATAATATATCCAATAAATATACCCAACTTTCCTCACAATTTTCTGAAGAGGGTTGGGCTGAGAGACAGTGATGACCAAAGTCATCCAACTGGCTTTCATGGCTAAGGCAGGACTTGAAGTCACAGTGACCTGCTTTCTAGCCTGGTGCCTTAACCACTAGACCAAACTGGCTGATCAAGTAACTGGTTAAAATAATCTATCTGATGTGCCAATTGTATCCATTCCTGAACTGGGAAGCCTTGCTCACAGTCACCTCCTGTTTGGATTACTGTAAGGTGGTCTACATGGGGCTGCCCTTGAAGACCATCTGGAAACTGCAATTGGTTTATAATATAGTGAAGACACAGTTTTGGGTGCCCCACAGTTTACCCACCCACACACACATAAAGAGACTCTGCAGAGCTATTAATGCAACACTGGGTAAAAGGGATTTAATTTTTTGCTAAATTCCCTAGCTCCTTGAGAAAGAATATTATTTTAACAGGAACAGAGGAGAATAAATAGAAAATCACCACATTATTTGCTCAAGCATTAGGACCAGTTCTTAAATAAGTGATATTACTTGCCCAAGAAAGGTATGCTAAGTATTTGATGAAGCAAAGCCTGTTAGAACTGTAAATAAAACCTATCTGCTGAAGTCCAGGGTGTGGATGAGTCAGTTACAAAAACAGGTAGTAACCATGTCAGGAATATGATTGTTATGCCATGCCATCGTTCTGGAAGAAAATACTTCAGGTATTTAAATATGCTTTTGCTTTCCATTTAAGTTCTGCCTGCCATGCTGGACAAAAAAAACAATATGCAATTTCTTACATTGCATAAGCAAAAAGGAGACTAAAAAGAAAAGACACATCCTCCTGAGCTGATTGAAAACTTAAAGAAGGCGAACATAGAATTAGAAAAAAACCAGATTCAATGAAGCAAGCTGCACTAGTATTAGTTTAAAAGGAAAAGGAGAGAAGGAGAAAACAAAAATATCAGAAAGTCTGTCCTTTTGCTTTCCTTGAAATTCTTTAGATATCCTTGCCTGATCTGGAGCCAATTGTTCCAAAACATTTCTCTGAAGAAACCCTGAACACAGGAGGTAAAATGTTCTTTGGGCCAAAGAGTAGTGCTTAGATCACAGGGTGGCCTGCCAGAGATAGGGCCCATACTAAACTAGGATGAGTCTGGGCAAAAAGAAAAGATTGTTTCCCTTGTTCTCTAAGTTGTCTCTAAGTCGGTCCAACTCTTCGCATCCTCAAAACAAAAAGTAGTTGGATTTAAATTTATAGTTAATTTTAAATCAAATTAATAAAAAAAATAAGTTATTAGCATTTAGTAATTCTGCCTAGCATACAAAACTGTCCCTTGTGATGACTCCATGTAATTTTATTCATGAACTTAGTTTCCCAAAGTTATTGAAACTGTTTGTCATTAAAATACTTTCTTCTGGGATTTCTTTTTAACATTCTAGCATCATTTTAGTGTTACATTAAAAATTACAATTTGGTATCTGTTCTGCCATTCTTCCTTCCAAATCTACACCTGTTTTTCCCGTTTCCTTGCATTCCCTCAAGACTTGTCAATAACTTTTAAATAAATGATTGAGAATACAAGTAGTCCTCAACTTATGACCACAATTGAGCTCAGGATGAATGTTAAGTGAGAAATTTGTTTAAGTGAATTTTGCCCCATTTTACAACTTTTCCTGCCACAGTTGTTAAGTGAATCACTGCAGTTGTTAAATTAGTAACACAACTGTTATGTGAATCTGGCTTTCCCATTGACTTTGCTTATCAGAAGATCACAAAAGGTGGATCACATGATCCTCGGACACTGTAATTGTCGTAAATATGAGCCACTTGCCAAGCACCTCAATTTTGATCATGTGATCATGGTGATGTGGCAATGATCATTAGTGTGAAAAATGGTCTTAAGTTGCTTTTTTCAGTGCCATTGTAACTTTGAATGGACACTAAGTGAACTGTTGTAAATTGAGGACTACCTGTACCTGTAGCTGTTATAGCCATTCGTTTTGCTTTAATACCGTCATTCATTGATGAGATTTTTTTTATTTGTATCCCACTTTTATTACTTTTACAAATAATAGGCGGCAAACATATCTAATACACCTTCCTCCTATTGTACCCACAACAACAATCCTATGGAAGTGAGTTGGGTTGAGAAAGAGTGACTCAAGGTCAAGGTCACCCAGCTGGCTTTTGTGGCTGAAGATGACTGGAACTCAGTGTCCTGCTTTCTAGCCTGGTGCCTTAGCTTAGACCTTTTAAGAAGGCTTGAAAATTGCTCACAAGATTTCAGTGGGTTAACTATCTAATGCTGATAAAATTATGCAGTCAACCATCTTTTTCTCCATTTTATTGATTAGAGAATTGCTCTTTTTTTCCCCACCAGCTTATGTTTTTATAATGGCACGCTCAGAGTACATTCACAGTACACCGTTATCCCATTCAAACTACATCATTATGAATCCAAAACCATAGACTCTATACACTCAGTACATCCAGGTTATTAAAGAGAATAATAGCATATTCTCACTTGGGCTCAAATTATAGTGTTTTTCTTTTTGATCAAACGGAAGAACTTCAAAATTTATTCAGGAACTCTATATACAAATTGTAGACCCTGATACAGTTGAAATAGCCCTACATAAAGAGATAGTAACTAGTACATTAAAAAAAATCTCAAAAAGAAATTAAAATAAAATTTAAAAAAAAGAGAAAGTAAGATCAGCCCAATTAGGACAAAGAACTATTGCAGAGAAGTGGAGATGAGAAATGGAGGAATAAAACAAGTAGATGGAGAAAATGGAATTAACAGAACCTAGAAAACTTTAAATCTTTAAACAGGAGTTCCCCATTGCACAGGTAGTCCTCGACTTACAACCACAATTGAGCACAAAAAATTTCTTGCTAAGTGAGCCATTTGTCACGTGAGTTTTGCCCCATTTAACGGCTTTATTGACATAGCTGTTAAGTGAATCACTACAGTTGTTAAATTAGTAATACAGTTATTAAGAATCTGGTTTCCCCATTGATTTTGCTTGTCACAAGATCATTAAAGGTGATCACATAACCCCGGGACACTGCAACTGTCATAAACGTGAGTCAGTTGCCAAGGGTCTAAATTTAGATCTTGTGACCATGGAGAAGTTGCAACAGTTCTAAGTGGTGAAAAAGATCATAGGTCACTTTTTTCATTAATGTTATAACTTTGAACGGTCACTAAATAAACTGTTGTAAGTCAAGGACTATCTTAATATGTTTTTGCATGGTGGATTTTTATAAAATCTTGCAATTTATGAAAAGAAGTTTCCCCCCCCAAAAGGATACAGGAAATAAGTATTTAATGTTACTCATTCCTTGAAATGATTGACATAATTTATAGCATCCTAGATCAAAGTCACCATGTAGACAATATACACACACCCTTGTGTAAGAGTCTACATACTGAGGATATGAGAATTCCAAAGTGTAACTATGCATTGTGGGAAAAAGCATTTCTTTTTACTAGTCCTAAACCTCTTGTAAGGAACTTTGGAGGTTAGGGGAGCATTTTCTTCATTATTGATCCTGTTAGTCTGTGAATATATACTATACAATAATGTATATCAAATAAAATATTGAGAGTTAGTGCTTCTGGCGGGCTACCAGGTGACAGAATGTCAGGCTTGCCCGGCCTTCTGCTTCAACCAGTAGATCTTTTATGTTTCATTGACTCCAGTCACTTCCTGATACAGAATACATACTTTACCATAGCAACTACTCAATGTGGAAAATCAGACCTTTGAATTTATAATGCTTTAAAGTTTTCTGTAAGCTCATTTAATCTACAACACTCCTTAATTTGGTGTCCTGTAGATGTGTTGAGAATTCCCAGAATTTGCAGACATAATGACCATAGGAATTGTGAAAATGCAATTGCGTTGCATCAGAGGTTATTAGGGAAGCTCAGAAAATGAAGTTGGCATCAAACAGAGCCTAGGGTGAACATCACCAAATTAAATCTGTAAAGTCCAACAGCCAAAATTATGTAATTCAAAGCATAGCTCAATACACTGCGACGGAAAATTCAGATGATACCACCCCATTTTTTTAAATGTAGCATTAAAAGTTGTTGGGTTTCACTCCTAACAAAAAAATGAAACACATGGTGTCTGAAATTATCAGCTTCATTTTATGTCTAATGGCCAAACCAGCTCTTATTCAGGCCTTACAATAAATGGCGGTTATCAGAAAGCTTGCCTCCAAGGACTTAACCTTGACACTTGTTTCTTTGAAATTTTTCACCTGCCATTTTCCAAAGATAATAGACTCTCACCAAAAAGTTTTTAAAAATCCTTTTTTAAAAGTTATGTTTGTATCTACAACTTTTTAATAAATGGATTCATGTTTATAAAAGTATTAAATGACTTTGGCAAGAACAGGGACAAAGCACACACCTATTTTGTGGGTGGATAGCTACCAAATGACACTTCATTATCCAAATCATGGGCTCCGCTGGTGATTCCCACTTCCAAACAGGACTAGTCTGGTTTATAAATTGATGTTAATCAAAATGAACTGTGGCACAAAATTCTGTATGCTACATTCAATTTAAAATGACAGCTTTGTTTATTTTTCCACAAATGCAACCCTGGACATATTGAAGTTGAAGGAGCATTCATTAATGTTGCAAGGAAACAGGCTTGAAAATCTCTTATGTAGCAAAACTCTGTTTTATGATTGGATTGACAGAGAAACACCTTTATTGTTCTACCCCTAGAAAAAGCAGACTCCACTTCCATATTCTTGGGCAAATTCTTTTCATTTTTAGAACATCAGTTTATAGGATTTGATTCAGAGCAGCCTGATGCCAAGTTAATTCCACTAATCATGATGCTTCGTATAAAAAGTTGTTTCTGAAATTTGATTAGTGCACAACCAGATTTGTTTTACTGGAATTCCTGATTAGTATATAACATGTTTTTACCTGTACATGCTTATTCAATGTTTGATTGATTTTAATAAAGTTGATTTCTATGTATGCGATCAACGAACTACAGCATCATATTGTAATTCTAAGCACCAAGAAAAGTTCTATTAAATGTGTAAACTGTTACCTTTGGGAATGATGGGAAGGGAGTCTTCTGGCCTGCAGCATGTAGTAAAAAAGTTACATCTTTACCACTTTGTGGTCCAAACTTCTCTTCCACTATATGTATTAGGTATCTAATGTAGCCTCAATATGTAATTCATTCTGCTCCCACCACCACCACAGGCCCTGAAATTACAATCATCAGTACATTATTTTGAAATGGAAAACACTAAAATGTAAAGCTCAAATAAATTGAATTCAGTTTAATCATGTGAACACCTCTTCCCCTAGAAGAAAAATAAAAAATCCCAGCTCTGTTAGTTTTGCATCATTGCCTTCACCAAAAATGTGGTCCCTTGCTACCAACAGGTTACTTTTCCATGAACATATGTAAGAGTAATGTTATCTTCTAACCAGTTTATGACCTTGGAGCTTGGTTATATATTAAATGGTTCATATAAAATCTTGACTTCTCAACTCCTTCCCCACTATTCAAAAAGTAGAAGCATCATGGAGATACTCCAACCTCTATCTTCATCACACTTGACCCTCATGTGCTCTTTTCCATTCACTATTCCTCATGTGGATCAGGTAGCAAGCCTAGTGTCAAAGTACCAGAGAAGAAATCAGGCTTTGCCAAGAGTTTTTGTTTCCTTTCTGCAGCCTACCCAAAAACCCTGAGTTTAAGACAGATGTTTTCACCCACACAGATACATGTCACAGATCCAAGCAAAACTATACATTTATTCCAGAATGCTAAGAATATTGCTATTATACAAATACAGTATAAATTCCAAAGTCACAAAATAAAAAAGTACAAACTCCATTTAATAAATATATCTAACCATTTCAGTTCATTCAAAATTGAAGAGGGTGGTTTCTACCTTGAATGTTTGACCCAGCAAACCATACAAACTTAGTATAAATATATTTGTACATAATACCATCTTATGCCAATTAGAAACAAAAGAATGTGATAAACCTGCTGATGGACTACCAAGGGGCAGACAGGAGGCATTTATACTCCTAAAAGAGCAAGTAAAACCACATTGTTTGTGTGATTAACAAACAAAAAAGACCAATCAAACTGAAAACCCAGCTTACTCCACTTAACTGAAACCAGAAGAAGCCCAGCTGCTCTCAACCTTTGCTAAGAAGCCACATTATAATTATCTCAAGAAATCCTGGTTTGAAGCAGTTTCTTTTCTGAGAGTTGCTAGGTAAAATTTTTGTATTAAAATTATATTTTTAAAGGGTAACGAAAATTTATTTTCATCTACCAAGAAAAGACAAAAATGTGGGCTAACAATGTAGTTGTTCATTGAAAGAATGATACTGTGAATATGTCAGATATTAACATAAAGTAACTGTTATGCTATCAGCCATATAGGCCAGGGGAAAAAAAAACCTATAGGCAAACAAAGGATGAAATTAAATTTTATTTTGCTGGCAAACAAAGACTAGAAAAAGTGCAAAAAGAAAAAAAAATCTTCTCTTAAAGAACAGAGTGTACAGAAATAAAAGAAACATTATATACACAAAATAACAGATAGGAAAATAACTAGTATCTGATAATCTATAGATAAGCATTCATTATAAATCTCACTCTCCCTTCCTTCTCTACAGGTTTTTGCTCCATGTAAGAATTACAACTGCTAGAGAAAGAAATGGAGAACAATTAAGGCACCAGAACAGCAGGCAAGAGATGCAATGCCTCTCTCAGGAACAGGCATTCTGCTCAATGTACATCTTGGACAAGGACACTGCCATGGTTTTGGCCAGCTCCTCATCCCTTCTGCGCTGCACCTGAGTCTTCCTGCACCACTCCCCATATTCTGGATTGGGACACTGATGATCTAGCACAGCATCATAGTGGCCATTGCTAAGCCAGCTCAACCAAATGCTGCCCCGGCTCGGATCCTCTGGGCCCAGGTAATGGGTCATGGTGGAGACGGTAGGGCTCTCGGATCTGCCTCCGGTGGTGAGGTGGATATTGACGTTCAGCATTTGCCCCATGGCCAGAAGCTCAGGATAGCCAGCCCAGGCGCCCTCCTGGGCAGCGTTGATGAGGAACTCTCCCACATCACCTTCGATGATGGGTGCGAAGTGCTCCAGGTGGTCGGCGATGTAGTGCACTGTCTGTTCGCGAAGGTCCCCGTGCAGCCGCTGGTCCCCATTGATGGCTTTGCAGACGGCGCGGTACAAACAGTTGCCGTCGGGAATGATATGGAAGCGGAAGCGATCTTTGTGCCGCAGGTACTTGTCTTGCTTCTCCACCTCGGCCAGGTACAGCGCCAGCTTTTCACTCCGCTCCGTCTGACGCAACTGGCTGGGGCTCGCCTCCTCGGCAACTTTCAACGTGGTGGCGGGCTGAGATTCAACTCCGAGTCCTGAGTAAGAGCCGGCTGCCGCCGCCGCTTGCAAGGCCTGGCAATGCTCGTTGAAGCGGAGCCCCTGATTGCTAGGCTCCGGCTGCAAGGTTGGCTGGGCGGCGGCCGCGACTTCGCTTTCGCTGCTCTCCAGCAACAGCCACGGGTGGGCATTCGTAGCACTCTGCGGGTCCAACTCCCCCAACGCTCCGACGGACTCCGAGTGCGGCAGCAGTTGGATGGGCACGACTCTCTCCAGCTGCCGGTGGCGGGTCATTTGTGCCGCGGAGCCAAATACCTGCGGCTGCTGGTGCTGCTGCGGCGGCGGCGGCTTCCTCTGGACGGGCCCGGCCGGAGGCAGCAGTTCCAGGCAAGAGAAGGCGGGCATGGTGGTGGCTGTTCCCGCTGTGACGGCACTCGGGGTCCCTCCTCCGCCACCTCCGACGTCGCTCTCAATTCCGACCGGGCTTTGTCCCGCGGGCTCTGGCGAAGGAGAGACTTTGAAAACGACACCGGGCCCGCTGGTCGCGCCGCTTCCCGCCGCCGCCGCTGCTGCTGCTGCCGCGGCCGGATAATGAGTGACGATAGTGCTGTAGAGCTGCATCCTCGGCTCTTTATAGGCTGTTGCGGTAGCGGCGCTCACAGCAACCCAGGAAGGCTGCAGGGGCCGGGCTAGGGAGCAACCACTGCGGCCACTGCTTTGCCGCCGCCCCTCCGAGCAAATAGCCAGAAAGGATGAGACGAGCGAGTAAAAATAGCCGCTGGCATCCCCGCCCCCCCGGCGTCGCCGTCCTGAGACCGCTTCCGCCCCCTCCTCAGTTCCTCATGCGGGCGGGGAGGCGGGTCCGCAGAAACAGCGCCTCCCTTCGCCCTCCCGTTTTCCTCGGCCCGCGCGGGAGCGGGAATTCCTGCTGCGCCACAGCTCTGGGAAGCTTCCTCCTCCCTTTCGCAGGCCTAGGCCCTCCTGGAAGCCACTGGAGGCCCGGCAGAGGGGGAGCGGCCAGGAAAGGCCGGGCCTTGTTTACTTCCCGCCCTTCAGCACGTTGCGAGACACACGTCGCCAAGGTGGGAGGAGCCTGGCTCCGGGCCGAGCGGTCACTCCCAGGGCCACGTCCCCCGCTGGGGTGTTTGACAGAGCTTCCGGCAGAGGTTGGCCGAATTCCCCTCCTGCCACGGCCGGTTGGCCACGGACGTTAGCCTCAAAAACGCACACGCGCGCGTACACACACATTTGGTTCGCTGCCTCTGCTGCCTCAAGAAGAGGGGGGGGGCAAATAGGAATTACTTGCTTTGGAGACCCACGAGGTTCGTTTTTAATGCCACGAGGAAGTGCAGTAAGAGTAAACTTTCCGAGCGCCCGGAATCCTCTTAGGGTGCCTTACGGGGCTCAACAAGGTAGAAGGAGCGAAGGAAGGAGGAGAGTCTGCTGGCGCATAATAGGCACAAAAAGTCAGGTGGGGACAGCAACAAGAGTCCGGCTCCTGTTAAATGCAGTGAGAAAATGCCTCTGAGCATGTGCACAATGCCGAAGGCATGCAGAAAGAAGTTATACTGCCCTTCTTCCGCATCTTGTGCTATTTTATTTTACTTTTTTTAAAGCAGCTGCTACTTAAAAGAAGTATGTGTCTGTGAGAGAGAGGACAGACAGACAGATTCATCAAATAAGCAAATAGTATTGAGTACCCAGGGAATTACAGAATACCAAATAAATTTTATTCCCAGTTGATCAGATTTAAAGATTCCACTAGTGCATGTTTTCATTTTTGTGTACTATTTGCTCTTTGACGTTGCTGTTTGGCTGCAACTCTGCTATGTCTATATATATTTAAGAGTTATACCTACCCAGTCTTTCACAGCATGGAGGGAAAAAATACAGGTATTGCTTTATAGATTAATCTTGAGGGTTGTTGTTTTTTTTAGCAAATTCAGATATTTCATTTGGTTTCATGTAATGTCACAATACTATTTACATCTATAGACCCAGAACTAGTGAAATGTTGTGGTTCGTGGCAACAGTACTATACAACACACCAGATCTAATCAAATATATCAAAATCAAAATGCCCAGTATCACAGATTTCATCAAGCTCTGCCTTAATATCTACTTTCAAATTGGTAAACAAATATACCAACAAATCAGAGGAACACCTGTGCAATCCCCTCTCTCAGACTAGCAGAGACTAATGCAATGTCTAGAAACTACAGTACTCACATACATACAATCAAAAGTATGGATCTTATGTAGACAACACCTTTGTCATCTTCAAAGGAATGACATTCACAAGGAAGGAGAAAGCAACTCTAACCTATCTAGATCCACATCAGCAAAAGAAATGGCATATTTGAAACACAAGTCTATCAAAAACTAATCAAGTGTTCCACTTCCAAAGTAACAACCCAACTTCCTCCAAGAACATTATTCAGACAAGCACAAACACACTGCAGAACACCAGATAAAGGAGATAAACTGCCTATACAACATAGGCAATATAGGCAGCTATACATCAGGAAACCCATAATTTCAAAACATGTTAAGTAAACTAAAAGACCCATCAGCCCTTAATAGGTACATACAGATAAAGCACATTTACACATGGATTCAAAAGAGACAATAAAAAAGCTAAAAAAGAAACAAAAATACCAGAACACTTTCCCTACAATCAACACTCAGATAAATAGAAAATACCACAATTAACATAAGCAATAAACAATAACCTAATGAAAGAAATACCAACTCAGACAAGCAATCAAGTAGCTTAACTGAGGAACTATCAAGGTGAAAACAAGCCCCCCACCAACACGGACTGGACCAGCAAATATATAAAAACAGGAGCAAACACCACTCCTTTTTAGCACTGAAGATGTTACCTATAGTAGTCTGGAATGAAACATCTGGAAAATTCAAATAGTTTATAAGTAACAGAAGAAAACTAGGGGTATGTTGATGGTGAAATACAGCAAGAGTTGCTTTCCTTTGATTTTGCAATTTAGGCTCTTGGTTGAGCAGCAAAACTAAGGAAATAGTTTACATTTGTCAATATAATCCATATTGTTCCTATGGACATTTCTATCTCCCGCTCAAAAATATGCAGGAAATATTAGTGTGTTTTACAACTATTTTAGGAATAAATATATCCCTAAACAGAAATATATATCCCTATAATTTCATGGGAGGTGAAAATTATAGCTTAATATATCTGTGGTGCTGTGCCTGATCAGGTGGAATTACACTATATTTGATTGATCTTGTTAGAGTTTAGAAGCTCAGACATAAATTCTTTGATGGGAAACTATGAGAAGATAGCTAAGAAGTTGAAAAACAACTCAGAAGAAACCACGGCTGCATACCAAATTGTTTTAAAATTTTTGTCAAGGAAAACTTGAAGGGCACTTTTTATCTTCCTTTTTGAAAAAAACAAAACATCTAGAAGTTGCTAGTTCATGGCTAAAGTCTGCTTGGAGGACACCTTTTGGTTCTGGTTTTTTTTTTATCCAAAGCATCTAGAAGTTGCTATGAGCAAGCATCTTGATTACGTGACAAAGTGACTACAAAATGGTTCCTGCTTTCTTATCCTTATAATCCTATTCCAGTGATTTTATGGAAGTGAAATTAAAAGGTTAGGTTCCAATGTTAATGATTCATAGCAGGAAGTTTCTTTCTTCTTGAATCAAGTTTACAGTTTTTAATATAGAGATATATAAATAGATATTTATCTAAAATTAATCAGAAATACTATCATACATTCTGATTCTATTGTAGCATAAACCAAAAGATGAGTTATTTTCTTTGCTTATTGGCATATTTAAACCTCCTAATTATCAATTAGAAGGAGATATTGGTATAAGTATGTTGTCCTTTAATATGCAATTTGTGAATTCTTAGTTCAAAAAGTGAACTGAAATCCACTATTATCTTATACTGCTTTTTATAAAATCCAAGAATTGGAAAGGATCTTGGAATTCTAGTCCAACTCCAAATACAAAACCTCATACCATTCAGACAAATGGTTGTCCAGTCTTTACTTCAAAACCTCTAGTGATGGAACATTCTAGGTCAGGTTGTTCAAATTGTTCAATATCCAAATCGATATTTTTTATAAAATAACACTGTGCATTATGTTATTGAAAAATTCCAAAGTCCAATGGAACTCCTCAATAAGAATTAATCAGATTTTAACTTAAGGCATTAAAAGATATTACAACGCTGCCCCTTCTCAACCATTTCAGCCAAAAAGCACAAATAGTGGCTTTTTAACATATTGAATATTATCCCAAATTGCAGCCAGGTACTATGTAATAATATTGCTAATTTGAAAATTACATTGAAAACATTTTAATTTTAAAGCAAAGCAAATTCTATTTTAGGTCTAGCCCTGCCCATTTTCTGAAATGTGCTTATGTAATGTCTCATTCAAATGATTTGCATATTTTACTGCAACCTGAAGATTTTCTGATGTGTTAGGATTGAAACCCCAAGAATTTTCAGTCCATGTGGCCATGGGAATTCTGGCAACTACATTCTCAAGATATAGAACTCATCAGAAGACATAAAAAGGGCTAATTTCAAATTACAGGATTAAAATAGCCATATAATCAGTTACAACTGTGCCTTGTCTTTTAATACAATCTATTATAACAACATAATATTCAAGAAATTGGTAGTTTGGAACAATCAGGACTATACTGTATATCCTGTGATTTTTTTAATTGAAAATTTTATTTTATTCAAAAAAAGATTAAAATGCAAAACTCCAAAAAATTAAAGAATAGAAGAAAACAAACCAAAAACTCAAAAGTAGGAAGGATTTCCCCCCAGAATAAAATAATCCACAGAATAAGAAAAGAAGCATAATAGAATATTTTCCCTAAAGGAGAAGAGGAGAAAAATCTCCTTAGCAAAGGCAGAAAGCAGCCCCACACTTTCCTCCACTAAAACAACCTGTAGGCAAAGCTTAAAGAAACTAAGTTTTATTCATAAAACAATGTATATGTTGTAAAATATGACTGGGCTAAAGAGATCTCCAAATAGACAGCAGAATAGATCAGGAACTGAGATGGATTAGGTCAACAAGATTAAATCAAGACAACAAAACACCTAAAGATTTGCATCTCCCCTCACCTCTTGGCCAGTCATGACCCCGCACATCACAAAAGAAATTTTACAACAGCAATTAAAACACAAACAAACCCAAAAAGAACACATTTTCATATAGATGATGACATATAAATCACAAAGGTCCAAACTATATAAAAGCTCAATAACTCACAACTCCAGTTTGCAAGCTATCCCCAGAAACACTTGCTGCTATCACTGCTGTTACTGGGCCTATAAACCTCCTTTCCAACTACAACTTGCCTCAAATTTTTCCTCTGCCTGCATTTGTCTCCCAGTTTGGAATAAGACATGGACGAATTTAACTTCCAACACAAAACAAGCAAGACATTTAAAAAGTGCATTGATAGAGAAAACTAACACATATATACATATTATTCCCCCTACTACAAAAATTACAAAATTAATTTCTCACCCCTTGGGGGTGCAATTTGCAAGTTGCTAACCTATCATCTATATATTATATTGATGACAAAATAGTTAACAGGAAGTACAATAATAATAAAGATAAGATTAAACTTTTAGAACCCTATGTTAACAAACTATTATTGTGAACAACTCATAGAAAATTTTCCATAGCATCTTATCTATCCCAAATCATCCCAAGGGTTAATAGTAATTTGTCCTGGATCAAATATTCATGTTTGTTTCTTAATGTTGTGCTCAGGTTAGTCTGAGTTACAAGGGGATTAGAGATGTTGAACTGTATAGCTGTTTGGCTTTGCGTTCGTGGTCGTGCCTCATCTCTAATCCCCTTGTAACTCAGACTAACCTGAGCACAACAAAGCCCCCACCCAAACAGAACACTCCCCCAGCCAATCAGAGCACAGCAAACCCCCATCCAATCAGAGCACAGCCAACCCCCTAACCAATCAGAACACACCTCCACCCAATCAGAACACAGCCGAGCTCCCAGCCAATCAGTTCAAACCCCCACTGGCAGTTAAAAGGAAGAAACAGCTACAATCACACATTGCTCCTAGAAGCAGAAGCCGAAAGCACCAGCCTGAAGATGACGAATGAGACTTCGTCGAAATGTCGCCAAGACACCTCAAATTCTACGTGGGAGAAAACCCGAAGAACCATATATATATATATATATATATATATATATATATATATATATATATATATATATATATATATATATATATATATATATATATATATATATATATATATATATGTAGGTCTTTGGTTCTTCGGGTTTTCTCCCGCGTAGAATTTGAAGTGTCTTGGCAACGTTTCGATGAAATCTCATTCATCATCTTCAGGCTGGTCAGATCTGGCTCCCTAGGACACACCATCTACCAGAAGAAAACACACACAAACCGCTATCTGCACGCACGCTCACACCACCACCCAGCACAGATCAACTCCGTAGCCAAGACACTCATCTCCAGAACCAAATGCCTAGCTGACGAACAACACCTAAAAACCGAACTACACACTCTCACTAATGTACTAACATCCAACGGATTCCCAAGAAATAAGATTTCCAACTTAATCCAAAAAGAAACTCCCACTAAAATCCATGACAGAGAACAAGAAAACGGCAAAGCCCTCCTCCCATACATAAAAGGCACCACAGACAAGATCAGCAAAGTCCTGCACAAATATAACGTCAAAACAGCATTCTGCACAAACAGAAAAATATCCACCATCCTAAGAAACCCTAAAGACAAAATTGAGTTAGAAAATCAAGGAGTATATGAAATCCCATGTACTGCTTGCCCCACTACATACATTGGACAAACCAACAGAAGGATAAATGCACGCATTGAAGAACACAAAAACTCAGTCAAAAGAGAGGAACCAACTTCTTCCCTGGTCCAACACCTTAAAGCCACAGGACATGAAATTGATTTCAAAAAGACCAGAACAATTGCCAAAACTGAACATTTTAATAACAGAATAATCAGAGAAGCCATCGAGATAGAAAAACGCCCCCACAGCATGAACAAACGAGATGATACCTCCCGCCTACCAGCCATTTGGAAACCCGCCCTTATTGACAAACGTATTCCTAACTCAAAGATTGACACCAGAAACACACAGGATGCCATCTCCACACATCCACGCAAAAAGCAAACCCAAACCCACACCAATGATGAGGCAAGACCACAGACCAGGAGCCAGACCAGAGCTGCAACATTGGCCACTTTGAACCTCTCCAGCACAACAAAGCCCCCACCCAAACAGAACACTCCCCCAGCCAATCAGAACACAGCCAACCCCCCAGCCAATCAGAGCACAGCCAAGCCCCTAACCAATCAGAACATAGCCGAGCTCCCAGCCAATCAGTTCAAACCCCCACTGGCAGTTAAAAGGAAAAAACAGCTTAGACCACACATTGCTCCTAGAAGCAGAAGCCAAAAGCACCAGCCTGAAGATGATGAATGAGATTTCATCGAAACGTTGCCAAGACACTTCAAATTCTACGTGGGAGAAAACCCGAAGAACCAAAGACCTGCATATATATATATATATATACACATACACACACAGGTAAAAAAGGATATATGCAGTGTTATCTTCATTTTAGATGTCAAAAGGGTCTCTCTCTGTCTCTCTCTCTCTCCCTCCCTCTCTCTCTATCTGTCCTTGGTCTGTCAGTCCTCTTCCCCACTCTCTTTCTCTCTCTCTTTCCTCTCTCTCTCTCCCTCCCCCCCCCCTCTCTCTCTTTCTCTCTCTCTCTTTTTCTCCCCCCCCTCTCCCTCTCTCCTATCTGCTGCTCACTTGGCAAGCTGGCTTCAAGCTGTTCTCCAACAAGCTCAGGGATAGGCAACCTCAGCTCTTTTATGACTCATGGACTTCAACTCCCAGAATTCCTGAGTCAGCATAGCTGGGTTAGCTAGCTCTCTCCTGCCCTTCCTGCTTCCTGCAGAGACGCAGCAAAGGGAAGAGCTCCGCCCAATAAGCTTTTCAGTTCCTCGGAGAATACTGTGAGTGCACTCTCTTTTACACACACACACACACACACTCACAAACAAACAACAACACACATACACACAGAGAGACAGAAAAAGAAGCAGGGAAGCGCAAGTGCCTTTCTCTGTCTCTGTCTCTCTCTGCAAATGGCAGAGGAGGCTGGGAGCCACAGGGGAAGGCTCAAAGAGCCGCATGCGGCTCCAGAGCCACAGGTTGCTGACCTTTGCCCTATGGTGAAAGTCTAATATGATGTAAATCAGATAAAAGCCGTTCACCATCCAAGGACACTTTGCGTTTCTATACAGAAAAGCAAAAATTATTGAAAACAACAACACAAATCAAAAGGAAGAGAAAAAACAGATAAAATCCAGCAAGGGGTTAAAATAGGTTAGCATTCAACCAACCAGTCAACTTTTAAAGACAAAAAGCAAAGTAAAACAATAAATTCAAAAATGAAAGTTAATATTGAGGTATGGTTAGAAAATGTAATGCTGAAAGGAAGATGCATGCCCTGGCTTTTCTATCGCACCCAAAGGAATTGGAATCTTCAAGACTCTCCTTGCTTTATGGATCCCCAGCCATTCAAAAGTCATCTGGGTTATTCCTAAGTGCTCCCATTCAAATCCAGGGAGCCGCACTTTCGGAGAACCATCTCTAGCAGCAAAATCAGCAGATTGTCATCAGAAAAGGAAAACATTCCCACTGTTCAGCAACCATCTTGGGGGGAGTCCTCAGTCCGGTGATTGCTTTTTTTATGATTTTTTTATTCAAGTACTATCTAGATGACTCTGCTTGATTTGGGGGCATCAGCTAAGTTCAGTTAGGTGCTGCCATTTTGCTAGGAGGGTGGGGTAAGGACCCAACACTGCAAAGAGATATAAAGATAGCATGTTCAACTTCACTCCAAACTGACTGACCATTATTCAAAAACTTTGTTTTTTGCTCAACTGACCATTATTCAAAAACCTTGTTCTTTGCTCATCTAAGTGTAAATATAAATCTAAACATATAACAATAATTTCTTTTCCTATGTTGTAGAATAATTATTTTTGTTAGCTCTCTTGCTCCAAAAGTCTATAGGTATTAATGTGCTGAAATTTTAAATAGTAGGAACATAGCTAAGAAGAACAAATGCATCTTTAAATTATCACAATCAAGCCATGTGAATAATCCTGTTGATTTCAGTCCAATAAGAGGACACATCAAGATCATAGAAATTAATGTTTCAACTCCTGAGCCATATCTTCAGAAAAGGCAGGTGACTATTATCTATTCCACTAAGACAATGTTTCTCAATCTTGGCAACTTTAAGATGGCAGGACTTCAAATTCCAAGAATTCTCCAGCCAGACTTGCTAGAAGTTGAAATCTGCCCATCTTAAAGTTGCCAAGGTTGAGAAACACTGCGTTAAGATGTTAAATCACAAGTTAAGAGCAAGTACTTTATCCTTTGTTATTTAAATATTAATTGATTTAGGCATAACAATGTGACAATTCCAGTTACCTTCACGCGGTTATAAATATCACATAAATATGTAATCATTTTTTCAAGTGACTAGCTCAGTGGTGGCGAACCTATGGCACAGGTGCCAGAGGGTGCCAGAGGCTACACTCAGAGCCGTCTCTGTGGGCATGTGCACTGTCGCCCCAATCCTAGGCCTTCAGCTGGTTTTTATAAAACCTTTTTGCTTTAGGCCTCCACCGCCGTGTGCAAAAAAAAAAAAAGGTTCAATCAATCAATTTCAATTTCTCGAGGGAAAAAAAAGATCTTGCAAAGTTGGAATTGATTGATTGAACTTTTTAGTCCCACCCAGTCTGCCATTACCACCGCAATCATGCCCACCTAGTGGGCCACGCCCACCCAATGGGCCACACCCACCCGGCACCCGACGATGCATAAGTGGATTTGGGGGTGCAGTTTGGGCACTCGGTCTCTAAAAGGTTTGCCATCACTGGACTAGCTGATAGCTTTGAAATCTATGCATTGGAATGCTAACAATGAGTGATTCTCAGAACTCCATAATACTTACATTGTGTCTTCTTCCCAGTGTTTGGTACTATTTCAAAGTTCATAACTTCCTTTAAAATTATTAGTTATTTGTAGTATAAAATAAAAGACTACTTATTTTTCTATAAAATTTTCACAATTAGAGAACATCATATTTAAAGAATGTGAAGTAGTTCCTGATGTGACTTCACTGACAATGTGCTATGACATTATGTTCTCTCTCAAGTAATCCGTTTGAATGATTCAATGTAAAAGTAATCCGTAACATTCCCTTGTATCCTAGCAACTAGCCTGGCAGGCTTGATATTTCTAGGAAAGCAATACTTTCAGAATGAGTGACAGTGACATCACAGCTCATCAGGCAAAGTAGAAGGAAACTTGCTGTTTAAAGAAACAGGCTTACAATTTTTCAGTATGTTTGCCAAGTAGCACTAAAAATATAAAAATTATTTTGCTTTTGGCAGACTGGGTGGATTTGAGTCTCTATAGCATCTATAATTGTTGCAAACTAGTACAATCAAGGCAGGTTTAAAGAAAGATAAAACAGTAAACATGATTACAGAAATGTGAAAAAGTATATTTTATTTTGTATATTGTATTTGCATTTACTGAACTGTAAATTAATTTCATTTTTGTTCTAGAGTTCTGATATTAAGAGTTAAATTACTGAATAAAAAGGGATGTCCTTGCAAAATGGCAGTCAAAAGGAATGCAATAGGTGCCATGCCAGTAAAATGCCATACTATAGCTTGATTAGTCGTTACATTTAGCAGAATAGAGCAAAACTAAGGTATTTGTATGAAAATTACTGTCTTTGTGTATGTCAGCTTTTTTCTCCTACTCTGCAATTTATGCAAAAAAAAATTACTCCTCTGTTGGAATTACAAAAAAAGCATTACTACACACTTAAGCATAGTTTAGTCTCGCTAATCAAGAAAAAAATGTATCCTACAATTATGTTTCTACTAGTGGCATAGTAAGAACTGATTCATGGGTAGAATTTAGAGAGCTGCATAGATTATATGGGAATTAAATCAACACTGTGTACAAAGCCAGCGGCAAAACATTCATATCCAGTGATGTCAGCCTGCATTAAGATTGCTTTTCTGTCACTAACAAATTCTAAACATGTAACAAATTGAATCTATAGTTAGACAAGAAAAAATATGCTTTATTTGCCCTCTGTTTTTTCTAACTTTCATGTTCCTATCTCAGTTTTTACACCTATTGTCTATTAACAGTCTTGTTAGTAGAGGTGTCACTGTATTTTGTAAATACCTTGTACATATCAGCTCTATAATAAGTAGTAGTCACAGTACTGTAGTAAAGAGCAACAGTACCTCATATTACAAAGTAATGGCTGAGTTGCTTCACTGTGGCAAGTCAATATTTGTTTTAACTATGATTTGAAGACATAATATGTTACTTTCGCTTATCACTAAAGCCTCAGACTTGAGGTTTTCAGTGTGGTCCTCTTGGAGGTGTGACCTGCATGATCCTCACCTGGTGGCCTTGAGGCTGCTTATTGACTTGCTAATTTCCACCACACACTACAATGCCAGCCATTCTGTGAACAGGCAAGCCATAAACACACTCCTGGTAGCCATAGTGCCTACAACATACTATCAAAATTATAATGAGTTCCCCCAGTCAAAAAAGATAAAATATCTGCAAACCCACAATTACTAAATTCACAAACACACTAATCCAAATCCAAACAAAGCACCTTATGGCTTCATAAGACATAATCTTAATTTTACTATCTCTCCTTCTCCTAGAATTAGAAAAATATAGGGGTAGGTTTTTTTAATAGAAAAGGCTCCTTTACAAGAAGTGTGGTTAAAGTGTATGGGTGTTTTATAACATTACAATATTTCATTTATTACTAAGTAGAAGAGAGGAAACCTCCAAACATGTATTTCCCATTCTTACAAAAAAAATGTAGATATTAGTCATCTCTGCCAAGCTTAATCTCTTCACCTTCACTTTAACAGGTTGGACACGTATAATATTCTAGTGGCCATTAAGGTCAACATTTACATAAACATCTTCTCAGATTAGAAAAGGGTGATATTAAAGGGGTAAATGAAGAGATTATAAGACAAGTACTATGACAACAAAATGACATAGAACAGAGTGTCCCAGCCTAAAGAGCAACACTTTTTTTCTAGCAACAGGTTATTTTGTTTTTTTCCAGGAGATCTTGTGACACACATGCTGGGCTGGGGAATTCTGGGAATCATAGTCCACACTTGCTAAGATTGAAAAATACTGGTTTGTATCACAGTGGATATTTAAGTCAAAGATACTTGCTGGTACTAAGTAACAAGAACAACACAAGCCAGATACATAATTAAGCCTAAGTAAATTATTACTTCATTAATGGTAAACAATTCTAAGCTATCATTAATCACAGAGTTTACAAACACATCACATTCCTTTTATCTAGTAATTTTCTGTACTTTATTACTTGCGGAAATTTAATTTTAAAAAATAACATGCTGACTTCCTTAGTAAAATCCTGATTTTATAACACTTCAGTCTTATTAATTTCAACAACACTGGTTACTTATGCATTTTTTTAAAATCCATACAGGAAGTCTCTACATTCATACTTGATGAAAAGTGAGCCCCCATTGAGCTCATGGAGGATGACTTGGAAGAATGTACTGCATTTTATTTATCTAAATAAATCTGGGCCTGGTGGCCACAGATCCATGGGATCTTGTACTCTATAGTGGAACTTCTTAGGATAAAAAATGATGGACCAGCTTATGGGACTGACTTGCTACTTTCTGTGCTGGCTTCCCCACCTGTGTTTATGGGAACTTGGCAGGGAAGATTGTAAATTTCTTGATTGTGGGATACTGTAATTATCATAAGTGCAAACTAGTTGCCAAGTGCCCAAATCACAATCAAGTGACCTTAGGGATGTTATAATGACTGGAACTTTAGAGACTGGTCATAAGTATGGGTCATTTGGTATTGCCAATTTTCAAATGGTCATTGAACGAGTGGTCATTTATTTATTTATTTATTTATTTATTTATCAAATTTGTATGCCGCCCCTCTCCCGAGACTCGGGGCGGCTCACAACAACAATATGGGTACACATAAAAAATTTATAATAACAATAACAACATACAAACCAAGGATCCATACATACAACATTCAAACACACAATAATAATCCAAGAATTACATATATAAACAAATTTCCCCTTTCCGTTGAATTCTCTTCTCAGTGCAGTTAAGTAGCTATATCCTCTTTTACTTCTGACTAACCAGAAGTAACCAGAGAATTTATTAACTATTAGCACTAAAAACAAGATGCTGGGTTACAGTGGAAGAAGAAATGCTTTAATTATTGGGAAAAAGCTTCCTTAATGTGAGAACTGGAGAAATTGAACTGAAATAATATTTGTCTTTTAGACCATTTAAATTAAAAGTACATCATAGACACTTGTTTTTATTAGGAAAGATTAAGGGCCAAATCACATATGGCTCAAATTAGAGAATGGGCTACCTGACTCTTGTTGTTAAATACTTACTGTGATAAGGAACATATTAAGTCTTTCTTTGTAATCATTTCTCCCCTCCAAAAATATTACTAGTTTAACTAGGAGAAAAAGACAACTGTTTTGTAAGCCTGAAAATTTTGTCAATAGGAGACACAGTAATTTCAGGGAGAGGATGTTTTACTAGGGAATAGTTCAGAGAGAAAGAGTAAAATCCTTTTCTCACAATGCTGCTACTTTAAATGTGAAACTACCCATAATTCTTTTTAAAGCATTTAAACTGAAATCTGATAAGAGATATTTTACGTCACTGCCTAGTTTAGTTCTTGGTTAAACTTTTGGAATTTACTGAAACTCTGCTGCCAGTAACTTCTCTGTCTACTGAAAACAATTGCTTTTAGTTCGATACCATCATTTCACACTTGTCAGATAACATATTGAAGGAGCTGTACTGACAATGAACCCATTAATCATCACATAGGAAACCCTCACCATGGTAACACCTAGTGGCCAATGTAGAAAGGTTGGTGAATGGTGGCAAGCAGAAGTATGATCATCAAGTAGAAATATGATCATTCTATAAATGTGTATACAAAAGTATGGTTCTAAATATAAAACAATACAGAGGCTTATCTATTTATCTCTTTTTCAAGAGATAGATTAGATGGATGGATGGATGGATGGATGGATGGATGGATGGATGGATGGATGGATGGATGGATGGATAGATAGATAGATAGATAGATAGATAGATAGATAGATAGATAGATAGATAGATAGATAGATAGATTTCTTAATCCATATTATTTCTAGTTCATGATTTCTTTCAGAAAAAAAGTAAAATTCTACAGATTTACCGAGATGAAAAGCTCATCTATATTCATGATACCTTATTGGTAGTAAGTGTTTAAGACTGTAAACATAAATTATAATCCTAAACAAAATAATTATAAAGCCAAATCATTAGAAAGTCTTAGAATGAAATTCCTACAGATTTAGTGAGATAAAAAGCCTAGTATGCAATATGGCTTACTTCTAATATATGTTTTAAGATTGTAGACATAGAACAGCAACTGTTGACCAAATTATTTAGGAAAAAGCATACATATAATTTGATAGGCTCCAATTTTAACAGTCCTAAAACACTTACTTGAACATAAACTGAACTGAACATAGTTGAAGCTCTGTCAGAATAAACAAAGGTCAAATGTAAAATTATCTTCCTCATTATACAATTTCTCAATTGCCTAGGCCACAGGTCAGCAACCTGCGGCTCCAGAGCCGCATGCAGCTTTGAACCTTCCCCTGTGGCTCCCAGCCTCCTCTGCCATTTGCAGAGAGAGACAGAGACAGAGAGAGGCATTTGCGCTTCCCTGCTTCTCTCTCTCTCTCTCTCTCTCTCTCTCTCTCTCTCTCTCTCTCTCTCTCTCTCTCTCTCTCTCTCTCTCTCTCTCTCTCTCTGTGTGTGTGTGTGTGTGTGTGTGTGTGTGTGTGTGTGTGTGTGTGTGTGTGTGTGTAAAAGAGAGTGCACTCACAGTGTTCTCCGAGGAGTTGAAAAGCTTATTGGGCAGAGCACTTCCCTTTGCTGCATCTCTGCAGGAAGCAGGAAGTAGAAAGGCCAGGAGAGAGCTAGCTAGCCCAGCTATGCTGACTCAGGAATTCTGGGAGTTGAAGTCCATGAGTCATAAAAGAGCTGAGGTTGCCTACCCCTGAGCTTGTTGGAGAACAGCTTGAAGCCAGGTTGCCAGATGAGCAGCAAATAGGAGAGAGGGAGAGGGGGGGAGAAAAAGAGAGAGAGAGAGACGGAGGGAGACGGAGGGAGAGAGAGAGGAAAGAGAGAGAGAGAAAGAGAGTGGGGAAGAGGACTGGCAGACCAAGGACAGATAGAGAGGGAGGGAGAGAGAGAGACACAGAGAGAGAGAGACCCTTTTGACATCTAAAATGAAGATAACACTGCATATATCCTTTTTTACCTGTGTATGTATGTATGTATGTATGTATGTATGTATGTATGTAGGAGCACGAAGCCGAAAACACCAGCCTGAAGATGACGAATGGGACTTCGTCGAAACGTCGCCAAGACACTTCAAATTCTACGTGGGAGAAAACCTGAAGAACCAAAGACCTACATACAAACACCCGCGAAAACCTCAGAAAACATACACACACACACACACACACACACACACACAGAGAGAGAGAGAGAGAGAGAGAGAGAGAGAGAGAGAGAGAGAGAGAGAGAGAGAGAGAGACGTACACGCACCTATAATAAAGGTAAAAAAGGATATATGCAGTGTTATCTTCATTTTAGATATCAAAAGGGTTTTGCGGCTCCCAGTGTTTTGTTTTCAGTGGGAAATGGGTCCAAGTGGCTCTTTCAGTGTTTTGGGTGGCCTACCCCTGGCCTAGGCAAATAAATGTCTATGCTGGAACAGTACAATAAGGCCTCTAGCAAAAATGTGTCCAATTACATCTAGAAACATATTCCTATAATAATATTTTGGTGTGCTTCACCAAGAACTACGTTCTATTCTCAAAGTCTGAAAACAGAGCTTTTTAACATTGAAGTAATATATTTACAAACAAGACTAACATTTATATTTATAAATAGCAGCTTAATATAGTTTTATCTTATGCTTTTTTAAAAAAAAGGATGTCCAGCATGAATAATATACTTGATTGTAGAGGAAAATGGTTCATTTCAGACTAACATATACTCATAAATTTTCATTTCAATCATTAATATCAATAGTATACTATTTCACCATTACTTGGTCATTACAATCAAGGTTTAGAATAACATATTACTGAGTAAGCTATTTTGACTTAAGAATCACTTTCCAGATTGCTCTATTCATAAATAATTATGGATATGTCTAGTTTAATGAAGAGAAGGACAAGGAGGGACATGATAGCAGTGTTCCAATATCTCAGGGGCTGCCACAAAGAGGAAGTGAAGCTATTCTCCAAAGCATCTGAAGGCAGGAAAAGAAGCAACGGATGGAAACTAATCAAGGAGAGAAGCAACCTAGAACTAAGGAGAAACTTCCTGACAGTCAGAACAATTAACCAGTGGAACAACCTGCCTCCAGAAGCGGTGAATGCTCCAACACTGGAAGTTTTTAAGAAGAGACTGGACAGCCATTTGTCCGAAATAGCATAGGGTTTCCTGCCTGAGCAGGGGGTTGGACTAGATCAGTGTTTCTCAACCTTGACAATTTTAAGGCATGTGGACCTCAACTCCCAGAATTCCACAGCCAGCAATGCTGGCTGTGGAATTCTGGGAGTTGAAGTCCACATGCCTTAAAATTGTCAAGGTTGAGAAACACTGGACTAGATGACCTCAAAGGTCCCTTCCAACTTTATTGTTGTTGTTGTTGTTGGTAGTAGTAGTAGTAGTAGTAGTAGTAGTAGTAGTAGTAGTAGTAGTAGTAGTATAAAATAGAATATGACCAGCAAATTCTGGACTAAACAACATCACCAGAACCTCTTGGTTATAGGAACTTATAATGGTACATCTATGGGATGGAATCAAGAGGATTTTGTTCAACACACTATGTAATAATCCCCTTCTTCCTGTCTGACCTTCAGGGATGCAGAAAAGAAACTCAAGGACAATTGGAACTCTGTTTTTGTAGGGTCTAATAATAGAATTTTCAAAGCTTGCCGTTTTTCCCTCCTCTCTCAGTTATACAGGTAGTTCTTGACTTACAGCCATTCACATAGTGACTGTTCAAAATTACAACAGCACCTACAACTTCTGAAAGCCAGTTGTTCCACTGGTTAATTGTTCTCACTGATAAGAAGTTTATCCTTAGTTCTAGGTTAGTTCTTTGGATGTGATGGACAACAAATATGTGATTTTTAGAGGAAGCACAAGAGTGCTAGTTATAATGAGATCTAGTTCCAATATACAAATTCATCTCCAGAAGGGCTGGGGACTTTGTTGAGGACCAAGTTGCACTTTATATTGAAAGGGGGGGCTGGATTGGGCCTAGGATGGGGCACATAGGTAGGGTTACTCATACACAGATATTTCTTTTTTCTTACTTTGTTGAGAGTGGAGTATTTTTGCATTAAGAAACTATTGTCTGTTTTAAGATTTTAGAATTTTATAACTATAGAGAGAAAGAGTCCCACTCATGTCCCACTTCAGAATAACAGAAAATCACATCTCTGACTTTGAGCAATCATGTCTCATTGAGCTGTGCCAGCAGAGAGATATAAGAAGTCACAAAAAGGTGGTTAAGGTTTTGCAGTTTGCTTACCTTTGAACCAGGAGGTTTGGACGCATATGTGATACCTAGTATTTCACAATATACCAAAGTATTGCAACCTCAGCTTCCATTCTTGATCAATCTTCTTTGATTTCCTACACTGAGTTTCCTTGGAAAGCCAAATCCTCAGTGCTATCACTCAGTGCTGTAATAGTTTATTCAGCCAATGGGAAAACCTTAGTGCTCCTGGGATGCTGGAGAAGTGATAGAAGTTGATCTACAGTAGTCAAGATAGCTGGGAAATTCTGGTAACTCAAATCCACACATCTGAGTATCCAAGTTGGAAAAAAATAAATCTGACAGTGGTAAGTCAGTAATATAGCTTCTATTTGTTTTCAATATCCAGCCTAACTTCAACTTCAACTGGCGAGAGAATGTTCGTTCTTGTCAGAGAAAGAAGTTAAGACATCTTTAGTTTAGTTTTCTGTTGTCTTTTCCCAATCAAACAAATAACTAAATTGGATATGCGCTCAAATTTTTAGTGGAAAACTCTGATGATCTGGAGGTGAAAGGCAGTCACAACTTCTTCTCCTCTAAGTTCACTGGAAATGTTCACTCTAGCAGTCTTGTCCAGCTAGAATTACTTTTTTGTTCAAGAAGGAATAGAAATATAGTAGTAAACACAGAATTTCCACATTGCTGCCATGGCAACCCATGACTGGTTCTTTACTAATGATCTTTCCAAGACTCTAGAAGAGGAAGAAAGATGGCCAAAGCCCACACAGTTTCTGTTTCTGCCTACCACTCCAATGAATATAATGATCTTAAAACCATTGAGCAGACTTCTACCTTGCTTTCAACCCAGAGGCTGGCCCTCTCACCAAACATCCTAGAACTTTTAACTCTGCCTTGTGGTTCAGAGGAACTGGAAAATGACTACCGGTAAAATGCTGAACCAGCTGCAGGGAGTATTTTGGGAGGATTCATAATCAAGTATAAGAGTAAAAGGGAGGGAGAACATCTGGTGGAGGTATGAGGTATGGGTTAGATACTCAAGACTTCTTCAGATGGGATGTATATAGATACACTTCATTTCAAATTATTTTATCCTTTTTTTTAATTAAAATTTCTGTCACTCCATCCTCCTGGTGTGGGATATCCCTACAATGGCTTAAAACAATTATCATATAATGACAGTATAAAAGCCCAAAACATGAAACCAATAAAACAGGAGTGTTAGAGGAAACAGCAAAGCTAAAGCAGAATAAAGGTTAAAAAGCCCAGTCTCAAACTTGGTAAAAATCTTCATTAGCTATCTAGAAATAATTAATTGAAACTGCTCAGAAATAATACAGCTCTTATGTATTCAAATTATCTGGTTAAGAACCTTATGAGGGTATGTGATAGTGACAGTTCATTTAGAAAGAATGCATCTACAAATTACATGTATGTGATAGAGTCACCAGAACATGATCTCATTAATAATTTTCATATCATCAGCCTCCTGAAGGACAATAGTCATTTTAAACAGAGCCAACTCACATGCCTTTGGTTATCATGAATAAACCATACAGTATATGTACTATATATACAGAGATATTTAATATTTTACTTAAAGTATACAGTTACTGTATGCTATTATGTCGTAGTCCATATTTAAACAATTATATACTTTGTATAGTTAGGCCCTGTGTAACAATTTATGAAGTAAAACAAATTTCTGCTATTAAATAATGGAGATGAACATTACTGTTATACAGCTAACTCAGATGCAGATAGAATTGGGTTTGGAAAAGGCAGCCCAGTTGCATTAGATTCCACAAAATGAATGAAACTTGGAAGTACATGTCTTACATTTTTATGGGGGAGGATGGAAGGACTATGTTTCTGTGCAGTCATCTGGTCATTTGTATTCTCTCTGAGAGCAATTGAGGCCACTTGGGAGTTTATCTGTGCCCTCAGGGTGACCTGAATCAGAGTGCAAATGGGAGTGGAATCTTCTTGGAACTACTGAAAGGACTGTGTTGTAGACAGGAGATTTGTGGTGTTGTATTCCTCCCCCCTCTGTTGAGGGAAGACTGTTCAGTTCTAACATAGACGGCCTCTTTTACTCCTCTTTCAAACCAATGTGGACCGCTAGCTTCAAAACAGTGACCTTTGCCTTTCAAATGCATATGAACTGCTGAATCTTGTCCTGAAGGATTTGTTCTCCTAAGTTATGCCATGGATTTGTGAAGTAATTGCTTTTTCAATGTACAGATCTGCACATGTCTCACTGCACTGTATTGCATATATCACATTGCTAAGTTTGTGTCTGGGTGTTGTATTCTTGGGGTGGTCAAGCTTCTGCCTTGTGTATTCTTGGTTTTAAAATATGCATGTATGTATTGTTGATTGAAAATCCTCCTGGTCTTTTCAGATAGTCCTGAAACATATGGAATGACAACATTGCTTCATTTTTCTTCTCTATCTGTTATGGAGGAGCTCCTGCTGGGTCTCTTTCTGAATTTGATAAAGGCCCAGCTGGGAAAGCCACAAGTTTGGATATGTTTTAGTTATTTTTCTTTTCCCTCTTTATTGATAAGCAAACTTTCAACCCAGTGGTGTAGGGTTCTAATTACTTCCATTTTATGCTCCAGTGAGTGGTGAGAATCAAAATATAAATACTGATCTATGAGTGTGTAGGGAGGGGTGTTTTTGTAAACTTCAATGTTTAGGCTTTTGTCTTCCTTAATGTGCACTGCACAGTCCAGGAAAGTCAGACTGTTTTCCTTAACATCTTCCCATGTGAACTTAATGTATCTGTCCACAGAGTTGATGTGTTTGGTGAAGGCTTCCACTTCCTATGTTTTAATCTTGACCCAGGAATCGTCCACATATCTATACCAGGGTGTGGGTGGAATTCCTGGGAAGGAGCTTAGGGCTTCTCTTCAATGTAGAAATTGGCCACAATGGGGGACCCAGGCATGTTTTTGTCTGTAGAAACCTTCACTATATTTAAAATAGGTAGTGGTCAAGCAGAGGTCCAATATGGCACATATATGGTCTGGGCTGAGGTTAGTTTTATTGCCTAGTATCCTTCTTGTAGCAGTCGTTTCTTCACTACCATGACAACTTCAGTTGTTGGGTTGCAGGTAAAAACTGAAGTCACATCATAAGAAACCATAGTCTCATCTGGATCTAGTTTTAGTTTCAAACCTTGCTGACAAAGTCCTGTCAATCGTTGATGCGATGAGTGCTGTTGCTGACCAGAGGAGTCAAAAAGGTGGTTAGGTTCACAATGTTGTAGGTGACAGAGTTGATGTTGCTGACAATTGTCTGAATGGAGTTCCGTCTTTATGAATTTTGGGGAATTCATATATGTATGAAGTCGCTTACCCAGGGTAAAGGCAATAGTATTGTGGCTTCTCAATGGCATTGTCCTTCAGTAGTTGTTGCAAGAAATTGATGGTTTTCTTATAACTGCTGGTAGTATCTCTCTTCAAAATCTCATACATAGCAGTGTCCTTCAGAAAACTGTTCACCTTGGCATTGTAGTCATCTGTGTTCAGAATAACTGTGCATCTTCCTTTAGCTGGCAAGAAGCACTGCAGATGCCTTCATCCTTAATTGTTCTGCCTCTGGTTCTGCCAATCTATTGTTCCTTATGGCTGACTCTGTGGCTCTGATGAGATCTACAATTGGTAGCTGTTTTGGTGTTACTGCAAAACTCAGTCCTTTGGATAAAACATTCTTTTCTGTTTGAAGAAGCTCTCTGTCAGACAGATGTCTCACCATGAGTGATACTTTCATCTCTACCGCCATCCAGTCAGAACTGATGAATTTTCTTGGATGAGAAGTGAAACATCTTAAAGGAAAAACAAAGAAAGTTCAGTTAGCTTTGAGACAACCATGATCTGGATGATTACAATCTCCTTAGACACTTTTATATTGTTTTGTTTTTAATTGTTATTATTTAAAAATAATTTACTTCCAAGGGAGAAAGATTTTTCTCTTAAAGATGACCAGGAGGGAAGGGTATCATTGAAAACCACATCCTGGGATATGTAAGCTCCCTGAATTGAAATTTTTGCATTTCTCAATTAAAAGATCAGGTAATAAGGAATGGGATACAAGGAAGGCGTTTCAAATTTAAAAGAACAGGGTTAGTTGGAAAAATACTTCGATTTTGTTTGAAACAGCTTTTTACTTTCCCGCACTTCTATTTTACATGAGCCTTAGAATTAAAGATAAATTTGCCCCCCTAGAATATTTTTGGGGAAAAAATAAACAAAAATGTTTTGTCTGGAATTGTGCTCCTAAACCAGAAAGACAACGAAGTCAAGTAAAGGTAATAGACAATATCCTGTACTGGGGATATTATAGGGAGAGGGAGGTAATATTCTGGTAAATCAGTGCTTTGTAACAGTTTTTGTCCCATATAAGCATATTGTGAAGCCCCTCCCCCCCCCACACTTACAAAAGATTGAGGGCTCCTGATCTGTGGAATAAACTATCACAATGTCATGACTAATGTGGCTTATGTTTAAATAGATTTAGATCAGATCCCTGCTAGTCTTGGTGACCTATAAACTCCTAAAATAAAACCAAATATATCATTGAACATCCCCTTGCCCTATGATATATTCCTAATTTCCTAGATCAGATGTCACTAAAATAATATGAAGTTTGTTACTTCGCTGCAGTCTTGACTAAAAGATGCTAGAAAATCTACACATCATTGAATATCCATTGCTAGAAAGAAGGATGGAGTTCTTATATTCATGTCCTGCTCTGGAACTGCCCAAAGGACTTTGCTTGGTTTCTGTGAGAAGAGAATGCTTAACTACATTATCAGTACCCAGCAAGGCTTCTGTGAGCAACTAAACAAATTGTGGTGTTGGGTCATTAGCTTTGCCCACCAATGCTAAAAATGTAGATGGAAATACACTACAGTTAACAGGTCCACTTGTGTATTGTGCCCAGTTGGGGATGGTACCAGCCTGCCTTTCTTGCAATCTCTACAGTTAACAGTTAATCCAATGAACAAATATCTAAAAACTTGGTTTAGTAGCATTTACAAGAAGGAAGACAATGGCTGCAACTTGAGAATTTCAGTTAATACTTTATTTCTGAATATACCAATGTACAGTATATGCAATTTAGGATGGCTAAATCTTTCACCTCTTCTTGCTTTTTTATGTACAGGACTGGAAGGTTGCCTCTTTATGAACGAGGGGCTGTCTGCTTCTATTTACTGTTTCAATAGATATAATTCCCAATAGTATAAGAAATAACTCTCACATGTGGTTGCTGGTTGGCTTATTTATTCATTGGCAATATAACATTCATAGGCCACCCAGTCCATATGGACTCTTAAAACTCAGTTGCATCTCTGGGGTCACATTCAGAACCAGGAAAGCTCTTTATCCTCCCTGTTCCTCAGATGAATATTTTCAAGTTCCCATTGAAAGAGTTTTAAACATGGCACAAATTCACACATGGAATCACTTGTATAACAAAAACTAGGAGCGATTATGGCAAGGAATTGTTTAACACATAAGATGTTTTAAGAATGGCATTATCGTGTGTCTTATTATAGTTCTGCATTAAGAGTTCCCTCTCTGAATGAGCTAAATTTAGCTTGGGTGACGTATGTGTTGACTCAGTCTGATTTGACAGTCAGAAGACTAAGCAGTCACTGTGTGCATCTGTTTGTCAAAACTGCCAAAGCTAGTGAATCTTTGGATAGTTTCCATCTCCAAGATATCTAGACATTACAAGCTGTCCCCACAAAACCACACTAAGCAAAATAACAGGTTTTTCAAATAAATTGATAATGGGCATTAAGGAAGGAAACAAAACCTTTCCTAACTACTTCTAAAAAATGTTTTATATCACTGTAGGCTGAAAATGTCAGTATGATGAATCATGTATACACAGTTAGCTTATAGTACAGACTCTTTAGAGAACCACTTGAAGGCACAAAATAGTTAAATTACTCAATCCAGTCTCAGGCTACAAATGGGCCACAAAAGTCTCTCTGTCAACTTGAAAATAGTCTAATGTAACTGAAAGTGGAAGCTACTAAGTGCATAAGAAGCAATTATAAACTGCGTTCAATCAATCTGAACTAAATTCAATTTTAAGTATTACCCCAGCTTTCCCCACATTTTGCAATGTGGCTCTATGGCTACAAAATGAGGCATAGTTTGATCTAAAAGCCTGCTATGCTAAGGCTACCAAAAGTCATAAATGTACAATATGCAGAAATTACTTATTTTTATGGCTGAGCCATAAACCTCTGCATGGAAAGAGACAGGAATTATAAATCAAGACTAATTAATCATTCAGCTAACCAGGAATCAGGATTCAGAACAAGACCAACCATGCAAAACATAAAAGAGCCCCCAACTCACAAATAGTTGAAAAGGAAAGTTTTTACCCTCATTTTTAACCTAGCTGCAGTAGGTGGAGCCTCTCCAGATTTAGGTTTCTTCCTTTAAAACCTGTAGTTCTGTGGGTCACCTCATGGGACTGCAATCAACTATTTCACTCAAGCTGTTTCACAGAATGTTAAGAATTTTAGTTACAGTACTGTATATGATATGGCTCTCATATCATAGACAGAAAGAAAGAAAATTGGTCATGATTATATTGTATTTTAAGACCTGTATGTATAATACACATGTTATCTTACACTGATGCTTAGATAAGTATTTAGCCTTCTTTGATATGGGCTTATGTCTAAGTAGAACTCCAAATATGCTAGAACTAGAATATTTATTATGTATTGGCTTGTTTGTATGGCCTGCTTTTGCAAAAACCAGGTAATGAATAGAACACAGAAAGTAATGGAGTGCTGAAGATGACACATTGACATAGCTAAAAGGGCTGGTTAGCTATGTACATAGAATCTATGTTTACAAATCCCACTGAACCATGAATTAGTCAACCACATTTTGGCCTAATATGTTGGGCAATCATGACTTCTAGCTTTAGCTTCATTCATTCACTGGGAACCCAGAAAACTGAAATAAGTAGACCATAATAGTTACAACTAGAAAACTATGTTGTGTGGTCATGACCAGAAAGAAGAAGTCTAAGATGGAAGTGGATGGGGTTCAGAGAACATTAGGATAGGTTAGAGATGCATGAAAGATGGAACTCTAGTTTATAAGAGGAAAAAGTTTCTCTTGAGGTGAATGGGTATTGTGAGATAGGTATGTTGAAATGTGAGTATGTGAATCTTACACATTTGGGGAAGAGCTATGGGCTGATCTTGAATGAAAGGAACTAAATCTAAGTTTTCGAGTTTATCTTGCGCCATTGTTTTTTGTTGCTGTTCTTTATTCACTGTTCTTTGCTGAATTATTTTTTACATCATTTCTCTCAGTTTGTTTGATATGGGTTGGTATTGGAACAGAGCATTATGTAAATTACCTGGTCAGACAGTTAGACATGCATAGATTAGATGGGCAAATTGTACTGATTGCAGTTATCTAGATTCCAAGTGCAGATTTTCCATTTCATCTGCTGTTTCAAGAAATGTCCTGAATTAAATCTGGAATTTCCTCTATATCAGAGGTCCCCAACTCCCAGAAACCAGGCTGTGCAAGCAAGCAAAGCCCTGTCCATGGGATGCAGGCAGCACACGAAACCACACCCCCTCTAGTCCACGGAAAAACCTCTCCCCACAGCACTAGTCCCTGGTCCCTCTGCTCTATATAATGCCCATCAGGTGGCAGCACACAGCCAACCTGGACTAATTTCAAAAAGATAAAGTGGATTAGACCTGGTTAACATTTGGCCAAAATGCTTAGGAAATCTCAGAGGCTAGATTGGGAAACTAAAAAAAAAAATTAGGAAGAAAATGAAATGGAAGCCACTTCGTATTGCTATCAAGAACAAGATTTCTGATTGTGTTACACAGGACTCTTTACCTTTTCCTAGTATTTGACTATACCATCTCCCAAATGAGAGAATTATAACATTCTATTGCAGAATAATAAAAACAAGATCAAGATCAATCAGGCAAAAGCACTGTATTGAAAATCAATGAACTATAAATAGGCTTGCTTGAAAATATATAGGAATTAATTTTATTCCACTTATGTAGATATATAACTGAAACAGAAATGGGTCATTTTGAAAAATGAAATGCTAATTTCTATTAGGCAAAGAATCTCTGCTATTTAAAGTAACTACTTTTTTTAAAAAAAAAATCTGCAGGCCTTGCATTTCAGAGGACCTAAAAATAGGTTTTCTCATCTCTGATCATGCCACTCAAACTGAGATAAGTGAAGTAGGAGATCTGAAACAGTTTACAACAATGACAAGAAATTTACTAGAGGTAACTATAATTACCATCTTTCAGATACTCTCTTTTTATATTTATTGTGCTTTTTACCTTGCCTTGCTTTATTATAAGCCTCTCAGAATCAGTTTGAAGTTAGAGAAGACACAAATTGCATTGAATTGAATTGTTGCAGTCCATGTGATTAACTGCCCTTGTTTATATGAGGGCTAGTTCGCATATAAAATCTATATAGAATTCATATGTCTATAGTGTCATCATTATACTTCAAGATCTTTGATCCACTGATATTTACATTTGCATTTCTGATCAGCTTATTATTTCTTCTTTATTTTCAACTACCCACAAAACATTGAGGCAGAAAGTGAAATCAAAGTTTAAAAAAAACCCATCATGGTCAGTATCAACTTTTTGTAATCAGAACAGTTCCAAAAGAAATTATGAATTCATATAACAGTTCTCTTTTTTGCATTTTTAGTTTACATACTCACTCTGTGATGACTTTGCAATGTATAAAAATATTCTGAAAATGCAGTATGAAGAAAAAATACAGGAATATGCATCCAAACTCTGGCTAGAAATAAGTGACCGACTGGAAGACATTGAGAAACTTTATAAGCAGGTAGAAGTTAACCTCCTTCATCTTCATTTTGCACCAGTGCATGATTGTCTATGTGCTGTTTATAAAAAATAGCTGATAAAAGAATAAGTAGGTAATTAGGAAAAAACAATCAAATTAATATAAAAGTGAGTGCAAGTATTTAAGTTCTTCAGAACTTTTCAAGTCGGAGGAAGAAGAAAAGGAGAAGATGATTAGATGGCTATTTAAAGCAGGAGATTTAGCCTTGTAAGTCAGTCCTAAAATTCGGGCAGCTTGTCTCACTATGGACTGTACAGGTAGTCCTCAACTTACAATCTTTTGTTTAAATGACTGTTTGAAGTTACAACAGCACTGAAAAAAGATGGCTTATGAGCGTTTTTCACACAACCATTGCAGCATCCCCATGGTCACATGATCAGAATTGGGATGCTTAACAACTGGTTGATATTTATAACGGTTGCATTGTCCCGAGGTCAGGTGATCACCTTATGGGAACTTCTGACCAACAAAATCAATGGGGAAGCCAGATTCCCTAACAACAGTGTTACTACCTTAGCAATTGCAGTGATTCACTTAACAATTGTGGCAAGAAAAGTTGTAAAATGGGGCAAAACTCACTTAACTATCTCAGCAACAGAAATTTTGGGCTCAGTTGTGATCGTAAGTTGAGGACTACCTGTAAATTATTTCTTCTTCAGTTGTTCTTCCAAGCCCAAACTTGACTACTAACTTGCTATATAGCAGAGAAGAAAGACAGATTAGCCCCTAGTTTTCCCCTGTTCCCCTCATACTGTATGTGGAAAAAGAATGTTTATGTTTCATGATTTTCCTTCCTTGATTATTTTGTACAGGATCTCATAATTCAGGCTTTCCAAGACTGGCAACCAGCAGTTGTGTTGCAATTATAAGTCTCAAAAATCAGATCCAGTAAATTCAGTAATGTCTTCCTTAATCAGGAGACATCCAGATACGCTAGATTAAAATTATTTGGTGTGCAGTCTTAAGGTTTTGCTAAGAACCCTGAAGCAGACAGCTCCAGACAAACTGGTTTACGGCTCACACTGCAGAGTAGCTCCGAATTTTAATATTTTTTAAAAATTAAAAAAATTAAAAAATAATTTAAAAGAGAAACTTGATAAGAACTTTTTTCTACAATGGGAATTATTTGTTTGGATAGTAACTTACTTTTTCAGTTTGTTATTTTTATTAATTCAATAATTCATACAAATATGAATCTTTTCTTTTTTACAGAAAGAAATCAAAACACGATATAGCTACCAACAACAATTAAGTGATGCACTGGCTATTCTTAAAATGAACTATTCAGTGAGTTGCTACTGTGTTTACTTGGGACATCTAATACAATATATGTTTTTTGCTCTGATTTTTTATTAGAGTGGTTGAAAGTTTTTCTGGACAGTATGTTATGTTTCTCATTGTTACCTGGTTTTGCCACCTTTTTCCTTCTTTGTCTTTATTGTACTATTCTTTCATTGCTATTTTTTCTGTGTTTGTGAATTGGCCAGAGTCATTTGGAGTCAGGCCATGTAAAATTTAAACAAAAAAAAAATTGAGAGAGATAGCTTACTCCATTTTACCAGATTAAATTTGGAATTCGAAGCAATTTTTTTTCAATGTTTTAACTTTCTGATTAAGAACCTGAATTGATTAAATAAACACAAGTGAAACATTCTAAAAGTCTAATGGGCCAATGTGGATACATGTGTAGTTCTCTTGTGTATATGCTGTGATTCTGCCCAATCATTATGTAAAACAATTTTTACATAAGAGTAACAGGATCACTGGAATACATTGGCTTCCTTAGTCCCATCTGAACTTTGCCACTCCATCTATTGAAAGACGCTCAAAGAGATTAGATATGCATGGTAATGACAGAAACTCTGAATGTTTTAAAGAGAATTATATTAGTTTATAGAAGCTAATTCTGTCAGTGGCTACAAATACTGATAGCTGTTCATTACATTCTGAATTGTAAGCTGTAACCTTTCCACACTGACTGCTAAAAGTGAAAGATGCTATCATACTCTAATTTATATTTGACAGTTTCACTGACTCATCCAGCAGGCCACTGTGACCTTCAGTGCTTGACTACATGGATTTAAGGCCCAGTCCTATCCACCCCAAATTTAGCTGTTAAATTGATGATGATTTGGAGTTTAACTGTTGTAAGTTGGAAGTACAGCCACTGCATTTTCCCCCTTTAAGTTAGTTATGTATGCCTCTAGGATGGCACTCATTATATTCTGTTCTATGAGCTGCATTGGCAGTTGGTTTACTTCCAGGTGCAATTCAAGATGCTTGTTTTGACTTTTGAAGCCCTACATAACATAGAGTCAGGCTATATGAGGAAATACCATCTGCCTATCCCATCAGAGCCAGCAGGAGGGGTGTGTTGCACGTCCTGTTTGCTAAAGAGTTCTATCTGATGGGATCCAGACAGTGTGCTTTTTTCTGCTTTGGCTTCTGCCCTCTAGAACATCATGCCCCCTAGGAGAGGGAGTTAGCACCATTTATGTTAGTTTTTTGGAAGGCCCTGAAAATGTGGTTTTTCCAGCAGCTGTGGGTTCTATGGGGAAGTCCACATGATGGTCGTATTGGGCTTAGATGGATGTTCTCTTCCTGCATTATTGCTTTTATTTATATTTTATAGGGTTTTTTTAACTGTTGAGATGTTCTTTTACATGGCCCAGAGTCATGTTAAGTGAGATGGGCACTAGATAAATTTATTAAATAAATATTTTTTTCCTGTTCTGCAGTGATTGCCACTGTTTCCTAATCTGAACCACCCCACTCCCCCAGGAAAATAATTTCTTCATGATATTTTATCTTGTGGGTTAAAGTTTGGGAAGTTGGTGGGACATAAACTGCTGTATCATAAAACATCAGACCTCTCCCCATCTTCTTTGGCCATCTCATAATTAAAATAAACACAAAAACTCTTATTCTTTTTCCTTAGATCAGACCAAAAACAATGGTAAAACACATTCATAGCCCATATGCCTCCTGAAGCTGCTCCTGTTGTTGTATTCTCTAACTGGACAACTAACTACAATGGGATCTCTCATTATTCCTCCTTTTGTTTTGACAGAAATATGTACAAGTTGATGAACAATGTAAAGTAGATTTGTCAGCTGCAAAAATAGATAAGTTAAGGAGAATCATTGATGAGCAAGCAGATAAAATTGAATATTTAACAGCGCTGTTAGAGGAAGAGAAAGATATGAGAGAGGAAAAGGTATGTTGTTTTTCACAGCCATTAAAGTCATTAGGCCAGCTGTAAGATCTGCTTCATGGAAGCTTGTGGTCCAGCAGGTCTGATGCAATCCATCAAAGATAAATCTACTTTAAAATAAAATCTTTTTTTCCAATTTCATTGGAGGAATTTACACTGTCTGTCTCTCTCCCATACTAGATCATTAAATTGAGCTCACCTTGGCTTAGCCTGGATCTTTTGTGTATCTTCAAATAACCATTAACTTTGCTATTTTGGAGGCACAGAATGAAATAAGGTCATGTGTGTCATCTTTTAATAAATAACTGGGAGCGCAAAGTAAATAGAAGTGACACCAAACTGCATGAAATAGCAAAAACCTTAAAAGACAGAGATAACATTAAAATAATCCTGAAAGTTAAAAAAATTGAGTAGATAATAACAGGTGAAATAGAAATCAATGTAAACTTTGTCATTTTAAAAAAAGAAAGCAATAAGACACTAGCCTTGGTCTTAACTAAAAGGTCAAGAAGATTGTTCCCAAATTAATTTATACTCCAAGAGAAATTCCTCTTCAAATTCAAACATCTGGAAGATATTTTCAGAAAATAAAATCTTAGTTTAGAAATTTTGTATGGAAGGTTCTTTGATTCGGAGAATACCTTTTATAGAAAATACAATCACCGATTAATGAGGGAAGATTCTGTTTTCTGAAACAGGAAATTTGTCTTCAGGCTTATCTATTGTCAAGTATTAAATGCTGGAAGCCAATAACTGATGTTAATTTTCAGACATGGACAACTTTGGAATACACATAGATAGCATCTTTGGTTTAATAGACAGTATTGGGATCTAAATACAGTAAAACTCTAGCACAGTATCTCTGGAAACAATTATGTCAATTAGAAAGCAATGAAATGTAATATCTTTTTTTAAAGTGTTTCTTTTTCCCATGCCATATTGACATTATGGGAAAATCAACATTAAAAATTGGAAAAAAGATGACAATATGGAAAAATTTGATAAAACCTCGGATATTGACATTGGATCAGTTGATAGATGATGATAATACTCTGTGTTAAGAGACAATTATCATTTACCATGTAAGCCAATGGCAATATTTACAGCTAGAAACCTCTGTTAACAACATTGTTTAGACTAGTAACATTTTCAACTTCTCTGACATCCAAGATACAAAACTGCTAGTTAAATCTTTTAAAACTAAAAAACCTACTAGAGGTAATCCTTGAGTTACAACAGTTCATTTAATGATTGTTCAAAGTTACAACCACACTGAAAAAAGTGACTTATGACTGTTTTTCACACTTATGACCATTGTGGATCCCCAGGGTCACCTGATCAAAATTCAGACACTTGGCAACTGACTCATATGTATGACAATTGCAGTGTCTCAGAGTCATGTGATCACTTTTTACAATCTTCTGACAAGAAAGTCAATGGGAAATTCAGATTCTGTTAACAACCATGTTACTAACTTAAGAACTGCAGTGCTTCACTTAACAGTTATGACAAGAAACATTGTAAAATGGAACAAAACTTCATTTTAACAAATGTTTCACTTAGCAACAGAAATTTTGGGCTCAGTTGTGGTCACACATCAAGGACTAACTCTATTGGTTTCAATGAGTCAACTAGTTATGCAGATGGTAAGTGGTAACTGGAGTAAAGAATTAGAAGTTCCTCAGATTAGACATTACCTTCTATGCCTAGCGTGCCAATGGATCTTAGCCTACAAAAATAGTATTGAGAATTGTAACTCTAAATTGTAACTTTTAACAGTTTATACAAAATCTAATAAAGCAAGTTTAAAATTAATTACAAGCATATAAAATATCAATGACCGCTTTAAAATAAGCAAACCATGGTCAGTGGCCAAAGCCATTGTGAAAGCTCCCCACCATTGCCAGACTCCAAAACTTGGCCAAAGGACATTGATTAAGGAATTGGGTATAGTGGCTTGAATGACCCTTTCTAACAATACTCAACTTATGATCACAGTGAGCCCAGAATTTTGATGATAATGACATGGTCATTAAGCAGATCATGTGGTTGTTAATCATTGTAAATCTGAATCCAGCTTGTCCAATGGGCATTTTTTTTGCCAGAAAATGGCAACAAACATTGCAAAATGGGATCATATTATTGTAGGATACTGCAACCAGTTGCGAATGCGAATCAACTACTAAGCACCCAAAATGAAATCACATGACTGTAGGGGTGATATAGCAGTTGTAACAGGTCATACGTTACTTTTTATTTAGTCTGTCATAACTTCAAATGCTCATTAAGCAACTAGCCACAAGTCAAGGACTACCTATATAATTCTGTATGTTTGTGTGTTCGTATTAACAAATTATGTTTGCTTATTTAAATTAAATTAAATCCAATTAAATGCTATATCCTTCTTGCTGTTCCTTGAATAATAAACCTGTACAATAGCCCCCTCTTGTGGTTTTAATCATACTAACACACACATATGCAGGTTTTTCCTTAGAAAGGGGAAATGAAAATATTACAAAAGATCACAGAAGCCTGTTGTTCTTCAGAACGAGATTTTTGTGCAAAATCTATTTTGATTTTGCAGTCCAATTTGCCATCATCCATTGTAATTTCTGTATATATTTTTCTGAAGCAGAAAACATTGGGATAAAATCAGCAGTGTGGCATGTATTGATATATGAAAATTATAAGAGTGTGAAAGGTGTAAGAGTTTATATTCACTTTTTAGAGGCTGGAGGGCAACTTGGAGACTAGAGGCAGTGAGGGGAAACTATTCCAGCACTTTTCTCTCCTAAAGTTGAATGACTTTTAACTTGCTATATTCAAAATGGCAGACCACTGGCCTGAACTGGCCCGAGTATTATCATCATATACAAACTTGTTAGAATTCTTTGAGGGTGTAAATAAATACATAGATAAAGGGGCCCCAGTTGATATTGTATATCTTGACTTTCAAAAGGCTTTTGACAAAGTTCCTCACCAAAGGCTCCTAAAAAAGCTCTCCAGCCACGGAATCAGAGGACAGGTCTTGTCCTGGATTGGTAACTGGATAAATTGTAGGAAGCAAAGGGTGGCAATAAATGGACAATTCTCTGGATGGAAAGAAGTGAGAAGTGGTGTACCCCAAGGTTCAGTTTTGGGACCTTTACTTTTTAATTTATTCATCAATGATCTGGATGTAGAAGTTAATAGTGAGGTAGCCAAGTTTGCTGATGACACTAAATTGTTCCGGATTGTGAAAAGTGAAACTGATTGTCGGGAGCTCCAGAAGGATCTCTCGAAATTGTGTGAGTGGGCAACAAAGTGGCAAATGCATTTTAACCTAAACAAGTGCAAAGTTATGCACATCGGGGCAAAGAACCCCAATTATACTTACCAACTGATGGGGACCAAACTTTCTGAGACAACCCAAGAAAGGGATCTTGGGGTTTTGGTGGACAGCTCGATAAAGATGTCAACCCAATGCATAGCAGCAGTAAAAAAAAAAAGCAAATTCCATGCTTGGCATGATTAGGAAGGGAATCGAAAATAAGTCAGCAAGTGTTGTATTGCCTCTGTACAAATCGATGGTGAGACCACACTGGGAGTACTGTGTACAGTTCTGGTCACCGCACCTCAAGAAGGATATAATGGAACTGGAAAAGGTGCAAAAAAGGGCAACAAGAATGATCAAGGAAATGGAGCGCCTCCCTTATGAAACCAGATTGCAACGCCTTGGTCTTTTCAGCCTTGAAAGACGGCGTTTAAGGGGTGACTTAATCGAAGTGTATAAAATCATGCATGGGATAGAAAAGGTGGATAGAGAAAAATTCCTTTCTCTATCACACAATACCAGGACAAGGGGGCACTCCCTAAAGCTCATAGCTAAGAAAGTGAGGACAAATAAAGGGAAATATTTCTTCACCCAGAGGGTCGTTGATTTATGGAATTCACTTCCAGAAGGGATCGTGACAGCTGTCAGCCTTGACAGCTTCAAGGCAGGGCTAGATAGATTCATGGATGCAAAGTGTATCGGTGGTTATTAAAACGGATGTCCATGTGCCGCCTCTATGTTGGTTGAGGCAGGCAGGATTCCCTTGAGTACCATTTGTTGGGGGTCAAGGGAAAGGGAGGGTTTTGCCTTCTCTTTCTGCTCAAGATCCCCATGTACAATTGGTGGGCCACTGTGTGACACAGAATGCTGGACTTGATGGGCTTTGGCCTGATTCAGCATGGCTCTTCTTATGTTCTTATGTTCTTAAAGGTTTTAGGACTCAAATCTAGCTTTATCCATGTACTGCATGTATGCCATTCCTGATGTTGTGATTTAGCAATATATCGGCAAATGTGAACAGGGTGAGACATCAGACAGAGCTCCCCTCTACATTCAGTTTCTACTTGTCTGAGAAAGGCCAAGCAGGATTTAACTTTTAGAGTCCCAATTTGTTAGTACTTTTGAATCAGAAATCCTGATTTAAATAAAGTCTAGATTTAAAAGCCAGCTTCAAAATACATTATGGAGTTTCACCAGAGAGTACAATATGCTTATTCTGGCCCACCTGCAACCCACAAAACTCACTTAGTTACTCACTCACTCTCTTTCTTTCTTTCTTTCTTTCTTTCTTTCTTTCTTTCTTTCTTTCTTTCTTTCTTTCTTTCTTTCTTTCTCTCTCTCTCTCTCTCTCTCTCTCTCTCTCTCTCTCTCTCTCTCTCCCCTCTCTCTTTCTCTGTCTCTGTCCATGTGTGTGTGTGTGTGTGTGTGTGTAAGTCAGAGAGAGAGAGAGAGACTATAGTCCCATCCAACTTAAAGATTAGTTTATAGGATTCTTCTGGCATAAGATATGGAAGTTATAGCCCTTAGGTTGATGGTAAGAGGCAATAAATGTGCTGATTCTGCAAAGGAGATTTGCAATCAAAAGTCACGTTCCTTGAGTATAATTCACACATGTGAGATTTGCACTACAATACACAGAAAAGGTTGGAGGTAGCTTTCAATCATTTCATTCTTTGATAAAGTGACTAAACTAGTAGGCTAGCTAAATGCTGTGGATGTAGTATACTTAGATTTCAGTAAGGCATTTGATAAAGTAAACCACAACTTACTCCTTGGTAAGCTAGAAAAAGGTGGAATAGACAACATCACCACCAGGTGGATCTGTAGCTGGCTGACAAACCGTACTCAACGAGTAGTCCTCAACGGCACTACATCCACATGGAGAGAAGTAAGCAGTGGGGTACCACAAGGTTCCATTTTAGGCCTTGTACTCTTCAACATCTTCATCAATGACTTAGATGAGGGAATTGAAAGGGAACTTCAATTGAAAGGAAATTTGCAGATAACACCAAACTGGCAGGAGTAGCCAACACCCTAGAAAACAAACCCAGGATCAAAAAAGATCTTGACAAACTTGAACAATGGTCCCTATCCAACAAAATGAGTTTCAATGTGAAGAAAGCAAAGTTTTACATTTAGGCAGGAAAAATCAAAGGTACAAATACAGATTGGGTGAGACCTGGCTTAAAAACAGTAACTGTGAGAGGGACCTTGGAGTCCTAGTGGACAATCACTTAGCCCTGAGACAGCAGTGTGCAGCTGCAGCAGCAGCCAAAAAAAAAGCTAATACAATCCTGGGTTGTATAAACAGAGGCATAGAATCAAGATCACGCGAAGTATTAGTACCATTTTATAAAACCCTAGTAAGACCACACCTGGAATACTGCAGCAACTTTGGTCACCATATCACAAAAAAGGTGTTGAGAGTTTGGGGGGGGGGGAATCAGAGAAGAGCAACTAAGATGATCAAAGGCCTGGAGACTAAAACATACAAAGAATGGCTGCAGGACTTGGGTCTGGTTAGGCTAAAGAACAGAAGAAATAGGGGAGACATTATAGCAGTGTTCCAGTATCTGAGGGGCTGCCACAAAGAAGAGGGGCTCATGTTATTCTCCAAAGCACCAGAGGACAGGACAAGAAAGAACAGATGGAAACTGATCAAAGAGAGAAGCAACCTGGAATTAAGGAGAAACTTCCTGACAGACAGTCACTTGTCTGAGATGGTACCATAGGTCCTCCTGCTTGAGCAGGGGGCTGGACTAGAAGACCTCCCTTCTATTCTATTCTATTCTATTCTATTCTATTCTATTCTATTCTATTCTATTCTATTCTATTTTCTATTCTATTTTCTATTCTATTCTATTCTATTCTATTCTATCTTCTCTCTTATTCTATTCTATTCTATTCTAATATTCTATTCTATTCTATTCTATTCTATTCTATTCTATTCTATTCTATTCTATTCTATTCTATTCTATTCTATTCTATTCTATTCTATTCTATTCTATTCTATTCTAGACACAACTTAAATCTACATTTTATTTTAGAGCCACTAGTGGGAGCTAGCCAACAGGAAGATCAATATTTAGGTCCACACTCAGGCATACGGACTTTGATTCAATGACTTTGAGCCAGTCACTTCAGCCTAATATACTTCACAGGATTGTTATTGGAATAAAGTGAAGAAAACTTACCATGTAAATTTACACTGAGTTCCTAAGGGAAGGAGTTATGATGATATAAAACAACAATTAGAGTTGGATTGGATCTGATTCTGGAGGCATTAATACAGGTAGTCCTTGACTTACAACAGTTCATTTAGTGACCATTCAAAGTTACAATGGCATTGAAAAAAGTGACTTAATGACCTTTTTTTTTTTTTTGCACTTATGAGCGTTGCAGCATCCTGGCACTCACATGAATAAAATTCAGATGCTTGACAAATGGGTCATTTTTATCACGCTTACAATGTCCCCAGAGTTATGTGGTTGCCTTTTACGCCCTTCTGACAAGCAAAGTGAATGGGGAAGCCAGTTTCACTTAACAACTGTGTTACTAACTTAACAACTGCAGTGATTCACTTAATGTCGCAAGAAAGGTCATAAAAGGGAGCAAAATTCACTTAACAAATATTTTGCTCAGCAACAGAAATTTTGGGTTCAATTGTGGTCATAAGTCGAAGACTACTGAACTTATTAATCTTTTAATTTTGTCTTATATATTCCTAAATGTTAAAATTGAAATATTACATTTTTATTTTTTTTGTGGGACTGCCAAAGTTTTAAATTTCTTTTGGTTCCATGATCAGCACAGAAAATACGAGAAAAGCTTTACTGGTGCTTGTTTAGAAGTCCTGGAAGTCTCTGGCAAGTTGAAGTAGGATATAACCCTGAACTTTTTGTGATAAAGCTATTAGGGTAAATGATGACTTTCTCTGCTTTGATTAATTGAAGGTTAAAATAATTTCATTGTTTAAATTAAGAATATTAATAGTTTTTTGCTTATTATTAATAGCATTTTAATCCTTCATTTTGATGGAAAGCAAGAGCATATATTAAATAGATTATTAAATAATAAAATTATAACCATATTATACAATTATTATTACATTGTTAAATAGTTTTAACAATTAATAAAATTGCATAGAGGGCTCTACTGCTCATGCTGTAAAAACACAGAGAGTGAGAAACACCCAAGCCAATAGTAAATTGTAATAGTAAATTGCAAAACAAAATCTATGCTTTAGTAACTGCAAAAGGTGATAGCACTTTCAACTGATTTGCTACCTGCCTTTGCTAAACTGGAACCCTTTCCTGGATCTGCCTGCTAGTGCCCATAAGCTCCCAGATTTGGATTTGGAAAATATATTTATCATAAGACACAATTTGTTTTCTTAGCAGTTCTTATGTATAACGGGTGGTGGAGCTAGTGTTAAACTTCAGTCATGCAAAAAAAATCACAGCCTATACATGGATTAAGATAGAAAGCTTCAGTGCAGCTTAATTGGATTAAATGTCTGTATTGAAATAGGCTTGCTTGAATTTTAAAGTAATTTACTTCCATTTACTTGAAAATTCACTGTTACTTGTTTACTGTTATTATTATGATGCAAGAAGTCTATGTATTTTTTTTTAAACTAAAGGTGGTTCCTGGTTTCTCAGCTAAGATGCTAAATATTAGTCCTATTAAGGCAGCGATCCCCAACCTTTGCAGCTTGGTAGTCCGGCGGGGGGTAGAGGGGAACCAGTCCGCCCGAGTAGCAGGCCAGCACCACACGCATGCGTAGCTCCATTCATGTAAGCTATGGGCTGGTGCACACACATGTGCTGCTCGTCCATCTCTCACACACATGCAAACCAGCCCACCTCTCATGTGCCCCAGTTCAAAATAGGGCACAGCCTAGTATTGAGCCATAGCCTGGGGGTTGGGGACTCCTGTATTAAGTCATGATACTGTTGATTTAAAACTGGGGGTTTGCTTTGTAACCACACATGGTGGGAGAATATAACAGGAAATGCGGACTAATCACTTCTTTATATTGCTTGATGTTTATGAACATCTAGAGGCAGATCTTTATTGGAGATTAAATAATCCTTTGGGTTATTTTCTCCATCTTTTTTTTTTTTAAAAAAATGTTGAGCAGAAGAGCTATTTTGCTACTAAAATTGCCTGAACCAACTTTGGGTGTGCTGGAGGCTGCAAATGGGATTATAAGCATCTGCTGAGAGGCAAGGGAAGCAAATGAAGCAAAGTATATTGCGCCATCTCAACACAAGCTGTTTCCCAAACATAATTAAGTGATATTAATTAAGTGAAGTACAAAACAAAAGAGCTTGCACTGTGATATCATGACTGACATTTCACCATTTTGGCATCATTATTCAAAGCTAGACCTTATCTTGCTGAGTCATCATTTCAGAGATATTTCTTTACCTAAGCAGAGAAACAGAATGACCAAAGGTGAGCAAAAAAAAAAAAAAGCAGTCAACTTCCTGCTGATTTCCTCATTGAATATCCTTGTGGGAAACTGGCAGAGAGCACTGGAAATCTCCTTCCCTTCCCTTCCCTTCCCTTCCCTTCCCTTCCCTTCCCTTCCCTTCCCTTCCCTTCCTTTCCCAGCTGGCGGGTAAATAACTGCCTCTAGGTGAGAAAGAGAGCAAAGGATTGTGAAACTGCCTTGGAGACTGTCATGGAACACTAAAAATGAAAATCCCATGACGGTAGTCCCAGTCCAGCAGAAGCCAATAGCACTGAGCACTCACAGTTTCCCCAAATTTCACTTCTTCAGGAGGCTTGGGTCCCAGATTTGGCCCTTTTGTGAATTAGCCCACCTTAGTATCTTAGTTTAAAAATTGTTGCTTTGTGATTCACCATTTTACCCAGTTAGTTAAAAATTATCAGTGAGAATTTGAGTAATATATAGATGGACATGAATTGGGTCAGGGCAACAGGTTGTCCAATCCTGCCCTTGAGAATTTTTTATTATTTTGATCATTCTCTTGGTAACAAAAATGTTATATTTATTTCACAGGTGGCCTCTATTTAAGAGTTCAGTGTGGAACTATTCGTCAATAGTGGTGTACCAAGAGATTATCTCTAATAAGGATTACAGGTAGTCCTCGATTTACAACATTTCATTTAATGACCGTTCAAAGTTAAAACTGCACTGAAAAAAGTGACTTATGACCTTTTTTCACATTTAGCATCTCCATGGTCATGTGATCAAAATTCAGATGCTTTGCAACTGGCTTATACTTGCTATAATTGCAGTTCCTTTTATGATCATTGTTTATGACTTTCTGACAAATAAAGTCAAAACATATATTACTAAATTAACAACTGCAGTGTGGCAAGAAAGGTCGTAAAGTAGGGCAAAATTCACTTAGTAGCTGTCTAACTTAGCAACATAAATTTTGGGTTCAGTTGTGGTGGTAAGTCGAGGACTACTTGTATTGAAGGGTCTATTACTGTAGATTTCCATTAAAAGAGGCCTTATTTGCTCTTTCTTCTTTTTACAATAGCAAATATAAATAGGACAATGAATAAAAATGATTGCCTTTACAAAATAAATTACACAAATGTTCAAAACAACTAGAAGAACTAATCAGACATATAAGACTCTTCTTAGCTGAGGGAAATCTGGTTTTGAAATCGAAGGGAAATTTTCTGTTGCAACTTGTTCTCCCATTTCCGCTGTGCTTTTGGAAATTTCTTCCCAATTCCTTTCTTTCTGTGCCAGCTAGTGTCCTGGAATGGTCCTTTTAATTCTTTTCCTTTTTCTGATTTCTTTCCCTACCACTTTATCTGTTTTTTCAGGTTCAGAATTCACCTCCAACTCTCATTCTGACTCTTCTTTTTTTGGGTATTCTCAATTTGATCTATATTTTTAATAATTTGCTTCCTGTCCATTTTTTCCCTCTGCCCTTCTCCTCTTTTTGAGTTTCTTCTTAAGTTCTAATGTTTCTAACATATCTAACAAACATTCGCTAAACTGCTTTGATTGGGGGTTGCCCTAAACTGATACAGTATGAGATTTCTTTGTTCCTGTAAGTTCTAACATTTCTCCAATCATGTTACTGTACTGTCAACTTTTCCATCTATGTTTTTCAAAACAGAAACATAGAAAACTGATGGCAGAAAAAGACACAATGGTCCATTGAGTCCACCAATTTGTGGTTTTCTTTTAAACCTATTTATTTATTATTGTTAACATCCTTGTTATTATGGTCTATTGCACAGTCAGTCAGTTGTTCAGGTTGGATTTGGCCTTTTTGTCTGCCTACTGAGCCCTTCCCAAGGACCTGGGATAGATAGATATGAATGTGTTAGAGGTATCATCACAGGATGTAAGCTACTAGAATAGAATAGAATAATTTTTAATGACCAAGCGTGATTGAACATACAAGGAATTTGTGTCGGGTGCATAAGTTCTCAGTATACATACAAACAACAAAGTAACATAATCATAAGATATCAACAGGAGAAGTAATAAAAAAGATGAGAAGAATAATAGTAATAAAGCCCTATTATATGGATAAATATTCTTAGGCATGATTAGGTTTTCAGCAGAGTGATGGCATGAGGGGATAAAATGTCTTTGTGTCTAGTTGTTTTGGCATGCAATGGCCTATAACAGTGTCCTGAGGGAAAGGAATTGAAACAGTTTATGTCCTGGGTGTGAGGGGGTTTCTATAGATATTTCCTCAGTCCTCTTTCTGACTTGTGCAGTATACAGGTCCTCAATGGAAGGCAGACTGGTTGCAATTGTTTTTTTCTGCAGTCCTAATTATCCATTGAAGTTGCTGTGCCAAATCAGACAGTTATAGAAATACAGACGACAGATTCAAACAATTCCTCCGTAGAACTGTATCAGCAGCTCCTTGGGGAGTCTGGGCTTTCTTAGTCGATACAGGAAGAACATTCTTTGTTGTGCCTTTTTAATGATGGTTTTAATGTTAGATGTCCATTTCAAGTCCTGGGAGATAATGGAACCCAGAAAGTTAAAGGTCTCTACTGTTGATACTGTGTTGTCTAATATTGTAAGAGATGGTAGAATAGGAGGACTCCTCCTAAAATTCACTATCATCTCTACAGTTTTAAGTGTATTCAGCTCCAGATTGTTCCAGCTGCACCACAGGATTCAACCTCCCATCTGTATGCAGATTCGTCACAGTCTTGAATGAGACCAATGACTGTTGTATCATCTGCAAATTTCAATACTTTAATGGAAGGATCCTTCAAAATGCAGTACCTGGAGACAGCAGAATAGAAAAGAAGGAACTGGAAAAGATAGCAAAATACATGCAAATAGAAATAGAATGACTGTGACAAAATAAAGCAAAGGTAGAACCAACAGTCATAGGTGCTTTGGATGCAATTCCAAAACAATTGGAGCACCACTTGAGCACTGTGGGTATTGACAAATTCAACATCAGTCAATTGCAAAAGACAGCATTAATTGGAATGTAATGTAACTTGAAATTTCTGTCTTTACCAATGACTGCAATTATCAACAATTGTTAAGTCTGGCTTCTTATGTGGCAAGTGCCTTTCTGTTTAAATTCTAAAGTGTCAGAGCACTTTAGCCTCTTTGTTTTCTATTAGTAGCATTAGCATTAGCATTATTTATTTATTGACAGAGACAAAGATAGGCCTAAAGAGAAGTGGGTGACATCTTTCTGTTGAGATTTTTGCAAATTAAATATCCAAGTGTGATTGTATAGAGAAACCAGTTATTTCATTGGATGTAACACATGTGCCTAATGAAGCCAATGGGGCCATTAGGGCAGAGGTCCCCAACCTTTGGGGCACCAGGACCGGTTACTTGGAGAGACATTTTTCCACGGACTGGAAGGGGCGTGGTTTTGTATGCTGCCTGCATCCCATGGATGGGGCTTTGCTTGTTTGTGCAGACCAGTTGCTGGTGTGCCACAGACTGGTACCGGTCCATGGACCGGGGGTTGGGGGCCCCTGCATTAAGGTATAACTATAGTCATGGGACAGGACTATAAAAATAATGGGGTGTTGTTTCTTTCTAAAAATTACTTTCTTTCTTTTTTTACCTAAAGCTCTTCTTGCCCTCAAGTAGCTTTCCCCAGCTTATCTGCACTCTTTGGCCTTCTGAACATTATATGGCTAAGCTGACAGTGTGATTTTCCTGAAAAATTGTTTTTGTAGTCAAGTAGTTGCCTAATTTGGCACAATATAGCTGTTCTTTTTTTTTTCCTCTGGAAAGATGTATGAGAGGCTTTAACTTGGTACCACAAAATCTCCTATAATTCCCTCTTCAAAAGTTTGAAATATTTTATTATTTTAAGCTTCATCATCCCTCAGAAATGTACATGTTAATTGCAGGTCCAATCATTATGCTATAATCTGAGCAAGGATTCAACTTAAACTCCAATACATAAAATGACAGATGGTACCATCAGCAAAACTATACAAGAGAAACACCAATCAAACAAAATGCACCTGGCGTTTAGTTGAGACTCGACGTAAAGAGGGAAGAATGTTTACCAAATCAAATGTTTACAAAGACTAACACCTAATGTTGTATGCCTATGTTATATGATGAAAGCATCTTAATATGATCTTATGCTTAATGTTGTTTGCTTTAATATTGATAAAGCGGATTGAATTTCTATCTCAGGTTATGAAACTTCCTCAGGATACTGAATTTCTACCTTAGGATTATTGGTTAGGGATCATAAAAGATTGTACTAATACTGAGATGAATAAAATGTGATAGACTAGGAACTGTGGATAGACTATAGAAAAGAGAAACACCAAGCAAATAAATTGTAACAGGCGTTTAGTTGAGGCTTGATGTGCGGAGTGGAAAATGTTTACCAAACCAGACGATTATAAAGATTAATACTTAGTGATGTATATCAGGTGCTATGATGATTGATGCATACTATGATTTTATGTTCAATGCTGAATGTTTTAATAAAAGAATTTTTTCATTTAAAAACAACAACAAAAAACAGGCTGAATCGGGACATAAACAAGAATTCCAAACATAATTAGCAAACCAATTTGCCATCCTGCAGACACTGATTAATGATGTGAACATGGAAGAAAACCAGATATCTGAAGTTATCTATTACTGTGTCAAAAGGGTGTGCCAGATCATATGACTCTGAACATAAGTATGGATCTTGGAGAATGCCTAAATTTGGTAAATCAACCCAAACAAGCCAAACTGGATGACAGTGCCCAATAAACTGTGAATTTTTTCATCAGGAAAAGGAAGAGTGTGAGACACATTAAAACATTGTGTAAAAACATGAGCCTTATCATTCTCAGATGCCTAACTGGAAGGAACAAATCAACATACAATAATATATATAAGCTGATATTTGAATATGTCTAAACTATATTTGTTTCTTAGATGTATTTTGCCAAGAATATATTCTATATAGCATTTCAGTTTACTTCTAAATTGTCAATATCATGGTACTAGTTTTTCGTTCTTTTTATCTTCGGATCTAGAAAAGAATTACATAATAATTACCTAAAAATTTAATAATACCATATCTTTAAGTAATTCAGCCATTTAGTGTTACTTATCAGGATATTTTTAAAAAAATATTTCAGAATTCACTGTTATGTTCTGAGATCATTATAAAGTTGTGTTTCAACTTCCTTTTTTCCCTTCTATCTCATTAAAGAAATATGCAGCAGTAAAATCTCAACAGCCATTTAACAATATATGCAAATGTTCTAAATAGCTTTGAAGCAGAAAAGAAGAAAGAGTAGTTCTCCCAATAAGCTTGGATGCATACAAAGTCTTTTCCATAATGAATGTGGCCAGATTTTAACAAAGGCCATGCATAATAAAAATGTAAATGAGTTTGCTTTACTAAAAGTATAACTTTAAAGTCTTTTGTTGTGTGCTGTCCTGAAACTTTCCTACGAGGTTATCACTGCTTGCATGGAGATTTACCCAAAACCTTCAACGGCATTTTAAAAAAAAACAAAAAACCTCCAAACCAAGTAGCCTATGTGTGATGTGCATGCAAAACTGCTCTAAAGCTGAGAATATGAATTGGCTCTGGGTGACTTCAGCATGAAGCAAAAAGCCAACTATATTGCTATAAGACTGCCTGACGGACTCCATGTGGCTCCCAGCCTGGAAATTTCTCCAATTTTGACATGTGATGTACTCGTCACTGCAATGGCAGCCCTGTCACTGAGAAATGGCACAAAGACAACAAGGCACCCCCTCCCTCTCCTCAGCCCTGCACATTGCAGCCCCCTGGAGCTGTCTGTCCATGGTTTCTCTTGCCTGCCTAGTTACAGACGGCCCTTCTAAACCGAGAGATAAGGGTGGGTGGACTGGATAGGCCCCAGCTGCCTTTGGGATGCAGCTTCCACAATAAATTGGCCTGAATGATGAGGGCAAACAAACAGTATGATATGTATTATGCCTGTCAATAATACAGCCCCACATGTTTCCGTCTTTGTATGAGCGGGACCAAAGCTTTTCTTCGGCAAGTTCTACTTCGTCTCCTAGCTTTTCCTTCCATTCATATTATAACTTACATGACAGGATTCAGAAATTTTTATGATAGCGGCATTGTATAACCGCTGTGTATCTATCCCCCTCCCCATCCCAGCATCAGATTTACATTTTGTTATTCTTTTATGCCTCTTGCTTTAGAAATAGATGGCTTCTTAATCTTTCAGCTTCAACGTGAAGGGTACGTTGATGTGGAGTGGCATCGGGAACAGATGCGAGAGTTGAGAGAACAAATAATTAGCCTGGCTGAAAAAAACACACAGCTTCAAGAAACTGTGAAGCAGGGCGAGAAAGAGCAGACTAACTTAGGTAAATTTTGCTTGCAGATCAATCACTAGAGATAACGGCATATGCAGGAAAACAGAAAGAGTATATAGAAAACTAAATGGCAGAATAGTGTCTAACCAGCAATTTCTCATTTCTTTCTATTTTGCTCTTTAATTTGAGTTTGTCTTGAACTTTGACAGACACTGGAATTAATTTATATTGAGTATATGCTTATTTTCTGGATATTTATTCTGGTAAAAAGAAGATAACAGTATTTATCAACTCCTACTAAATAATAAATGAAGAAATTTAGGAAAAATGCCTATTAATGTGGTATACACATATATGTATATACAATAGATTACTTCTCCGTGCTGCACACCAAAAAGTGGAAAATTAGAAATTTGCAAACATAAGTCATCTCTGCCTTCTAGAAATTAAGAAGTTTTGGAGCAACTAAGCCCATATCAAAACCAGATGTAAAGACATACCGTACTAACACTAACAAAGTACATGTAGCAAAAACAAAATACTGAAATATGATACTATTGGATGGGAATATAAATTAGCATGAAGAAAACATTTTTGCAGTTTTATCATCTCTGATGACTTGCCCATATCTTTCGCAATATTTAGAACCACCTGCTAAAGCATTTTGTATCAGCTGTGACTAATGGCACGAATGAGTATTAATGAAAAGCAAAGGGTGCTCAGATATACTTGGCTCTTGAACTTATTTCTCAATCTCCCTCTCTCTGACCAGCCAGCTGAACAGCAGGTGGAATTCTGTGAAAGTCAAGGGCAGTTGTGAAGGTCACCAGTCTGCCCACTGCCTTCATCTACCATGCACCCGACTGACCTGCAGTGCACAATATGAATCTATTCAAATAACCATGTAATTTCATGGTGTGCTTTATCCCCGCCTTATCCTTGCTTCTTTCAGAGAATGAAATAAAACTTTTGCAGAACAAAATGGAAAAACATATGAAGGCAATGGAAAAGGTATTGTATCCTTTGTTTATTTATGTCAGCAATTGATTAACTTGTACAATAGATGCAGGAATCTAGGAATTTACTAAAATAATATTTAAAAGATTATCACTACCATTCTATTGTTCCTAGCTTGTTGCCTTTTATAAATTGTTTTCAAAATATAGGATTTCTGTGGAAATCTTGCATCCTAAAGTTCACCTGGGTTAGATGCAAGCTGGAAAAGCAGAATGAAATACCAAATTATATAAATAGAAAATAATATGATATTTCTGATTTGCCAAGTCTGGTGCTATTTCATATAATAGCAATTTCATAAGGTTGAATATTTGAATCAGAATGGAATCATTGACAGTAATAATAATTCATTATTAATAATCATAAATATGATTTATATACATTAGAGGAGGGGTCCCCAACTCACAGTTCATGGCCTGGTGCCAGTCCATGGCCCACTGAGAACCAGGTCGTGCAAGCAGTAGACGGGTGTAGGAAGCTCCATTTGTGCAAGCGGCAGGCATGCACGTGAAACCATTTCCTCCCCCCCCCCCGTTGTAGCAGCTGCCAATTTGCAGAGCCAGAAAGGTTGGGGACCACTGCATTAGATGAATTTTCTAAGTAGTCAAGAGTAGTGAAGTTAGTAAATAAAGTTAAACATACACTTTTTAAAACTTCCAAGTTGGTAATGGGTGAAAAGATGTAAAGGACTTTTTTTGTTCCTTCAGACCAAGTATGCCAAACCATGGCCTATGGGCCACATGTGACATCTGGACAGCTAGTAATGCAGCCCCACAAGATAATAAACTTTAACAGTATTATGAGATTATATATACAGTACATTAAGTATACATTATATACATTAACTACAGTGCATTCAGAAAGTATTCAGACCCCCCTTCACTTTTCTCATTGTGTTATGCTACAGCCTGATTCTACAATTGTTGAAATTCATTTTTTTCTCATTAGTCTACACTCAGTATCCCCACAATGACAAAGTGAAAACAGATTTTTAGAAATGTCTGTAAATTTATTTTTTAAACCCTGAAATATCACATTGGCATAAGTATTCAGACATCTAATTTTTTTAAAAAAATACTTTCCTCTTATAATCTAAAGCTCCATAATTGGTTTTTTTTAATTAGTTAACAAATGCTCACGAATTACTGAAGGCAGAACTTGATAGAGAGAAGGAGAGAGTGCAAGCAAAAGCTCAGGTAAGATTCTATTCAAAAAAATTAAACATTTAGATAAATCTTTTTTTTTCCAGTCTGCCTCTCCTAAGTCTGGAAAACAGACTGTTGAGATGATATCTGTACAAATGTTATGCCCAATATTTCACTCTTCAAATTTGCTCATTAACATTTATTATTTCAAAAATCATGCTTCAATTTGCATTTGAACTTCAGAACTAATTTTATGTCAGCAGGCCTCCATCATCAAATTAAATAATAATATTGATGTATATTTGGGGAAGGTGTGTATTGCCTTTGAAAACTGGAATTTTCAAAGCAGCTTAGTGTAGTGTTTATTGTGGAGAGTATATATACTCTGGTAGATTTCCTCATATGTCAAGGCCCATGAAAAATGTTACTTTGTGTGTTTTGTAACAATAGCAATAGCATTTAGACTTATAAACCACTTCCCGGTGCTTTAAAGCCCTCTCTAAGCAATTTACAGAGTCAGCATATTGCCTCCAATAGTCTGGATCCTCGTTTTACTGACTTTGGAAGGATAGAAGGCTGAGTCAACTTTGAGCTGGTCAGAATCAAACTGCTGGCAGTCGGCAGAAGTAGCCTGGAATACTGCATTCTAACTACTGCGCCATCAGGGCTCTTGTGTTTTTATGTTTTTTCTGAGCTATATGAAATTGAATACATAGTGATCTCAGAAATATTTTTTTTTCTTTGACCATTGGGATTACCTCTACTATTTACCATTACATAGATAAAAAAACATCTCTATAAACTTTTCAGTATTTGCACACTACATCCAGTTCAGTGTTGCTTAAAACAATTAATAATCCTGATGGTTTTGATTGTGCTTTTAATTTATTTTTGATTTTTTTCTCTTCTCTTAAGTAACTTGGTTTCATACTGGTCAATGCCAACTTGTTTTGTTTATAGCAGGTTAAATGTCATATTGATTATAAAATACATTAAAATCAAACACATCTTGATTCGTTTTTTTTTTAAATTTGCCAAAGCATGTGGTTGTTCACAGTAGAAGATGTTATGAAGAGTAAACCAAACCTGCTAAATATTCACTTCCTTTTTGCAGTTACATTCTTAGCCTAATTACAACTGATTTGTTCGTTCTATTTTGTTAAGCTCAGCACCATGTAGGTCCTTGAGCAAAAGATCACACCTGGGGAGAACCATATAGTTTCATTATAAATCTGTAAAGAAAAAGAAAAGGACAAGGATCTTCAGAGCTATTGCAGCCCAGAGAAATGAATGAAAAATACTCTGTTTATTTTATATTTTATAAATGGCCAATATGCTGCCATTTTGTTTTTAAGATAATCTATTCTTTCCACAACAATAAAGAGTTTTTTAATATTGCATTATGGTAAACAATGTTGGGGAACTAATGAACATTGGAATCACTTAACTGTGATCCCAGCAGCTCCAGCATGAATGACTGAGTGAGGGATGCTTGGAACTGCAATTTTGTAACAACAGAATAGTAATATTCAAGTTATAGACAATATCCAGTGAGCATTTTACACAGAAGTTTCTTTTAGAAATTACATCTTAGTTCAAGTTAGAAAATCATATATCTATTCAAAATGATATGTCTAATTACAGTGTTACACATACGAAAAGAAAATAACTATGAAGCTATTTCCCCAATATTGCCTTATGGATAGTAATCACTACATAGAACAATATTATAGTAAAAACTATCTCATAAAATTTGGAAGGATTGGGGTTTATTTTTATAAGGAGGAGGAGGAGGAGGAATTATTTTATCTAAACTTGATTTTAAATATTCATTTTAATTTTCTTCAATCTGATATGTTTGCAATTCTTTCAGCTAGCAAGTTTAAAAGAGCTCAATCAATAACATCGTATTGCAATAGAATTGTGATAAATGTAGTAATAAATAAACTAAAATCCTTTATGGTTAAAGAAGTTAATGTTGATTAAAAATCATAAATATTGGGTTTATTGTATTGATGTTGTTAATTTAGCAATATTTGCTAGATTTATTAAAACAAGATGAATTAATTAATGTCTGTGTGTATGTTGAATGATTGGTTTTTTAAATTAAGGGGTTTTATATACATGTATTTTTATATGTTGATTTCTACTATGTTGTGAGCCGCCCTGAGTTCTCCGGAATAGGGCCGCATAGAAGTCAAATAAAATAAATAAATAAATAAATAAATAAATAAATAAATAAATAAATAAATAAATAATTTCTGTTTTTTAAGAAATAAGTTACCAAACTACGTTATTGTTAAATATTATTGTAAAATATTTTTGTCCTTAATTCTTTGTAAGTGCAGGAAAAGTTTCATGTGAGAATACTACTGATTATATTGGAACTTAATCAAGCAAAATAAACATCTTCCTTCTGGTGTTAGATATTTCAGCACCACATTTGTTATTGCAATGATGTTTAATTCTATTTTATATTTATTTTTAAGGAACTGAAAGAAGCTCAAGATGCTCTTGCAAAATTAAAAGAAACTGGAATTCAGCCAGTAGCAAAGGTAATTTGGCCTGTTGACTGTGAATGTATTTTATTTTATTGTAGAGATAGTCCTCAGCTTATGACTACAAGCAAGATCAGAATTTCCACTGTAATTAATTGTAGTTGTAAGTCAAGTTGGACCCAATGTTACAACAATTTTTAGAGCGATTGTAAAGCAAATCATTTGGTCATTGAGTCATGCTGTTATTAAGCAAATCCAGTTTCCCCAATGGGTGGGGTTTTTTTACCCAGAAATCAGTAAAAAAAAAAGTCACAAAGGACACTATTAAGTAGAAGCCAGTCATCAAGTACCCAAATTGTGATCACATGACCATGGAGTGGTACATTGGTTGTAAGTACTTTTTCTGAGACCATTATAACTTTAAACAGTCATTAAGCAAATGGTTGTAAATCAAGGACTATCTATATATTAAACAAATGGTTGTAAGTCAAGGACCACTTCCCATATTTATTTATTTATTTATTTATTTATTTATTTGTTTGTTTGTTTGTTTGTTTGTTTGTTTGTTTGTTTGTTTGTTCGGGCTTGTATGCCGCTCCTCTCCGGAGACTCGGAGCGGCTAACAACATATGTATAAACAACAAATTACAATAAAAATCCCAAACAAAAAATATCTAAAAATACAATAAAAACACCCACTCATATTCACCAGTCAACCACAGTCATCCCCAGGCCTGCCGGCAAAGATGAGTTTTAAGATTTTTTCGGAAGGCCGGGAGAGTCGGAGAAACGCGGACTTCAGGAGGCAGTTGGTTCCAGAGGGCGGACGCCACAACAGAGAAAGCCCTCCCCCTAGGGCCCGCCAGATGACATTGTTTCGCTGACGGGACCCGGAGGAGGCCAACCCTGTGTGCTCTCACCGGTCATAGGGAAGTATGTGGCAGAAGGCGGTCCCGTAAATATCAAATTTAATATTCGATTGTCCTGTTTTGAATTAAATACAATTTAGCTCCTTACTCAAATTTAATGGAAAACAGGAATGATTTGCACAGATTACTTGAAGACACTCTTATACAATATTCTGTGCTACAAAACAGATGAAGGATCTTACCAAAGGAGGCCAAAAGTTCTGTCTAGCTCAGTGCTGTTTCCAGTTGTGGCCAGTCAAACATTTCCACTGATAAGGCATGAAGCTAACAGACTGCCTTTGTTTGCTATTCACAAGTCTGATTAAGGACATTAAAATCCATTTAGCTAATAGCTACATTCAAGATTTTAGAAATAATTGCACAAGGATACATAAATATTAATATATAAATATATATTCTTACATGGAAGATATAAGATATAAATAATAAAGTAATCATACTGACATGGATGAGGAAAACAATACGATCAAAGGAACCACATGCTTTATAATTTGTTAAAAATAACTATAGAAATATAAACTGAAAGCAGAGCATGGAAGCTGTTTGCTGAGGATTGGACATGATGATTGAAGACAATGGGAAACTAAGTGTCTCAAAACATGCCTTGCTCCAGATTTGTTTCCAGCTGCTTCTCAAAAAATTATGAGTAAAGTTAGAAGTTCAGATTATACGGCTTGGCACCTGAAACTCTATCAAGGCATTATAAAACATTGTGCAATGGCCATATTTCTTTCAGCAAGCTTAAAAAACCCAAATATTTACAACTGATCGCTTTATTATAAAATCTCGTTGGTTATGGTTCTTTAACCAGCATGTTCCAATATATGGATGAGTCAGCAGGTGCTTTAAATAATGAAGGATTGTTTTTGTATTCCTTCCTAAAGATATTCTTAATATGGAGCTGATAAAACTGTGTTTGACTAAAGGCTACTGTTATCCTATATCTTTCTCAAACTTCAAATAATGGCACACAGCGAGCAAGTGCTCAGAAGTTAATGTCTAAATCCATGTATAACTCACCTGCTCCTTTGATGCTGTATTGGCTGCAAAAGGAATTTGCTTTCCTTTATTAATCAAACCTATATTTGTAAAAGTGTGACATGTAGTGGGAAAGTCACACATGCTGAGATTAGCTGGACTGGAAAACAGTCCCCAAAGAAAGGAGAGAAATATGATCAGTTAATTATAATGTGGTAAATAGTTTTGAAATATCTGTGATTTATTTTCAGATAAAAAAAAGTAATTTGTTATCAAGATGTTTGTGTTTGCTACATTTAAGAGTGTAACTCAGTAACTAATATATCAGTGTCATTATTCCGTTAAACATGGGTTCCTAGTGAATCATTTTGTAGTATCAACTAAGAGTTATAGCTCTTAGGCCCTGACCTAAGAGAAGGTACACTTTGCTTTGAGCTTGATGTGGTTTAAAGCCATTATGAATGGACTTTATGGACTTAAGAATGGGAGGGGATGCCTTGAACTGGGACTGAAAGATCTATTTTAAATTTGGAAAATTCTTATTATTAATATAGCAAACCTAGAAAGAGAGATAAATGAATTTTTTTTCTATATAAAAATATTTTTCTTTGAAAGACATACATTTTAAAGATAGGAATAATACTTTCTTCCAGTTCATTTACTTCACTTTAATTCATTGTATGACAGTCCTACATTTATATATTTGGAAGTCAGCTCTTCAAAGTTTATTTTGAATCCCAGGAAATGATCGCATGTTTCCAGTTTTATCATAGAAAAATGCATTTTGAAAAGCAAAGAGCAAAAGGAGCTGTGGGCAGAGATGAAGTGAATAATGATTCCACCTTATCTGACAAATGTAAAGCTGAAGAATCTGAACCCAGGATTTTCTGAGTCAGCACTGTTTCAGGAAATGAAGCATATATTGGTGAAATGAAGTGAGAGATGCTACATCTTAGAACTAGAGGAGTAGGTAGCAGCTGTGGTTAGGAGGGACTTTGCACAGTTTTATCTGGTATGCCAATTGCACCCCTCCTGGATGGGACACCTTGTTTGTAATCATTGATACCTTGGTCACTTTTCATGTGGATTACTGCAATGTACTATACATGGGGCTTCCTCCTAAAAGCTACAATTGGTCCAGAATGTGGCAGTGTGCATAGTGATAGGTGCTCCTAGGTTTGCCCATGTAACACCTCTGTTGTGTGAGCTGCATTGGTTCCCAGTTTCCTTACAGGTGTAATTCAAGGTGCTGATTATTACTTTGAAAATCTTATATGGCACAGTGTCAGTTATGTGAGGTATTGCCTCTCCTTGAGATCACCTATCTATTCTACAAAGTCAAATAGAATGGGCATTCTCCTAGTCCCTTTTCTTAAACATTGCCACCTTATGTGATCTGGGGAGTGTACCTTTTCCATGACATTCTTTCCCTATGGAACATCTTTCCCCCATCCTTCCCTCACAGTCTTCTGAAAAGTACTTAAAGGCCTGATTTCCCCCCCCCCCAAAATGCTGAGATAGGGTCAGTCTGATGGACTGAATGTGAAAGTGTACTTGGCGCCAGGTTATAAGATTGGTGGTTTTAATAGATATATGTAAGTATTAATGATATATCGATGATGTTTTTGAGGAATCACCCGGAGTTTGATATAAAATGAGCAACTAGATAAATGCTTTAAACAAATAAATAAAGTGTTTTTTCTCTTTAACAAAAAAAATAATCCCAATACCCACTGTCCCATCACAGTCCACACCAAGCATCTATTCCTAATTCACTTAATATGTGTACTTAAGCATTGCTTAGATTACCAGATTTGGGCTGCAAAAATCCAAACAGCCAATAAATTGCACCAAAAACATAGAGAAAACTAACTCTTTGCTATCTTCTATTAACTGTCCTCATTTTTGCAGTACTACTTTTTATGTGAGATGGTTAGTAAACAGATTTATCTGGTTACTTTGTGCTGTTATTCTGAGGCATACTGGAAATTGTACAATGAAGTTCGTGAAGCAGCATAAGAGAAAATAGAATGTAATTGTGATTAAACACATGTATGCTTTGTTCAATATTTGTCTTCTAACACAGATTTAGTGAAGTAGTTTGAATTATGGGTAGATACAGGAGTGGGCACCTGTCAGGATTTCAAAAGGTCCTTAATACCTTATATTTGTATATATCTGAGCAATATTTGCACAAGAAAAAATATTTTGTATTAAAAAATAAAAAACAAAGTAAGTTTAATATGTTTTAATCAGCACAAGATCTTGAGTTGCCTGGTGCTTGTATATGTATAACTACAGTTGTGTAATACATTTATTTAGCTGTCAAAAGTGTAGTTCAACAGGGAAAATATTTTATTAATTGATTTATTGTGTGTAATCAAATTGGTATTGACTCTTAAGAACTACATAGATAGACCTATTCCAGGAAGATTTGTCCTCAAATTTGGCCCTTCAGATCTTCCAACAGTGCACCCATTACTGCTGTAATGAAATCCTTTCATCTTGATGCTGGTCATCCCCTTTCCTACTATATTTCTCAGTTTTGTTTGTTTATACGTATCCCACCTTTATTATTTTTATAAAAAAAACTCAAGGTGGCAAATATATCCAACACACCTCCCTCCTCCCATTTTCCCCATAGCAACAATTCTGTGAGGTGAATTGGGCAGAGAGAGAAATTGTGGGTGCTGCATCACTGGAGACTTTTAAGAAGAGATTGGACAGCTATTTATCTGGTCTCCTGCCTGAGTAGGGGGTTGGATTAAAAAACCTCCAAGATCCCTTCTAACTATTATTCTGTTAATTCTAAGACTCCTACCTGTTGCCATTAATTTGACCATCTTTATATCTAGTCCTAGTTACAATTTTCCCACTGTGCTCCTTGACCTTTATTACTAGAGCTTGCAGATCATTTGCATTTTCAGCTATCAGAGTAACACCACTCACCAGCAAAGAGCAATATATCGGTGTTTTGTCTTGCAGTTTTAAAACCACACAATTTTTTCAGTTCAGCTTTCTTCCTATACATCATATAGGTTGAAAAAAAATTAAGAGAGGATATACAGCCTTGTTCCGCTGTTTTGCCATCCTGGAGCAGTCTATTTTGCCATGTTGTGATAGACAGATAGATAGACAGGCTGGGATTTCCTGTCTAGTCTTTAGGTTTCATACGAGGAAATATGGCTGACATAGTTGATGTAGTTGAAGACTTTTCTATAATCAATGAGAAACATACCAACTTCTTTTTAGTATTCTTTGGCTTTCTCACTTCTCCAGGACAGATCAACTATAATGTTTCTTGTTCCCTAAACCTTTCTAAAGCAAATACCGGTATGAACATTTGGCCTCTCTGTTTCTATGTAGCTCTCTAACCTGCATAATCCTAAGAATTATTCTGTTGACATGTGAAAATTACAAGTTGATCTAATAGGTTGCACACTCTGTAAGTCTCCGTTCTTGATTTTGGTACATAGACAAACATTTTGTTAGCCGCTGTATTGTTCTCCAAATTTCCTGTATAGTTTTGTAGAACTTTCTGGTTCTTCTTCTGTTGCTTGCCATATTTCTATAAATTTGCCTTCCAACTTAGTAATGACCAGAATGCTGATTTAACATCACCTTCCAGTACTTGATAATCATGTGATTAGCAATTATTTCTTAAGTTATCTTGGATGCTGATTTTACAGAATTTTAGTACAGGTAGTTCTCAAATTATAACCATTTGTTTAGTGAACAAAATTACAACAGCACTGAAAAAAATGGCTTATGACTTTACACTTACAACAGTTGCAGCATGCATAGTTACATAATTAAAATTCAGATGCTTGGCAACTGACATTTTTTCAATGGTTGCACTGTCCCGAGGTCATATGATTACCTTTTGCGACCTTCTGACAAGCAAAGTTAATGGGGGATGCCAGGTTCACTTAAAGACCATGTGATTCACTTAACGACTACAGTGATTCACTTAACAACCATGACAAGAAAGGTTGCAAAATGGAGCAAAACTCACTTAATCACTGCCTTGCTTAGTAATGGAAATTTTGAACTCAGTTGTGGTCGTAAGCCAAGGACTTCCTGTATACTCCTTCCATCTTTTTCCTATTCTTTGAATCACTTACTATCCCATTCTTGGCATCCCTTAGCACAGGGGTCCTCAACCTTTCTGACCCTGTGGACCGGCAGCAGGGCTGAAGGAAAGGGGGGGAGGGGATGGTTTCAAACAGAACTTCATGTGGTCACCCACCACATGGTTCCAGGCCATGGGGGTTGGGGACCCCTGCCTTACCATACCAGGTAGATAGAACCCCCTCCTGATGGTGAAGTGGGAGTGGTATCTTTCATCTTAAAAATCCAGTGATCCCTTAGCTGTGGAGCCCATCCCACAGCACTTAAAAATTTCACCCAATCTACAATCTTTCCCTTTTAGATGAGATTTTGAAGAAGCTGGCAAAGTAGTTATATGAACACATTTCAATTAGAATTAAAACCTAGGAATGCATCAGAAATAGCTGTCCTGTTTGATCTCAAAATTGCTTTGGTAACTATTGTTAGTCCACTTGTCTTCTGAACTACTCAAGGATTAAAGGTTGGAAGAACTGCTTTACATTCAGTTCAAACTTAGGAATACTTGTGAGATTCACATCTTCACCTAAATTAGCTGATAAAAACTAGGGCCAAGGATCTTTGCCCAACTTTAGGTACTGTATCGGTTGCAGCTCTTTTTAAATCTTTTTAAAACTCACTAGTGTCTTCTTTAACTCCAGATCTGATTACTGCAATGCACTCTATCTTGGACTGCCCTTATTGCAATTGATACAAAATTATCTATTACCTCTCTTTTATGGCTCTTGTGCTGTTCTGTTAGGTTTTAGAACGTAGGTAAGAGCCCAGAATAATTATAAGAACTGTCTCTTCCAACCTGACATTGTCCATGTGCTTTAAAAGAGATGCTCTGGATTCCATTGTTCAGGAGAAGAGGACAGACTGAGAAGCAAGTCTTCTCTATTGCTACCCCACACATTCCCCCTGTGATCCAGCTAGCCTTCAATTTAATTACCTCTTTAAAAAACCAACTAAAGTGACTTTTCCACCAGAACTTTGGTGGAAAAAAACATGTATTTGTTTCTCTTTGTTTATTGTATTTCTAGCCAGTGCTCAAAACAACTGACAATACAAAACAAGGGTTACAAACATCCAGATAATAACAATGATTTATTTTCTATATGATCAGCAGTGAGGTATCTTATATTTTATGCATATTTCATGAAAAATATTTATTTATTTATTATGCTGCCCTTTTCACTGATGGAGTGACTGAAGGTAGCTTACAATATAATATAATTATCATGGTTATTTGTTGCTATGATTTGGTTTGTGAATTAGTTAGCAGGATGAAGTTGTGGTATGAAAATACTGGAAACAATGAATAAATAGGATGAACCATTGTGTATGAAAATAAAAGTAATCTAAAAAACCGTGCATTTGCTAAGAAATCATCATGGAGTCAAATTCGGTTCAATGGAGATTTATAATTCATATATACTTCTCCAGTGGTATATGATTTTTGTATGGAAAAATTTTTGAACAAGCTATTTTCTTTTTAAGAATGCAAGCATCATTCCCCTCATTTTATCCACATAGCAACAGGAGGGAGCAACTAGCTTTAGAAAGACAAAATAGTGCTGTCGTAACTCTGAATCATCATTGAATGAATGGTAACAAATTGAGGACTACCTGTTATGGAGATGGTAGGAATACCGGTAGAAAAATAATTTATTAAATGTATATGCTGCCCAACTCCCAGTGATTCTGGGCTGTGTACAATTGTCCAAACATTTAAAAAAAAACAAAGAATAATAGAAAAAAACACAAAAATAGCACTAGGCAAAAGAAAACAATGGCAAAGAAAATAAACCCTGAAGGGAACAGAAAGAAAAAGGGCTGTTACTGTTGCTGCCAATTATTTATAGCCTTGTGGCAAGTCATTACCACTTTAGCTTCGGTCTTTTGTTGGGGATGGGGGGAATGAATAAACTTTTCAGCAGCTCCTTATCATTTTTTTGTGTTAAGAATGCCTCTCAGATGTGCCTAGGATGCAAAGCATTTTTACATTTCAGCTTATCCTAGAGGCTAACTCCTCATTTAACCACATTTAATTTCCTATTTTTGTATATTTTAAAACTATTAAATAGCTTTGATTGGTACCAGATGAGATATTTGCAGGTATACTGAGATTCAAAGATATCAGCGTAGAAACTAGAGTAATTTCTTCAGAAACCCAGAATGCTGTCTTTAACAAAACTTGGTTTTTAAAATTCAACTTTAGAGTCTGTAGAAGACCATTGTTCTGATCTAAAATTAATATACACATGTGATTGAAAATAATATACAACAGCAACAAAATTCTGTTAATATACTTAATAGCCAGGGCAGAAATAAGTAATTCCCCCCCCACTAAACGGCTATATTTATTTCTATTGTTGCATCCTCCCTGCAGTGAACTACATCTCATCTCAAATGCATCTCATCTAAGATAGGGGGACATCATAGGCACTTAACAGATAAGATTTATCTTGTGGAGTGAAGATTAAAAATAGTTTTCCCCATAGTTTTTCCCCATAGTTTTCCTCCCATGTTAGTTTCCTTATCTTACTTGCTTTTTTCATCCCAGCTGAGCACTGGTTATTTATTGTTGTTTTTAAATCTGATTTTGTTACTTTCACAATGTTGTGACTGGGGTAAACAACTCTGTTGCCTTATAAATTGACTGCCATTCAGCCTTTATACCTTGTTATTATTGTGTTTTATTCATTTCTAATATTTATATCCCTAAACCCTAAGAAGCAGGAATCTGAAAGAAGTCCTGTGAAACAGACTATCAAAGGATGAACAAAGGTGAGTTTCCCTTGGGAGGATATTTGAGATGCTAGACAAGATCCGCTCCCTCACACACAACTAGCCAAGCTTTGAAATGAGATTTCTATCAGGGCTTAATGCCTGAGAGTTTGCTTACAAAAACCTTCATGTCTTAAATGGAAGGATTATTATTTGTATTTTTAGAAAGCCTCAGAACAGGAAGGAAAAGTGAAAAAGGGCCGGAAAAAAAGCTTGAAAGGGAAAGCTGTCAAAGAGATAATCAGTAAAGAGGCAGCTCTTAAACCAGCAACCACCAAAGACACAACCACCAAAGACACAACCACCAAAGACACAACTACCAAAGACACAGTCACCAAAGAATCAGCCACCAAAGGAGATGGGATAGGTGAAACTTTGGATGAGGTAATGAGCTATTTTTCTAAGCTAAGCCAACCCTTATCCCCATATCACATCTTCCTCCTCAGCTGCAGCATTGTCCTCATAACTTTTCTCAATGACCTTTGTAACAGAAGGGCAAAATGAAGAGGGAGCAGGGAATTTTCTGTTTTTCCTTGGGTTTATTCTGACAAGCAGCATGTTCCACATTCCATTCTACTAGCTTTCCCCATTAGGCATTGTGCAAGTTTACATTTTATGTGATTTTCATTGCAGCTCAAAAGTTCTTTGGAAGGGCTAAACGTAAACTCTAAAACTTAATCTGATGACCAATTTTCTGGAATTACTATCTTGTGCTTACCTAGTTTTGATGAAAAATGAAGATAAAGTTGCTGATATATTATATAACTATCAATAAGTTATGCAACTAAGTTTGTTATGTTATTTGTTTTTTATATTTCAGTTTATTCTAGAGGTTTTCATTTTCTTTAAGACTTAATAAACCTATTGGCTTGGAATTGTAGACCCTTCACCTCTAGAAGATGTCAAATTGAGAAAATTATTCTAGAGAGAGAAGATGCTTCTTTTTTCTGGACAAAAACAAAAGTGGGATTAGGCTAAGATTTATTGGTTTCATAAGGAAGTATTAATATCAGTTTAATGAGTCACGACATGCAGGAGGCCTGAAGTCACATGTTTGTTTGTTTGTTTGTTTGTTTGTTTGTTTATGGGTCACTCATCTTACCTCATGCTCTGTCTTTTCAGTAATTTTTCCCTCCTTGTCAGTTTTCAATTCACAGTTTCCCATTATATCAACTACCAAACTGCTTTTCAAGTACTGAAATAAGCCAGAGTTTGAAATTGTTTTAGTCAAATACTGGTAACTATAATGTCCTGCTTGAATATAACTGAAGTTTTGTTGGATAATTACTGAGAACAAAGGAAGGAATGGGCAGAATAACAATGGAGAATATATTTAACTCATTTGATTATGCTAAGATCTCTTTCTCTCTCTTCAAACCAGTCCAACAAATGAACAAAAATATAAACTCTTTTTAATTAAAATTCAAAATACTGGCCACTGTACCAGTTGACTATGGGTGGAGCAGCTAATGACCCCTAGACCTCTACAACTTTAATAAGGCCAGTTAAATAAGGCCAGAAACTGTGGAGGTTGGAAGCAATGTTATCCACCAGGAAAGCAGGGCCTAATAACAAAAGCTGTATTGCATCCCTGAGATATAAGTCCCGTCTTTTTTGTCAGTGACACTACAGATACTTAAGAAAGGTAAGATCCTTCGTAGTTTTGATAAAGATAGTAAGAACTAACAGATGCTCTTAGTTATTGCAATTTGTGGATACTGGACACCATACTCCTGATCTTCACAAATCAGTACCTTTTTCAATAGCATTTGAATGAATCTGTTTTTACATGTCATCGTTTTTTTAATCTAGAAATAACAATAACAGTTTTAGATTTTTAAACAAGGTGTAGGCTTCTCAATAAACCTGCTGTACATACTGTAAGTACATACTGTTTTCCAAGGTTTTTATATAACCCATAGCCTTCTCAGCTGCTGCTTATTTTTGGTTAATAATTACATTCAGTAGTTTTAATGTGGTATTTGAGGGGGGAAGAGAGATTAACATATACTGATAATCTTGAATGAATAAATATTTCTCTCTGTGTCCAACTGTTATATCTGTGTGTTCAGCATTTTCCATACATCTATAATTAATGCATGGTTCTTGTGGTTTTTTTGTGTGTGTGTTGCAAACTATATTTGAAAAGGCAATGGCAACTGAGAGAAAAGCATTATATAATGAAGTGAAGAGACTTAAGAAAGCTGAAGAACAAGCAAGATTGCATGCACAGAGGTACGTGCACAAGGATGTGTTGTTTGTATAAGGCAATCATGCTATATTTAAAAAACATACAAATGTTCCTCTTTTCTTTTTTCAGACTTCAAAAGGAATTAAGTGAATTGAATAAATCTTGGGTATTAAAGTTTGATTTTCTAAAGAAAAGGTATTATGTTACTAATATTATCTATTTAATTGTATTAACACATCACACTAAGCCTTGTGTATTTGCTTTGTTGTATGCCTTGTGAACACATCATTGTGGCCTGTTACACCCATAACACTAAGCTATAAACTGTAGCCTGCAAATAATAATGACAAAGCTTCTTCTTTGGACATTTTAAAGTAAAATGTATTGGTAAAATGCATACTCAACTAGAATTAGTTCAGAATCCGAAAAGCAAATTAAATAACCCTTTTTCTGCATTACATAAACAACAGTTAGAATTAGTTGGCTGACAAAAGACCATGATTTCAAAATGCACTTTATCCTTCATTGAAATACAGGAGAAAGAAAGTTAAAAGGAATTTGCCTGAGGACAAAAAAAAAGAGTCAGAGAAATGATTTATTCTGAGGAAGTGTATGTTGAGAGTGAAGTATGAAAAACTCATTTTTTTTTCATTTTCTGAATAGCTGATAATTACAAGGACTGTATCTTGAGAGCTGTTGATTGTTTACCTGGATAACTTCTTACTGAGTAAGCAGAAATTGAAAGAGGAATATTAGGCAGCCCAGTTCGAAGGAGGAGCTACGTGAATGAGCAATCAGGAATTTACCTGAGGATTTTGGTGGTTGGGGAATGTACTTGAAAATTTTCTCTCTTTTAGATATTTTGTACAAAACATGAATAGATGCAGCCATAATGACTGATGGGTGGTGAAACATCTGCAAGTAAACAACCAAGCTCAGAGAACACCAAGAAGTCCACAGTCAAAATATGCAATTTAGTCTTGAAAACAGTGGATTTTGCTCAACTTTAAAAATTAAAAGTCAGATCTTGTAACAGGAGAAACCAATAGGAAAAGATGCTCAGTATTAATGGGAATATTTCCTAAAAAAGGAAACATGAAAAGCAAAATTGAAAGAAATTTCAGTGAGGAGAAAAAATGTGAAAGGAAGCCAATGTGGCTATACAAAAAGCTTAGTAAAGACACGAAAACAAAGGACACATACAGGAAATGGAAAGATTGCCAAATCACAAAGCAAAATACAGACAAGTAGACCAGAATTGTAAATCTGGTGTCAGAAAAATGAAAGTTCAGAATGAGCTGAGGTTGGCTAAGAATGCTAAGACCAGTCAAAAGGTCTTTGTTAAATATATTTAAAATAAAAGTTAAAATAGTCACACAAACCGCCTAATAGAAAAGGCAAAATGCTAATAGATAACAAAGAAAACTATTTAATTCCCATTTTGTTTCCAATTTTTCTAACAAAGAAACCCTATGTATTCAACCAGGAAATTACAAAGAGCAGGATTAAAGTTTGAAATTGATATAAACATGGTTTGGGAATATCTTTCACACTGAGTTTAAATCTCCAGGACCAGGTGAAATATATCCTAGGTCCTGAAACAAGTAGCAGATAGTCCAGTTAAATTCTTATGTTCTATTGTTGAGAAATCCCCAAGAACTGTTGAAGTGCCAAAGCGTAGGAGGAGGCAAATATTGCTACCTCCAGAAATGGGAGGGAGAAGATTCAGTAAACAAGCACCCAGCATGTAAAGGCAAATGATGTTTTGTTATAATATGTGGTGGCATTTGTCCAATTTGCTATGATTTAGACTGGAACTCAAAGTTGTTTTCTTGTTAAGCAGCAACAGTCAACTATTTTTGAACTATGGGGATTTGCAGAAATAATTTGCAATGGGGCACTGAGTCAAGGGGTGCACTGCCATCTAAATATGTTTTGGGAAAGTTCAATAAATCTTTCACTTTCAATCCTACTCTGTAAAAATGAAGCTGCAGAGAGGCAGTCACTTAATTAATTTAAAAATGGATTCTTTCCATTTATTTCTAGCCTGCATGCTATTAAGAATGAGATGTATCTTAGACAATCACTGCAGCAATCAGTGAAATTCAGACGCCCATTACTAACTGAAAGGGTAAGTATAATAGGTACCCATGTTCTGTAGTTTAATTTTTTTTCTTCTTTAAATCTAAAAGCATGTGATATTTTTGAAATTCAAGTTCAGAAAGGACCTGCTTTCTGATTTATGTGGCACTTCTGATATCAGCATGCGACCTAGTTTGGGGGCCACCAAATATGCCCTTTTATCTGAGATGTTCTTTGTTTTGTGTTATGCCTCTGTATATCATAACACTTACATGTCCTGCATAGACGTAATACTATCTCTTGCAAATTGTGACACATCTGGTGAATTAGGAGCTCAAGATCACAAAATATCTTGTCCTTTTGATTTGGAGAATGAACATTATCTTTCATTTGTCTTCTATAACTTTATTTTTAGTAATACTTTTGAAAATCCTAGGATAGACTATGAACTATGGCATGAATTTTCATTGGCCATTGAATCATTTGAATTATGTTTTATGTTCCAGAAAGCTTTGCCTATACACATCCAGAATCGAATTCAGAATCCTCCACATAAACGCCGTTGGATTTCAAGTAGTTTGTATATGCAGTATTCACCCCTGGTATGTAATTTCGCCTAAGACTAATAATTAGATTGCTAGTGCTGCTAACCTTCCTGTCACTCAGAGCCTGGAAGATTACTAGTATGCTCAAAAATGATGGTCAAGTATTGTAAATTCACAATCCAGGGCCCCACAGTTACTTGCAGCTTTTTTGAGAAGGAAGAAAGCAATATCATGGCATTATGATGTAAGCTCTTCCCCTTTTGTACATGCATATGGTATCACAATGGGCATAAAAAATGGACAGAGCCTGCCATGATGTCACAAAGCTGTCCCTCCTTGCCCCCAGCCCACTGGGGATGTTGCTGTCAGAATCCCTATTTGCTGTACAGTTCTCAAGTTAGAGATACAATAGATGCTGAATTGAGTTTCAATTTCAGTGTAATCTTGCTATTTGGTTTTTAATATATATAGGTAGTTCTTAACTTACAGGCACTATTGGGACCAGAATTTCCTTTGCTAAGTAAGATTGTTGTTAAATGAGTTGCATTTGGTTTTACAACTGTTTTTGCTACAGTTGTTAAATGGTTCACAAATCCAGCTTCTTCCATTGACCTTGCTTGTTGGAAGCAGGATGGAAAGATTGTTGGACCCCAGGATGCAGCAGGTATTGTAAATACGGTTGCAAATTGTAACTTTGAATAATGGCTAAATAAATGATTGTAAATGTAAAACTACTCATATGAAAGGCTGAAAGTGAGAATCATTGGTCTATATGCATTCTGAAGCGGGTGGTTTTTATTTGTTTATTTGTTTTAACAATTTATAGAGATATCCATCTTACTGCAATGCGTCTGGGTGGTTTATAAGGATTGAAACAATCATAACAGTGTTGTGGAAAATTCAGAAGATAGCACAACACTAAGGTGAAATGGCCGTTTGTTCATTCAATAATCATTAAATTTACAAGAAAGAGGAACCTCTTCACAAAATGGGAAAGCAAGCATTTTATATAATAATTTAGGTTTACAGGGTGGGAATGTTCTTTGAAACAAGTACTAGAAAGAAAAATAGCTAGCTTTCCATTAAATCAGTGCTTTGTAAGGTGTCATGCCCTCTTTGAATCCATTTTATGAATTGGCAAACCTGTCTTCAGCCTTCAGTTGGGGAAGATTTTGGACTCAAAATTCCATTTTTGCCCAAGAACTCTGAAAGTTTGATTGATCCTGCTTTGTGTTAGCATCACTTATTTTTGAATGACTGGATTCAACTATTGTCTTGAGGCACGGGTTGTTTAATTGTGGTCCATTAAACAAACTGCAATGGTGATAAATCATGCTTTGCAAATCTTAGTGGCTGGATTCACCAACACACTAAACCAAAACCAAACAAACCACATTATAGCTTTCAAGATAAATTAGTTCAGTCACAATATTTAAAATATATATTAAAGTTGCAATTTCAAGAACTATATTTTCTCTGTTCCACATACATTTATTTTACTCAAAATTTCTATAAATTATAAATCCTCAAATATTATAATATATATTAAAATTGCCATATTAATCAACAATATTTTGCACAGATTCTCTTTAAAGTTTCTTGTAATTTAATTGTATAAGACTTTTTAATAACAAAATATTTAATTTCAGCCGGAGATAACTACTGAGATAGACATTGAGTCAGGTGATGAAGAACAAAATTATGCCAACAATCTAGCTACAACTGCAGTTCCCAATGCTTTAATCCAAGGTAAGTAATTCTTCTGTAACATATGGTAAGTGTTCTTCTTCTAATTATATGTGGCCTCAATTATCTTGGTTACTTTTAAATCTTACAGATATCTATTTATTTTCTTGCTGATTATAATGTACCTTAGTTTAAAAACAACATCCAAATTTCTGTTGTTTATTTCAGATACCATCAGAAGCAGTTAAACTTTATTTTTCAAGACACTTTTCTGTATTGCTGTTTATAGTACACAAGCATTAGAAATACTTAGACTTTGTGTAGTGGGGTGTGTGTTTAAAATAAACAATTAAGGTTGCAACCTTCTCCAGATTGAGAGAGGGGAGTTTCACTACAGACTTATTAGCTTATTTCTCAATAGATATTATCACAAGGGCTTCCAACAGTGAACATCCTGCATAGATAGCGATACTGGCTAAGCATGTTTGTGAACTTCCAAAACTTTAATAAATCTAGTGTCTTTGTTACCAGGACTGAGAACAATTCAGATTCAAAATAAACATTATCTAAGGCTGAACACCAATCAATATATTCTTCCTTGCTCTAAGCTAACTGTAAAATACTCAAACCCAGCAAAGTTATTTTGCTATCTGAAGAAATTCTTATAGATGAAACTTGTATACCTTGGTATTACTAAAAATACCACTGTTAAGTCCTTTGAACGGTTGCAAATGATGAAGAGTCATTGTTGTTCTAACAGCTCTTCATTGATGGCATCCACAACTCTAACAACAAGCAAAGGCACTCAGGCCTCTCTCTTAACTGCCCAGATTCCCCGAACTGAAAAGTAACAAAACAAATGGCTTTTGTGCCTCGCACATGTGCATGAGGCCGGCACCACTCAATCTGGATCCGGGCAGCTTCTGCAAAGCCCAGGACTGTTGCAATGTCCTGAGCCTGCCTTTTTGCAGGCTCAGGACACAACACCCCTCCCCCCTAGAATGAACACTCCTGTACACCCCACACCTTGTACCCATAAAAAATAAATGTTTTGGTTCCAAAACTCAAATGCATGAAATGTGAAATACCGAGGATGTCTTCTGACACCCTCCTTTACTTATTTTAGGTATCCGAAATCAAAAAATACTACAGCACTCTTATTGTTAAGTGCCCCAAGAACTTGACAGCAACGTCACAAAATCCCTAAGGTGTTTGGGTTGGCACTTGGCCCGCTGCGACCTCCTGGGGCCAGGAGAACTTACCTGGCCCCCCTGCTCACCTCCTAGTTGGGGCAGGCCAGTGCCTTGCTGCCTTATATTTTCTGGGGACCTTGGTGAGTTTGCCTGGCCTGCCTGCTCGCCTACCAGGCTAGGCAGGCCCAAGACCTGATTGACCTGCCCCTCAGCTGTGTGGCTGGGCTCTGTATGCCCCCGCCAGCATGCCGTGGGGGGGTGGTAGTCCCTGATTCCACAATGGACCTTTCTTGGGAGCACTGTCCCTCAAACCCCCGGCCAGCAGCTGAAGAGTGCTGGGTGATGGGAGTGCCCCAGTGCTCAGAAGTCCCTAAGGCTGTGCCCCAGGTGTCAGAGTCAGGAGATGCCTCCCAGGCTACCCCTTGTCCAGTTGACCTTCTTCTGGGAGCAATTGCAGAATTAGGCCTTTGTCTCAGCCAGGATTCTTGTTCTCTTGTGTTTTGTGAGTTATTTGGATACCCCCGGTCAGCCTCCCTGTCTGGAATACTATCTGTTGTTTGTGAAGAAATTGGATACCCCTGGTGTGACTTCCTGTCTGGAGTAATTGTGGATGTATGGGGTGGCCCCCTATCCACTGAATCCCTGTTCTGGCCACTTGTGGAACCCAGGGCTGACTGATGATATTGATCCTCAGAATGCACATTATGATCCTCCTCCCCCCCCCCAAAGCAGAGCCAGGAGTGGAAGGGTGCGAGTCCACTCTCGCACGCCGCTGATCTATGTGCCTGCAAATGATGCGGCTGTCGCCCAGAGTCACTTCGTATGACAAGGCCCCCGAGACCTTACAGACCACAGCTTTTACCCATAAATGACCAGGCTCATAGTTATGCGCCCAAACTGGATCTCCCACTTGCAGTCTCATTGGTGCCCTTGATTGGGACACCTGTGAAGCCACCCGGTCAGGGTGCAACCTGTCCAGTTTTGTGATGAGGCTGCGACCCCAGCGCAGTTCCGCAGGACTCTTCCCGATGGCAGTGCATGGTGAGGGGCGGTGTGCAAGGAGAAAATCTGCTAACCTGTGATGCCAGTTACCATAAGTCAGTCTCTTGAGGGCATCTTTGGTGGTGCGCACCATTCTCTCAGCCATACCGTTGGAGGAAGGAGCCGAAGTTGCATGCCGGATCATATTGGCTTGAAGGAAAGCCTGGAACTCAGAAGAGGTAAATTGAGGGCCATTATCTGAAACTAGAACATCTGGAAGGCCATGTGATGCAAAACACCTGGATGGTTCTGAAAGTAGTTGTGGAGGAAACAGGAATAACTTGTAGCCCTTGGAATGGCTATCAACAACAACCAGGAAGAATTGCCCCGAAAGGGCCCAGCATAATTATATGCACTCTAGACCATGGTGACTGTGTTTCCTCCCACCAATGTACTGGTACCCGAGGCATTTCCGGGCGGGACTGTTGGCACGCTTGGCACCCATGCACCTGAGCCTCGATGGCCTTATCGAGTCCAGGCCACCAAAGATGGCTGCGTGCAAGAGCTTTCATTCTGACAATACCAGGATGTTCCTCATGTAAGGAGGTCAAGATTCTAGACCTCAATGAGGCTGGAATTACTACCCTGCTGTCCCATAACAGGCATCCATTGAAAGTAGATAACTCATGTTTCTTTTTCCAGAAGCTTTGAAATTCCGCATCTGGGCACTTGTCAGGCCATCCTGACAACACCTGTCAGCACTCGTGTAAGCGTGTGATCAATGGCAGTTTCTGCAGCGACGTCCCTAGCATTGAGGGGAGACTCTGGTAACTCCTGGATAGACAGAATATGAACGGCTGGAGCAGGAGCAGGCTCCAATTGCTGTAGGGGCAATCTACTCAGGCTATCTGCATGACCCCTTTCCTTTCCAGGTTTGTGAATCAGCATGAAATCCTATGCTGACAGGAAAATGGACCATCTTAGCATATGAGGAGAAATGATGTGTGGAGTCTGCTTGGTGGTAATAAACAATCCCAGAAGAGGCTTATGGTCTGTATAGACCGTGAAGTGGCGGCCGTATAAGAAATCATGGAATTTCTTAATGCCAGCCACTACGGCCAAATCCTCTCTGTCAATCTGAGCGTAATTCCGCTCTACTGAAGATGGAGTCCGGGAATAGTAAGCCACAGGGACCTGAGTCCCATCAGCCATCAGATGGCTGAGTACTGCTCCAACCCCTTAAAGAGATGCATCGCAGGCGATGCAAACAGGCAGTTGCTCATTAAAATGAGCTAAAACAACATTAGATGTGAGCAAGGCCTTAACCTCATTGAAACTCTTGTCATGGATTTTAGTCCACTGCCAAGGAGCCTGTTTGTCCAAGAGCCTATGTAATGGCTCTGCCACAGCAGCCTTGTGAGGCAGGAATGCATGATAAAAATTTAATAGGCCCAAGAATGCTTGCAGTTCACTCTTGGATTTAGGACTTGGGGCCTTCTGAATGGCTTGTAATTTTGTTTCAGCCGGGTAAATTCCTTGAGCATCTATTCTGAATCCTAAGAAGTCAGTGGAATTGACTCCTATCTTGCATTTATCCTTTTTGAGTTTAAGGACTGCTTTTCGAAAACGAAGCAGAACAGCCCTTAATCTCTCAGCCAAATTTTGGGATGACTCCCCAGCAATGAGGACATCATCAAAGTAGGGGCAGACCCCAGGAATACCACATAATGTGTTTTCCATTACACTTTGGAATATACAAGGGGCTATGTTTACCCCAAATTGCAGTCTCTTGACTTTAAATGCTCCTCTGTGAGTCACAATGGTTTGTGCCTCTGCAGCTGCCTCATCAACAGGTAGCTGTTGATAGGCCTGTGCCAGGTCAAGCTTTGCAAATATGGGGTCTCCCTTGCGGGATGCCAGAATGTGGCCTACCACAGGTACTGGATAAGCGTGCTGTTGTAGGGCCTTGTTTATTGTGCACTTGTAGTCTGCACATATACGTATATCCCCATTAGCCTTTAGAGGCGTTACTATGGGGGTTTCCCATGGGCTTGAATCTACAGGTTGTAAAATGCCTTGCTGGAGCAATTTGTCCAGCTTAGCATCAATCTTGCCTTTGAGGGCGAAAGGTACGCTCCTAGGCTTAACCCTGATGGGCGTAATGGTTGGGTCTAGCCATAGTGAAACAGGAGGCCCCTTATAGGATCCCAGCTCTGCAAACTCCTTGCAGTCTCCTTGCAGACTTCTGCCAGGCTTAACATTTGTAAATGGTGCAGTCCAGTAATCTGGATTCCCAGAGCCTTGAACTAATCGAGTCCAATAAGACTCGTGCGTTTTCCCCCTACAACCAACACATCTAAGGGACCATCAAAATCCTTGTACTGTACATTAAGGGTGGCCTCCCCCTTAACACACACCTTAGAATTCTGAAAATCCGTGAGGACAATATTGGATGGCTTAAGCTTGGCTTGAATGCCACTGCTGCTACAAATCTTTTTAAATGTGCTGATGGATATAATGGATAGAACAGACCCAGTGTCCAACTCCATGGATAAAGGGACCCCTTGCAACCTTACTTTAAGGGACAGCTTCTTCTTTAGTGGTTTATATGTGCCTGTCCTTAATATACTCCTGCGTGATGCACAAAAAACCACCCTATTTTGGCTGGGGACCCTGGTACCTTTCAGACGCAATTCTTCACAAGATTGAATCTTCTGGTGGCCCAGACAGATGGCTGCAATGTGGCCTTGCTTCCCACACGCTCTGCAAATGGCGGAATGGAACCTGCAGTCAGCTCTTCTATGGCTTCCTCTGCACCTGAAGCATTTAAGGGACACTGCGGCCTTGTCCTGGTGCTCTTTCTGCCTTCTTCCAGTTGGCTGGTAAAGTGTATTCACCTCTTCTTCAGGATCCACGTCTGCCCCTTCTTGGACGTCCTCCTGATGGACGGTAGCTGTCTCTGGAGGGCTCCTGGTGGGCCGAAGAGTCTTCACAGCCTCTCCTGCTGCTTCTTCAGCTATCACCTCTCTCAGTGCATCTTGGAAAGAGACATCCTCTCTAACAAAAATCTTTTGCTGCAAGTCTCTGTTCCTTAATCCGCATATAAAACGGTCTCGCAGCTTCTCTTCCAGATGTTTGAACTCACATTGTCTGGCTGCTCTCCTTAAGGCTGCAATAAAGTCCTTAGCAGATTCACTTGCCCTCTGGTTCCTTTGCTCAAACATGTGTCTCCATGCAATCACAGACAATTTCGGCTGGAAATGTTCCTTGAGTAATTTCTTCAAGTCAGTGTATGTTACTGACTCCAGAGGTGCAGGGCCCACCAGGTTCTCTGCAATCTCGAATGCCTCCTGGCCACAGACAGGTTGCAGCTTTCAAGCCATCTTCTCTGACCTGATTTACCCTGAAATAATTCTCCACCCTTGCAACGTATGAGTCCCATCTTTCTGGGTGGGAGACATCAAACTCAGAAAATACGTCCAATCTTCGCCATCCTACAGTCACAACTTCACCACTCGCTCCAGTTACTCTATTGTTAGGGGAAAGGGTCTTTCAGCCGAACTCACCCTCCAGCGATGCTGTACTGGCAGGCTGGAACGCTGATTTCGACGCCGTTCTTCCCTTTAGCAGGACTTCTTGGGGTGAGTCTTCAAAGCTTTAGTTTCTTCTGCTTGTTAATCATCCCACCTTCGTCGCCAGTGTTAAGTCCTTTGAGCGGTTGTGAATGATGAAGAGTCATTATTGTTCTAACAGCTCTTTATTGGTGGCATCCACAACTCCAACAACAAGCAAAGGCACGCAGGCCTCTCTCTTAACTGCCCAGATTCCCCGGACTGAAAAGTAACAAAACAGATGGCTTTCGCGCCTCGCACATGCACACGAGGCCGGCGCCACTCAGTCTGGTCCCAGGCAGCTTCTGCAAAGCCCGGGACTGTTGCAATGTCCTGAGCCTGCCTTTTTTCAGGCTCAGGACACAACAACCACAGTCCCTAAACCAGATGATATGTTCTTCGACTTGGTTTATAAACCATAGTCTACCATCTGATTACTAATTAAATCTAGTCCTGCTTATTTTCCTAGCCCAGGAAAAATCAGCTAGAATAAAGTATTTGGTTCAAATAGGCTTAACTGTAATAGACAAATCACATGAATATTTACCTCAGTTTATGTCCCATAGGAATATGTGCAGCAGTTATTAGATTAAAAACTTTTATCCATCTGACCAAGTATTATCTGCTCTGTCTAGCAATAAGACATCTTTAACATCATCTGATGCTTTTAACTAGAGCAGTATTTCTCAGATTTGGCAACTTGAAGATGTGGCCATCAAATCCCAGAATTCCCCAGCTAATATGTTGTGTTAGGAATTCTTGGATTTGAGAGCCATCTTCAAGGTGCCAAAGTTGGGAAACACTAAACTAGAAAGATATCAGAAGATTAATCTGATAACTTCCAAATGCCAAACATATGTTTGATCCAAAAACTATATGACCTCTTCTTATTTATTTAGGAATAAGGCCTATGCAGGTTCATATAATAAGCTAAGTCATAATATGAATTGATTGGTTTTGATTTAATGTGTGAATCTTTGTTACAATTTAAAGTGATGTGAATCCACCCAACTGTGGTTTATTGAATAAATCATGGTTTTAAAATAATAGTTTAACTCAACAGGTGACAACTATCATTTTGATCAATGTGATTAGTCCTAGACAATTATATAAACTGTAGTAGCAATTCAAGAAAGATCAATTGCCTCATCATCATTTTCTGCTTTGCTTTGGGAGACTTTATTATCTCTTCTCAATCAGTGATAAAATAGATAGTGGACAACATCCAAGCTTTCCATACTGTGAAAAGAAAATGCCATGTTTATTTTCTGGACTGAAAAAGACTTTTCTCACAGTCTGGTAGCCAGGCAGTATTTGCTTTTTGTTATCTTTAGAGACAGTCTTAATGAGTAAGAAAGACACGAATCCCTAAGATAAAACTGCCAAGGAATACCAACTCTTTGCATAGTTTGTCAAAAAGAGAAAGCTTAAACAAAACTATCTGATGCACAGAAGCAACTCAAATTATTTTGATAGATTGCATTGTTCGTTTCTGTTTCTTTTTCAGCCCAAATAAGCCATAAGGAAGATCAGATTTAAAGCTAGGTGAAGTCAGGACTTTTTGTAAAATAAATTTAAACTCTGTATCTCATTTATTAATGAAAACTCTTTGAAGCACAACTTTTAGGTCTGTCGTTATATCATGTAATATTAGAACTTCTGTTCAAGTCAGTGGAGAATCTCATCAGAATAAAAATTTCAAAATTGTGGAATGGGAAAAATTACCTATGATCTTGTCATAATTAAATACTTTTAAGACATGGGATTACCTATGAAAAGTTTGTCATTAGTTATAACACTTTCCCATTGTAACCAAGAGAATGAGTTGACTTGATTAATGAACTATAATAAATGAGAATTACCAATTATTATTGTTTAGATTAATCTTCCTCAACTAGGTACCCTTCAGATTATTGAATTTCAGATCCATAATCCCTTGCTAAAATGGCCAGAAGAGATGCCCATGGCAGATTTGAAGGAGGTGATGTGAGGCAGAGGAGCATGGAGAGTGCTGATCCATAGAGTGGCCAAGGATCGAACACCACTGAATGGATGATAATGATTTATCTTACCAGGCTAAAAATCAGAAGATTCTGAGTTCCAGACCCACCCTAGCATGAAAAATTGGCTGGATAACTTTGAACCAGTCACTTTCTCTCAGCCCAACTCATTCACATTATTGCTGTTGTGGGGAAAATAGGAAAAGAAAGACGTGTTGGTTATGTTCTCTGCCTTGAGTTATTTGTAGAAATAATGAAGGCAGGATACAAATAAATAAATAAATAAATAAAAATTACAGGAGATGAAACTAGGGACCTACAATCTATTTGTCAGATATATACAGAAAATCCTCAACTTACAACCATTTGTTTAATGACTGTTCAAAGTTACAATGGCACTAAAAAATGACTTATGACCACTTTTCACACTTATGACCGTTTCAGCATCCCCACAGTCATGTAATCAAACTTTGGATGCTTGTCAGCCAACATGTACAGTATGTGTGATGGTTGCAGGATCCTGGGGTCCTGGGACTTTCATTTCTTCTCCCTAAGAAGCTTCTTAGGGCACTTCTGACAAACAAAGTCAATGGGGGAAGCCAGATTCACTTAACAACCATTTGCTTCACTTAACAACCCAGTGATTTGCTTACCAACCATGGCAAAAAGGTCATAAAATGAGGCATGATTAATTTAACATTTGTCTTGTTTATGAATGGAAATTTTGGGTTCAGTTATGATCGTAAATCAAGGACTTTGATCAAAGAAAAGAGCATGAGCTTGTGGTTGCTTTGAAGCCACAGTGAGAAAGTAATATTATTTTCTGCCTTTTCTGCTCAGATAAAGAAGTTCCAATTTTCTGAAAAAGGATGCTAGATTTAATAGGCAGATGGTCTAATCAAGTAGGCTCTTAGGTTTTGATACTTTTTTAAAAAAAAAGCTGGAGTGTTGTTTCAAAATGAGAAAACAAAAAATAGAAATAAATAACCTTTTTTTTTCAATGGAGGGAAATAAGAAACTCTTCAGGGATCTGCACCTGGTGCTTTTCTACTTGTTTATAAATTAAAATGTAATTCAGTGAAATAGATGCAAAACAATTCCCATAATTTAATCTGTAAAGTTATGAATCTTAAACTGTAGCTAAAGGGAAATTATCTTACCTGTTTTCCTTCTTACCTTCTGGGAGGAGGCTCCGTGGTATAAAGAAGCAGAACATCCAGATTCAGTCATAGTTTTGTTCCATACAGTATTAACCTTGTGAACTCTAAAGCTTCCTCCTTCCGTTATGTATTCAAGATGTATGTTACTTATATATGTAAGGGTGTAGATCTATACATATGTTGTATATAGTATTTTTAAATTTGTGTTATGTATGTGTACACTTTGAGAGCAAGCAACTAAATTTCATTTTTAATGTGTACCATTGTGCCCACAGTAAAAAAAAATGACAATAAAACCTATCTATCTATCTATCTATCTATCTATCTATCTATCTATCTATCTATCTATCTATCTATCTTGGGTCAAAGAAGATAGCTTAATGAAGATGTTAAATCAGAAGGCAGCAACAATGAAAGGGGCTAATTCCTTGGTAAGGATCGTTAGGAAAGGAATTGAAAATAATATTGCCAACATTATAATGTCTTCATATAAATATATAACATTTACTGCATCTGGAATACCATATTCATGTCCAATTGGCATGCTTGAAAAAAGGCATAATAGAGTTGAAAAAGTGTAAGAAAAGGCAAACAAAAGACCTAAAGATATTAAGTACTTTCTACAGGAGAAGTGATTACAGGCATGTCAAACTTGCGATGTCACATGACATCACACGACGTATCGGGACCTTTTCCCCATTGCCGGCAATAGGGTGAGCACAGTTTTGACATGATGCATCCACCCCACGGACCGGCATTTTGACATCCTAGATTAGAACATACAGGGTTTTTTTAGTTTAGAAAAAAGAGAAGGAAGAGGAACATGGTCAAGATATATCAAATCATGCTTCATCGTCATCAGCCATTCAGTGATGTCTGGTCCTTGGCCACTCTGTGGATCAGCACTCTCCATGCTCCTCTGCCTCACACCACCTCCTTCAAATCTGCCATGGGCATCCCGGGGTCATCAGGTCCTGGAAAAAACAATGCAGCAAAGCCTTTTTCTCAAGACTAAGAACCAGGAGTCATCTAATGGGAAAGAGACTTAGAACAGACAAAAGAAAATTCATCAACACATCATGCATAATTAATCTGTGGAAATTATTACCAGTGATGGAAAGATTTATGGAGGACAGATCACTCAGGGGTCTTGTAGTTTTGAAGATTAAATTATATTTCAGGGTTGGAAAAAAATGGTTCCAAATTCAAATTTCAAAGGAACAATGGCCAGCTAAGAATATGCCTCTATTTCCTGCTTGTGAACATCTCAAAACTATCTGGTTGGCCAGGGTGAGAAGCATTTAAACCCTCTCAAACCTGAAAATGCAAAAGAGAAAAAAAAAGCTCATTTTTGACCTCACTCATTTGAGATCACCACAGAGTGCAAGCTAACACAGAGCCCCAACACTGCTTTCTGCATTGTTACCCATATTAGTTCAACATCTGCTAAGAAAACACTTCCAGCAATGAATCCATAAACATTGACAAAAGGTTTTCTAACATCATAAGAACAGTAATTGTGCTTCTTGTTGTTTACAAATGTATATGCTGCCCAATCCCAAAATGACTAAAAGTTCTGCAAGTTAATTTGGGCCTAAACCAATTTTAATGTAATTTTATTATTTTGTATGATTGATGCAATCATTGATGGTTAGTTTATTTTTAAGTCAAACACCTTTTAATTGTTAAGGGAACTAATTAAACCAGCTGAACTTCAAAGAATATACAATATTTGCCCTATCATGACAGTACTGTTGCAGTAAAATAATTTATAGAGTTTCGGTTTCTGATTTTCTCTTTCTAAAAGAACACATTTATTATGTAAACTTGACTTTTTCTTCCAGCAAAAAGACACAGGAATGTCAGATCCTTAGAACTGGGGTGACAGTATCTTATTGAAACATTATGGTGATAACTTTATCAGCAGTGTGTGACATAGGGTGGCACCAGACCATAACATGTGCCTTTGTCATAGGTGTCTACAAACATTTCAGATAAATTGCTTGTCTGTTTTGAAAGAAAGCCGATGTCTCCTTACCTCTCTCATCTACTTTGTTGTTGAATTTAACTTTTTTATGTACGATTTTTGAATTTGAAACTAAAGAGCCAGTCTGAAGGACAAAACTCAGATGCAACATTACTAGTGACACTTTAAATGGAATTTTTCATTCAGACTTTGACATTAAACTAGAAAGGCCTTTTGGCTGTGACCATACAAGCATAATAAATTCTGTATGTTTGTGATACTGAATGAATCTTGCCCATATGCTGCACTGCAAGGCTACATGAATGAAGCATTTACCAGATCAGGCCCACCACATTAAACAGAAAAACAATCTTTATTCATGGTAACTTATCAGTTTCAATTAATCAACCTCAACAATGGAAATTCTGATGTGCTCAAGCAACTTGAAAGCAATAGGTCATCTCCAGGGCAGCCATGTTGTGTCTTTGTGTTCATGGCTTCAAACAAAGCAACATCTCCTATAAATGTCCATATTCAATTCCATATAACCTGCATAGCTGTTTTTAAGCATTGAAGCTCACTACCCTCCTAATGTTACCCACCTTCTCAAAGATGTGTATGGGTTTGTGTGCGGTTTTGTTGTCGCTAGATGTAATGGTTTTCTACTATTTTGAAGCTCTGTTAAGATCAAACAAAGGAAAAGACATTTCCATTGGATGACCATCCTTTCAGTTCCTCTGCTGCTATGTGAATAAGCATTGTGCAAGCCACTCCAGTGGAATTGAAAGGGGGTAACCATTGGTTTGATTTGGTTACACGGTTTCGTAAAGCGCTCCCTCCCACTGCCTTAGGGTCTGTGAAAGGTCCGTGACCCGTTTAGAACTGCCAAGTGAAATGTCATGTTGCCCCTCCCAAATGAGAGTATCTGCATTCATTTGATCAGTATAAAAAATGATTGGGGATGGGAAGATCAGGGCTTTTGAATTGCAATTTATAGCAGTTTACAAAAATGCACATTGTTGGAAAAGAAAACATGGAAGTGTTTCTTTCTAAATTGCATTACCTGTGAAATGTCATTAGTCTTTTTTAGGATATTTGCATCCAATTTTTACTATGAAACCTGAGATAGGCTTGAAGAAAAGAAAGAAGTTAACTTTTTTTTCTTTGTGTTAACACTTATTCCATTGTTGTCACGCTCAGTTTCATGTTAACATCCAAAAATCTGAGTTATCAATTTTTATGCTGCTTTTGCAAAGTCCTTGTCTGAACTTTTCTTTTAATGGTAATTGTCTCTGTACTAGCTGGTGCTTCAGATGAACATAAAACTCTTATTTTCTAAGCTAGAGAAGTTTATAAATATATATTTATATGCATTTCTGTTAATTTCATAGTATTTGCAAATGATAATTGGTTACAAATAGATGAATTTTTAATTGTTTTCCTGTTACCATTTCCTCCCTATTCTTTCCCTGATATTTTTATGCAAAAAGTTTTAAAATATTCAGACAATATAAAACTAATCCATTGTATTGGAGGTCCCTATCTGAATAATTTTATATTGTAAATTTCAATTGAAATGCATTGAAACTTTATGCTTGGGTGCTTCAGTCTCTCTCTCTGTCTCTCTCTGTCTCTGTCTCTGTCCCTGTCTCCGTGTCTGTCTGTCTGTCTGTCTGTCTGTCTGTCTGTCTCTCTGTCTGTCTCTCTCTCTCTCTCTCTCTCTCTCTCTCTCTCTCTCTCTGTGTGTGTGTGTGTGTGTGTGTGTGTGTGTAAAACTTTATTTTCAAGTGCATGTATATTCTAAAATTTCCAGTACAGAGGACTGATGTTCCAGATAGAAAGGGACAATATTTAATTAGAAGTGCTTGAATCTTTGAATGGGACACTCAGCTGACTTCTCCGTTTTTCCTGCCAAAGAATTAGAGATTTGCTGTCACTACTTGCAGTGGAAATGGAGAGTAGTTATTTATAGAAATTCTCTGACAGATGTCTGCACACCTGCTTCCCAAATTCCGCAAGGTTTTGAACAGGACAGCAGTATTTCACTAAAAGCTGCATTGGTGACGTCACCTGATTAACTGCTAAACCTGAAGACGTCACTTTCCACACAAGAGCAACCTGTGTGTGAACAATAAGAAATTTGCACAGCAGCTGGAATAGAAGCTCACATGTAAATGAATACTGTGTATGAAAGGAGAACATCGAAGCCTTTTTGGTGGTATTCCCTTCTGCCTGAGAATTCTCAGTTAGCAGGGATCCACAATGGAGATGCCACCGTTTTGTCCTGACAGAAGTTTCTGTGTCTTGAACAGCTGCATCTGGCAGAAGTTCAACAAGTGTAATTTTTCCCAGCCAGGAAGGGCCTGGGGGGGGGAGGCTGCACCTGCTGAACTTCTGTCTTTCACAAAACTCTTAGCAGTACAGGAAGCCTGTTAATAAAAGACAGCCTCCCTAATTTCACTGTGTTCTACATCAAGTAGTCTGTTGTTGAAAACCACTTCACCTCTTTTCAAGGATTGCTTTTTAAAAAAAACAATGTATAGAGGTTGTAGCACATCTGACCACATGGCATGTATGGAAAGACCACTAAGTTAAAGGGTTTCACCCAAAAATGGACCTAAGTGTCTTCTCTTACATGTAAACCTTACTCAGAGTTATACCGTGATCTTATGTGCATCTACTCAGGTGAGACTTCCAGATAAATATGTGATTGGATACAATCTTATACATATCTGTTCTAAAATAAGCCCCACTGAATTCAAATAGATTTACTGTCATAAAACTGGATATAAGATTGCAACCAAAGTTTATTTAGCCTCTCAGCCATATAATCTCTTATGGATTATTAATCCCCATCTTCTCACCATCTCTTACAGGTTCTCCAGTTCAGGAAATTGTATTTCAAGTTAAGAAGTAATAGGGTATAACCAATGAAAGTGCTAGATTTTGTAAAAATCCCCAGGTTCAAAATTATATTTAACAATAAATTTCATTGGCTGAATTTGGGGCAAGTTGTCTGCCTTCCTCTCCTCACCCCCCCCCTTTAGAGTAATTTAACACAGCAGAATAGAGCTACACAATTAGAGAAATGAATGCATACATTAAAGCTATTAAAACCATAAACTCTGCATTAGAAAAGTAATGCTAATCGAAGATTCAAGTTGTATTTGGCTGTCTGCCAGTAAGTAAACAAGTAAGTACAAGAAAGGGATAGATTTCTAAGGGGTTTCAAAGTGGAAAAATATAGTAGATGATACCAATGACATATTTACAGGAAACAAATGCAGGTCTGATCAGTGAATTTGTGTTTGTGTTATGCTTTAGACCAGGGGTGTCAAACTGCCGGCCTGTGGGCTGGATGCATTATCCCAAAACCACGCCCACCCTATTGCCGGCAATGGAGAAAAAGCTCTGATACGTTGCACAACGTCACATGACGTCGTGAGTTTGACATGCCTGCTTTAGAGTCAAATTAGTTTTAGAATTTACATAAATCCAAACTCATTATTTATAACTAGTCATCCAATGAAGTCATCTCTTCTTCTTTCTAAATTACTCAAAAGCAGGGGTGTCAAGCTGCCGGCCTGTGGGCCGGTTTCATCATACTGAAGCCATGTCTACCCATTGCCGGCAATGCAAAAAGAATCACGACACGTCACGTGATGTGGCGAGTTTGATGCCCATGCTCAAAAGCATTGTATTCATTGGTCAAAAAAATGGCACTCAGAAAAACCTTTCCTAGTAATAAAATTGACAGATTGTGTACATTATGCGGATTGTTGGTTTTTTGTTTGCAAACTCTAGTTTTAAAATCTATAACTATGGTTTATTATAGTATGTGAATCAATTGTGATCTATTTAACAGTGATAAACTATGGTTTAATGCAGCATGTGACCCTATTTCTTAATTGCTAAATTTAGAAGTATAAAGAAATGTTTTGGCAACTCTGCAAGTTTTGGAGCTGTGGTTACAAAATAGGTTGTAATTAAACATGAGTGGTTACATAATAGGTTGTAATTAACTTAAACTTCAGTTAAGCTAAGATTCTGAGTTTATACAACACACAGAGCCATGATATAATGACGTAGGTTTGGTTTATCCCAAACATTAGATTAAAATGTCATGGAGTCATTTTTATTCCCATGTGTCATGCAAACAAAAGCAAATGTGCTATAAATGCATATAGATGCAATTTTTCTTCTAAAGCGTGTGGGTGGAATTTTAGCCTGTTTGTAATAAAGTAGCATAAAATTCAAACCAAACTAATGCAGTACTTGAATGTTTAGAAATGGGACAGATTGGCTGGCTTAGGAATTCTGGGAGTTGAAGTACACAAGTCATAAAAGAGCCAAGGTTGCCTACCCCTGTACTAGAGTATACCATGGATGGACCATTAAGTAAACTGATGAGGGGGACTTTTTTTCATCCCAGAAATCTTCACAGTCTAACTCACAGACCAGACATATTGCATAAAAGTGGAACTAGCTTCCATAAGATATGCTGCTGTCTTTTCAAAACCATAAGAGACTGTTTTGCAATGCAAATGCTATTATGGTGGCAAATGCTGTATGGACTAAATGTACTTCACCAGAGTTGGCTCCTTGGGAATATAATAATCTCTTGTTCCTCCATTGGACCACAATAAATTTATTGCAGCAGTTAGATTTTAATCAGGACAAGATAATTCTTAGTGATAGAGGGTCATGTGGCCCCAACCCCCAAAGTATGATTCCTTTTATTGTAACACAAAGCCATGATTTAGTTAGCCACTGTTTATTAATCATAATCAAATGCAAGCCATAAAGCATGGTTTAAAACTTTATTAACTGGATTTACAAAAACACTAAACCCAAATCAAATAAAGCATGCAAATGTAGTCTATACTTTCATGACATAACCCAATTTTCTGACCCACATGATAAACTAAGAAATAACTTCATTACACAGGCTAGATTTTCATTATATGCTACAGCCATAAATGTACCTTTCTGTAATCCATCAGCCAAGCCAAGATATCATTTTACCATGCTTCCTATCAACCAGACCTGGGTAGAGTATACATTCAGATGATTCTCATCTTTCTTTCTTTCTTTCCTTTCTTTCTTTCTCTTCTTTCTTTTTCTTTCTTCTGCAGATGAAGAAGGGCTTGAACAATCAAAGTTACTGTCTTCACCTCTTGTGTCTACTGGACACTGATGTGGGTTGGAGTCTTCTGCCATATCTAGAACAATGGTCTGCACCAAAAAGGTTGAATTTATTCAGTTTTTCTAAAGAAGGAACTCAAAACAAATTGACCAGATGAGAAGCCATTGCTCCTGACCTGAGAATTGTTTGAGCATTTTCTACCCAAATGTTACAATGGTAAAAGTGAATCAATATATTTAAGGAGCACTGCTTCTAACTGTTAAGGAGCTCTGAAGTGTTTTTCCTGCTTCAAAAAATAAAAAACAAAAAGCTTTAAATAAAGAAGCTTAGGGCCATATTTCCCTGAATTATTATTCTCCAAGCCTTACCATTAAAATGCAATAAAAAATTAGTTCCTAAACTGAACTTGATTTCTATGAATGCAAACTTTGTGGAATGTAAAATCAAACCTGTTCTGTCAATCCATCAAAATAAAATGACCTTTTATTTAAATAGCAGTCATTTAAATAGGGCAAATTGGAGAACTTTGAAGATAATACAGTTTTGTCCAAATGCACCTTTTAAATACACCTTTCAAGATATATTAGCCTAAAACATGATGTTGAGGTGGTCCAAGATTCAGCATGCAGTACACAATATTGCTCATGGCCTATTTGTTTTTACAATGTGGGGATTAGATTCACAGATTGTATTAATCCACACTTTGCTTTGTATCAAGAGCAGATTCGAGCAATGTGCTAAAGCATAATGGAGCTTCATTTTGATTAATGTGTCAGGTGAACTCATTCAGAGTTTGTTTTTCTGCTGCCTTTTGTGTTGCTTTAGCGAACTGTGGAAAGAACAACTGATACAGACTTTCTAACTGATTTTGGCTTGTAAGTCAACCTGTTTCTCTTTAGACTTCTCAGGATTTAAGTTTCCAGAATTCCCAGCTGGAGATTCTGGTAACTGATTATTCTGCAGGTGATATTCTTCTTCCCAACACATCCCAAGGATAACAGCTTGGGGAAAACTGTTTTTTAGTATTAAGCTCCATCTAAATTGTGCCATGATTTGGTTGGGCACATCTTTCCAATCTAAAGATTTCTTATATTGTACTCTTAAGCTTGCAAAGTGATGATGAAGTTCAAAAAAGCCTTGTGATTTTGAGCAATAACCACATGCTTACAAATACAAGTGAAAGATGAGGGGTAAAAGTCACTAAAGAAAACAGGTACTGTACTTGGGTAAGTGACTGCCTCTTGGGCACTAATTGGCCATTGATTTTATAGGCCTAACCTATTTGCACCAAGATCACAAAATGTTTGTCTTGTTTGGGCTTGAAGCTCCAAATTCTTTGTGCTTATCCAATTAGAGTGAATCTGATGGCAACTAGACAGGATGCAAGAGTGAAATGAGCAGAAACTCGGTTGGGGGTGTGTGACAGTGTTTCCCCCACACCCTTTTCACACAATGGCCCTTTGCAAGCCCCTACCGTTCTTCAGGCTTCAGCTTGGCTCCTTTTACTCTGTGTGTCAGAAACATTTCCAAAGGATTGTTGCCCTAGAAACTTGGTTTCAACCTCCTGCTATATATCAACAAGCTTGTTTTAGCAATCCCCTGCCTGAATTACAGTTACACAGTTTGGCGCTTCTTTCAAATTTCCTCCCATTACTTGGGCCAAAGAAAGGCATTTTTCCTCCTTTAGAAATGAATTGGCTTAATTAGTAAGTAGATTAATGGCAATGGCTGGTGAGTTGGTTTCCAGCAGAGTTTCACCAGAGAGGGTTAATCGGAGTCAGGGCTGGAATCGTTCCCAGAACTGGCTGCCAGCCATTTTCCATCAACAAATCAACCCAGAAACAAATGCACTCACTTCTCACAGTTCCTATCAGAGAAATAGAGATGATGGGCTTCCTTTGAGAAGCACCAGCAGCAAAGCTGCCCAAACATGTGGTCGTTCTGCTGCAGGGCCATCAAAGGACACCCAGATTCTGACTTTGCTCAGCATTAAATCCAAAGTTTCAAAGTCCTTGCCCAAAAGATGGGCAATCCAAGTGCTTAGAGCTACCCCATCTGGGTTGCAGAAATCCAAGCAACCACTAGATGGCAACAGAGAGAAAGAATTTTCTATTTCTTTGCAAGACTTTCATGCTGAATAATCCATTGAAAAGATTATGGTTCAATAAGTGTCAGCTGAACTGAAAACTTATCTGGACTAGTTTTACCATGTTGACCCTATATTTGCAAATTATGTTTTGCTTTACCACTACATTAAGAACAAAATTGCATTTATGAGCCAAAACCTACTTTCTTGCCTATTCTACTCTGATGGTGGAAGTTTGAGCACTGCAACAAATTTGGGGAAAGAGTGGTTTGGAATTGCTGAAATTTTTTAACCAAGTTTTTCGTTTTCATCCAAGTTCTGTTTCTGAGATAAACATTAGTTAATCTACAGGGAAACTAATTTTTGGAATAAGTTTGGTGTAACATGTCTGCAGTTACATGTCTGGATTACAGATTTCTATGATCCCAACATTTAAATAAGAAAGTGAATAATAGAAATGGGAAGATTCATTTTCATTTCCTCCATATTGACAAAAATGCATTCATAATTAAGAAAAACAAGTTGTATTGCAAAAAGAGAAAATTTACTGGCAGAGAAATGTCTGGACAGCAGTGAAATTTATGCTAGAAAAGGCAGACTGGTGCCATAGTTTTTCTTTTGAAGGTATGAAGAAGAGATCCAATGAAAAATGACACATGCTTTAGCATTTTAGAAAGCTGGCAACCAGCAGAGTGTCTTTCCCTCCCCCTCCCCCTTCCCTCTTCCTCACCCCTTCTTTTTTTCTCTTTAACTTTCTGCCTCTGAACAAAGAGGTCGGCAAAACTAGCTAGGTTGTAATGAGTTCTGTGTCCCAAGCCCATTAAGGGCATCATGGAAACATATTGTATCGAAATAGTTTGGAAGAGAATAACGGGGATGAAAGAGAATGGGTGCTTTGATCAGCTCCCTGGGGTCCTGAGCGCGCACAGACCGGCTTGCAAGGCCTCATTCAGCTCTAGCGAGACACACTTACAAGACCATTCAATGTGATTTGCATATCTGCAATTTATCACATCGGAACCCTCCAACATTTTTTTTTGCAAGATAAATAAAAGTTGGATTGAATAACAAATATCAATCATCTCAGAGCGAAAGGGAGAGGAAACGGCGGCGGGTGCAACCCAGACTAGCGCAGACATCTGTAAAGAGGCAAAAGAAAATATTTAGCCCAGTGAAGGGAAGTTCAAAGGGACTTTGACAACAGGTTCAAGGCTAGTTTAAAAAAGGAAGCCTAGCCTAAATAAACCTTTGGGGTTTCCAACTCGTGGAAAAAGAGAAAGCATTAAAACACGAAGGAGAGAAAAACGTTAAATATGCGTTGAGAAACGAAAGAGGATAAAGTGCAGAAGGACAAAAGTGCACTCTCGTCCCCACGAACCTTTCTCGACTCTTTAGTGTAATTAATTGTCATTTGCTCTTATGGAAAAGCATCAAAGAGTGAAAAAAAAACAGAATAGAAAAATCACACTTCTCTTTGCCCTGAAGTAATATCAGTAAAAAAAAAAAAAGAGGATTTAAGGGGATTCCTCTCCAAAACCAAGGGGCAAGTTAACAGGCAGCCATTGTCTAGCCCTTCAAAAAAAAAAAACTTCAGTTAAACACCAAATGAGAATCTTCAACTTGACCTTGGAAAGGCTCGGCGCCTCCAACTAATCTATCAAACCACCCCAGTGACAATGATGTATTTCTGAGTATTGTCAGATCCTGAAAAGATTGATAAATTCGCTGCTGTTACACCCAGAGTCAGCGTTCCTCTTTGGAAGGAGGCACGCTGTAAAAAGCGCACCTCCTCATCCCCAGGTGGGGGGGGGAAGGCTAGCGGGGTAGGAATGAAAGGCCGCGGCGAAAAGAAACGAGCCCCCTTAAATCAGTCTGGCCATATTTCCTGAAGGAGCACAAGAAAGCTGGAGACAATCCTTCTCATATTTAACGCAATATTTCTTGGCTGTGGCGAGGAACAAAAGTCATAGCAAGACGTCTTTGTGACTAATTCAGTCAAAGGGTCGGCTCTGGTTCCCCTGCCGAAAGGTCACTGTCGTTGTGTATGGTCCACCAAGGGGGGGTTTTCACAGGGAAAACGGAGCCAGCTGTCCCTGTCACACTCTCCACATTGGGGGGAGCGCACACTGTGCATGGTTATTAGCTTCATTCTACACCTGCAAAACCTACCCATTTCCAAGACTTTTCAAGGGTTTTTTTCCCCTTTTCTTTTTGGACCCCCTTTTTTCAGCCCCGTCCACTTTGACAACAACTATTCACGTTTTTCCTGAAAAGGACTGGGAAAGAAGGGGGGCGCTTTCTGCGCTTTCTGGTGGGTACCCATTGAGCCTCTAGCTAAAGGAGCTGCCTTCCACAAAACAAACTTTGACAAAGTCCCAAATAGTTTGCACCAACGTGGAAACGGGGTGTTGCTAACTGAAGTATCCTTTAGCCAGGGTTCGGTGTACAAAGAAGCCACGCTCGTTCCCCAGGGAAAGCTAGTCCTCCATTTTTTCGCCGGTGTCTGAGCGCTTTACCTATGGCTGCCCTCGCTAAGAGCGACTAAGGGCGCCATTTTCCCATTTCGCTCTTCTCCTTTCTTTCTCTCTGAAAACACGCTGCAAATTTCAGAAATGGAGACTGACCTAAGCCTGCCAGAAAGAATCAGACTGATTGGGAAATATTTAATAATCTGCCCATGTCCCGATTGATTATTGCAGCGTGTGCCAGTCTTTAACCAGCACGGAAGACTGGCCAGGGCAGAAGGGTGGCTGGCTTTGCGCGGGGGCGGGAGCGTGTTTGGGCGGCAGGATTGTGGTGCAGCTTCGGCTGCTCTTGCCCTCCTTCCCGGCCTAACCAAGAGATTCTCTGCCTCCACTCGCTCTCCTCGTGCTAATGGGTTGGGCAGAAGTCTAAGAAATAGCCAAGGCACGCAAAGACGGGGGGGGGGATCCGACATGTCAAGAGTCACCCGTTTGCCTTAAGACAGGAAGGCCTGTCCAAGGCCATTTCCCAGAAGAGGTGGGTTGATTTGTTTCTTTGCCTCGGAGTGGCAAGCTCGGCCTGCTTTGGAAAGCCTCTGAGCAGATCTCTGGCATAGTGACAGGAGCTCAGCGCAACAAGTTGCCTTTAGAGCAGATGCGCAGGAAGGGAATTTGAATCTGGGGGATGGTCAGAACAGCGAATAAGCCCGGAGGCTCGGAGAGCTTTCCTGGTATTCGGAAACTAGACTGAATCTAAAAAGGGAACCAGCATGTTCCTGGATACCTCTAACCTAAGCGACCGCGAACAAGCTTGCCAGGGGTATTCGGCGAGCGCCTAAATTTTTTTGTCAGGAAGATCCAGTTCTTCTGTGTGTGTCAGCCGTGGTTCCGACATAGAAATGGCGTTCTTCCCTTTGCGGACCCCTCGAGCTGTCCGCAGCCACTGGTATACCTCGGTCGCGCTCGTTCAGGCCTCAGGCAGGCCCACGATAACGGGGCCCCCTCTTGGAGACCTCCATGCGCAACGACGCCAAGCAGGCGGAGACCGTTTCTTGACTGCCTCCTTCTAGCAGATCAGACCTTCAATAGCAAGGAGAGGGAACATAAAGCTCCGACCGGGGGATCCTCCCCTTCCTGGGGTCTCGCGAGCCGGCTCCTTGCCGACTCCCCCGGACCTCGAGTTTTTAGGGGAGAAGCAGGACGCAAGTGCGTCTCCAACCAGGGACCGTCCCAGCCGCTCGCCTCAGAGCTTGTGGAGAGTTTGGCCAAGCTGTCCACGAAGGCGCCTAGCACTCGAAAGTTGGACTCAAAGCACTAAGCAATCTGACTGAGGTCTTTGGGGTTTGCCCTGCTCCTGCTAATGACAAACTAAGGCCGGGGACAACTGGGGGGTGGGCGAAGAACGAAGCTTTTAGGAGACCCAGAAAGGCTCCTGCGCACCAGGCTGCCGGCGCGCTCAGCTGAGAAGGCAGCTCTCTCTACTGCAGCCGCGCGCGCCTCATTCACGGCTCCAGCCCTCATTCTCCCCCTCCCTCCGCCTTCTTTTGTTCGCCTTAAAAGTAATGCTGTGAATTAAAAGAAATGGCAATGTTTTCTCCCTGCTCGCAAGTCCAGAGAAGAGCCCTTGAGCTTGGCAAAAATCAGGCGAATCATTCAGCGTGCCACCCCGCACCTGTGATCTTGGCATTGAAAGCCCCGCAGACCTATTCCCTATTAAATTTAATTATTCCCTCAAGCACACAATGGTTGAAATGGAACAGGTTGGAGTCTGTTTATTGGCCGTAAATGTTTTTCTGAAGATCTTCTGAATCTCATTGTTAGCTTGTTGTTTGAGGCTGCCCTCGTTCTTTCAGTCTAGAGTAGCCTTGGACTTTTCAATTTTCAATCGTAACATCTGCTTAATCGTACGGATCAAAATATGGAGACACAAAACATATGTAATGGTGGATTTGTTAAATCCTGGTAATGAGTTATTAACAAGGGAAAACAATGGGCCAGGATTGTGAGAGCCTTATGGTAACAGAGTCACTTTATGCAACGCTCTACGTTCCCCTTCTTGATAAATGGAACTAAGGTCTGAACGCCAGGTGATAGCAAGAAAATCAATGTCTTTAGAGGCCAGCATGGAGACTTTTTTTTCTGTGTGAAAAATTAGAAAACATAAAATTTAATTGGCTGATAGGAGAGGGGAAAGTAGTGATCTTAAGTTTAATTGCCAGTTGAAGGCTTAGCAAAGGGAGACAAAAAAAAAGCCCCAAACAAAAAACCGAGACTCAGGCCTGTTTGTTTGCTTGCATCTCAGCTCTTACTGCAAATGTATCATTGAAAATGTGTTTTATTATAACACATGTCATGCTTTACAGTTCCCATATTGTGTCAAGACAATGCTTAATGGTACATTAAAGACAAGCAAACCATGCCAACACGTCTTGGAAACATTGTAAGGGCCTCTCTCAATCTCTTTGCTTGTTTTAGGCAGCTGCAGCCCTGCACCCAGAAACACAAAAAGAACAAGTTTGAAATACCAGGTGCATCCGAGAGAAAGTCGACAGGGATTGATATGTTATAGCCCAGGACATGAACCTAGCAATAAAGATATCATTTTGATTGTCTCCAGCTTCCACGCCATGTAAAAAGCAAGAGGCACCCGGGAAGCCTTATTCTGCTGGCAGCAAAGCCTTTTCCCATCTCGGAGTCCTCCTATCTCCTTCAGCCAAATCCGAACACCTGTTGGCCAGACTTCACATCCCGTCCTGGGAATCGTTGCCTACTCAGGCTTCCAGATTTAGAAAATGCAATTTGTTGTGGAATGAGTGTGGGTCCATTCCCACAGGCCTCATGGAAGGGAAGAGAGGGAGACAAAAAAGAGCGAGAGCGAGAGCGAGAGCGAGAGCGAGAGCGAGAGAGAGAGCGAGAGAGAGAGAGAGAGAGAGAGAGAGAGAGAGAGAGAGAGAGAGAGAGAGAGAGAGAGAGAGAGAGAGAGAGAGAGAGAGAGAGAGAGAGAGAGAGATTTAGCGGGAACCCTCAACTGGTGTTTGTTCATCCTGGCAGCTGGTCCTCGATGCCACCGCAAAAGAGACCTTAATGAAAATGGGATGAGTTCATGCCTAGCCGAGGTTTCACACCCCATATATTACAAGGCTTTAATCCCAATATTGGCAGATTAGAAAGCCTGGGAATCCCAAAGGGGCAGGTTCTCAGTCTCCATTAGGGGCAGTTTCTTTTTCATCCTGCCTTTGCTTTTCAGAGACAGTTTCTCATACTTTTCCTGCACTTGGAGCTGAAAGAGATTGATGTCTTGAGGCTTTAATGGGATTTCTGGTTCTGGCTTTGTGCAGTCCAGCAAGTCCGCCTTCCTTCGCTGGCAGGGCTATTAAATTCAAAGGCAAGGATAGTCTGATTAACAGAAGTAGAAAGAAAATTAGGATCTTAGTAACTCTTGTATCATTTACTGGTACTACAGCAGCAGCCTCGATCTAGTCTCTGTGGTAGACATAAATCTCAGGAGCGGCATCTTAGCCCATTGGGAAGTTGTGCACAGAGCAACCAACTTTCATCTTATGGTGTCTACTGGATGGATGGAAATCTTTTTGAACCTGAAAATTGCAGAATAGTTTAGATCTTTGATAAAATTGCACATTGCTCTTTTCAAGCTCATTGGCCAATTCCAATATTAGTAGTAAACATTCTGAAGAAAACAATTTTTGTAGGACTTCAGGGCTAAATAGTTTTCCATCAGATCACTGTAGTTCTTTTAAAATCTTCAGATACTGAGTTATTTTATTGGTAGGAAAAATGATTTAGTTTGATCTTCCAGCACTTCCCCCAACCACATCAATGCATGCTGTCGACTTCCGATCAAACTGCTAGGGAGGTGGGAGAGCGTTATCTATTTGAATGCAAGCGCAGTGCCCCAAGGGGAGAAACTTATCAATGAATCTCTTTATTGTTGCCCTTGATTAATTTTTTGGGGTGAGAGGGAGAGAAGGAGAGTAGAGAGAACGCTGGTTTCAATGGTTTGAATAGCTGTCAATCATGGAAGCCCACACGCTGGTTCCTTCCAGTGCCAAACAATATTATACACAGACACGCGCGGGCGACTGTTGCTGCTTCATTGGATTGAGAGGTGTTTGTGTGTGTTTTAGTTTTCTTTTGCAATTCTCGTGCCTGCCTTAAACGGCACTTTGGCTCGAGTCTTGGGAGGCAGATTGATGTCACTTTTCATGTGGACTATACATGTGTGTCCATTCATTTATGTATATGTGTGTGGAGGTACACACAGACACCTTTTAAAATATTCTTCTGACCTTTAAAACATTTACTGCAACTACAGTAAATAGTTGAGGAAGAGCAGCAAAGGATTTAGGACATGATTTGAAGTTCGTCATTAAAAGGACTTGTCAAGTCAAACCAGAGGAGTCACATGATGAGAGACCCTGAGTAGCCCGGCTCTTCCGCTTGATCTGCGCTAGATTTAAGGATATGACGAGGCCATCCCTGAATGACAAGACGCACGCACGCCTTCACGCGTGCACACCCCCTCACACCTGCAAGTGATGCCGTAGAAGAGACGACGTCCCGCAACAATGCTACAGTGTTGGGATGGTGCAAAGCCACGGTCTCAGCAAATACCCCACACGCACACACACACACCCGGCCAGAGTAAATGGCCTTTCACCGCTTGGTCTCAAGGCGTCCGAATCTAGCGACCATTTGACTTTCTAATGAGCGTAATGAAATTACATGCCTCCTGGAAGCGTTTGTGCCAAGGAGCCATTCTGTGTTTAATGAGATCCTAATACCGGATCATCGAATTGTAGCTGGGCTATTCAACCCTCCGCTTTCGCCTTCAGCTTTGCCTTCGAGGCTCTCGACAGTTCCATAACGTTGCCGGCGGATTTCCCCTGCCCCTTTTCCTGTAGGCGGGGGCGGGGGCGGCCCTACTCTTCCCGCCATCCGAAATTGCCAACGGAGGGCAAGGGAACTGAAAGCTGGCTAATTGCCCTTTGAAGCGATGGTGCCAGACGGGAGACATGGGCCACTTTGCCAGCCTATCTAGGTTAATGCAATTAGCCTACCCGAGCGGGTGATGAGTTCCTGTTGCTTTCCGAAAGTGCCGGCGTAGCGAGAGGTCATTAGCTGTTTTGGGGCTCCGACAACTGACCGCGGTTCCCATTCGCCTGCCTCTCCCCTCCCCCGGGTAGGAGCAGCAAAAACAGCGCTGGATCAGACACACTAGACCCGGGCTAGGCAGCTGGGCTTCTCCCGCCGATCCATGGCGTCTAACATGGGAAAATCCGCACCTGCGGCCTTGGCCAGCCGCGGAAGCAGAAGCGGCTGAAGCAGCCTCGGGGCAGCCAGAAGTCCCCACCGCCTTTGCGGCCCTCGCCGTGGGGTGTGGGACTAGCTCTAAACTACACACCTCCGACCCTGGGAACTCCCACTGTGCCGCGTTCAGTTCAGCCTCCTCGCTAGATCGATCCATTTCGCAAACTAGGTTTTCATTCAAGGCAGGGTCGTGGTCTCAGATGAGCATATCCTATTTGCAGGGGAGGACGGAGGGGGCGCTACTTTTCCGACTGTATCTAATCCACGCCAGGATTATTTTTCAGAAGAGCTGTCCTCCTGCAATTCCCCCATACACACACACTGTGGTGGAATTTGGGGTAGGAAATATAGCAGATAAATTAGGACTACCTGTGCTGTAAAATACTTGTAGGTTATTATGTTTTCCTGTGCCTTTAGGACAGCTGCGGATCTCACTAACAGTGTTGTAAGGTACATTGCCTTTATAACTAAGTTATACACTGGTAAGCTGAAGCTTACAGAGAATCCTATAAACAACTGTCTGCTACATTTAGCTTTAAGGCTGAATCTGACCATAGGGATTCAAGTCTCCAGCAGTATAGAGGCCTGTTTTTTACTTGTTCCTGAAAGTGTTGAAGGTGCTGATGTTGCCATTGCTGTTTGCAATTATATTTTTAGAAATAGGAGTAGCCTTATTTTTAGCTATCTGGTTCATAAAACCTTAATAAACACAGAGTATCTTGTGAAATTCTTAGAAAGATATAATGTTTCTCTTTCCTTCCCATAAACATATGTGGATATGCAGAATCATCTCTACTACAATAATAAAAACAACTTTAAAAAATAATAAATTCATAGAATGTAAAGATTAAAAGGTATTAAAGTAAAGATACTTTCTCTAAAATAATCAAGTGGAATACCTAACTAATAAAAAGGATAAATTCTCATCAAATTTGTCACAGGAAAAATACTGCTGGCGCCCACTCTGCAGGCTTGATTTCTTTAGAACTTCATGTACTTATGAATAAATTCCCAGTTCCCAGTTACCTAGTATTTAAAGCATGGGACATTAATATTACATGATTCCAAGAGATCACTGCAAAAAACATAAAGGATAACGAACCTCATGTAGCTCAACCTTTTGCTATCTGCTAGCAGTCTGTAAATAGGCAATGCTCAACACACACTTTGTCTTCTTGAAGTTATTCGATGAAGTAGGGCTTCTCCTCTTTCTAATAAACTTGTTGCATTAATTCACTACAGTACTTACCTTTAGGACATGCTGGTTTTCATGATGGATGATGGAACCTGATTTGTTTCAAGCTAGATACTGATAAGTGGTCCAATGAAATACTTCTGGTCCTAAGCCTCCAGTGATTTTACAAACCCATTAGAAGTATTAGTTAAGCAACATTAATGAAAATAACAGTAGTAAAATGGGTTGCTGCTATAAGGAAACAAACTTTCTTACACAGAGAAATATCCTTTAGTGAACTAGCAAATTTGGATTACAACTTTGTCCATTGGATGTCACCCAACTTTATACCACCCACAACTTATTTTTGAAATGAAAAGCTGATTGGAATATTTCAATGTAGTTACCAGTTTTTTAAACACTTCACAAATCAAATGAAACCACAAGAGTTTTTCAGCTAAAAGATTTCCTAGGAAAGCTATAATCCCAAAAAGCATGGATATGTGATTTAAAGTTCCATAGTTGCCAGTTAACTTAACTAGGGATTCTGGGAACTATAATCCTTATGCATCTGGAAGGTAGGATTACGATTTTGCAGCACAGAATCAATAAGAGGGATGGTCTTTAAATAACAAATTTATTAACTGAATAAATTTATTAGCACACAGTTTATTTGCTGAATCCTGCATCAAGACATCTCCTGTAGCCGTAGAAACATCCTGTATTTTATAAACAATTTAATCCAAAGTTCTACCTGAGAACAGATCCTCCTCCAAATAAATTCATTTTAATTGAAGTTTACTAATATTTTAATATAATTAACATATTCAACAAGTGGTAATATATTATGTTCACATTTCTTGGGAAGTATTTTCCTTTCTAACAAAGCAATTTTGCCAAAGGTGCTGGTGAATGAATCTACTATTGCATATTTTAACATTAGGATAAATTATATAAATTATACATTTAAAAAAGATAGCTCCATTCCCCCAGCTGTTAATAATAAATAGGAAAAAAGATGATTGCCCTTAGAATACTTTTTGTATTGTAAAATACCTTTGAAAATATGTGTTATTAAATAAAAATGTTCCAATAAAGAAGAGTATATAGGTAGCTCAGGATTGGAGTTCTTTGTGCTAAGTTCGGTTGTTTGCTTGCAGATGTTTCATTACTCAACTAGGTTCACATTGTTACCTAATCAGGTACTGAAATGTCTGCAAACAAACAACCAAGCTCAGAACCGAGAACTCATACAACTGTATGCTGGCAAAAATATTGATATTTTTAATGTAATAATGTTCTCATGTTATGATATGAAATCAAAAGGGGGCTCATTTTCAATGTTGTTCACAGATGATTTGCTGTTTAACTTCCTGGGGTCTTCTGGAGTCCAGATTTTAGCAGTTCTAATAATGTTTTGTTCCTTGAGTTGTTTTTCATCAGTCCAAGAGAGTGAATGCCCAGCAAGAGGAGGAAGTCCGTAATCTGGGTCACTTGGAGAAGGTGATCCTGGAAGGAAGATAAACAAAGGAAGATGGAGAACATTAGACTGAACATTCTCACTATATTGGAATAAACATGCTGTGGGCAAGTAGATGGCAATATAACTTTTCCAAATAAATGAGACTTCCCACTTTCTGCCATACCTGTGACAGGGACTCAGCTAACTGTGGCATCATTTGCTGAGTATATAATGTAGTCTTAAGCTCACTTACCACTTCATCTACCTGTTGGATAGTCTATCAATTTAAGGAATTTAATATTTGCATTAACCCAGCATGATACTTGGGAGAAAGCAGCTTCTCTCCATAGCTAAAGAATAGCGTTATTTTTTTGCTGCTCTTCAGATGTGTTGGACTAATCTCTATTACAGCCATGCTGGCCAGGTATTTGGAAAGCCAAAATCTGGAGGACATTAAGATGGATAAGCAGAGGCTTATCATGGGCAAGGGCTTCTGCAGAGGCTATCTAAGGAGCACCCTAATTTGGATCTCAACTTCTTTTGGATGCATGCAGAAGAATACTGTGTGTATTTCTGGGTTTCAGAAATAATAGTCTATCAGTGGTGCAGTGATTTGGATGCAAACAATCTACAGACTCGTGCAAAATACGTGGCGCCTTAAAATTTAAATTCCGCCTCGAATGAGTGTATCCTCTTAGGGTTTACCCCAGTCTAAGGATCGCCTTTGAGTCGGTGCAAGCACATTTCACTAGCAAACAAAGGAAAGGACAAAGTTTCCGTGTGTGCTCGTGCATACACTTGTGGGTAGCAGCAGTAATAACAGCCATCGACAGACACGTCCATGAGAAAATCCGAGCGCGAATGGAATGCTATTGGATACCCATTTTGTGCGCCAAGTCAGGGAGTTTCAAAGCAAAGTTTCGGGCTGCGACGATCTCTCACTGCTTGGTTGTGGGAATGAATTTAAGGAAAGAGAGGGGCGCGTGAGCTTGAGGACGGCCGTCTGCAAGGTTTCTGCAGCCGCACCGAAGCCACTGTGGCCAAGGAATCCCTCTCTCTTCTCTTCATTTGGAGCGCGCTTGACCGGGACGGGAAGTTCACCCTGCACTTACTTGTGCCCCGGTGGCAGATGATAACCTTCTTGGGCTGGCATGGGCTCTGGCTGCCAGCGCTGCGCAGAGGTAAGTCGGACTGGACCAGCTCGCTGAGGAAGTTGATGTAGCCGATGGCCAGGCGCAGAGTGTCCACCTTGGAGAGACGCTTCTCATAAGGCAGCGTGGGGATATGAGAGCGCAGCCCCTCGAAGGCGTCGTTGATGGACTGCATCCGCCGCCGCTCGCGCACATTAGCCGCCTGCCTCAGTTGCTGCAACTCGGCCTCGGAGCGCACTCGCCGTCGCCGTCGCGCTGCTGCTGCTGCCGCCGCCGCCGCTGCACTCAAAGACTTGAGGCTGCCCCTGGGCGACGCCGCCAGTTCACAGCACTCATAGGTGAAACTGGCCGACGACGGCGAGGAAAAGGGCATCGAGAAGCTACCTGGATCCGCTTCACAGCACAGAGAGCCTTCCGGCACATTTTCAGACCCTGAGCCACCGCCAGCCCCGTCGCTGCGGTAACACTCGTGGAACTGCGGGCTCAGGAAGCCCACCTCGGCCTCCAGGAGTTCGTCACCTTCCAGAGGGTCGCGGGAAGACTGATCGGTGAAAAATTCCTCATCGTCAAAATAAGATTCTGAGGAGAAGGAGTCCAGCCCAGCAGGGAAGTGTTCCAGTAGTACCGATTCCATGCCGGATCTGCAAGAATGTGGCTGGGGAAAGGCGTAACGGGAAGCCAGTTGTGGATGAGTCGCTGCCTTTTCTTTCTTTGCCCCCCGCCTCCGCCTTTGGCTCCTGCGGCGCTGCGATTTGCTACTGCTCTCTTCTGCGTATTTGCGCGCGTTCTCTCTCCCCGACGGGGGCTGCAGACTTATAGGAACTGAGGGCCGGCACGCGAGGATTCTTATAAGTACAACCGCAGGCGCGTGCCATTAATCAACATCGCCAGCCAATCAGGGCTCAGTGGAGGACCTCCCATAGTCAAGGGGGAACGGAAGGGGGAGCATACACCTAGGCTGTTTCTGAAGGGGAGCGAGAGCAAAGTATGCTCTTTTGGTGTCCTCGTTCGCGGGTTTCCTTTCACCTGTTAGCAGACAGTTTAACGCGTTGGTACAGTTACCTCCATTGTATTCTGGAGGGATCCTTGGAGTGCCACGAAGCAACTCTTGGCGAAGTTGGTGTAAGCAACCTGTCTTCAGGCTTTTCTATTGTCCCAATCTCACTCTGTCCTGCGCAAACGTCTATCACCTTCGCTCCATATGTGCGGAGGAAGAGGAAGGGAAATCTAGTTCTGGTTGGACCCTGCTGGATCTACCTGCCTCAGTGTAACTAAAATCGGCCTGGGGAGAGGGGAAGACTTAATAATTCTAACTCTAAAAATTATGCCCTATCCAAATTCCCGTTTTCACGAACTTTTAGTATTAATTACCTTGCTTTTTCCTGCCAACCATTGCCTGGCTAAGACTCATTACCGCTCCTTTAAATAGGGTATTAGATAGATCGTCAAAAGGGAGAAACATAGAGGATTAATCGGAAAGCTTATTCTAGATTGTTAGCACTTGCTAGATAGAGATACTTGTCCAAAATACTTTCTCTAGATAAACACTTAAGTCCCCTCCCCTTGCTGCCTTGGATGCCGGAAGATCCTGATCATTGACTTCAAAAGTTTGCCATTCCCTCCTCAGGGAACAAAGTCAAGGCCATATCCTTGAGCTTTGACACCTGGTGTGATGGTGAGAGCAGATACAGCCACAAACATGGAATATGGAGGCTCAGTCCTAACTGTGTAGCAAAGGCAAATGGTGTGCTAACTAAAAGGTAGGTGCACTGCACATGTGTCAACTAAACCCAATGTTTTCCAGTTACAAGTTTTGTAAAATTCAGACAAATACATTCTTGGTATAATTGTACAGCCTGTTAAACCAAAATGTAGATAAATTGCTGTCCCTTATTATATGAACTAAAGTCAATTATTTCAATATATTATTGTCCATATCTCCATTTTGTCATGGAAAGCAAGCCATGATTCAGCATTTTTGATTTACTATGTTGTGAATTGTCAAGTGAGAGAACTGCTCTGGTAGCCATTAAAATGTCCCATATTAATAGCATAACTCACCTTTCTAACTTGAAGATCTTTCACTTTTCCCTTCTCTTCTTCTCATGATGGTGCCAAAAGACATTGCTACCTGAGGCCAAGATCAAGGCTGGTTTTGGTAAAGAGCTGCTGTGATACCTAGGACAAATTCCTAAAATTGATATGACTTCCTTGCAAAGACAAAGATGGATGCCTCATTTTGCCTGCCCAGTGCTAGGTCTGTACCAGTCAGATGTTGGGATAACTTCTGGGAGATCACAATTCAAATCCACCCTCAACCACATAAACTCCCTGGAAGACTTTTGGCAAGCCACCTCTCTCAGCCCAATCCTTTGAGGCAAAGGATTCTTGTTGGGGGGCAGGGAATGAAAGGCTCTTTTCATGAAAGGAGGTTTCTCTTGAAGAACAATATATCTAACAAAGAATAAAATAAATGGAAGGAAATAAGGTTGGTTTTGCTTTTCTTTATTGGCAAAATATGTTTACTTTCAAAATGTATTTGCTCAGGGACATGGTCTTTTTCTACTGCATGCCTATGCTCTTTACTCTGAATTGTATTGCTACAATTAAAAATACAGATTCACCAAATTATGTGCAATATGCCTGAGATGGAAGAATTGAAGAGTATTAATTCAAGTTAGAAAATCTCATGATTCAAGAGCTTATGGCTACCATCTCCACCAACACTACCTACTTCTGCATAATCCTCCTTACGGATATGAAATTCACTTAGGCAAATATGGTTAGTTTTTCAGCCCTGGAACATTTAATACTATTCCACACCTGGAACAGCAGGTTTTAGGTTTAAAGCATTGAAGAGTTTCACCCACCTTCCTAGAAGTCCCCAAAAACGTTTAATTGCAAAAACAAGGAAGGCATTTTGGCCTATGGATGGAATGCTGTAGAATTAGAAATAACCCATGGAGCAAATAAGGCTTTAGGGTGGTTTGACTATACATTGTGCAGCTCCTTCACAAATTAATTACATTTAATTAGATTACAGCTGTTTCATGCAAGACAGGGCGACATAGGCAAAGCAAGTAGCTTGATCAAGTAGAAGAAACAACATATTACAAGCTCAAAAAGTAATGCAATCTTGTGTGTTGTACTAATATCACCTCTCTTGGAGGATGCACAGATCTTCAAGCCTTCTTTAAGCAGACAGAGCCCTAGAAGCAGCCCCAGTTAGTGTCCACTGATAATAATTGTAGAGCAATGAATGGATCTTTGCCACCTACCAATTCAATAATACTTTCACTTCATCATGATTTTGATTCCTTCTTTGTTTGGGAAGGGAATGGGTCCAGCTCTGAGACATTCAGAGAATCAAACCTTTGTTCAGCACCAGGCTGCTTTTCTGGATTTTGTTTTCCAGTTATCTCAGCTTGTGGAGGTCTTTGAAGCTTAGTCATTCATCATACTTTGAAATTATTTTTTCCCCTTAATGTGAAGATAGAGAAGCACTGTGCTTACTCTCCTGAAGCAGACAACACTAGATGTTTTCAACTAGACAGTACAGGGTACAGATGAGATCCAAATGGCCCACCATCGTGGCCACTTTGGACTTACTGCGGGATCATTTTCAGAATCAGTTCTTTTCATTTATAAAGCTGATAGAATTAAGATTTCTATTGTAAATTGTAGCAATAAGTTGTAACTGCTGGATGTTAGTTAGGGGTTTTGAATATACTAAATGGACAGTAATAGGTATTATAGAAAATAGGGTCTAACAGGAACAAGTAATGGAGAAAAGTTGGTTAGTGGGAGATTTTGCCTGGAGTTGCCCATTCACATTTCATAAAAATGGAGGATAAAAACTTTTCTCATTTCCTACTCTGCAGCAATCATTGCTACAATTTTAAAGTCAACACAAGTTGATTGAATGAATTCACACATTATACTTAAATTCTGTAAGCCACGGCATAAGAAAAAATAGCCCAATTCCACTGATGAATGGAATACTCTGTTTGCTTTATACTCTCTCATTATATTCCACTAAGATGAACCAAGAAAGACCCCATGTATCTTTAAATTGTGTAATTCATTAAAGTACTTCAAGATTTATTGAGGATTATCCATTTAGATAACTTTACCTATGCTTCTAAATGAGACTTGGAAGTAAATGTGAATAGATTTCAACATACTTCATAAATTTTCAGCCTGCTGTAGAAACATCAATATAAATCCTCTGATCTAAAGAAAAGATACAAAACTAAATATTACTGAATAGTGGCCTCACTGGCCATATGCCAGAGGTCAGTTTCTAGCCAGCATACAAAGGATAATGAGTAGGATTGCACATATCTCATATACATATGGGATTCTCATAAGACCAACACCAGACTGATCCTAGGTGACCAAGAATTCTAGTCTTGCTGTAGGCATAAAATCAATGTCATCTGGGCCAGTCAGTCTCTCCAAGCCCAAGAAGAAGTTTGCAAAGGGACTTATTGCTAAAAAGAATCTTCCCAGAATGGCAGGGACCAGTCCAAGCAATTATCAGGAGTCAACATTGACTTGAAGGTACAAATAACTTTAAGAATAAAGCAGACTTGGACTGCATGCAATTCTATTCATACAATTTGAAAGTTCTCAACAAAGCAGAATTTATTTCCAGCTTAATGAACATGCATAGACTGAAGTGCTGGAATGATTTTAGAAGTGCCTTAAATGTTGCCAATATTAAGCAATAGAAAACTATTAGTGCCACACAGCTATCTCAGTATTTGAGTTTCTTTCTGCAACTGATTCTTACCTATTACATCATGTAGAATTAATCTTAAATTTTGTTAGGAGGAGAACTATGAATATTCTCTTTACTTTTGCTCTTTCCCAAACATAATGACTCTTTCATGCTTTTAGAATTGGATAACAGGATTGCTCAATGCTCATTTGATCTAGAGTAGTAGGTGCAATCAAATAATCACTAGTCCTATAAGTGTCTTACGTTTTCAAGGTGCAGCCTCCATGGTGAAACTGACTCTAAGTTAAAGATGTCTATGATTAAAATGCTATATTTAAATCCCTACTCGCTCTAGGGATTTACTCTCAACTAAAAATGGTACAATGTTGCAGTGTGCATAGCTTCTGCAATGCTTCATAAAGCTTAACTTCTAGAGAAAAAACTGTTGGATTCTACTTGGAAATACGGTAGTTGGCTACTACTACATTAATTTAGAAGGAAAATAATCCAAATTTGAATAAAACTAACATATAATTTTGAAGAGAAGTAGCTGGGTGTGGTGCTGCTTGTGGGTGGGAAATAGGAAAGGAGGTATGTGAAGCAAATTAAAGCAGATAGAGATACTGTTCTCCAGCAGTAGGATTCATAAAAAGTAATACAATAGTTGGAGGAACAGTAGCAGAAGTAGTAGATGTAGGAGAGATGGAGTAGGGAGCAGTGAATATTAGCTTTTGAATGCTTGTTGTGTGTGTTGCCTAGAAGTCTGTGTGGTTGTACTAGGCCTCTTGGATTTTGAAGCCCAATGACTTGGACACACGTAAAAGAACCCATAATGAAATTCATAAAACCAAATATCTAAACCTCAATTCAGTATACTTTAGAATAGATAGCTAGGGGAAAATGTTTCTAACACAATACATAAGTTGCAAAATTTACTTATTTTAGGCAGCTTTTAAATTAATGCAGATTGGACAGATTCTTACAGTGATTAGCCATAATAGCTAAGTTGGACCTTCATACTCAAAGCCAATCTCTCAATTATTAAGTTTTGTGAACAATCCTTTGCAATGGGAAAAAAACCTATCAGCTTTGCAGCTAAGTGCTGCTTCTCAGAAGCCTCTTATTTTTATATAAGCCCAACCAAATATACTTTTATATTTTCTAATTCAAGATAAGATTTAGTCCAACCTGTTTCTGATGCCACTAATAGCCTCCCAAGTGTACCTAAAAGTAAAAAAAAAAAGGTGGTGGTGGTGGTATGAAAATAATGTTTAGTTTCTATAGATGAAGGAGGAGGCAGTGGTGCTACTATCAGGGAGAACACAGCAAATTCAGGGTCTGATCAATATAAAAGAACAAAATGACCTCCAGATACAAATAGGCTGCCTTCTAAATCAATGGAATAATATACATTTAAAAAGAATTTTCCTACACATGATACTAAAATGTTCCTAATTGCAATGCTGCAGAAAAATGAAGTGAAGTATGATCTATGTAAAGTTGTGATGATGCATTTGTAAGTGTTTCAGGTGTACATTGCTTAAAAACATCAGTTTCCATCAAAGGCCTACCATGGGACAGGACATATCCTTGTTTTTATTTTTCTTAGAAGCAAAAACATTCTTTGGAAGCAAAAATCATTCAGGTCCTCTCAAGTGTTGTTTGGTTGTGGGTAGGTGTGCTGGGGAACCACCTATATCCAAGTGTGATATAATGGCACATTGATATGATGTTTTCCATTCTGCCTCCACTTTCTAAAGGCCCCCTAAGTAAAATCATCCTGGCTGATTTCGGATGACTCTTGAGTGAGACAGTCTGAACAGCTGCAGTGCTTCTTCCAGAAATAGTCATGTGGTTGATGAACAGGGACATTTATTGGAGTCAATCAATATAAAACTTGTCATGCTTTTGTTTTGCTGAATTCTTCCATGGGTAAACGACCTCTCCACCCTACAGCTCGGCCTTTCTGGGGCCTTGTACATCCTCTGAAAGAGCGTGGAGGTGGAAGCCGGGGAAGCAAGTCCCTTGCGCACAACCTTGAAGCTTTTTTGCGAGCGAACAGGGCTGAGGACAGGGATCCTGGCTAAACAGCTACCCTTCTGCGCCAGCCTGTCTGCAGAGCAGAACGGCGCCCCAGGCCAGCGGCGCTTAATGGAATCACGAATCCAACCGTCCCGCATCTGAAGGACAAAAAAGACCACCGCGAATGCGAAAGCGCGACGGCGCACCTGCAACCCGGCGCAGCGAGTTGCTGGTACCTGAGCAAGGCCTGGCTGGTAATGCGCCATAATGCACCTCCTTTGAAGGTCTTTCAAGTTGGGGTCAGGGTGTCTCCTGTCCCCGCTAGTGCCCCGCCCCCTACACCAAGCTGCAGAGCAGGCCGAATGCATGGGAATCCCACCACTTGTGCGCTTGGAGGCGAAGGCAGCCCGAGGGCGGAGGGACCTCCCCCGCTCGTCATAGAACCAGTGGAAGACTATAACAAATGGATCGCCATCGATTTCCCTGCGAGGACGCAGAGGCAAATCAAATAAGGGGAGGGAGAGAGGAAGATGAGGTAGACGCTTGTGGAGTGAGAATTAACAAAACCAACCATTCAGCTGACCTTCTTCCCCCTCTGGCTACGGAGGCGCTGGCACTTCTGCCCGTTCGCCCCTCGAGCCGCTCGTAGGAGGTTTTGCTGAAAGCGTGAACGCGAGGTGAGAAGCGGGTTTAGCAACGAAAATATCCCGCTGAATCTTCAGCAAGAATATTCAGGATGGCAGTATAACTTTGGCTCTTTCTTGCTGCCTGGAGGAAGCGCTGCAATGCGGCCACTCCTCCCGCCTGTCCGCAAGAAAGGAACCGGGAGAGCTTATTGGGAGACCGAGGCGTCCTTCGCCCCAAAGGTCCATGAGCCACTTCCAGAGCGCAGATCTGGGTAAGAAGGCCTCAGGGGTAAGGAAGGGGCCTTGAGCCGGTGGAGAAACCAATGAGAAACCTGGGAAAGAGAAGCATGTTTCCCCTAGAGGCGTGTTGTGGTAAAAAAAAAAAGTCAATATGGCGGCCACGAAGGCATGATGGAAGCTCAGACTGATTAAGCTCAGGGGAAAACAGGCGGTGTCCTCCGCCATATTGATTTATTTTTTTACCATAACTTGTGGATGCTCCTTTCCCCATAGGAGTGTTTTTCAACCTTGGCAATTTTAACAGGTGTAGATTTCAACTCCCAAATACTCCATCTAGCATGCCCCTAAGGAATTCTGGGAGTTGAAGCCCAGATTTCTTAAAATTGCCAAAATTGGAAAATACTACATTAGAAAGTTCCTTGTACCGTTTACTTGTTTTACCACGTACGGAGTTGGATAAAAATGTCAAGACAGTTTCCAATGAAGCTGTACCCCCGAAGACAGCAATACACCAGAAGCTCGCCCTGCTTTCTTCCAGTTTCTTAGCCAAGTTCCAACCAATACCTATTTAGCTTCGGAGCTTATGCCAAGGCGATAGATTATAGCCACCTGCTGAGTCTTGCTTAGCACCTGGCATAACTGGTGTGAACCTCAGGTGTTTAACCCAACCGCAGTACTTTTTCCCATTTCAGTGGCTGAGAGAGGGAGTGGAACCTCTTCTGTTCCCCAAAATAACAGCTTCTTGCGTGGCGATAGACAACCAGTTCCCCCAAGACAGGGGTAGGCAACTTTGGCTCTTTTATGACTCGTGGACTTCAACTCCCAGAATTCCTGAGATTCAACAGCGGAGCAACAGCGGAGCGCCCTTCGGTTTCCCTTGCCCCAGAGGCAGAGCCAGTTCTTCCTGGAGGGTAATCGGAGAAAGGTCTCCTCTGTGTGCGTGTGTGGGGGTGAATTCCGCGACCGAGATTTGTGTCTTGCAGCGGCGGAATGCGCAGGTGGATTCGCTTCTCTGGTTTTGCATCCAACTGAGCATCCCGGCACACGCGCCACCTGTCGGGTCCGGCGAGGCGTCTCTCACCTGGGCCAGGAGAAGACGGCGCTGGCATCCCGGTCACCCCGGACCTGAGCGCTTTAGCTCCGCCTCTCCTCCGCCAAAAGGGGCTTCTCCGTTCGCCCGCAAAGATGAATCCTCCGGTTGTTTTCTCTGTGCGGTAGGAAAACCAGTGGCCACGCTGCTCAGATAATCTGTAAGAGGCTTGTAACTTCAAGGGGTGTTAAACAGCACCTGCAAAAAAGTGCGGTGGCGAGGCAAGGGAGGCAACGGCGAGAAAGCAACGCTCGTACCTTGGGGAGCCTTCTTTCGCCCCTCCCCCCTCTCCGCCGGCTCGCTCGCTGACTTGCTGCGTCCCCCGTACTGCTCCGGCCCGCCCCTTCTCGCCTCGCCTGCTTCCTCCAGCCGGCCTAGGGCTATTAAGGCTTCCCTCCCGCCCAGAGCGCTTGGGAAAGCCTGCAAAGCTGCAGACCGGGCTAGTCCATGGGAATCTGGCCACTTGCGCGCCTTGCAGCCGGGAGGGGGGCTGCGCTTCCTTTACAAAAAGAGACACAATTAAGCAAAATGCTCAATGAACATTATAAATGATGGGCAATCGCTCTGCAGATTGCCTAGCAAATCAAATTATATATGGTTGCTCACGGGTGATTTCCAGGCGCTTTACAAGGCAAACAGGTATCTTTTTGTACGTTTGCCTTTTCGCCATCTTCTCTCGCTCACCCCCCGCCCCCACCCCCCGCGCATCGCACCACCCAAACTCGGCTTTTAAGAAAGAAGACAAAGTCACCCCAGACGGGCAAAAGGGCTTGAAAGCAGGTCTTTAGCTATTCAGAAGCTCCCCCCACCCCGCCGCCCGCCGCTCAGTCCCACTTTTGTTAGCTACTGGATTTCACACGAGCCCGGGAGGTAAAGGGGAGCAATGGGGGAAGGCGACACTTTTTACACTGTTTTCTTGTAAATTGGACCAAGAGTTGGCTTCGCAAACCCGTAGGCACCTGCTCCCCAAGACCAAAGGGCTCGCCTGGATTTCCATAAAGAGGGATGGTGCTAAATTTGAGCGCACAATGAGCTGCAAAAAAAGAGGCACTTTCAAAGGAACCCAGAAAGGCGTTGAAGATCAATGGCAAGTCAACAAAACCAAACAAAACCTGTGTGAGTGTATTTTGGGGGTGGGGCGGGGGGGGGGGAGAGGCAGACTGTAAAGAAAGTGAGGCTTGGCTGAGCCTGGTTGAGAAACAACCTGCGCTTGGAGAACCGCGCCAAAGCTTCCGACACATCAGACCGAGGGGACACTCAGCCCGGCATCTCGGGCCATGGGAAAGCGGAGCGGGTTGTTTCTCAGCCTGGGCTTCAGATTTTAGTTCATAAGTTTTCTTTCCGCCATCCTTCAGCAGCAGCAGCAGCTCTTGTGTGCAAGGAAAGAAGTCCAAACTCCAAAATCTCTGAAACTACAAAGAATGACTGAGATCTTGAGTGTTACGGCAGGAGAGTACCCTTGAGTACCATTTGTTTGGGGGTCAAGGGAAAGGGAGGGTTTTGCCTTCTCTTTCTGCTCAAGATCCCCATGTACATTTGGTGGGCCACTGTGTGACACAGAATGCTGGACTCGATGGGCTTTGGCCTGATTCAGCATGGCTCTTCTTATGTTCTTATGTTCTTATGAGAGCAGAATCCCCACAGGCGAGAAAGCGAGCAGGTTTCAAGAACTACAGTAGGACAGCTGCCTTTTCAAGCCCAATGCTGGCGGCCTTGAACAAAAATCAGACCATCCCTCAGGAAACTAACCAACGGAACTCATTGCTACAGGTTGCTGTGGTAGCCAGTAGAAGTGTGTAAGATGTCAAATATTATATATGCCTAAATAAAATTTAAATCTATCATTATTGTAGCCATATGCACACTTGTAAAAAGAGGGTCTCAATGATCTTCTAAATAGCTCAAGTATAAACATCTGAGTTATTATTTTTTGAACCTTATGTACACCTAATTAGACATAACAGCATTTAAACCAATGAGTCACACTACCCCAAGTCTTTCTGTGCTGCCTCATCCTGGGAGAACATAAGAACACAAGAACATAAGAAGAGGATTGAGCAAAAAACATTGAGAATGTATACCAGGAATATATATTCCCAATGTGGTTATCCAAGACTTGAAGATCATCCCAGATTCTCAACTAAAGCAACAGCCCTCATTTTGGGCAACAGAGATATATAGTAGGAAGATGCTGGGGATCCACTGTCAAAGGCATCATTTTGCATTGTGCAGAACCATTCCTGTCTTTTATCAAAAAGGGACAGAGTGGCTGAGAAGATATATTGCATTATAAGATAATCACCTGAATGATGGTTTGTTAAACAAACTACAATTGCCAGGGTTCATAGATTATGCTAGGCTGGATATTATTGTATAATAATATTATACTGCATTAAGCAACAATGTATGTAACATGATGAGTTAGCCAGAGGTGTGAATCAAACCAACCTTTTTGATTGCTGATAGGAGATGAAGCAAAATTAGTAGCAACTTTATAGGTTACTGACTACTTCATAGACATAAACCTGGTCTGTGAGGAATGCAGTTAATTCAAATGCCATGTAAGGGGTATGAGGGTATCACTAATCTGTACTACTTTGTTAGCACATATTGCTAATCTGCATTTCTTCAATCATTCATTTGAATATCCAGAGCAGAGTTCTGATAGCTTAATGTTTTTATTTTAGGACAATATCTCTCCAGTACTGGATATAGAAAATAACTCCAAATATGCACCTCTCTCCTTTGCAGCAATTTGCCACTAGTGAACAAATGCAAATTATGTTATTTACCAGGAACATTTAAAAGTGCTGTATAGTTCAGGGATGCACAGGGATACTGAAGATTGGCTGCTATCTTTTCTGCAATGAGACTTAGGGCAGATCACACAAAAGAATGTACAGTTTGCCTGCCATTCATTACACTGTAAACTTCCTAGAATAGCCTAGGGAGATACTGAATTAATGGAATGAATGTAGTGTATGTCCGGAGTCAGTTATACTGCATATAATGCAGCCCTTCCTTTTCATAAACAGCATATTCAATTAGAATACCATGAAAACTGGAATTTTCTCCAGTCCAAAGCTAATCTTCAGTGCAACATATGGGTGAGCATGTGAGAGCAGAGTATAGAGGTTAAGTTATGGGTGGGTGGACTGATAGGCTATTTTCCAGGGGAAGTGGGTTTCCCATGCCACAAGTAGGTGATTTACTCTTTGGTCTATGTCATCTTGCTATAACATACTGACAGTCATCTCCAGGCTCTATCAATATGCTTACCAAGGGCTTTGAGGAGGATAGGAATTACCCAATGCCACATGTCTCCCATTGCTAGGATGAGTAGCACTATGGTGGATTTAATGCTGATTGGTTCTCTTTTGTCCTCTCATGCTGTTGTTTGGGTGGGGCTGCACCTGCTCATGTAGCAACAGGCCTCAGATACTGGAATGAGCTTTCTGAACTGGCATATGAAGCTGCAGGAAAGGGTGTGAATCTAGTCCTCTTTGTATGCTGCTAGTGCACTGTGGATGCTGCACAGGGCGATACAGCTTGTGTCCTAATTTATTATCCTTCTGCTGTGTATTTCTCACACTGAGTCTCCCTTCCCTCTTGGAATGCTGCCATGGTAGTTTGGCATGATGCAGTCAAACGGTCTTAAGAGTAAGTAGTTCCCACTGGAAAAGTTGTATACTACATCCACCCAAGATCGAGTCAAGAGTGTAATTTTCATCACTTTTCAAACTGGTATTTCATATTAGATAGTGAAATGTTTAAGAGATTGAATATGCTTAAAGAATATGCATTTAAAGAAATAGCAGACAGGTTTTTCAAACTATTTGATATGGGCAAGAGAGGCAATTTGATTTAGATTGGAACTGATGCCAAATTTATAACTGATTCAAATTTACAAGCAAGAATTAGAATAAAACAAATTGCTAACTGAGCTATAGCCCAGATGATGTACTCATAGCCAAAGAACATGTGGCTGGCCGTTAAAGTAATAATCTACTCATAAGGTTGTTCTAACATAAGATCTATAGTGATTAAATGATAGATTGGGGGATCCTCAGTGAGTGATGGAGCTTACAGAGTGTCTCTGGACATGCACCTATTTCTTGGCCCAGTTTAATGCCAAGCATTATGAGGATAAAATAAGTATGGGTAGTCCTCATTTAATGACTACAATTGGAACCAGCAACTTGGTCATTACGTGAAACTGTCACTAAACGAAATTACAACTGTGCTTATGATCTTCAGCTTTCCTTTGCTTTACAGACCAGTGAAGGTTGAAGTATGAAAACAGGATGCAAAGTCACCTTTTTATTACTGTGAGTGGTCACTATCTGAGGCACTCATTTAATGAGGACTACCTGTAGAAACTTTCCATCTGAATCACCTGATTTCCCAGCAGAAACTGAAATATAAATTATAAATCAACCGAACTGTCTTCTATTTTAAAGTAGAAATACAAGAGTGAAGTGAAGAATCTATTTGACATTGTTGATTGTTCCTGCAATTATTCCCAAGACTGATTAATCACCAAAATCTATAACTGTAAAAAGATAATACTGGTAATAAAATCTTCTGAACCAGATTATCAGAACAGCATCCCAGTTAATAGTTGCACTTCTGGATTTCATTTATTTATTAAATTTATATGCCACTAATTTTGCAGTCTGATAATTGTTAAATGTTTATATTTTTTAGGGTCATATGGCTACTCACATTGCTAAATGTGCTTCTTTTTTATATCCTTTACGTTGGTATTATGAACAAATTTTCTTTGCACCACACACATTTATTATGTCTTTGCTAATTTACACTGATACTTTTCTAACACATCTACAGCATCTTAATTATCATTATTAGGGCACAAAATTTATATTACAGTATTGTTTGTAATCCCTTTACTTGTTCAGAATTGTTTATACTAGCTGGGTTCACACAACACGCTAGGCTAAAAAGTGATTTGTTTGATATAGGTGAGCATGATGTATTGACACAGTCATTAAAGTTTGTAAATTATGATTTATGGAGCAGATTCTTTAACAGCAAATCATAATTCTTTCTTTAAAAAACAGTGTTTTGACCTGGCATAACAACTCAGCCAATGACGGAGAACAGATTCCTACAGCTTCAGAGGGAAATTTTAATTTTTTCCAGTCCTGGGAGATATCATTTCACCTTCAACCATAGAGATTCGCTGAGTGACTTTGGATCAGTCTCTTTCATCCCATTCTACAGAAATAAAGGAGTCACATGTAAGGTACTTTAAGTTCCTGGATGAAAGTTGAGATAGAAATCTAACAGAGAAAATCAAACATATTTTGTAAATTTCTGTTCCACTGCCATCTGAGTTTGTCATTGATTGAAATTTGTGCAGAGATTTAAAAGACAAGAACTAGAATCATATAATTCTATTTTTCTTCTTTGAAGGAGCTTGGATAGCTTGATTCCTTTCTCCTCAGAAGACTATCTGTTGGACAATTTGTACAACAGACAGTATCTTTACCCAGTTTCTAAAATCAAAGTTAAGATTTGGAATAATCTATTGTAGACTATCTAAATTAGGTCTGTTTGACTCAAATGTTGTATCAATTAAAAAAAATAGTCTTCTTCAAATCATTTTTCTGGGAGGACCCAATTTCAGCTGGATCAATTTGCATACTTAAAATACAAACATTCATAGTACATATCATCCAAGTTGCCTTGGATTATTTTCTGAATCAAATTGATTTGTGAATTTGATTTATCAAATTCATTTTAATTTAAAATTTGTTCCAATAAATTTGGACTGTGATATATTTGTATACCTACTATGTAGGTATTCCATTACTGTAGTACAAAAAGGCGACAAAGTTGTCTAAGGCTAAACCTATTCTCTGGTGCCATCTTGTGTTAATTCTTCAACATTCTTCCTGTTGAACCTCAGCTACCCTGCTGTACTTCAGATTTCCTATGGTAACACTGTAAATTTGCACACAACTTGGAGAACCTGGTAGAAATTCTTAACAAATGTCCTAGTTTGGTTCCAGCCTGCCTGCAAAGCTCCCATGTTGCTGATTTACATTTGATATATTTTGTGAAGGTTAATTTATACTTTGGAAAATATCTAAGGTATAAACATGTACACTATATATGAACTGATATATATTAATACAAATATATAATCTTTTCAATTCTTTCAAACATCTTGTAATAATTTATAGGAACCTTGTAGGTAAAATTACAGCAAATATGTAGATAAAATTAAAGCAAATATATCTGCTGCAAAACTGTATTGTTGTAAAAACATTTAATTCCAGTTTTTACTTTTGATTATTAAAAGAATTTTTACAAGTGCAATAAAAGTCAAGTATTACATTATATCATGCCATAAGAACAGATGGTTTGTAGTTTAGCCTTCCACCCTATGCTCTATTTGCAGGACTCCTAGAATTTTATGAGATGGAAGGTACTTTTGTCATATGAATGAATAGAAAAACAAATGGCGTTAACAAAAAAGTTTATATTTGATGTTGAAACTGATGTCAGTTAAATCTGTATCAATTATAAAAGGATAAGGGAGATTCAAAGCTGAGGTGCCATAACAAATGCTGTTCCTCAGCAATATCCCCTCATTAAAAATACAGAGGGATCATACTTCAATCTCAGCTTCCAACTGAAATGTTTTAAATTTCAACGGCTGTGACTTCTCCCAAGCCACTCATGACTTTACTGGTTAAACTCACCACCACACCAAACATACACTTTTTGTATACTATATAAAGTGGTGCTTCTCCTAACAAGGAGTTATTCTTCTAAAATCCTATTTACATCTTTTTGAATCAAATTTAAGATGCATAAAAAAGACACCTGCATTTGAATTTTGGATTTATGCATTTTATTTCCATGCAATGAATTATTGTACCTAATGATGAAAAGGTAATTATCAACAAAAGCAACTCTTTTGCAAATAATAACCTGCATTTCCATTGGATTCAATGGAAGCATGCCTAGGTGAAGGACCTCTGTGTGCATATAAAAAGGACTCCCAGCATTCTACAGGAAACCAGCTACATGAAAGGATGTATTCCAGCATGGATTAAATACAACATAATTTGCATCAATAGCTTGGCATTGGCTGTATGCATGCTAATTCATTAGATGCAGTATATGTGCAAGAAGCAGACACATTAAAAGCTGGCACCAGGTTCTCAATTTATTTTCAAGGTAGGCCTATGAAGTAAAAGAGATCTGAGTATTAGAGCACTATCAATTCATAAGATATAATCCTGATTGGCTGGAGATTGGTTTAAATGTTAATGAAACACTTTTGATGCAGAATTTCTGCCCAGATGGCTTGAGACCATTGCTGAACACATGGCCCACATGGCCCACAGTGCAAAAGAAGAGATTTTACTGCAGCTTTAGCTTCCTGAATTAAAACATATCTGCATAAATTATACAAACGGATTTCATAGCCAATGGGGCCAATTAAGCAAGCAATTGGCAAATAACTGCTAGCATTTTCCATTAACACTATCAACTCCATGAGGCCTCAATATTTCTGAGCCTCTAAATATAGCAGGAATAAAATGGGAACATTCCTTATATTCTGTGGAGCGATCTTTGGTTGAAAAAAGGGGGCTTTCTTTAGCAAAAATTATTTTGCTTAAGGAAACCACTTTATAATAAATTCCAACTATGAAGCCAACTAGAAATGCATGTTCTATCTTTGAATCTCATTGTTAAATTAACAGCATTTGGAAATATGCGGAAGATTGCTAAATTTACCATTCATTTTTGTAATATTGATATGACTCTTTCCAATTTTAATTAGACTATAGGCATATTAACTTGGATTAAATCCCACTGAATTTATGGAACTACTAAGTATGCAGAATAATGTGGGCCAATGCTATTTCATATCTGAAAGCAATCTTATTCAATTAACAGGAATTTAGAAATAAAATATATATAGCCTTCACATATTATTTTAGTTCATTGCACAGTCAGCCAGATTTTCAGTTTGAATTTGGCATATAATATGTTCACTTATTGAGTTCTTTCCCAAGACTTAGGAGATGGTGTTAAAGGTATTGTTGCAGAATCTAAGCTTTTCCAAGTAAAGCTGGTTTTTGTAATTGGTGATTTTGTCAATGCCAAGGATGTTCAAGTGGTGCTCCAGTTGTTTTTGTGCCTCTTACGATTGATGCTACCTTTCCTTTCTTTTGCCATAGTCATTCTATTTCTGCTGGTAGGTCTTTGTATTTTGTTATCTTCTCCAGTTCTCTCTCTTCTGTTCTGCTGTCTCTAGATAAAGCCATATCCATGATCCAAATATTTTGTCTTTCTTATCGACAATTGTTAAGTCTGGGGTATCATGTGGCAGGTGCCTATCTGTTTTAATTCTAAAGTCCCAGAGCACTTTAGTTTCTTCATTTTTTATCACTTTCTCTATTTTATAGTCCCACCAATTCTTGCTTGTAAGCAAGTAGTACGGTATTTCTTGCAGATTTTCCAATGCACCATTGTTGCTACTTTTGTCATGCTGTTGTTTATAGCCAGTCTGTGCAATCTTCTTGCAACAGTGAGCCAGGTGGTCCACTGTTTCTTCAGGGCTTTTTTCAGTATTATTATGCAGTCCAAAATTGATTCTAGAAGTTGGTACACAAGAATTCATTTCAAAATATGCTGACAGCACTTTCAAAGAATTAAAATTGTGCAAAGGAAAAGATGCAGCCAAAAGATAGTTCCTAGATGAAATATATCAATTATATTTAAACATCATTCCAATTTTTTAATACCTGCAAAAGTAGCTGTTTACAAATAACTCCAGTGTCATTTGATCCTAGTAAATAGATACAAAAGTTCTTTTTTTTTTTTAATTTTATGCATCCTGCAGACTTCTGGGGGAAAAAAGGCTGCAATTCTGTGTTAGAATCATGCTCTGTTTTTGAGCTAATTTAGAACAGAAAACTAAATATTAATGGTGTTAATACAGATCAAGAAGGAACTGGACTACTTAATGCATTCTTCCCCATTTCAGAAAAAATTAAGCCTAGAAAGAACTGATTAGGCTTGTAAAATGAATTACAGAAAAGAATCATAAGCACCTCTCTCATAGTGGTTTGTATGATATTGAACTCACTTCCACTTCTTCTGCAGTCTAGATGGTAAGATAGATAAACGATAGATAGCTAGACAAACAGGCAGGCAGGCAGGCAGACAGACAGATGTTTTTTTTTTAAAAAAAGAGCTGGTTTGGTCTAGTGGTTAAGGTGCTAGCCAAAAATTGGGAGACTATGAGTTCTAGTCCTATCTTAGGTATGAAAAACCAGCTGTATGACTTTGGCCCAGTCACTCTCTCCAATCAATCTCATAGGATTCTTGTTGTGGGAAAAATAGGAGGAGGAAGGGATATTAGGTATGTTCGCCTGCCCTGAGTTATGCATAAAAATAATAAGGGTGGGGTAAAAATCTAATACATAAACAAAATAAAAACTTCTATAACAACAGTGATCTCCATGGATTTCTTTAGTACCGTATCATGACAGTTTATTGCGTTCATTAACTTTCAGAGACCTTTTTAATAAAAAGGCTAAATAAACACAATCCCAGCATACAATGAATCAGTAAATATTATTTCCAATCAATAAATATTGGGTTTAACTTGTTTCTAAATCCTACATTAGCTCAATATTTTTCAACCTCAGCAAGATGTCAACTCAAGCTGGCTGGGGGAATTCTGGGAGTTCAAGTCCACCTATCTTAAAGTCGCTGACATTGGGAAACATTAGCTTAGCTGACTTTAGGATACCCATCAATAGACATTGACTTAAGTACTTGTACCAGGTTGACTAAAAGATAAACAATAGTTTTCTGTTTACTTCAAATGAAAGATTGAAGCAAACAATCCTGTCTCATAACTTATAGTAGCAAATTAAAGTTTTTATTCTGGATTGCTCAAATGTATCTACTGTGGCCTAATGGATGAATACTTTTAATGTATTCTTCTTTACACAAGAATTTTGCAAAGCTTTTTTGGAAGCATTATGCTCTACAGTGTCATCTAGTGGTAAGTGATAATTGTGATTACACTATTAAAAACTGACCAGTTTATTACACTGAAAGTAATAAAGGCTTTTCTTTGAAACAGATAGATGTGTGCAAATGTTTTCCAATCAATTAACAATCCATTTCTATTTCCAAATTTTAAAATAAAAAATTTTGGGAAATCCTATTTACTTTACAGGGAAAGATTTAGTCTATTCTTCAATACCACACTGAGCCCAATGAACTTAAGATGATGATGATAATAACAATAACAACAACAACAACAACTACTATTATTATTATTATTATTATTATTATTATTATTCAGAAGAAACTGCAATAGAAATCAATTGGATTTGTCCTGGTGAATAAGCACAATGCCATGGCAACTTTAATTGGATTACATGCTGAACTGGTGTCCTTATGGCAAAGAATGAACTACAAATAAAAATACCACCACCAGCAGCAGTGGATACATGTGTTTCTCACTTAAAAACAAAGACAGGCATGCTTTTTAGTAACTATAAATTAACAAAATATTGTTCCATGGCTATTCTCTCCAAGCCTCTTCAGTTCCAGTTTTGGGAGAATGATAAAAAAGAATTATTCAGAGCAGTGAAATATACGAGGGCAATTCGGAAATAAACATCCATTTGATTATCAATGACAGACACTTGCAGATACAGAACTTTTATTATACACATTAGAAAACTACAACATTCCATTCCATTTTTAACATAATCGCCATTCAAATTGAGGCACTTGTCATAATGTCTTACAAGGTTTGAAATTCCTTAGTAATAGTTGCTCGGCGCCAAATCTGGGTTATGAAGGGGGTGATCAAAAACATCCCAACGGAACTGCTTCAAAGTTTCTTGGGTGCTTCTAGCGGTGTCCGGGCAAACATTATCGTGAATCAACACCACACAGGAAGTGGTGCCATAGAAAATCCGGCCAAATGTGAAGATACCAAAGGAGTCTGCTAGTAAAGTTCATGGAGCGTGGTCCGATCATCAATTTAGATGTCTGCTGTGAAACATTACAAAAACTCAGTTGAGCCATCCATAACAAGTGTCGGGGCATGCTGACTTCCTATGTGTTGGTTGGTCTGCAAATTTGATGAGTTCCCCATCTATCCCCTCGCCCAAATTGTTGATGAAGATGTTGAAGAGGACTGGGCCCAGAACAGAGCCTACATACTTCCCTCCATGTAGATGTGGTTCCATTGAGGACCACACGCTGAGTATGGATGGTCAGCCAGCTACAAATCCATCTAGTGGTGATGCTGTCTAACTCACATTTTTTCTATCTTATCAAATAGTAGGTTGTGATTTACTTTATCAAATGCTTTACTGAAGTCAAGTAAATTATATCCACAGTATTCTTCTGATCCACTAATTTTGTCACTTGGTCAAAGAATGCAATAAGTTTTGTCTGGCATGATCTGTTTTTGACAAACCCTTTTAGTAGTGATTTTGTTTGCCTCTAGGTGTTTGCTGATTCGTTGTTTGATTATCGTTTCCAGAATCTTCCCAGGTGTTGAGGTCAGGCTGATAGGTCTGTAATTTCCTGGATCCATTTGTTTTCCTTTTTTGAAGATGGGAACTACATCAGCTCTTTTCCAGTCCTCTGGTAATTCCTCAGTGCTCCAGGATCTTTGCAAAATATAGTTCAGTGGTTCTGAGATCATATCTCCCAGTTCCTTCAGAATCTTTGGGTGTAATCCATCTGGTCCTGGTGATTTGAACTGGTCTAGGCTGGACAAGTGCTCACTTACCATTTTCTTGCCTATCTTAACTTGTGTTTCTATTCTGTCTTTATGGGACTATTTTTGATAGGTTGGTCTGTTTTTTTCCTTTTGTGTAAAGACAGATACAAAAAACGAATTAAAGAGTTCTGCTTTCTCCCTGTTGCTTGTCACCTTCTTGCCACTTTCACCCACTAATAGATCGGGGGTATACCATACAGGAGAGGACTGGCCTAGATCCACCATGTTCCTCAATTTACAACCATTCATTTAATTACAATGGCACTGAAAAATTGACACACGACCAGTCCTTGCACTTATGACTGTCACAGCATCCCCAATGTCACATGATCAAAATTTGGATGCTTGGCAACCAGTATGTATTTACAACTGTTGCAGTGTCCTGTGGTCATGTGATTTCCACTTGCATCTTTTCCAGCAGGTTTCGACAAGCAAAGTTAATTAGGGAAGCTAGATTCACTTAAAGATTGCATGATTCACTTAACTTGTTATTCACTTAACAACTGTGGCAAAAACGTTGTAAAATCAGGCATGACTCATTTAGCAACTGACTTGTTTAGCAATAGAAATCCTGGTCCCAACTGTGGCCGTAAGAAGAGGAGTACTGTACTAATTTTTCCCAACCTTGACAACTGTAAGATGTGTGGACTTCAAATATCAGAATTTGCCAGTTACCATTTTAAAGTGGCCAAGGTTGAGAAATACTGATCTATTTCAAAGTCTATATTATAGACAGCAGGGTATAATAATCTATCTGGATGTTATCAGGCCATGTAGAGAGATCTGTTATTAATACAAAACTAGAAAATATTAGTTTTTCCCTTCAAATATTGAAGTCCCTATACTAGAAAAATAACTTACATTGATTGTCCATCTTTATGCATCAACCAAATTATGAATTCATAAATCCAGGCAAAGAAAAGTTTTAAATAATTAATTAAAAAGTTTTAAATAATTATCGTCCAGTCTCCAACCTCCCCTTTTTAGGGAAGGTTGTTGAGAAGGTGGTGGCACTCCAACTCCAACGGTCCTTGAATGAAGCTGATTATCTGGGCCCTCAGCAGTCTGGCTTCAGGTCTGGCTACAGCACGGAAACTGCTTTGGTCGCGCTGACCGATGATCTCTGGCGGGCCCAGGATGGAGGTTATTCCACTATCCTGGTGCTTCTTGACCTCTCAGCGGCTTTCGATACCATCGACCATGGTATCCTTCTGCGCCGGTTGGAGGGGCTTGGAGTGCGGGGCATCGTTCTGCGGTGGTTCACCTCCTACCTCTCTGGCCGGTCGCAGTCGGTGTTTGCAGGGGGTCAGAGATCGGCTCCGAGGTCTCTTCCGTGTGGAGTCCCTCAGGGGTCTGTTCTCTCACCTTTGCTTTTCAACATATACATGAAGCCATTGGGTGAGATCATTGGTCGACACGGGGTGAGTTGTTATCAGTATGCTGATGACACTCAGCTCTATATCTCTATCCCGCGTCATTACAGCGAAGCAGTGGAAGTGATGAACCGGTGCCTGGAGGCTGTTGGGGTCTGGATGGGTGCTAACAGGCTCAGACTCAAATCCCGACAAGACGGAGTGGCTGTGGGTTCTGCCTCCCAAGGACAATTCCATCTGTCCATCCATTACCCTGGGCGGGGAAGTCTTGTCCCCATCGGAGAGGGTTCGCAACTTGGGTGTCCTCCTCGATCCACAGCTAAGTTTAGAATACCATCTTTTGGCTGTGCCGAGGGGGGCATTTGTCCAGGTTCACCTGGTGCATCAGTTGCGGCCCTATTTGGACCGGGAATCACTCCTCACAGTCACCCATGCCCTTGTCACCTCGAGACTCGACTACTGTAATGCTCTCTACATGGGGCAACCTCTGAAGAATGTCCGGAGACTGCAGGTTGTTCAGAATGCGGCCGCGCAAGCCGTCTTGGGTCTCCCAAGACATGCTCATGTCACTCCAGCCCTCTGTGAGCTGCACTGGCTGCCAATTGGTCTCCGAACACAATTCAAAGTGTTGGTTATGACCTATAAAGCCCTTTATGGCAATGGGCCAGGTTACTTGCGGGACCGTCTTCTGCCTCATAAATCCCAGCGACCGGTTAGGGCACATAGGGTTGGCCTCCTACGGGTCCCGTCTGTTACCCAATGTCGTTTGGCGGGACCTAGGGCTAGGGCCTTCTCCATTGCTGCCCCAGCCCTCTGGAATCAACTTCCCTCAGAGGTTCGTACTGCTCCTTCCCTCCTAGCTTTCCGAAAACTTTTAAAAACACATCTATGCAGACAGGCTTGGGGCTTGTGAGCTGCGCTCTGCCCCTGGGCCTTTGATTGGTACTGTATGTTGTATGAGTGGGTATAGTTTTATTGTTTTTTATATTGTATATTATTATTTTAACTAATTTATATTTTGTACTTGTATTATTTGCTGTGAGCCGCCCTGAGTCTGAGGAGAAGGGCGGCATATAAGTCAAAATAAAGTAAAGTAAATCACCTTCACAGACTGCTGTAGCTCCATTTTAATGCAGGCTCTTTCTACATTTTTTAAAACTAGAAAATCAAATTTTAAAAAGCCTCCCCCATATCTAAGGGAACCTATCAGCATGGCTCAGATGCTATGTTTCAATCTAACATACCTGACAGATCAAAAAACACTGCCTGCACAAAAACAATCCATTTGCTATGCTTGCATAATGAAATGAATTATAAATCAACCACATGATCCAAATTTGTGTAACATTTTAAATCAAATAAAAATTAGCTAGTATAAAAGATAGACAAGCTTACTGTGTTGGGTGAATGTAATTGCTTGGCTTTTATCTGATGTGGTTGAATGTGTCCTGGGAATCAAGCCTGGTGTATGTGAAGTCCCAATACAGAAGTGACAAAGTCATACATAAATCTGAAGTGACAATTAGATTCCCATTTGAAGGGCACAATATTGTAGCACACATGGCAGTACTTCCCAAGATGTTTGTTAAGGTTCCATTAAAAATCTGCAAACATGAATGTTAGCAAACAGTACATTTTGCAAAGCCAAATGCCCATCAAGTTTGCATGTGAGAATATCCCTGGCTAATTGAAAGAAGAAGCAAGTAACACAAGCTTCTGCCATTTTCACTCCTATCCTTAAACTTTGGAGGAGGAGGAGGCTGAACAAAAGGGCATAAACAGCCCTCAACGTTGCAGGTCCCAACTGTGGCAGCTAAACAAGAACTAATTCTAAATGTATGAAACAGCTTTATAAAGGTATAAACCAGCATTGGTCTACTGGCCCCAGAAAGTGTTTGGCCATAATTTAATAACATGGCATGCAAAGCTCCTGGGGCCAATCTTGGCATGTCTAGCTATGATTGGAGTGAACCTAGTCTGAAATTCAAGACAGTCACATCTTGTTAATGTTGATAGGATTTTACTATATGAACACAATAAAAGGCAACTACCTACATTTGTATGATTGTCCATACTTGCCAATAAAACTGTTGCATCCCTTGCATTGGAGATATTTTATATAGCAATTCCAGACATTAGATTTATGATATTCTCTGTGTTCATTGATTGAATTCAGCTTTGCCCTCAGATATTGATTGAAACATAGAGCCATATGATTTTAATTCTTTATGTTGGATATGTTCCTTTTTTAACTGCCCAAGGTAGGCTATAGGTAGTCTTCGGATGCTCCCTGCACTTCCAACAGATGCATGTCCCCATGGTCATATGACTGTGATTCAGGCACTTGGCATAGCAATAGCACTTAAGTAGCAACAAGCCTTAGACTTATTTCCTGCCTTGTAATGCTTTACAGCACTCTCTGGGTGGATTACATCATCAGCATATCAATCCCAACAATTCTGATCTGAGAATGATGGAAGACTGAGTCAATTTTGAGCCAGTCAGAATCGAACAAACTCCTGGCAGTGGGCAGAGTTAGCCTGAAATACTACATTTTAATCACTGTGCCACCAGGGCTCCTATTGGTATATATTTACAATGACTGCAGTGTCTCTGGGTCATTTGATTGCCATTTGTGATTCTTCCAGCTGGCTTCTAACAAGCAAAGTCACCGGAGTAGCTGGATTCGCTTAATAGTCATGGCAAAAAAGATTGTAAAATTGGGTGATTTAATGACCCCTTATTTAGTGATGGAAACTTTGGTTCCAACTATGGTTATAAATCAAGGTCTACCTGTCCATGGTCTTTCTCTACCATAGCAACTTAATTTAAAGATGCGTGGAAGTCCACGAAATTTTAAGTTGCTGAGGTGGGAAAAAAGTAGTCTATTAGCTTGGGATTTTAAGACGTATTAACTATTGCCAACCAACTTTGACTCTGGTTAAGGTTGTGCTTCCACCTAGAGGCCAAGAATTTTTACTGTGCTTATCACGCTGCAGCGCATCTATCACAGGGTCAATTTGCCAGCATTTTCGGAGTGAAGAGATCGAGTTCTGACAGGCGCGCACCCAGCTACCTTGCCGCTCTTCTCTTTGTTACGTTTACTGCGGTCGTCGCAAAAGCTGGCCGGAGAACCAGGCAAGAATGCTGAAAGCTTGGTCTCAGGCTAGGCAAGGCGCTACGGCTGCTAAACTCGTTTTCCTTGTCCCTTCGTTCCGCCTCATTTGGCTCGACGTAGCCGAACACAGTCAATTCCGAGCAGCTACTGGGCATCTGTGGGAGCCATTCTAGATTCCTCAGTGCCGGCGGGCAGGAGTCAAGGTGAAGCTGAAAGCCTGTGGAGTCTCGTGCGGAGAGGCTCTCCCCCCACGCAGATGCTGAGGTCTCTGAGATAGCCAAGCAGCTGAAGCAGAGGAGACCCTCCCCCTCGCTCCCAGGCTCCGCCCTGCCTGCTCTTTCTCGTTTTGAGTTCCTTGATCTCTTGCTCCCAAGGGCACAGAGAGATGTGAGCGGATCCAGGGGTCAAGAGGCCGAACAACTGCGTGGGCGCCGAGGCTTCCTGCGTTTTCAGTGATTGGCAAGAAGATATTCAACAGGCCAAGCTCTCTGCTTCTCTCCCGCCGTCCACTTCCAGTTTGAATGCTTTAGGGCTCCGCCAGCCCTCATCCACCACCACATGTTGGGTGGACATTCTTTTCAGAAGTTCACGAGTCTCCGAGAAGAAATCAAACCCCCTCTTTCTTCCACCATTAATCCTGATGCTCTACTCTAGATAGATAGGTTATTAGTTTATCTTCGCTTTGGAGAGTTGTGAAATGTGTTTTTATCCGTTTTTAGTGGAAAAGAGCGCATGCTGGTATTTTCCGTGGGGATTGCATTGGATTTTCGAGGTTGCCCTCTAAAAGCAAAACGGATTTATTTTCTCTAGTGCAATCTGGCCCCCTCTGGAATTTATTACACTACTAATCTTATTATGCAGAAAATAATGATTAGGGACTCTCCCGGTTTCCTGATTTGAAATAGCATTTGGGAGAGAATTGCAAATTCTTACAAGGGAAAATGAGTAAATATTTCTTCCTTTGTTAAAATAACCTGTAGAAACACTCATTTGAGGAATGGGTATGTTCATTTGAAGCGGAAATACTTATTTGAGAGTCTGTGGGTGATAAGAATCTGATGCTTTAGATCAGCGGTTCTCAACCTGTGACCCTTTTTGGGGTCGAACAACCATTTCATGGGGGTCTCCAAACAATGCAGTCAGCCATTTTTTCCCCTTTTCCTTAGCTGTGCTACTCCCTCTTATTCTATTGGCTTTTGAAAGCCAATAAAATAGACTCTCTTGAATAAAGTCTAATTCTATTGGCTTTCAAAAGCCAATAGGAATTTTCTAGGCTGTCTCTGCCCTGCTGAGCCCACCAAAAGTCCCAGTCTGCAAACGGTGCTGCAGGTTGTCTGCAGCGAAGGCGAGCTCTCCGGAAGTTTCCATCCCTCCCTGCTGAGCAACTACTAAATGTAAGTAAAAGAGGGCCAGGGGTGGGAGGTGGGAGGCCAGTGGGCGCAGGGAGGGTTGCTAATGTGCGTGGGGCCCGGTGGGTGGCTTACCTCCCTTGGGCCAGCTGGTGGCCCAGCCAGAGGTCGGCCTGCGCCGTCGCTGCTGCTTGCCATGGCTGCCCAGGGGCGCCTGGGCCTGCCTGCCGCTGCCCCGAAAGGGCAGTGGCCAAGGTAAGGCTAGCAGGGCAGCGTCGGGAACTGGGAGGATTGCTAATGAGCGTGGGGCCCAGTGGGTGGCTTACCTCCCTTGGGCCAGCTGGTGGCCCAGCCGGTGGTCAGCCTGCACCATCGCTGCCGCTTGCCCTGGCCACCCAGGAGCACCTGAGCCTGCCTGCCACCACCCCAAATGGGCAATGGCCAAGGTAAGGCTAGCGGGGCAGCGGTGGGCGCTGGGAGGGTAGCTTGGGCACGTGGGGCCGACTCTCAGCTGGCTGTCGGGAGCCGGGCTGTGTGTAGCAGCCCCGCCAGTTCCCCACCAATGTCCGGACTCCAACCCAACTCCCAGCTGACTGTCGGGAGTCGGGCTGTGCTCCTGGGGGCTATGTGGACGTCGGCCGGTTGTGGCTGTGTCCTCCCCGCCTCCCAGCTCATGGCAAGCCCTGGGGCTTGAAACGTGCCCCCGACGCTGCCCCGGGCCAACTCAGCTGCGTGGGCAGCCGGTCCAAGCCGACCCAGGTCTGGGCCGCTGCCTCCACGCCACGCCGGAGCTTCCCCCCACACTGCCTGGCCCACCTCCCTCAACATTGGAGGCCGTCTTGGCCCTCTGGCGCCCGGCGTGGCTCTGGGGCTGGCGGGCAGGAGTGGCTCCTTCCCGGCTTGCCAGGCTCTGGGCCTCGGAAGCGGCCAGGTGGTGGGGAAGAGGGCGATGCCCGCATGTGCATCGGAGGCCAGCCGGACAGGCCAGGAGGGGAGAAGCGGCGCCTTCTGAGCGGGAGCTGGTGCTCCGGCCGCGCCCCTCTCGTGTGTGACGAGTCGGGGAAGGGTTTGGCGGTGAAGGGCTGCACAGCGTGGAAAGAGGCTCCCACGATCCCGCCACTGCGATGGCGTTCGGGAGGCTGGAGGGGTGGGCAGGTCCTGGGGGGGTGGCTGGGAGAGCACAAGAGGTGCCAGGATGAGGATGCGGGACTCCAGACTACCATCCCCAGCAGCCCTAAAAAGCACTGTGGAAGAGTGGGGAATGCTGGGAGTTGCAGTTCATCACCATTTGCAGTTCATCACCTTCCTTCCTTCCGCCTCTGGGCTTTCTATTGATCGAGGCAGATTACAGAGCCGCGATCCACTCTCGCGAGCTGGCAACGGGGCCCCGAAACCAAAGGAGAAAACTTGTTTCGGGGCTGTAAGAAAGGATCCCTCTCCCCACCCCGACCCCTGCCACAACAGCGCCAGAGTTTGGAAAGGCACTGGTCTGGGACCCTTGGCTACGGAGGCAGGCCGGCGGCAGCTCTGCTTAGATATGGGGGATGAAAAAAAATGGCCGGAAGGGAAAGAGAAATCATTCGAGCAGCTCGGAGCATTTCGTTTGGAAACGTTGGCACCAGTTTCAATCCAGGCGTTTGTGTTTTCTTACCCCTGCGCGCATGTGCCTGTGCGTTTTCCCTGGTGGTAGCCAAAAAGGGAGGGGAAGGGGCAACGGGAAGCGTCCTTTGATACATCATTTACACACCCGCCTCCCCAATCAGGCTTATTTGGAAATCGGTCCAACGGACCTGGCTTCCTCAATCAGCCACCGGAGGTTAAAATATCTTTCCCCTTCAGGCATTATAAAGCACATTTTCCTTCCTTCCTTCCATCACCTTCCCTTCCCTTCCCCTTCAATCTCTCCTTCCTTCCTTCCTTCCTTCCTTCCTTCCTTCCTTCCTTCCTTCCTTCCTTCCTTCCCCCTTCAATCTCCTTCCTTCTCCATCTCCTTCCTTTCCCCTTCAATCTTCCTTCCTTCCATCCATCCATCTCCTTCCCTTCCCCTTCAATCTCTCCTTCCTTCCTTCCTTCCTTCCTTCCTTCCTTCCTTCCTCCTTCCTTTTCCATCTCCTCCCTTTCCCTTTCAATCTTCCTTCCTTCCATCCATCCATCTCCTTCCCTTCCAATATTCCTTCCTTCCTTCCTTCCTTCTTCCTTCGTCCTTCAATCTCCTTTCTTTTCTTCTCCTTCCTTTCCCCTTCAGTCTTCCTCCTTCCTTCCATCTCCATCTCCATCCCTTCCCCTTAAATCTCTCTCCTTCCTTCCTTCCCCCTTCAATCTCCTTCCTTCTTTATCTCCTTCCTTTCTCCTTCAATCTTCCTTCCTTCCTTCCATCTCCAACTCCATCCCTTCCCCTTCAATCTCCCTCTCCTTCCTTCCTTCCTTCCTTCCTTCCTTCCTTCCTTCCTTCCTTCCTTCCCCCTTCAATCTCCTTCCTTCTCCATCTCCTTCCTTTCCCCTTCAATCTTCCTTCCTTCCATCTCCATCCCTTCCACTTCAATCTCTTTCTCCTTCCTTCCTTCCTTCCTTCCTTCCTTCCTTCCTTCCTTCCTTCCTTCCTTCCTTCCTTTCCCCTTTCATCTTCTTCCTTCTCCATCTCCTTCCTTTCCCCTTCAATCTTCCTTTTTCTTCCCTCCCTCCCAACATTTGTGAGCAAGGAAGAGTAAGCTTCTCCAGTGAGCATTGCTATATTGTTTTTGTAATTCATCACTATGCTTTCATTATGTTCAATTCGTAACAATGAAAATACATCCTTTATATCAGATATTTACATTACAATTCCAAACAGTAGCAAAATTGCAGTTATGAAGTAACAACGAAAATAATTTTATGGTTGGGGGTCACCACAACATGAAGAACTATATTAAGGGGTCGCGGCATTAGAAAGGTTGAGAACCACTGCTTTAGATAATTTGGTCCTAAAAATCTTAGTTTGAAGAGGCCAGGGTTCAATCTGAATCGATTGGCACACAAAGCATTTCTTTGAATATTGAGCCACAGCCTATATGTTTCTATTACCCACAAATATTTTGACTTAATCATAACAGTATTATTTATTGCTGAACACTATGTATGTTGAAATAAACCAGATCACCAGAGTTGACATCTTAAAACGTTCTTTCTTAAAAATATTCAGAATTAAGCTTTGTCCCAAATGAGGAATTTGGTGATTTTGTGGGCTGATCACATGGCAGATTCATCATTTCAAACAGGATTCTGCAGCAGGTAAATGCATTGTAACATCCCATTTGCATATCAGGGTTTTTTTCAGCTATATGTCGCATTACTCAATATTATTAAATATATTAGGAATCAGTGCTAATATATTTTAAAAATAAAAGCATCAGTGCTAATATATTTTAAAAATAAAAGCATCTATCTTATAGAAGTACATTGTATGAGAAGTGAATTATGAACATAGCTTCTACCCAGACATTTCTGCATTTAGTGTTTTAACCTATCTCTGAAAAAAAGGAAATTTAGTGTAGCTACGTCAGTTAGTACTTGATATAAATTACTTGTGCATGAGAATAGGTGCTAAGTTCAGGGGACGCTGAGGGCATTCTGGAGATCAAATTATAAAAGTCATTAATTGCTGTCTATTATTGAGTCAAAGTTCATGGAAACTATGCAGCCTGAAAAGGCTCAGTACTAAATTTGATTAATGATTAAATACATTAGCTTCAGGACTCAGAGGGAAAATGCTGTTATTTATGGATAGTGCACTGATTTTTATAGTATATAATACAGCAGAGAAGTGAATTGATATTGTTTCCAACAGTTACTGCATAAAGACACCGATTTAGCAACAAATAAAATAATAGGAAATGTGGATGAATTGTTAAATGTAAAGTCAAAGAACTGTATGGATATTGTCATTTTAATATATCTTTCAAAAATTGGAGTTTTAACTGTGATAGTGATATTGCTTGTTTGTCATAATCTTTAGATCAGTATAACTGCTTAAAAATATAAACAAACTAAAGGGACCTATAAATAGCAATTATTTTACTGTAAACACAGGTCAATACTCAAGTACTGTACTTTAGTATCTTACTAATAAAAAAAGATATCAGCGGAAAGTGAGATGTAATGTACTGCTTCTCAAACTTCCTGCAATAGTGGACCACAATTAAACAAATGCCTCATTTCATTTTTAAGAGTATGGAACGGGTAAAATAATGACTATAGTTACATTCATTCCTTTCCACCCTCTTCATTTAAAAAAAACCTTTTAAAATTAAATTTTGTACCAAAAAAATTGAAATTAAATATTTAAAATTCAAATTATTTTATGTAATTAAGGTCATAATAACAATCACTTTTATCACAAAACTGTTCATAAAGGATATTGTGCATTAGAAGTCATTTGAGAACCGAGGGGTTGGAGGTGAGTAATTGGAATCATATTTTAAAATATCATGTTTTTCTATTTGTTATGTTCTGTTTGGGTTATTTGTACAAGAACACTGTTCGACTTAGCTTATTAGCATATATGGATTCAGTCTATAATGGCACTTGAGATCTGCTTGTGTCAATTTTCTGTATGTCAGTACTCACGTTGTTACTTGCTTACTTGTAGCATCATCAAACCAATTCAGAACTTAGTTGGTTTCAGAAATCATCTGATTGGCAATAAAGATAGGAAGATGGAGGCTGAGGTATCAAATGAGTTCTGGATGGTTGACAGGCTGTGAACATGGAGAGGTTTCAATGAATCAGCTGATAGATAGATCTACACAAATATCAGATTTTCTCAGATTCAGAACCACTGGCTTAGTAGAGCAAGGCGGTCTGGAGAACTTTGCAATTGAAAAATGAATGGTATTACCTAAGCCATATGATCTATCTCATGCCTCGTAAAAATTGCTAGAGTAGATAAGGACTATATTGTGTATGCAACCTCTCCAACTATGAATTCTGAACTTTACTGGAGGTTCATATGGAACCTGAAAAGCACGTGTTACTTATAGGACAAAGGTGATTTTTTGGATAACAAAACAGAATAAATATTACACTATATCAGCAGTTCTCAACCTTTTCCGGGCCGCAACCCTGACCTGCGCCGCGCATGCGTGGCGCGATGGCCCGCATCGTGCATGCGCGGCGCCCGCATCGCGCATGCACAGTGCGACGGCCCGCATCGCACATGCACGGTGTGACGCCCGCATCGCGCATGCGTGGTGCTACCCCACGCATGCGCGGTGCTGCCCTCTGCACCGGCCGAGGGGAAAAGGGGGAAAAATGGTGGACTGCATTGTTTGGCGACCACCATGAAATGGTCGTTCGACCCCGAATAGGGTCACGACCCACAGGTTGAGAACCGCTGCACTATATAATGGATCTATTGTCTGAAAAACATGTTACTTATAAGACAAAAATAATTTTTGGTAACAATAAATATTATATAATGGATCTATTGTCTGGAAAAGACAATAGTTTATTTTATGATAAGAATATATCTTGTGGGACAAAAACAGCTGAATTTTTAGGATTTTTACTTTTGAGTTACAGCAGCAGCACTGCATGTGGATGAATGTTTAAAAGTAAGTGATGGACAACAATATTTCCTGATTTAACCATATAATAGCAGTTTCACTGGAAGGTCGGGTAGACATTTCCAGTTAGTTGTGTCAGGAGAGAAGTAGTAATAGTCAGAAACTGGACAGAAACATGGTAGAGAATAGATGTCAGAAATAAACTAGCCCAGAAGGACAGAACATTAGCTGAGGTTTGTTGTCAACTGGCTATAACCATTTCATTGCTCGGTGTTTTGTGCTCAGTTTTGTCCATTGGCAGTGGCATAGAATTGCTACTCACCAAACCAAGTCTGATCATTTCACTAACCAATAAAGCTGATAGAAGCAGAATTGTGTATGTCAGGAGTTTTATCATACAGACAGAATTGAGTGTCCAGAGAACCATGCCTTTTATTATTTCAAAAGAAAAACCCCTACAATTAAAAAAAAATCTCAAAAGTAGTCAGTGGGGAAATGGTCTTTAGTGCCCTCAAGATGCCCAGTGTAAAAATTTTCAGAATCCTTGATTTGGTCCAATATACTGTATATATTAAAAAGATAAATACCTGCCTTTTGCCAAGTTCAGCTCTTCCTGACTTCATGAATATGTTCATTAAGTTATCTTGGCAATAGCAAGAAGTGGTTTACCATAGCTTTGTTCTGGGATTTTATTAATTTTATTAATTCCTTGCCAGTATAATCCATAGCCCTAGGATTCTTTTAGATTTCTCATCCAAGTATTAACCGGGCCTAATCTTGCTTCATTTTTTTCACATTAGAAAGTTTGTTAGATGCTTAATTGCTCCTAAAATGAATAAGTAAATTGCAATTCCACAAAAGATGAAAACAAACACGATTAACAGCACATTTCCAATAAGAGGACAGTTTTCTTCAAGATGTTTTATTAATTCTGGAAAGAACGCCACTTTTTAAAAAACAATCTGCTAAGACTCTTTGAACTCCAAAAGCACTTCACCAGGCTATTGTAGAATGATCCTTTCCCAAAAACTTGAGCTTAAACCTTAAACCACGCAGTGAAGAGAGAACTATTTGTCCACAGGAGCTTCTCTATAGATTATTTGAATAGATTTATCCCCCTGAACTAAGCCCAGGCCATCTGTTACGTCCTCTAATTACAGATGCAGAAAGAGGTAATTCACAACAGCATCATAAAAAAGTAAAATATAAATGATTTAAGGGCAGGCTTATGCCATGTTTCATGTACTAATCAGAGCTAAATGACTCATTCCTATGACAGCTTGACTTCCTTGTTAAAAGATCCAGTTTCTTGCAGACAACAAATTGATCTGGAATATTTCCCAGAGTTAACTCTGCTTTCATGTCATTCATGGTAAAGTCTTGCATTTTTTCTAATGTTACTCTTAATTTATTAGTAAAGTTAAAGCTCTTGCAACAATGCTTTTCTTCTTTGGGCATGTTTTTTTAAAAAATTATCTACAAAAGGGAGTTTTTCAATTTGCTTTGAAGTAACAGTATTTAATCAAATACAATTTTTGGTATTTAGTAATAGCTGTTTGGCATGAGTTGATTCAGGTTCATATGAAATTCATAATCCCATTGCTCTTCTTTCTTTTTCCTAAAATTCTTTATTTAAAACATTGATGAATCTAAAGAGCTCAGTTTTAGAAAATATACTTTTCATGATATATTCAAATATTTTAGTTAGTTCTTCTTACTATAGGCATTGTTTCCTTTGCATTTCTGTGTACATTATCAAATAGTGCATATTAAATGCTAATCATCAGAACCAAGTAAGGCAGTTTGCTGCCTAAAGGAAACTCCAATACTTGGAATGTAAATATTAAACCTAGAGTATCTCTGGCACCCAAAGGTAGTTCCATTTTAGTTCCCAATAGGATTGTCTCCTGACATCATGGTTAATTGTTGAAAAATGATAGAAATTGAACATCATCACACAGGTGCCCCAGCTTAAAGGAAATCTAGGTGTTGTCAGGCGCATGGAATCAGGAGCCAGAATAGAATTCAAAAGCACTGAAAGTTAATTCCGTGCAATCTATATACAAGAATCTGATCAACCAACTGTCAAGGCAAATTGCATTAGATAAGAGTTAATGGGCTTTAAAGGGGGGAATTGGACATAGTCTCTTCTGGGGGTGTAGGGACTCCCAGAATATTGATGTATTTGACCTTGCCCTCGGGCTCAGCCTGGTCATCTCCTACAGGTGTCTCTTTTAAGATTAGATTTGGCAATTCCTTTCTAGAAAACTTCCAAAGTTTAAATCTAAATGATTTTCAATTAAGTCAATTTCATTTGAATGGCTTTGGATGATCAAGCTATAAGGGAAGACTGGATATCAGTTAACATATGAGTATGTGCATTTATGTCCCACGTTGCTGCTGATTTTGGGTTTCAAGTAATGACCCATTGGTATAGAAACAGTTTTGAGGAAATCAAAATAGTTGTTAAGCCAAAGATTCTGGTTATGAATACACACATGATTAGAGAAAATGACTAGAAAATATGTAGATTTTAAGCCAGAACTATTTTTTTTAAAGACAAGTTTTATTGGTTTTTTTATTTTTAAAACAAAGTACTCAAGACACACCGTGGTGTTAGGGTAGTCAAACATCCGCAGACAAAACATATATACATAATTCAATCAATACATCAAATATTCCCTCTCTTTTTCCCTTAAGTATCATATTTTATTTTAAATAATCCAATTCTAGCTTAAATTTATTCAACCTAAACCTGTTTTTAAAGCTTTATAAATTTACACTATCATAATCAAAATAACTTTAAGTACAAACATTATCAGTTCGGGTATCCCTTCCAAATATATTCTAATTCCTTAATTTTATCATAGATCTTATTTATTTCTTCTTCCACTAATATCCCTTATTTAAAATAAAATATTAATCTATCCTATATGTATCTAATCCATCAATCAATCGATTTCTTTAAATTGACAAAATAAAGTCCAACCTTAAATCATTTCAATCCATTTGACAGAATTCAAATTTCATCCAGCTAATTTTCATAACTAATCACATCCATATTATCAAACAAACAGATCATCTTATTAGATTAACTCAATATTACATAATAATTTTCTTACAAATAAACCTATCATTCTAAAAAAAATAAAAAACACACATTCTTAATCAATTTAATATATATTTCATTAATCACCCCCTTTTCTCTTACTTTTTAAGCTGAAAAGATAATATCAAACCTTAAATCATTTCAATCCATTGAACATCAAACAAACAAATCATCTTATTAAAAATAATGGTTTTCATATCGATAAACCCATCAATTCAAAAAGTACATTCTTAGTCAATTTAATATATATCTTCCATTAATTGCCCATTTCTCTTACATCTTGCTCATAACCTTAGTCCTTAAATCAGTCCATAATTCTAAATTGCCTTTAATTCATTACATAGAATTTTAAATTTCACTTCTTTTCAGTCGTATTCTGGGCTTCTTCTTCTGCCAGGTAGGTTTCCATAACAGAGCTTCCCTTCCAACTAATAAGTCTCTCTTTGTTGCTTGCGGTATCATTTGAATCCATGTAAACCATCTTGGCCTTTGCATTGGTCCTCTGCTTCTCTTAACCATAAAATTTCGTTGCTTTGACATTTCAAATCTCAGTCTTTGCTTTTCTTGGTCCTCAAAACCATAGGTGAACTGCTTATCAGGCAAAGACAATTTCTCTTTATTCTCAGTTAAGTCCTCTTCTTGTATAGTCTGTTTTATAGAATAATCAGAAGTAGTTTGAGAGTTAATTTTGAGGTTTAAAGGAGAGATTCTGATTCTTAATTCTGTAGTAAACTCTTTCATTGTAGCACATATTTCTTCTTTAGCCTCATAAATCTTTTCCAGAATAAGTTTACAATTTAGTGTGAATTCAGCTCCATTTTAAAAGTTATTCAGCTGGATCAGATTATCTTTCTCTCAAAAACAATAATAACAACAAAAAAAACCAGTTTGAAAACCAGTCATCTCATCTCCAAATAGTCAACAATTAGCTTTTGGCCAGTAGATGTCCTCAGTAAGCTAAAAAATCTTTTTCAAGAGTCATTTTCCCCCCTTTCTTTCTATTTTTTAAGGAAAAAGTGGAGGAAGAAATACTCTTTCAATATAAGATAGTAATAGCGCTCAGCAAGAAAAAATAACAGCATAAACTGATAATACAGTTCTTAAGAGAAAAGATTTTTTTCTGGTACCCCAAAACATGTATAAAAAAGAAGTAATCTTTAAAATTTTGTTTATTTTTTTGTTCAACACCTTTCTTCCAAAACAAGCAGAAGCTGCCTTTCCAAGCCAGGGAAATAATTCCAACGGGGCTCTCACAGGCAAAAAAAAAAGAAAGAAAGAAAGAAAGAAAGAAAACAAAGGAAAGATAATTCAGGACAGAGAAAGGGAGGAAAGGTCTCACCCGGATTCACCACGGTGGTTCTTTATGCTTAGATGATTTTCTGACTTCAGCTGGCACAGCAAAGTGATCGGCCATTTTGCTGACCAATCTTCTTTTCCATCGGCCCTACGGAGTTAGCTCAGACTGCAGGGGGAACCGCCGCTCCACCGCAGCCGAGCAAAAGCCTCCTTGACGGTGGTCGCCCCTTCAGGGCGATTTAAGACCCGCATAAGAGTCTACCGGTAGAGAGAAAGGCAACCAATGAAGAGTGACAGTTCTTCGTATGACTGAAGCTGCCTGATTCGGAAGCGGAAGTCAAGCCAGAACTATTTCTGTTAGGCATAAGTGTAGGAAATTATGAGAAAGTGTATATATATATAATTTTGCATGTATTAGCTGCAGTGAGAATCGTATTGCTCAACATTGGAAAAATGAAGATTTACCAACGGAGAAAGAGTTAATTAAAAAAATTCTAAATTGTGGATAAATGGACAGATTGACACCGAAAATGAAAGAGAAAGAAAATTCAGTTTATTTTAAAACATGGGACACTTTTTATCAATGGCTAGAAAAGGAATTTAACATGTATTAGTAAGTTAAATGTTAGAGAGAAAGGAATTTAACATGTATTAGTAAGTTAAATGTTAGAACCCAAATAATATGTTGCTCATAAAATATTAAGCATTTGTGATTATAAAAAATAATAAAAATATATAGATATAAAAAAATACTACACAGATGATGAATTCTTGCAGTAATTTTAACTGATAAACAATTATCTATATTCTTTTTTTTTAAAATTTTTATTAAGTATATATTTGTAAATATAAACAAAGGAAAAGTTCATGTTGAATGCTACTCAACTTAATACAATCATTTTAAACTTGTAAACATTCTTCACTCGGTATATCAAGATTTAACTATAAGCAAGATACATTTTCTTTGATTGATGTTTCTCTTGTATGTAGTCTTTTTTTCCAGTCCAACATATATTTTTCATTTGAGTGATCCTTCAAATATGCCGATATTTTAGCCATTTCTGCCAGATCCATGACTTTCAAAGTCCATTCTTCAATAGATGGTAATTCTGGTTTCTTCCAGTATTGTCCCACCAACAGTCTCGCTGCTGTGATCAAGTTCAAAATTAAGTTCGTCTCTATGGTGGTACAGTCTTTTATGATCCCTAACAAAAACAACTGAGGTAGAAATTCAATACGCTTTTTCAGGATGGATTGAAGTATCCACCATATTTTTCTCCAGAAAGCTTTAATATGTACATCTGCAAGTCTGGAAGCCATGGGAGCTAGACCAAAGAAGAAAATGGCGAAAATTGATTTGGTCTTGCAAAAGCTTTCTCAATCCGGCCATGTCAAATAAATATTTGACATGGAATGTTAACGGTTTAAATTCTCCTCAGAAGAGGAAAAAGATATTTCACTATCTGACTCAATGTAAAAATGATGTAATCTGCCTACAAGAAACACACATTAGATCTAGTGATAAATAATAGACTAGGTTCACATTTTGTGGCAGCGGCTAAAGAGAAGAAGAATGGAATTGTTATTTATGTTAAAAATCATATAAGTGCTAAGTTAATAGAAGCAGATGTTGAAGGCAGATTTTTAGTAATTGAAATTTTAATAGATGGGAAGAAAGTTCTTCTGATGGGTATTTATGCACCAAATCAACAAGGAAAGTTTTATAAATTAATACATAAAAAATTAACACAATTTGACTATAGGTCTTGTATTCTAATGGGAGATTGGAATGGTGTCATGGACATTAGTTTAGACAAGAGGAAAACATCTCCAATCCCTCAAACACGCTCTATGCTGCCTAAATCCTTTTTTGATATTAAGGATGATTTTGATTTGATAGATATATGGAGAGAAAGACATGGTAAAGAGCAGGAATTTACTTTTTTTTCTGATAGACATCAATCATTTTCCAGAATTGATTTTATATTAATTACAAGTGACTTTATTTCTGGGGTAAAGAAGGTAAAAATTTTGCCTAAAGTTTTATCAGATCATAACCCGGTTTTGATGGAGTTAATGGTGGGCCAGACTCCTAGAAGATCTTGGAGACTCAATGAAAACTTGTTTCAATATGACTCAAACGTGCTTGAATGTAAAAGTGCCATGAAGGAATTTTTTATGTTAAATCTTCATAAGGGTACAACAATAGAAATGGTGTGGGATGCTAGTAAAGCTTTTATGCATGGGGTTTTAATTGATATGAATAAAAGGTATAGGCATAAACGGGAGGAAAAAAGGAAGGAATTAGAGGAGGAAATAAGAAAGAAAGAGCAACTTTTAGTAAAGAGACCAGATGATAAAAATATTAAAGAGGGGATTAAGATTTTACAGAAACAATTTGATTTGTTGATGGCCGACCAAGTTGCCAGGAATATGCAATATGCTAAACATAACACATTTTTTAATTCTAATAAACCTGGCAGATGGTTGGCCTATATATTAAGGAAAAAACAAAAATCCCGCATTATTGATAAAATAGAATATAAAGGGAAGCTGGTATTTCAACAAGAAACTATTAAAAAAGCCTTTTTAGAATTCTACTCCAAGTTATATGCTGAAGAAAAGATACAAGGGAATGAGATAGATGTTTTCTTGCAAAATGAGAATGTATTGACAATTACTAGTGAACAAAGAGATAGACTAAATAGATTAATTACATCAGATGAAATAATTTCAGTGATTAAACAATTGAAATTGGGAAAATCTTCTGGGACGGATGGCTTAACGGCAGCTTATTATAAGCATCTTCAAATGGAAATGGTGGAACCTCTTAGAGAGTTGTTTGTTAATATACAAGAGGGTGGTCAGGTTCCACCTTCGTGGAAAACGGCTTATGTCTCTTTAATTCCCAAAGAGGGAAGAGATAATGTTCAACCAGAAAATTTTAGACCTATTTCATTGTTGAATACGGATTATAAGATTTTTGCAAAAATTTTCGCTAACAGATTAATGAAAGTTTTACAAACAATAATTCATTCAGATCAAACTGGTTTTTTGCAAGGGAGACAGATGAAAACTAATGTTAGACAACTTATTAATATATTAGAATATTTGGACAAGCATATCCAGGTACCTGCAGTTCTTATGTTTTTGGACGCGGAAAAAGCTTTTGATAGACTGAACTGCTGTTTTTGGAAAAGTTAATAGGATGGGAATGGGGGATCAGTTTATTAACTCTATATTGGCTGTTTATCAGAAACAAACAGGTCAGATTATTGTGAATGGGCATTTAACAGATTCATTCAAGATAGAGAAAGGTACTAGACAGGGATGTCCTCTATCTCCATTGTTGTTTATTTTAACGTTAGAGGTTTTACTGAATAAGAGCAGTAGATGATTTAAAAGGCATACAGATTAGACAACATTATAAATTATGTGCTTTTGCTGATGACCTGCTTGTGACATTGTCTCAACCAAAGCAGTCAGCGCAGATTTTGATGGAGTTAATTAAAAATTATGGTAGGGTATCTGGTTTTAAACTAAACACATCTAAGACAAAGATGTTAGCTAAAAACTTAGATGGTAACTTAAAACAAGATTTGGAAAGAATAACGGGTTGTGAAATAGTTAAGAAAGTTAAATATTTAGGAATTGATATTGAAGCTTCTAATGGGAAGTTATATAAAACAATTATGAAGTTTTGTGGAATAAGATACAAATAGAATTGGACAAATGGGCTAAATTACAATTATCTTTGTTGGGAAGGATAGCAGCAGTTAAAATGAATGTATTGCCAAAATTTTTATTTCTTTTTCAAATGCTACCTATACTTAAAAAAGATGTAAATTTGGAGGAGTGGCAGAAGGGTATTAACAGATTTGTCTGGAATGGCAAGAAACCGAGGATTAAATTAAAAATTATTCAGGATATAAGGGAAAGAGGTGGTTTGAAAATGCCCAATTTTAAGTTGTATTACCATGCTGCTGTTTTAGTAGCGATAAGTGACTGGATTAATTTAACCAATGACAGAATATTGAATATTGAAGGGTACGGTTTATTATATGGTTGGCATGCATATTTGGTTTATGATAAAAAGGTGGATAGGAGCTTCAAAGAGCACCTATTGAGAAGCGCTCTGCTGCATGTCTGGAAAAAGTATCAGTATAAATTAAATGCAAAGATTCCTCTTTGGACAGTTCCCAGACACGCAGTAGAGAATATAAATAGATCACAAGTTTTAGATGTGGTGCCTTATGAGAAACTCTTAACTAAAGAAGGGAATTTGTTAGTACTGAAATCTTTGAATACGTTAAGGGATGAAGGAATTGTTCATACTTGGTTTCTACATGTACAATTGGAGTCTAGATGGAAAAAAGATTCTATGACGGGCCTATCTTTAACAGATGAAAATTTAATTAAACAAGTTATAGATCAAAGGCACATGCATATCAAAAGAGTGTATAATGTATTGATAGAAATTGATTCTGAAACTGAGTTACTTAAGGATTGTATGATAAAATGGGGACAAAATTTTGGACAACCAATCATGATGGATACTTGGGAAAGGATCTGGGTGAAAAATGAGCGACTCATTTAAGAGAAAATTTTTATAAAATGTTTTACAGGTGGCATCTGGATCCAAAAAAATTATCATGTATGTATCCTAATTTACAAGCTAAGTGTTGGAGGTGTGATAGTACAGACGCTACTTATTTTCATGTATGGTGGACTTGTAAAAAAATTAAGGCTTTTTGGATAAAAATATGGTGGATTCTTCAAAATATCTTGAAAAAACGTATTGAATTTTTACCACAGATGTTTTTGCTTGGCATTATAAAAGACTGTACCACCATAGAGACAAACTTAATCTTGAATTTGATTACAGCAGCAAGATTGCTGGTGGGACAATATTGGAAGAAGCCAGAATTACCATCTATTGAAGAATGGATTTTGAAAGTAACAAATATGGCAGAAATGGCTAAAATCTCTGCATATTTGAAGGATCATTCAAATGAGAAATATATGTTGGACTGGAAAAGATGGATAGAGTATATACAAGGGAGATACCATTTTAAGAAATTGTATTTAGCATATAATTAATTATTTATCTGTTAGGTTGTAAAATATAGTATTCTTGATAGGTTTTATATAATATTTTGGAGTAATTTAGTGGGTTTTCTTGTGTTCTTACCCTGTATTCACTCTGGGAAGTCGGGGGGGTGGTGGTTGGGGGGATTTATAATTTTATTATTGTAATATGTAATTGTCTTATATAAGACTAAATACGGATTGCTCTAGCGGCACCTCAGAACCACATTTGAGGAGGAGGAGTTTGAGGAGTGAAGGAGAAGGGAAGTAGGGAGTTGTAGGAGGAATGAGGAGCGTGAGGGAGGTAGAGAAAGTGGGGGGACAGAAGTTGAAAGGGAGGAGGTAGAGGGGGATGTGGTTGGTGGGGTGCCTTATGATACATTTATGATATATGTTCATGTTTATTATATACAATTATATTGTAATAATTATTTTTTGTTGTATTTATAATTATAAAACTAATAATAATAAAAGAAAATAACAATTAAAAAAATGCTGACTATTATGTCTAGAAACTTCCAAAAGTATTACAGCCAGTCCTCAACTTACAACGGTTTGTTTAGTGATCGTTCAAAGTTACAGCACTGAAAAAAGTGACTTATGTCTGTTTTTCACACTTACAGCCTTTGCAGCCTCCCCATACTCCCATGATCAAAATTCAGATGTTTGACAACTGACTCATATTTATACAGTTTTCAGCGTCCCAGGATAATGTGATCACCTTTTGTGACCTTCTGACAAGCAAAGTAAATGGGGAAGCAGATTCACTTAACAACTGCATTACTAACTTAACAACTCCAGTGATTCACTTAACAACTGTGTCAGGTAAAGTTGTGAAACTCACTTAACAAATGTCTCACTTTGCAACAGAAATTTTGAACTCAATTGTGGTCGTAAAATTGAGGACTACCTATACTAAATTGAAACAGTGAAAATAATTCAGTATATTTTAATATAATAATATAACATAACATAACATAACACAACACAACACAACACAATATAACATAACATAACATAATATAATTAATACAATACAATACAATATAATAATAAAATTAAAAGGGACCTTGGAGGTCATCGAGTCCAACCCCCTGCTCAGGCAGGAAACCCTATACCATTTCGGACAAATGGCTGTCCAGTCTCTTCTTAAAAACTTCCAGTGTTGGAGCATTCACCGCTTCTGGAGGCAGGTTGTTCCACTGGTTAATTGTTTTAACTGTCAGGAAGTTTCTCCTTAGTTCTAGGTTGCTTCTCTCCTTGATTAGTTTCCACCAGTTGCTTCTTGTCCTGCCTTCAGGCGCCTTGGAGAATAGCTTGACTCCCTCTTTTTTGTGGCAGCCCCTGAGATACTGGAATACTGCTATCATGTGCCCCCTCGTCCTTCTGTTTGTTAAACTAGACATACCCAACTCCAGCAGCCTTTCCTTATATGTTTTAGCCTCTAGTCCCCTAATCATCTTTGTTGCTCTTCTCTGTACTCTTTCTAGAGTCTCAGCATCTTTTTGACATCGTGGTAACCAAAACTGGATGCAGTATTCCAAGTGTGGCCTTACCAAGGCATTGTAAAGTGGTATTAACACTTCACGTGATCTTGGTTCTATCCCTCTGTTAATGGAGCCCAGCACTGTGTTGGCTTTTTTGGCAGCTGCAGCACACGGCTGGCTCATATTTAAGTGATTGTCCACTAGGATTCCAAGATCCCCCTCACAGTTACTACTATTGAGCAAGGTACCCCCTATACTATACTTGTACATTTGGTTTTTCTTGCCTAAATGTAGAACCTTACTTTTTTCACCATTGAATTTCATTTTGTTAAATAGCGCCCAGTGTTCAAGTCTGTCCAGTTCCTTCTGTATCTTAAGCCTGTCTTCTGGAGGGTTAGCTATTCCTACCAGCTTGGTGTCATCTGCAAATTTAATGAGTTCCCCATCTATCCCCTCGTCCAAATCGTTGATGAAGATCAAGAGAGTGAATAATATCTATGCTAAATTTTAGTTAAATATAAAATGAATTAGATCCTGGTTTCAATCAATACTTCTTGGAGTTTCTCTCTCTAAAACATTCAGAGTAAGTTGAACATCCCTGGTTTAGAAGATTCCATTCCAGAAGTCAAGCTGAGAGCAGAAAATGTTTTCAAGTATGAAAAGCAATTACCAAGACATATCAAGTGAACTTGCTGAAGGTTGTAATTTCAGTTCAGTCTTAGTAGATTCATAATGTATAGTGTATTTTTTCAAACCTACAGAATCTGCATAATGGCAGCCAAACTTTGCTGATACTCAGGGATAGGTAACTCATTTCCTCACAAATCTTCACCTAGCCTGGTAAGCCCACTAATTAGTTGATATTAATTACAGCACTGCATTTCTGTCTTAACAGAAGTGTGTGGTTGGAACACACTTAACAGCACCTATATCCAAATGGTTGATGTCCAACTCTGCCAGACAATGGGTATCATCTCTGGCACATTGTATTCCATTCCTGTGCACTGGTTAGCAGTGCTTAGCCCCACTTTAGAAGACAACAAGCTCTGGCTCGGCTTTGGTCAAGGATGCTGAACAACAAGGTCCTCCCTATTCACCAGGACAATGCACAGCCATCACAAGACTGAAACCCCATTGACCAGCATGGAAAATAGCTATTCGCTTAACATCTACCCAATTTAACCCTGAGAATGCCTGGAGAGAGAGGAATGGTCCAAGGTACTCTGTACCAAACTACCTGGTTTTGACCTGCCTTGCTCTGTCTCAACAAAATTGAATCGAATTAGGTACAATACTAGAAGAAGTGCCTCTATCCTGTATCAGTGCATATGAGAAGATTTCCTTTGTTGCAATTGTGATGCTGATATGCAAACTATTAAACATATTGTGCAAGCTTGCCCATGACATGCATTCTCTGGTTCCCTAGAACAGGGCTTTTCAACTGGTGGTACGCATACCACTTGTGGTGCTTTGCCACATGGCAGGTGGTACACGACTGCTAGCCAAGTGTAGCAGGGGAGGGGAATGAGCCAAAGCAAACCAAGCCTGAGGGAGAGGCAGCTGCAGCTGCAGAACTGTTTGGGCTCAGCAGAAGCCCCAGAAGCCCCAGGAGCTGATTGGCTCCAACTGATTGGCGCTTCCAGAAGCAGCTCGGAGCTGGAGGTGAACTGAAGAAAAGGGGGGAAGAGAGGAGAGGTTATAAAAGAACGTGGTTTGGGTTGGGGAAGGGGAAAAAAACAACAGGAAAGGTTTAATCCCTTTAAACAAATGAAATTAGTTTTACCCCCTTTAATTGAGTCTGTCTGTGGCTTTTAGAAAGTTTTCTTTGAATGTAAACAGGCTTAATTTAATGCTAAAGCTTTTCGCAATTGCCGGAGCCTTTCAGTCTAATAATAATGATAATGATAATGATAATAATAATAATGTTGGTCTAGTCCAACCCCCTGCTCAGGCAGGAAACCCTATACCATTTCAGACCAATGGCTGTCCAATCTCTTCTTAAAAACCTCCAGTGTTGGAGCATTCACCGCTTCTGGAGGCAGGTTGTTCCACTGGTTAATTGTTCTAACTGTCAGGAAGATTCTCCTTAGTTCTAGGTTGCTTCTCTCCTTGATTAGTTTCCAACATTTCCAACATTGTGACACATAACATGCCTGAGGCAGCTTAAAGAGAAAAAAACAACGGAGTTTGTGTTTCCTTATTTTCTTGCTTTGCACTTGATTCCTGTGTCTTTAAGGGTACAGGGAAGGGATTGGGGATTGGATTCTGACTACAGTGTGGAAGAGCTCAGAAGGGCCAACCAGCTAGCTCAGGAACCTACAAACTTAGCAACTTTAAGACCTGTGGACGTCAACTCCCAGAATTCCTCAACCAGCCATGAGGGCTGAGGAATTCTGGGAGTTGAAGTCCACAAGTCTTAAAAGTGCCAAGTTTGAAGACCCCTGAACTAGCTGGTAGTGGTGCATATTAATAAACATGGATAGATTCACCATACATTTGTCAGTGCAAAGGGAAAGCAATTCAGCAAATGAACAGCCACTGAAGAAATTAAAATTGGTACGTGTTTCTTTTTTTCTACAGTTTGTAATATTTTATTAGATTATAGAATAAAATACAAAAATACAAAAGCAAATAGTAGGACACAGGGGAAGGAAAAGGGGGGGGAAGTGAGGAGGAGAAGGGAAAAAAACCATATTTCCTCTGTTCAGTAGAAGGAAGCATTAACATAGAACCTCAACTTTTTACTTTTGCATAATATTATAAACTAGCCATTTCTATAACAACAAATGAATCTAAAGTAAAACCCCAAATCTCCCCTCCCTTTTTTTAGTCATCAAGTTGTTGGCACCTTGCTAAGCACTGGTGGTACTCAAATATTGTCATGTCCTAAAAGTGGTACAATCTATGAAAAAGTTGAAAAGCCCTGCCCTAGAAGATCTGCATGAAGCAACATCAGAGTGATCACCTGGATAGTTGAATTGGATATCCAGTTATGAGGCCACTGCTGTACTCCTATAGAAGTTTTATGTATAATTACATGGATTGCCTGTACATGTTTTCTTTGTCATGTTCTTATCATATGCTAAATAAATAAACTTATGTCTTAGCAATATTGGATTTTATCATCTTGCATTATTATATTGCCCATCAAATGGAAGATTATAGAAAAGATAACATGGAATCATATTAAAATGTAATCAGGATTCCTGGATTTCAAGAACTACCATTGAACAGTATCTATGTGTGATAAGTTAAGCCAACATTTTCTATTACATCAGTATATTTTTCTATTACATAATCTTTGTCTGTTAAAAACATAATATATGCATTATAATATCATAAATTATGTGCAAAATGCAAAAATACCACTTAGTGCAATAGTGCCATTCCTCAATCCTCTGATGCCCTAAACAAGTTTCTAGAAGGCTAGCAGTAAGGATGCACACCTAACTTTCCAAACTAAAGGACGTGCAACTGAAGATAATTATCTGTGATCTCCACACCTTAACCCCAAGGGACCTGGGATTCATCATGCAGTTTTGATATCGTGATCCTACCAAATGGATCAATGACATTTCTTTTTTTAAATATTATTTATTGCCCTGAGGCCTTGTGAAGTTTTATAAGTACTTTAAGTTGCAGTTGAGGACTTTTGGGCAACTGATGCAACTTCCACTAAATAAATGTCACCCTAATTTATTAACATCTCCCTTTATAATAGGATGGTGATATTGTGTGGGTCATTGCTGCCAACTTCCTATTCCATGAAAGCTCTCACAGATACATGAGCAAAAACCTGGTAAAGGACACCTTGGCATGTTCTCACCTGCTTGTGTAGCACTCATTGAGTGTCTAAGAGGGCTCAGAGACTGTCCTGCTGTTCGTCTATTACTTTGCTTGCTGTTTGTCTAAGACACTACAAATCTGAAGTCACTTCCTTCTGCCTTTCTTCTTAAGCTCACACATATAGAGCACATGCACTTTGACTCAGCTATCTGCTAAGTTTTGCCAACTCCATAATATATTATCGGTAACTAAACCTTATTTTTAATACACTTATAAAACCTGTTCCATCAATCATTGTTCTAGTCAGATTCCCATTATCAGGGACTCTCACATGCACACAGACCATGTTATTTCCCAATGCCCTCTGCATTTTTATTTGGCTCAGTATTCACCTCTTTTGTTCCATCCAAACACAAATCAACACTGTATCCATGCTTGCCAAAACAAAAGCATGAAAAAGCAGTGTCAGTAATTGACAAGCTAATGAATAAGAAAGTACATTCAGAAAGCATTCTATTTATTCTCTGTACTTCTGCATTCATTTCTACTGGATGATTTGATGGAAACAGGTTGCCATGAACAGCATGGAATTGTATGTATCAGGACCGTGTGGGTGCCATGATTGTCCCTGCTTGCAGGCATACCTAGTGACATTGCAAAGTAGCTGGAAGACTCATGGGAGAACAGTACTGATTACCAACACTTGGGTGGATAGGAACATTTGCTAGTTTAATTGTTGGTGTCATATAATTCATTTTCTAGTTCTGAAAAAGGGAAAATCAAAATATTAATTTCATTTTCTGAGTTCTTTTGGTTTAATTTGGGCAGAACTTTTTTTAAAAAAATAGCCTTTAGCATGGAGTCCAAGGACTCTCTAAATCCCTTAGAACAGGCATGTCGAACTTGCAACGTTACATGACATAGCGCAATGTATTGTGACTTTTCCCCATTGCTGGCAATGGGGTGGGCGCGGTTTCAGCATGACACATCCGGCCTGTGGGCTGGTAGTTTGACATGCCTGCCTTAGGATAAGGCACTGCAGGCCATATGGTTCTACTTCCCAATTCTATACAGCTATAAAATGGGATGGGGCAATCCCATCTTTCTTTTGTTATTGCTCCTACATTTAAAATCTAAGGATAGTGATCCAGTTTCCTGTCATTTTGAGTTGAAAAATATTTAAAAGCTATACACTTTAAAATAGGTTTAACACGGACAGAAGAAAAAAATCTAAATTCCCATCAAAAAGCCCCTCCTCTTGAAAGAAAATATCATCCCTCCGAAATAGTTCAGTGTAATCTATAGCTATCAAAATGTTGCCCATCTCCACTAGAGGATATCCAAATCTTGAGGTGGAAAACTTAGAGCACCGTAGCAAGGAAAATCTAGTATGGTCTACTTTAAAGCCTGACCAACATTATATAACATTAAGAACTCTTTCATGAATAGGGTTTTTTTTTTAAGAAAATGAGGATATACTGCAGCATTTTGCAGTAACTGTCACTCATTTTACTTTGTAAATTTGAACAATCATTTGCTTCTCTGTAGTTTTAATTTTGCAGGTATAATTTTTATTTATTTATTTATTCAACATGTCTTTTTAAAAATGTAAAATACAAATAAACTCCAAACTTCTAGGAATACATTTTAAAAGTCCCATCTAGATTCCCAACTTTGAAAATAAGTACTATATGTAGGATTTTAATAAACAAACTGAAATGCTAATAAGCAAGTAAATACATACACAGAGAAGGTTAAGAAAAAATAATCAAATCCGTCGATAACGATCTGCCTCTGGACTTCCTTCTTTCATGAGACAGCCTGGCTGATACATGAGATCCACAATAAATATTTGAGGGGGAAGCAGAAGTCCAGGTATTCCCAAAGGAGAGTCATCAACCAATTTTACCTCATTCCACCCTCTATTATATTCACCACGGTATAGGCTGCAATGAATAGCAATTCTGTCTGCCAGAACCTATTAAAGGAAAGAATAAGAATAACATTATTTTTTTTATATTTGTGGATTGCCATTCTGACAGAATTAAATCTACTTTGCTGCCGTCTAGAGATCCTCAAGATTCCTGCAGCCCTAAATTTCTCATTACAGTGAGTCAGAGACACATTGATAATAATGCTTTATAATTGGGTATGCTAATGGTTAAAAGAGAAAAAGAATAAGTCAATTGAATACTATTTAATGAAGAAATATTGGGGTCAATAAAGAGCCAAACAGCAGTTGGTTTCAGTCAGTCCACAGAGAAGACACATTTTCATCCCTCCTTTTGAGAATTCACTAGAAAAATGACTGCAGATGGAAAGATTATTGAGCTTATTATCCCTGCCAAACACAATGTGCTGGTCTTTGACATGTTATTTTTAAAATTATATTCCTCACTGCATCATACAGTGAAAATCACTTGGCTTCTTAGTCAACAATTTGGAATCAACTGCATACAAAGTATATATATATTTAAATCTCCAAACACTTCTAATAATTGTGAGTATTTCTTATACATTTATCAATAAATAGAAGGATTAATTTAAAAGCAATGCCTCTAATGTTACAACTTGCCAACAGATAATAGTACTGATGCACTAGAAGTTCTGACAGTTGTTCTTTTACTTCAGCAGGAAATTGCTGTAAGAAAAGTTTGTTTTGGTATTGCCTACTATTTTTCAATATTCTGATAGCATTTATTACTTCCTTTTCATCAAACATGTATAACATTTATTCAGTGCTATTCTTTGACATTTAGATATCTTTATCAATCTACTATCAAGCCTTACTCTATAGATTTGGTCAATATTGTTATTTCCATATTACAGAAAACAAAATGTGATTAAGAAAGTATGTCTAGTCTTCCTGTGATTTTTTTTCTGATATCTAATGTGCTTTTTGTTTGAGTCATAGCAGTGCTTGTCATTTCATACATAGGGCTTTTTCTGTTTATTTTCACTGTCACATTGTATTTGCTTTGCCTATATGTCCATTGAAGATTTTAAATGGAGCTTATAAAGCAATGTATACTAGAAAAATACATACCTATTGATTGGAAATCAGTACCAAGTATGAGCAAAAATATTGTACACATGGAAAAAAGTGAATACAATTTGAATACTATAATACAGTACTTACATTGAATCTAATGGAATAGTAGCATATACTGCATATTCATTACAACTAAAAGTATGCAACTTAGAGTAGCATTTTTGATTAGCTACTTAGTTAATTTATTTTACCTTGAAAAGCAAAGCTCTGTGGTAGAAGGTCCCTTTGCTGATCTTCCCAATAGGTACCACATTGCATTTAAGCTCATATTCAATTTCACTTATATGAAGCTCCCAGCTGAATTCATGTAGATTGTCTCTTTCAATGGGACCACCCAACCTATCTGCAACAAACCTGTTTTCAAATCAAACAAGGTAAATTAAATCTACTTTCTTGTTAACTGTGCTAAGCAATAATTCTGCTTCTTGACAAATATTTGCATTGAGTTCATAGTGGATTCTTTCACAGGTCATAATTGATTTGTTTGCCCTTGAGGGAATTATTTGGTGGCAATAGATTCCAGGATTACATAGATATTGATCTGATCTAGCAAGACAATTTGATGTTCTAAAGCATGGGTGTCCAACTTTTTGGCTTGCCTGGATTGCATTGAGTGAAAAGGAATGTCTTGGGCTGCATATAAAAAATAAATGTATATAAATCACATAATAATATTAAAGGTTTATGGTCTAGTAGGGCTGCATTACTAGCTATCTAGGGTCGCACGCAGCCTGTAGGTCATAGGTTGGACATGCCTGTTCTAAAGGATTCCATTCTTTGGATATGTGAGGATGGATTGTGGTTTCCACAACTTTGGAACAATACTCTTTATTATTTGTCCAGATTGTAATAAAGTGAAAGGATAAGAGTAAAAACTAATGGAAGGCATGAGACTTTAATTGTTTGCAGGCTACTTAAGAAAGTTTTTGCATTCTGTAACATACACATTTTCAAGACCTATTTCTAAGGAGTTAAAATAGCAAGTTTTGAGATGCTTTCATTTAATGTTACATTTTTATTCCTTTTGAAGATGTCAGATTGCTCATGTAATTTCCTTTCTTATTTTAAATCTAGCAATCATATGAGGTTGATCAGGATTGAAAGAATGATTTCCTGAAAGCCATTCACTAATTTTAATGATTAAATTACGGTAGTATTTAAAATCCCAGGACTATTGATCTACAGCTTCCACACATACTGTAAATTCCAGATGTTGTTACAAATCACAGCTTCCATCATCTCCACCTAGCATGTTTAAGGATTTGGGGCATGAAGAATTAAATGCTACCATTCAGCAACCTAAGGATGGGAATCATCTCTTAAGTTTGCCATTATGTTTCATTGGCTCTCAATTCTGTTTGGCTATTTCTCACCTTTTTTGTCTTGATTGTCTAAGAAGAAAACCATGCAATTTAAACACACACTTCTTTGTTTCAGCTATGCAAATTTAGCCACATAGAAGAAATTTCCGTGCTATTCTGGATTCTCAAGACACAAATGACAATAGTCTGTCTGGCAAATAAAAGTATATTACATTCATTATAGCCTATTGTAGATGTATGCAAAAGATTTGGTGATAGATGGAAATATTAATAGTCTGTCTGATAGATTCTGCACATCAACCAGTACAGGTTATTTTTTTAGAAATATCCCTTTGTTTAATATCAAGATTCATAAAATATCAGTTTATTAGGTTGGTTGGCAAGTAGCACACTTTGAACAAATTGTGATTGAGGACAATTTAGGACAATAAAGGCATCTAAACAGCTTTTTTCTCATAGGGGGCTCAATAAAGAACATTCAAACATTCCTTATTGAGCCCCCTATGAGAAAAAAGCTATTTTAGATGCCTTTGTTGTCCTAAATTTACTCAATCACAATATATATAGTTTACTGCAGGAAAGTGAGACATGCAGCTTTTGGCTCAGAGTGGACAGCAGAAACTGATCAGAGTGGTCAAATTGGTATTCCAAGATAGGTTGGCAATGGGCATTTTTAATAATTAGCAAGCCTAGTTTGGCATAGCAAGCCTGTTGCACAAATGAATACATGGCAGAAACAGAATGGAGTATAATAAGGAAAATGAAGCACAAACTGGAATCCAGAGGTTCCGTGTAGTCTGTCAGCATCCTTTCTGCAGGCCTCATATTCAAAGCCAAACATTTTGAACTTCCCTTTTTTGCATATTTGGAATAGGAAATGTTTAAAGGACAAAAAGAATGTCTTAAGCCTCATTTAAACTACTCAAGCTGCACATGGACTCCAAGATGGTAGTTCTAGCTACCTAACCATTCTTCTACCTGTGTCCTGTGTGTGCAGTGCATATAAAAGGGGGCTGGACTTCAACTGCATGGTCATGATTGAAGGTTACCCTGCCCCTATGAATGCCCTTGGCCCAATGAGCATTGCCCACCTACTGCTAGAGAGCAACTCTCAACATATTATGCTAAATCTGGAATGGCCCTTGAGTAGATGGAAATTTTGCACTTTAAACCTAATATTCTGATGGAATTTTTGCCAAAGAAAGGAACACTGAAGAGAAATGGCCAAACTTTATTCAATGATCCTTGGGTGCCTGCGTTGCAAGAAAGAACTCTGAATAATAGAAAGATACAGATTTTGATATTTTTTGGGGTTGAGAGGTGGGAAATCTAAGTACGTTAATTCATGGACACAATTTAAGCGTGAGACAGATATTTAAATAAAGGAAAATGTATTTTTCAATTGTAAAGCAAAGTTACTAAGAATTCCATTGTTTAGAGGATAGAATGTTGAGATCATCAAGCATGCACACTTGATTAGGATGAAACATCTGTGATTTCTCATCTCTTGCTTCCTAGATAAACCTTTAGGTGATAGAATTAAAGGCTATCTTGGCATGTTTGAATTATGCATTAGTCTGGCCTAATTTATGTATGCAATTGGGGGGTAGAGACTGCAGAGGGAGATGGGGAAAAAGTTTGCATCAGGAGTGGTAGAGGAAAGCGGGGAACAGAAAGAAGAGGCAAAGAGACTTTGGAGAAGAATTTGCAGCTTTATTATTTTAATTCCTCAGTCATGATGCTATAAAAACCTCTTTTCCCATGAAACCCTTTAAACAGTTTTTATTTGTTTTACTCCTTTTGTATGAGTAAGTCACTTTGAAAATCAATTTAAATAATGTTCTATCTCAATATGGCCTCTATAACTACTACAAATGTACCCTAAATTATCTCCCAACAGATTAACAGCCCTATCATATTTGTGGAAAGTGTGCAAAATAGAACACAATGGAGATTCCAACCAACAGACAGCCTAAATAAATTGTTTGAAAGATTCCTTTTGCATTGCTAGCATATGCATTTGAGATACTCACTGTGCAAGAGCTACCACTTGCTCTTTGCTGGTTGGTAGTGGCAGAATTGTTCTGGAAATCTCAGTAATATAATCATACAAGATGGAGTCAAAAGGGGGGATCCATAAAGCTTTTCCTGGAGTTTCAACTATTTTAGGTATGGATGCTTCCAAGTCCTCATCTTTTGGTTTTTCTTCTTCTTTTTTCCCTTTTCCCTTTCTTTTATAAAAAGGCAACACTGATGATTAGAAACACCTTTTTTTCCAAAACTTTTTTTTAATCAGCATAGAAAGGACAGAGGCTCATTCAGAAAAAAACATGGGATTGTTTTCCAAGGTAGATAACACAAGAAATATTTCTGTCATCTTAGAATTTTCCAGCACTTTTTAATGATCTCTCTCTCAAATGAATATTTTGGGGTTTCTTCCTACGTATTCTTTCATAAAGAAGCAACCCCAGAGTTCCAAAGATTTTAGCTAACAGCCATAAAATATTTATATTTCCTACCACCAATAGTGCAGGTATGACTAACATGGGACAAGTCTTTTTCAGTTAACTCCCAGATTATGATCCAGGAGTTTCTTATGATCCCCATCTGGAAAGCTATCAATGTATCTATTAGAATATGCACATTTTGTGAGAAAATTCAGATTGAAAAAATTCCACAGATATATAATACTTAATCATACCCACTGGTAATGGTTTATTTGATTCTGGCAGTCTTTAAGTGGTTTTATGGTAATGGTGGAACTGGAACTTGCATAAATTCAGTCATTTAAGGATATTAAAGCTCTAATGAAAAGAAAGAACTTTTTTAAAAAAAATCTGAAAAGACAGGAAAAAGCAAGCAAGTACACACACTCAAAAAAGTAGAGAACAAAAATATAAATGCAGCAATGAGAGAATCAGTAAAGCTTATTCAATGAATCAAAGGAAACCAAGTTATTCTAAAACTGTTAAAGCGCATGATCAATTTATATCTATGCCCATCCTAGATATGCAATATAACTCTGAAGAAGGCTGGAAGGTGCTTCTTCCCATATATTACACCTGAGGCCCAAGGTCATAATTTGCAACCTTATTTTGAAATAATGACTAATGGCAACTCAGAAATGGGTCTTTTCAGCAGTAACCTTATAGAAAAGTCTGCCTAATTCTTATTTTATTATCTTCTCACTGACAAATGTAGATTTTTGAACATTAATTTAGACCTTTTAATTTCCTTCTGCCGCTAAACTGTTTGTGTTTTTAAACAGCATTATCCCTATGATGTTTTAGTCACTGAACTTTCAAATATCAGTTATTTTATTATATTTTATTTGTGATTTTATTAGTGTCATCCTGAGAGCTTTTACCTGCAGAGCCACTAATAAACTGCTGGAAATACAAGACCACTAATCTACTATAGGGTAAATGAAGTAGGCTGGTATCAGACAAATATATTACAGTTACACACTTAAAACAGTTTGAAACAATTAATAGCTGCACATTTTTCTGAGTGGTTTGGAATTACTGGGTTTAACTGAATTGAATCATTAGATTGCCACACAGAAATTATCATGGCTTTGGTTTCATTTAGGTGCTTTGCAGTAACTTTTAAAATGTTAAACTTTTAACAACGGGTCTAAATTCTCAGCACTATTTCTAAACAATCTGAGACCTGAAAAAAAGAGTAATATAAGAAAGATTTATATGATTTAAAGAAAAATCAGAGTATAAGAATAATATAAGGAGGATGGACCCAGATGAATGGTATTTTTTCATGCTAGATTGTTTTGGTCACATGTAAGTTAGTAAAGTTACTGAAAATTTAGTAAAAATATTGAAAAAAAGGTCTGGGAATATTCAGAAGTGGAACATTTCAATTACATTCTGTGACATGATGAGCGTGCAGGAAAATCCACTAAGAAAAAAGTATTGGCTGAAGCAACGGATGGAAACTAATCAAGGAGAGAAGCAACTTAGAACTAAGGAGAAACTTCCTGACAGTTAGAACCATTAATCATGAAACAACCTGCCTCCAGAAGCGGTGAATGCTAACACTGGAAGTTTTTAAGAAGAGACTGGACAGCCATTGTCTGAAATGGTATAGGATTTCCTGCCTGAGCAGGGGGTTGGACTCGATGACCTCCAAGGTCCCTTCCAACTTTATTATTATTATTATTATTATTATTATTATTATTATTATTATTATTATTATTATTATTATTATGGTTCATCGCATTGTCAGCCAGATGTTCAGACTGGATTTGGCATTTTGTCCACCTATCGAGTCCTTATCAAGGACCTGGGATACGCAGATATGGATGTTTGATGATATTACAGATATCGTCGCAGGATGGAAGCAGTTCCTAATAAGACCGCCTTTTGAAATTGAGTAATGGCGAATTTGTCAGTGCCAATGGTGTCCAAGTGGTGCTCCAGTTGTTTTGGGATTGCACCCAAGGCACTATTACTATTGGTACTACCCTTGCTTGCTTTTGCTACAGTCTTTCTATTTCTATTTGTGGGTCTTTGTATTTTGTTATCTTCTCCAGTTCTTTCTCGTCTATTCTGCTGTCTCCAGGCACTGCCATGTCCACTATCCAGACTTTTTTGTCTTTCTTATCGACAATTGTTAAGTCCGGGATGTTATGTTGCAGGTGCTTGTCTGTTTGAATTCTGAAGTCCCAGAGCAGTTTAATTTTATCATTTTCTGTGACTTTTTCTATTTTATGATCCTATTATTACTATTATTACTATTACTATTACTATTATTATTATTAGTAGTAGTCTGCCTAACATGGATGGGCTATTTACTACAATTAATACTGTTCTCTAAGTTCATTTATCTATTTAAGTAGAAAAGGGCTTCATGTTGATATGAGCAAGAAAAGGCAGAGTTGTGACAATCTGCAAGATAACAGAGACTGTTTGAACTATGTTATATATGGTAGCGGAAAGCAATATTATGCTGATCAACTTTCCTGACCATACAATTACTTTAGTGCATTATCCATATTTTTGCTAGATTTCTACCATGGACTCAAAATTGTCAATTACATGCAGCCCATGTAATTGAAATACTATTCTACTGTATCCATATTTAGCCCTGCTTCTTTTCTCTCTCCTTTGTTTGCTTCCGAGAGTTTGTTTTTAGAATGTAGGCCCTCTTTACCCTCTTTACCCTCAAGCTTTAAATAAGAATACCAGTACCTTGATCCTTTCTCTCTAGAGGTTCCTTTACTGATTGAAGAAGACCGTCCTGGTGAGTCTGGTTTTTCATCCAATGAACTATCAAAATTACAAAATAATTGCCAATATCTCTTGATTTCTGTAAGGCATAGGAATTCTTAAGGAACTGAGAGGAGAAGGGAAGCATTATTAAGAATCCTTGGGGGCCTTCCAAACAACATCAATAGGCAAAATAATTATCTGGGGAAGAATCTTTTCCTTGCTCTGCAAGCGAATACAGTACTAAAAACTTATATTCCATATTAATTTAATTCTTCCATGTTTTATAACTATTTGGCTAAGTAATTAATTTTAAAATTCTTCTCCAATTTGTTTGTGTGTGTGTGGGGGGGTAGATCTTTCCTAATCATCTTATCCAGACAATTGTGTCACATAAACTGTTATGTATGAGATACAGAAAGATGCTTTCAGAGAAAAAGTGCAGGGACAGAAAGGCAGGTTTCTATTTTATTTGGAGTATACAATAATAAATAGGTACTACTTTGTCCTTTTTGTGTCTACAACAGCCCTTGTTTCCTTTTTTGTTTTTAATAAAAGCAGTAGCAAAAATATATTCTTAATTACACCAATTGTATTAAAATACGTTAGTTGACATTTGATCACATTAAACCAAGTGTGACATGTTACTTTTTTATTCCTCTACAGTAAATGTCCATAAAGACTCATTGAATCTGCTAAGAGCATTTGCAGAGGACTAGAAGTATAACAATCTAGTTTTGATCCAATCCATTTAATCTTTTGGGCAATTATTAAAAAGCCATCTACTATGCAATAACAAGTTAGCCTTATAGAGGCAGCCATTCAATAGAGATACAGTAATAAAATATATGACTATGTAAATTATTGGGTGCCTATGTATATAGATAGATACACACATATATAATTTAACAATGGCAAATGCATTTCATTCCATGTTTGAATCAGGAAATATATGTGACTACTGATAATATAAAATCCTTTTAGCATATTTATATTATTGTATTTAAATCATGTTTTGTAAGTGTCTTAAATGATTATACAGTACAAAAGACACAAGGGCTATCTCGGTTGTACTTGAAATCAGAGTAGAGGGAGACGCAGGTATCAAGTATCCATTGGTGTTGATGTTAATGCTGTGTAATATTGACCCTAATTACTAAATAAAAATATATACAACATGATGTGAATTGGTAAAATCCTATGTATGTTTTGGTTACTACTTTGCTTAGTATCACTTATGAATAAATGCATTTTCCAGCTTTTGTATGTAGATGATAACACTCTGGGTAATTTTCTAAGTCTGGAAAATGTACTAGTGTTATTAATATTTTCAGTTACTTTCTGGACACAGAATACAATATATAGTATAGGTAGTCCTCGGCTTACAATCATTCATTTAGTGACCATTCAAAGTTATAATGACACTTATGACCATTTTCCAAACTTATAATTATTGAAGCATCCCCACAGTCACATGATCAAAATTTGGATGGTTGGCAGCAAGTATGTATTTATGACAGTTGCAGTGTCCTGGCATCATGTGATCACCTTTTGCAACCTTCTGACAAAATCAATGGGTAAACCAGATTAAAGAACATGTTATTAATTTAACAACCAGAGTGATTCACTGAACAACTGTGGCAAGAAAGATTGTAAAATGGGGAAAAGCTCACTTAACAACTGTCTTGCTTAGCAATGGAAATTTGGGGTTCAGTTGTGGTTGTAAGTCAGGACAACTTAGATGTAGCTTTTACTAGAAATCACCATCCTGCTAGAGTCAGAACAAATAGAAAATATTCCATAAACTTTTGTTTACCAATTCCTTAAAACCTCAAAAGGACCTTGATGCAGGAACTTAGCATTCTAGTGGAATCTATCTTAATCAGCATGGCAGAATAGCTTATTCTTATGCCACTATGGTGATTAGGGTGAATGGGGTTACATAAAGTTAAATTGGTGTCTAAATGGTGCCATGAGATTTTTAAATTTGAGAAGAATCTGTATTTCACAGAAACTTGAATAGTTTTCTTATTTTAGATCATCATTCTTATTTCAAACTCTGATAAAGTGGTTTGATTTTTCTAAAAAGAAATCTAATTTATACATTTTTAAATCTACAATTCATCAAAGAAAAAAAAGAGCAGTTACAAAAATTTAGATACTTACTTATTTCTGCTAGATTTCCTGATATTGCTGGCAGATACCCCAATTCGAGAGGCTGTGGTCTCTTGTGGCTTTTCCTCAACTGGAATGGAAATTGCTTGCTGTTCACTGAAACAGAAAGGATGTTATCATATCAGACATTTATTCTGCTTATTGCTCAGAATAAACCATCTGAACATTCTTTTTCAGAGCTGCTGAGTTTAGCCTAAGAAAATTCAAACAGGTTGTTTCTAAAGATATTAAATATAGTAAATTATGGAAACTGGGACAGAGCAATTAGTAACAAATGAGATTTTAGAGTGGAAAATTTATATGAAATTAAAAAATACTGTAATTTCATTTTATGTACATAGACACAATTTTTCTCTGTATATGTATATTTATGTGTTATACATTCAGTTTCCTCCTATCACTTCTATTTTTTGTGTACTTAAATCCTATTTTTATATGGATATTCCCTGCTGTTGATATGGATGAATACTTCAACCTAAATTATGTAATTTGAGAAAATGAATATTTCCTAAGGCAATCAGAGAAATGATTCTGCATACAGACTGGTGTTGACTGAAACTAAAAGATTAATTAATGAGCTGTGTAGAGAGCAGGAAATGTGAATACTGAGGATTTAATGTACTCCAATTTGTGTGTCCTTTCCCCCACCACAAAATAAGATTGTTTTAAATAGCACTTAGACTTATATACCACTTCACAGTGCTTTACAGTCTTCTCTAAGCAGTTTACAGAGTCAACAAATTGCCCCCAGCAATCTGAGTCCTCATTTTACTGATCTCAGAAGGGTGGAAGGCGGAGTCAACCTTGAGTCAGTCAGAATTGAACTACAGAATTGAGCAGCAGAATTAGCCGGCAATACTGCATTCTAACCACTGTGCCACCATGGTTAGATTAATATTAACGCATATTTTAAAAAGCTGAATCTCAAAGCTTTAAGTTTATGGAAAAAATATTAAAAATTCAGTATTAATCTAACCATGCTCTTTAATGGTCTGCTGGAATGATCAGGGTTTAAATAGCTGATCAGCTATAAAGTTTCTCATATGAACTATCATCAGCCGTCTACCAATCACCTGAAAGAGATGTTGTAAGATTAACATGACGTGCTATACAGGTAATGGAACCTGCCAATTTTGGTCATAAGGTGGGAGGACATTAATTGAAACTTGTTAAATGAAAGAGCTCTCTCATCCTGGATCACCCCAAAAGGCAATACAGCTGCTTTGCCTTGTTTGAAACCTGATCTGGAAGGCAAAGCTCCTCTTACCGCTCCCTCTGTATCGCCCTTTCAACACTTAACCCTTTATTGTCTGTTCTCTGTCTCACTGCCATGCAGAAAGGCAGAAGGTGGGGAAAATTCTGCTTTGCCAAGGTCAATGGCTGCTCTACGTGGTCCAGTAAGAACAGCCCACAATAATGAATTCTGCAGATCTCTGGAAGGTAAACAAGGCATTGTAAGGGGTGGAACAGGAGGGCAAAGCAGGCTTAGTGCCTCTGGGAACCCAGCAGAATGGGTCCCCAAAGAATGGGAGGGGGGAAGAGATAGGTGGGTGTGCTTCAGCATCTCTGCAAAGTTATGAAGCCCCTAGTCATTCCTAAGCGCAAATGACCGGATAACTTTTGTAAAATTCTTATCTTCAAATCATGGTCATACATGGCTTTTAGAAGGTCTGTTATAACTTTGAACACTTGCTAAATGATCTGTCATACCTTGAGGATTACCTGTAAACACTGCCTTTAGAGTAAGGAATAAATGCAGATCTGTAAACTTCTTAGCGGAAAGAGAAGGTTTTTTGGAGCAAGACATTACAGGATATTTCATGAACAATGAAAAACCTTTGCCTGAGGCCTTGGAGAACTGAATTAGCTGGCTTCAGACAAAGTCAATTATTAAAGCCTCTATAATAATCTTATTAGTAGACTCACAGTTCTGATAGTTTAGCATTTATTAAAATTATAGCACGATGATCATTAAGCTCCTGAACACAGAGTTCCTCCAGTGACAATAGTTTTTCACCAGGTTTCACCTATAAAAAAATTTCAATAAGGTGCATGATATAAATTGTCTGCCATTTCTAGGAAGTTTACGAAAGTTATTGGGAACTCTTGCTAATAATATTATATTAATAGTATTAATATTAATGTAGTATTAAGCACATAGGAAAAGTGTTCATGAATAAAATGCCTAAAACAAAATTCAGCTTCATTTTAGCATATGAAGATTTAGAATTATATACAAACTGAAAATTTCAATTTAAAGTAAACTCTAGTTTATTTATTATTAATAAAAAAACAAACAAAACAAGAGTTTATTATTGGTTTATTTAAATCTGGCAAGAGGTTGTTTTATATTACAATGTGTTTTTTACTTAATAAAAAAATATCTGTTGAAGCCAGTTTTTGTTTCTTTTAAATGACAATTTTTTATTATTGTGCAGCATAATAAAACAGATATCTATTAAACTGTTTTTGAATTTTTGAACTTGAATTATATTTTACTGTGTGAATAGCATTAAACTATTAAAAAAAACCTGTTAAAATATTTATGATTTTACTGTTGTTCATGTTTTGAATGATCGTTTGTTCTTCCAGACATGTTACAAAATTAGTATTTTTATAAACATTAGCAATAAAGTATACATTAATGATTGTATGGATTCAAACTCATGTTCATCTTTCAGCAAAAAATAATAATAAAAAAGCCATATTATATGATCAAATCGTGGAACAAGTAATAAATAAATAAATAATTTATTTATTTATTATTTATTAAATAAATTTATTACAATTATTTCTGAAGTTGTTTAATCTTTTAAAAATAAAGTAACATATATATTAAAAAAAATTTAAAGTCCAACTAAGAAATGTGTACCAAAGTAAAGTACTAAAAAGCTGCTTTATACCTATATTTAACAGTAAAACAAGAGCAGATAAACCTCAGACCTATTTATACGAGATAATAAATGACAGTTTATCATTTATCCTCACATGATCCAGATGATGGGAAGTAAAATGCAATGAGCTATGTCATAAACATTAAGTCTTTTCTTGCTATGTACTGGTGATACTAACTAATGATAGGATTCCATATCTTTGTTTGATATGCAGTTCTCTAAAGACACTTAATGTATGCTTAAAGCAAGTTTACCTGCCCATAATCATAGAATCCATCCAAAATTATGTTAGTAGATGCTAAAAACCCCATTTGACTGTATTTTTGTGGAAGATTGTGATCAAGTATCTTTTCCAATGCTGCTTCACTGAAGTTATTTTTGCGACCAATAGAGAGGTTAATTTCATCAAGAATATCTAAAGCACTGTAGCAAAGATACAAAGGAGAGAATTGCCAAAAATATTGTTCCAATTCATTACAGTATTTCTCCTATCATACTATAATCTTTTATAAACAATTTATACATTATTGAAATACATCTGACTTCAGATATGTATCTATCAGTCTTTTCTAGTTCTCTGAAGACTATGCTCATCGTTACTGTTACTGGTAGAAAAATAAGATATAAATGAAGCAAAAAAGGAATTGATTGTAAATTTGATAATGGCAGCTAGATTAGTGATGGTTAAATATTGGAGACAGAATTGGGTTATTCAAAGAAATGAGCGGTATAATGAAATATGAAATATGACAATAAATGATAAAGTAACAACAGAAATTAAATTTTAAAAAGGGATGATTAATGTAAATAATTATAAAGAAATATGGAATGATTTTATAAAAACAGTCTTGGTGGAAGGCAAAGGGAATAAAATAAACCTGCTCAAGAAGGGATAAGAGCACATTTGAAATATATTGTATATTGTTAGTTGTTATATGAGAAGAATATAGGTAATAAAAATAGTCTCGGGGGGATGCACTGTAGTATTTGTATTTTTATACTGTTTTTTATTTAGACTTATATGTATTATGTTTGTATTATTTGTATTTGAATAAAATAAAAACAAAAATTTAAAAAAAAATATGACCATGCTCACAAAATAAAACAGAATGGACAAGAGGAAAGATAAGTAAATTTACATGGTAGTAAAAGTGGTCAAAAGGTAGCAAAATCACAAAACCAGCAATCGTGTGTAAAATATTGAAATGTTATTAACATCCTATAAGTTCTCATTAGACTTGCATGAAATCTCAGGAATTTTGGAAATATTTTATTGGGGATACCAACTGGTAGTAAGGCAAGCTCTCTGGTTCTGTCAGTGCTGTTTCTGATCTATGTGTAAGCCTATGCATGACTAATCACTTTTTGCCATTATCTAATTCTCTTTGACAATATTTGCTTGCATTTAAGTAATTTAAATTTCATTTCCATCTTACATCCTCTTCTCTTAATCTGATGCCATTCTCTGATGTGTTGATCCACAATTCTTATCATTTTACTGAACATAGCTAAGCATAATCATGTGCCAAGAGGATTCATTATTTATTATAATTTATAGGATACCTTCGAAAGAGTGTGTATTAGTATGTTCCAATTATCCCATAATAAAACAGATGAAACACAAAATCTAAAAATTCAAAAATTTAAAGGCCAACACGACTGATGTAAAGATGCAAAAAAAGACAGCATAAAAATTACAATAAATAATAAACTAATAATCTTTTAAAATAAAAAATATTCTTTATATTATGAAAAGCATACTCTAAGACACAAAACTTTTATTAGGCTTCTATCAGAAAAAAGACTGGCAAAAATGAAGAAGTGATGTGAGATGGGTGATGAAATGGAATATCTAATGCGACATGTGCCTGGTTAGTCCCTAAATATGGATACACTACAGTGTAATACAACATGAAGACAAGATGGATATAAGTCAGCATTAAAACAATGATCTGATACCACCACCACCAATACTACCACTTTGGCATCTCAACTCACCCCAGCCTGGTCATTTCAGCTGCTGTTAACTCATCACTTGCACAAACCATAACAGCCCAACAAGCATTTCTTCGGACTTCATCACTCTTAGAATGCAGAAGCTTAACAAGAGGTTCAAGACCACCAGAATTTCGTAACTGAAAGACAACATTTATATTTATGTATTTGTTTGTTTGTTAAATTTATTTGCTGTCCATCTTGCTGTGGGGCTACTCTGTGTGGCCTTACAACAATAAAATGGGAAAAATGAAAAACAAATGTAACAATAGCAAAGAAACACAAACAACGGGGTGCAATAATATGAAATTAAAAGAAGATGGACAGAGGGGGAGCAGGAAGTGCAGGGGGGAGATAGGATCAACTAATTAGTCCTGCAGCCACCTCCAATGATGTACTCTCTTATTGGGTCTCCAAGCCAAACCAACTGGCAGAGCCAGGTCTTCAGGCGCTTTTGAAGGAAAAGAGGGGCAAACTTCATCCTGGGGGACAGGATGTTCCAGAGGGTTGGTGCTACAGCAGAGAAGGCTCTTCTGGATCCTGTCAGATTTCCTTGACAGACAGGATCCACAACAGGGCTCCTCTGCTGGCATGATAGGACAGGCTTGTCATATTAAATAGGTTGGCAAGGGCTGCACTCAATTAAGGAGCAAGATTGCTGCCAAGAATGCTTACTCAATTAGGAGTGAATAGTTAAGGCTATGCTTGTAGTGAAATAGCACTAGAGATTTTCTTTCTAGCCAAGGTAAGGTAAATCCTGCAAAGAGAAATAGAAGAAGTTGGCTTTTTTCCACAAGGAGTAAGATAGGAGGTTTAAAGTATCCACTAGTGAGACTGGATGTTATAAAATTATTTGGTCTCACCCGCAATTGAAATTGGCAATTTTATTTTATTAAGCAAAGCAGTCACCAAATTAAACTGTGACTGTGTTTATGACCTTGATTTAGCTTTCCTTTTTTTACCCACAAAGGTCATAATGTTACTTTTTTATCACCATGGTAATAATAATAATAATAATAATAATAATAAAAATAATAATAATAATAATAATAAAGTTGGAAGGGCCCTTGGAGGTCATCGAGTCCAACCCCCTGCTCAGGCAGGAAACCCTACACCATTTCGGACAAATGGCTGTCCAGTCTCTTCTTAAAAACTTCCAGTGTTGGAGCATTCACCGCTTCTGGAGGCAGGTTGTTCCGTTGATTAATTGTTCTAACTGTTAGGAAGTTTCTCCTTAGTTCTAGGTTGCTTCTCTCCTTGATTAGTTTCCATCCGTTGCTTCTTGTCCTGCCTTCAGACGCTTTGGAGAATAGCTTGACTCCCTCTTCTTTGTGGCAGCCCCTGAGATATTGGAATACTGCTATCATGTGCCCCCTCGTTCTTCTCTTCATTAAACTAGACATACCCAATTCCATCAACCGTTCCTTATATGCTTTAGCCTCCAGTCCCCTAATCATCTTTGTTGCTCTTTGTACTCACTGCCCACTGAACTCTGTACTCACTGCCCATTGCCACTCTGTACTCACTGCCCACTGAATGGTCAGTGCCCAAGGTAGCCTACCTAAACTACCAATCAGCAAAATGGCTGTAATGCTGGCAACTGCTGAAGCTGCTAATTAGTGGACTTTTCTACCTCCTGCTACTGTATTGCTCTCCTTTACTGGTTCCTATTCACTTTCTATTTCTGAAAAAGGAACGAAGGAATTGATGAGGGACAGCTGTTAACTTTCTACAAAGTGGGCAGAAACACTTTTCCCTGAGGAAGAAGCATGTGAATGGGTAACATCAGAAAGAAAGAGGTGACTGGCTATACCGTGGAAGGAAATCTAGCAAGAATATATTGCAATAACATTGTGCCTTCTCTAAAATCTGAAACCCTGTCTATCCACTAATAAGAAATGTTATTGCAGCTTTTTCAAATTATTTAGATACTAATTTGTAACAACAAAATTGCATGATTATTTATAAGCAGATGGATCTGTGAATAAATGCATCTCAGCTAGAACATAGTGATTGTGTCAGATGTTGACTAATATAAAACTTAAATTTAAACATTTAAAATTGTGTTTGGAGAGCTAACAAAGTTGCCATGTTGCCAATCCCTGAGCCTAAATATATGCAAATAGCTTTAAACTGACTAGTAGCACTGAATTTCAGAATAAGGTTTCTCCTTGTATTATTTGATAGGGCTGTGTAAAGCATTCAAATAGGGTGTTTTTTTAAAGGAGGTTGTGGGGGGGAAAGCATCCCTCCTCAAAATTTTAAAGCAGTCATGTCTGTAGCTGCTTTACATTGCTGGAAATCCCAGTAGAAGTACTATCTGTGTATCCACACACGAGTAGACAGCTGGAGAATGGCTTTGAAGCAGCCCTCAGACTTCCAGGTGAAGCTGTCAACCACAAAACTTTTGTTGTACAACAAGCTTTACAAAGTGCATCTTCAAAATGCTTTTTGCTGTCCTGTGATTTTATCACAATTGTAAATGGAAGCCTGATGTCTAGGCATTTTTCTACATGGAAAAAATGAACTTTGTAACAAAATAATTATCTGTATCTCTTGATTACACCCAACATTTTTCACCACGCACACTGTAACAAGTATAAAATTTCTCCTCAGAGTTTACATATACTATAGCTAAACTAAAGCTGACCTCACTTAGATACTTTTTTCTGATTCACAGTTCAATTTTTAACCCACCTGTCCTTTGAAATTTTTCAGATCTAGCTGAGAAGCCACAAGATAACTAGTATGAATATAAGCATTGAAGATTGTTTATTGAAACTGACAATTTTACACAACCAAGTATTAGAGATCCAATATCAGAGAACCAAAACCTTTACTTGGAAATACAGCAAAATATGCTGATCCAAGAAAACCGTGTGATATGAAAAATGCCAGGTTTTGTTTTTCCCAATATAGACATGTCCCTTACCTCAGTTCTGGCCTCAGCATCACAACCCATAGCAGCCACAGCAAGAGCTGCTCTGCTCTGCACAATGCTGTTAGTGGAATTCAATGGTTCTACAATGGCAATCATAAAACCATGGCTTTGGATGGTGAGACGTAATGGCTCCTGCATGGCTAAGTTTGTGAGAACAGAGGCAGCACTAGCCACAGCGCCATCTCTTTTGCAGCTCAGAACACTAATTAGCGGTTCGATGGCTTCAGCTTCAGCAACAGCACTAGGAAGTGGGAAAAGGAAATAACCACAAAGATGTATTACTCTTCCCCAGGCTGCTTATGGTAATTAAATCATACATACTGAAAGTACAACTATAAAAAGTCAATAAAACCAAAATATTTTCAATGAAAATATAAGAAAAACAATGAAATTTCCAAACTCCATTAGTTAAAAAAACCAGACCCAGTAATATTAAAATCTGATTTAATCACAATTAAATTCAGACTTGAGTGATAACATCTCATTCAGGGAAGGCTTGAGAATATGAACATGTCTTGATGATGTTCTTCAAATCTAACATGGTACGTCCTAATGGCAGCCCTTTTCCTATAAGCTCAACTACTGTGTTTCCCGGAGTTGTTGTTTTTTTGCCTCCCAAAGAGGCACCAAGTCTTATTTTCTGGGGGTGTCTTTTCCACTCACCTCACAGCAGCAGCACCGGCAGCCCCAACCAGCCAGCCCACTTCTGCGGCCAAAGGGGCACATTCATTTTGCAGCTGAAAATGGAGCTCCGCCCTGCATTTTGCAGTCAGAGGCCTTTCCAGAAGGCCTATGCAGCCGAGAATCCATAGCTCGGCTCTCAGCTGCAGAGGCCTTCCGGAAAGGCAGCAAACTGCACATATCCATCATTTATTATTTTCATTTGCCAATTGCAATTGCAACAAAATTGCAGTATTTACTGTCGAACTATTGATGCATGATTTGGTTGTGGCTTCCAAGTTTTGCTCAATGCTCTGACTAGTTTGTCCAGATGTAGAGTCTAAGCAGCAAGAAAGTAAGGCATACAAATCAGGAATTAAACAAATAAGCTCTAATATGATGCTTTATTTGTTTGTTTGTTTCTTTATTATTTATTTGGCTTGTATGCCACCTATCTCACCTACAAGTGATTAGAAATGACAGTAAATAGACTTCTGGTTCCGGATCGCAGCCCCTCTAGCCGCACAGGGAGACTTGTCTCCTCGTTTGGCTAGTTTCCCTCCGCGGGTAGACCCCTGCGGGGGTCAAAAGTCACGCCTGCAGGACACGACTACCGTCGACGAGGCTGCGCTCGGCTGCAGAGGAGCGGCGGCTCCTCTACCTGTCCGAGCTGACTCTGAGGGCCGACGGAGAAGATCGGCCATAAAATGGCCGATCACCTAGCCGCACCAACCGCAAGTCACAAGAACAACTAAGCATGAAGAACCACCGTGGTGAATCCAGGTGAGACCTTTCCTTCCCTCGCTATCCTGACTTTTCCTGTAAAGAGTTTTTATTTTCCCTTATTAAGAAAGCGGCGGCTGCCTATATGTGGAAAGAAGAGCTAAAAAGAAAAGGATTAATTTTTATATCTGTGGTTGTTTTTTACTATTTGACTGCTGTGGGGTGAATTTCAGGGGAAAAGAAGGAAATAAGGGATATTGTTACTTTCCTTTCTTAATTTGATAATGTAGGAGACAGTTTTTCTTGATTTTTTTTAAAAAGAAAGAAAGAGAGAAAACTTTCCTTTTTTGTTCTTCCTTTAACTTGATTAACTGGGGGGAAAAAAGAAGAAAAAGACTTTATAGTCCACTGAGGACATCTGGTGGTGAAAAAGCAAAACTTTAACTATATTTCTCCCTGTTATCTGAAGAGGATTGGATTTATGTGATAATAAAAGAGAAAAGATAACTGGACAGCTGGGTGGTGAAGCTGGCTATTAGACTTTTGGAGGCGGATATTTGTGGATCTTTCTCAAGTAGTCTCTAATAAAAGAATAGGCAAAGCTACCACCAAAATGGCTGAAAGTTATTTACATCTTGACTATGATTTAATACTGGAAAAAATATTAGAAGTTAGAGAAGATTTTAAAACTTATTGGAAATCTTGGAGAAAATCCAAAGATGCCACCTTGGAATCTTACATTGACCCTTTAATAATGAATCAAGTTATGGAACAAGGAATAATAGAAGATGAACAGAATAATCCTGAACAGACCTACTTACAACCTAAAGAGACAGAGACACTATTTTTACAATCTAATTGTGAATCTGCATTGAGAGAAAATGTGGAAACCACTGAATCAACTAATGCTACGCACTACCTACAATTGATTGACAACTTTGATGACCAAGAAATAACTGTAATTGACTCAATTCAACTACCAAAAATAACAAAGACTGATACCCAGACACAACTTTTTGGAAATTACAATAAAGAGGAAAGGGAAAGAAAATTTGTTCAGTTTGAATTTGTTAGGAATCCTCATAATCAAATCTGGAGGTTTGATAACCAAAAAGCCTTACTATGGGAACCAAATTGGCATAGAAAGAAAGCTAGAGCTAGGTTTAAATGTGACACAAAATGTTATTTGATGGGTTAAAAAGGCTTTAAAAATTGTGTCTGATTTAATGACGAATGAAGGTTGTAAATTTACTGTTACCATGGTTGATAATTATTTGAGTAAATCTTTCTAGAGGACAAAAGACCTTATAGAAGTAGATTGATGAAATGATTGAATATATCTAGTAAGAAAGGAAAAAGAAAAATGGAAATGTATTTTTTTTCCTTTTTTGACATATAGTAATTTTAAATTTGATAATTATGTTGTAATAGAGAAAGAGAATATGTCTGATTTAATTAGGAATGAGAATTTCCTGATATTATAGTTGACAAATATTTGAAGATATAGACTTTATCAAGGCCTTAAAAATATTTTTTTGTAGATGTAGATTGATGAAATGATAGAATATATTTTTAAAAATAGAACTGTATTTGTTGGACATATTATTATTTTAAATATGATAACTGTTGTAATAGAGAGAGAGGAAGAGCTATTTGTGATAAGGGAAAAAAATCTGTCTCAATGAATGATTTTGTATTAAGCATACCTGAAATCACAATTATATACTTACTAAAATGTAGTTGGAGTATGACAACTGTAATTAGTACAACCTAAAACCAGGATATAGATTATAATCGCATGTGTTTGATGACTTTTGTAATTGTATAAAATTTAATAAGCAATACCATATTCAATTTGAACTATATTTATATGACTTTGTCTTTGAATGATTGGACATCCTGATCACCATGTTGTGTTCTAAACTTTTGGGGAAAGATGGGAAAAATCAGTTAAAAAATTTATTTATTTATTTTTTTAAAAAAAGAAATATTTATCGAGAAGATTAAAATAGAAATATTAATGTATAATACAGATAAGGAAATTTGGAGAGAGGAGTTGCTCGGACATTACCCCTGAACTGCATCTGAAGAGGGATGAGAGGGAAGAAAGGAGAGGAGAGAGGAAAGAGTGAAGGAGGGGAGAAGGAAGTAGGAAGGTTGGAGGAGAAGAGGAGAAGTGGAGAGAAAGGGAAGGAGAGGGGTGAAGGGGAAGAGGGAAGTAGGGAAGAGAAGAAAGGGAGAAAGAAGGTAGAGAAGAAAGAGTGTGGATGCGGTGAAAGGGGAAGTGGGCGAGCAACACCAAAAGTTATGTGTAGGTATTTATCTCATTTCATTAAAAGTATTGTATATATGAATGTAAAAGAATGTATGGTAACATCTCATAAATATCATGGTACATGTATCGGGGAGAGTTTGGAATGAAATTGACAAAGTCTTAAAATAGGTTTAACAGAAATCTATGACAGAAATGGAATATATTAAATTTTTTTGTTTTTGTTTTTTGTTTTGTGTGGGTGAGGGAAATAGAAAGATGAAAGTGAATGTATTAAGTTGAGCTGTTTATGTATGTTTTTATTTTGGAATTTTTGTTTACCCAATCACCACGGTGTGTTTTAAGCACCTATTGTTAAAACCATAAAACCAATAAAATATTTTTCAAAAAAAAAAGAAATGACAGTAAAAATGAAAGACTTAAAATTTATTATGCTTAAGGGCCACTGAATTTAATGTCATTATTAAATAGGTATGCGCAGGATTATAGCTTTACAGAATAATCATATTCTTATACATATTTACTTAAAAAATAACTGTACCAGGATTCATTGTTTTTTCATAGATAAGTATTTATAATTGTCCAATCTTAAATTAGAGTATATATTATACCAAGTATTTTATTTAACTAGAAGTGCTTTAAAAATAAAAATAGCTTGTAGAGAAAACTCAGGTCATTCACTGGACTCATTCATTTATTGTATTAATATTTCATCTTTCTTCCAAGAAGATAATATGGGTTAATTACATTCCTTCTTCTTTTTAATGTATATTTTATTAATTTTTTATGTAACAATCTTAGTATTTAATAAACAATACTTTGTCTGGGTTTATGTATTTAACATTAATAGCAATACAATTTCCATTCCTCATTATTTTGTAATTTCTTTCCCATAGGATTTGCCATTTTTCTAACTCTACATTGTGCCCAAAGTTTTTTGCCCAAGTTATCATTGTTTCTTTAACTTATTCTTCTTTCATCTTTAAATTTAACAGAAAGCTGTACAGTTTCTTAATCAGTTTGTCATCTGATGACAATAATATCTAGTCTAATGTTGTCCGGTCTTTGTAAAAATCATATATTTTTGCATCTTTCTCATATCTCATTTGCATTTGCAGGTGTGGCCACCATGACAGCTCAATGTCCTGTTCTTCCAATTCTTGTTTAATTTGTAGTTTCCCATCAGTATTCAAAATACCTTTATAAGTCACAAGTTTCTTATAATTGATTAAGTTTGGATGTACAAAGGCCTCCATTGTCGAGATCCATCCTGGTATTATTTTCATGTAAGTTCTTGATTTTACCTTTTCCCATGTCAAGAGCAATGCATTTCTTACATAGTGGTTTTGAAAGTATTTGTGAATTTTGTTTTTCCCATATTACAGGAAAGCAAGTCATCCAAGTTGTAGGTCAGTGATGGCGAACCTTTTAGAGACCAAGTGCCCAAAACCTGGCCCCGCCTGTGTTCCACCCCCTGCTCCGACCCCACCCGCAGGGCCACTCACCGCCTCCAGGGCCCACCGCAGATCGCCCAGGCAGCCCAGCAATGCCATGGCGGCCATACCTTCTGCCCTCACCCCACAGCATCAACTGCGTGTGATGGGGTGTGAAGGCAGAGTCTTATCTACACTGCCTGGCTGCCATGTCCTTGGCTGTGCTGCTCTGCATGGGCCACAGTCAGGGACAACTCTCCTCCAGGGGGGCTGCTGATGAGTGGGTCGCGGGGGGAGGCAAGGCTGGGGCAATGGCATGTGTACCCATAGAGAGGGCTCCGAGTGCCGCCTCTGGCATGCGTGCCATAGGTTCGCCACCACTGTTGTAGGTCATGCCATTCTAGGTATAATAGTCTTTTATTTCTAAGAGTTATCCATTCTTTTAACCATGTTAGTGCGGCTGCTTGATAGTACAAAACCCAGTTTGGTAGGCCAAAGCCTCCATTTTCTTTTGCTTCTTGTAACATTTTCAGTCTGATTCTAGCTTTTTTCCCTTGCCAAATAAATTTCAATATCGATGTATTCATCAAAAAAATTGTCAATTTTTATCGGTATTGCTTGAAATAAAAAGAGTGGTTTTGGTAAAATGTTCATTTTTGCCATCATTATTCTTCTCAGGATTGATAGTTGTAGATTTTTCCATTTTTCCAAATCTAGTTTTGTTTTAATAATTTTACATAATTGTCTTCTTTTATTGTTGCACATCTTGCTGTTAGATATATCTCGAAGTATTTAACTTTCTTAACTACTTGCAGGTCTGTTTTACTGATAATTGGTTCTTTTGTTTATCTCTGAGATTTTTAACTATAACTTTAGTTTTTTCTCTATTAATTTTCAGTCCTGCTACTTCTCCAAATTCTTCAATCTTTGCTAATAATTAGATCCTCCAATTTAAATATTAGGTCATCTGCAAATGCTTGTAGTTTGTACTTTTCATCTTTTATCTCCATTCCTTTGATTTCTGGATCCTGTCTAACATTCCTGTTCAACACTTCCAAAGTTTAGATAAATAATAGTGGCGATAATGGACATCCTTGTGTCTTTTTTAATATTGAAACTCTCTGTGAAATCTCCATTTACAATTATTTTAGCCATTTGTCTATGATAAATTGTTTGGAATATATTAATAAAATTTTCTCCAAAATCCATATAGTTTAGTTGTTCAGCCATAAATTGCTAATTGATGTTGTCAAAAGCTATCTGTGCATCTAAAAAAATCAAAGCCATTTGTTTCCCTGGATGCATTTCATAATACTCTAATGTGTCTAAAATTATTCTTAAATTGTTCATTTGTTTCTTTGGTAAAAATACATTTTGGTCTGAATGTATAAATTCAATCAAGAATCTCTTTAGTCTTTCTGTTATTATTGAAGCAAAAATTTTATAGTCCACATTTAGTAGAGATATTGGTCTGTAGTTCAGGGTCAACTCTGTGTCTCCTTTGGTATTAGCGTAATATTGGCATCTATCCATGTATTTGGTAATTGGCTTTAATTGGTAAAATTAAATTGGTAAAATTAATTGGTAAAATTAATGTATCTTGTAAACATTTGTAAAATTCTGCCTGTAGCCCATCTGGGCCTGGTGTCTTATCATTTTTTTGTCTGTTTATAGCTTCTGTCAACTCCATCACTGTTATTTTTCCATTTAGCATATTTTTGAAATTCTCTGAGATTTTTGGTAATTTAACATTTTCTAAGTATTGCCATATTTTTTCCTGAGGAATTTCTTCTATATTATAAACTGTTTCATAAAATTCTTTAATTATTTTTTATTGCATCATTTTGACATTGTAAATAGCCTCTCACATCTTGTAGTTTGTTTATCAATTTATCAATTGTCTCCCCGGTTTATTGGCATTTTCAAAAAACTTTTGTTTTGCTCTTTTGATTTGTTGAGCCATTTCATCAGCTTCTATTGATTTAACACAAATAGATTTAATTTGTGTTTTATTATCTCCTTTTGTTTTTTAAGAGTTTTCTTTTGAAAGTTCTTTGAGCTTAGTTTGTAGTTTTTTGTCTTTCATCTTTTCCACCATATAGGTTATGGCTACTCCTCTAAATATGCTTTTGTTATATCCTAGACATTTTGGAGTGATGTATCTTCTTTCTTATTTTCTTTGAAGAAAAATTCCATTTCCTTTATGGCTTTTTGTATAAATTCTTTCTCTTTCAGTAAGTATTGGTTTAAAGTCCATTTTGCTTTTTTCTTTGTTTCTCTCTAAGTCACCTTTATCGGACTGTGGTCCACCCATATGTTAGTTTCTATCTTAATTTCTTAATTCAGGGGATACCCATATCATGTCAATTCTGGACCATAGTTTGTGGCTGTTTGAATAAAATGTATATTGGGATTTCTTAGGATTTATTTCTCTCCATATATCCTGTATACAAATTTCTTCTGCCATTATGAAAAAAGCCTTAAAATATTCCTTCCTTTCCCCCCTATTTTACTACTCTTGTAATCTAACTTTCCATCTACAATTGTGTTAAAATCTCCTATTAGACAAATACTTTGGTACTCCAGTATTTTCTTGTATAATCTTTGGTAGAATTCTTCTTGTTTGTTATTCGGTGTGTAAATTGCTACCATCAATGTCTGTTTTTGATTTATCATTATTTCTATTATTAGTATTCTACCTTCTTCATCCAAGTAGATTTGTTTAGGATTCATTGTTTCTTTGATATATAGAGCCACTCCTCTTTTCTTTTGTTGTGGTAATGAAAAATAAAGTTTCTCAATTTTTAAGCCCTCCAGAGATTTATAATATTATCTTTTAATATGTGTTTCTTATAAGCAAACTATATCCATTTTTTATTTTTGTTATCATGTAAAGAGTTTTTTCCTCTTTACAGGGGAATTTAATCCATTTATATTTATTGAGAATATCCCATTGTCCTTTTCCATCCTCTTTATTTATTTAGGGTTTATTTTCCTAATTGTTCTAGTTTGTCTCTGTTCTTTCCCTTTACCCCCTTCTTCTTGATTTATAGTTTCTGTTTCTTCCACTTCTCTTTGTCTGCTTCTTCTAATGCTGTCTCTTCCTATTTTGTAAATTTCCCTTCTGGTTGAAGTTCTGAGTTTCTTTCTTTGAGAAATCTCTGTATCCGTCATAAAATTCCCTTGCTTTGAAGATAGAATCCAATCTGTATCTTTTTGTATCCCAACTGATTAGTATCCCTTCTGGCATCAGTCATCTAAAGACCACTCCTTTCTTAATTAGTTTTTTGGTCAAAAGTTGATATTCTCTTCATGAGTCCCTTATCCTCCTGGATATCTGCTTCAGCACCACCATTTCTTTTCCCTTGTATTGCAATGGTTTATCTCTCTTTTCTCAATATTTCATCTTAAATTGATTTTTTTGACAAATCTGACATGGATCTCTCTGGGGACTTTGTTTCTTTTTGCATAGTTTGAGTTAACTCTAAATATTTGATCTATTTCTTCTTCCATTTCCTGTTTCCCCACTTCCAATGCACCAGCCAATAATTCTGCCATCAGATCAGCAAGGTCTTCCTCCTTGTCTTTCATTATATTCTGGAATCTTAAGAAATAGGATGCCTTTTCCATTTCTAGAACCACTAGTAAATTCTCTAGTTCTGTATTTGTCTGCATCAGTCTGGTTTTCACCTTTTATTTCTTCCACCTTTTGATCGGTTTCTGCTGATTTGTCTTCAATTGTCTGGACCCTTTGCTCATTCTTTGCAATCTTCTGTTGGAAGTTTTCCATTTGGAATTTCAAATTGTGAATTTCTTCTTTCACGTTGCCAAAGTTATCTTTTGTTTCTTCATGATTTCTCTTTGTATCTTCTTTAAGTGATGTAATTGCCTCCTGAATGCATTGTAATGTGGTGTGCATATCCTTCTGAAAGGTATTGCTTTTTCTTGTTGTAGCATTATGTCAATTGATCTCTGATAGACAGGGCTGGGGGTAATAGAAGATGTAGCTGAGATGGTTTTTTATTCACTTTAGCTAAATTTGAGACACTATTTTTTTTATTCCCACCCTCACAAGCTTTCTCAATTCTAGTATATACCCCTATTATCAATTTTGTATAAAACCTCCAATCTTACAACCAATGTTCCCATATGTCCTTTAAATTTTCCTTCAATAAGTCTTATGTTATTTGTCTGTAGTCTTATAATCCAATGGGCTTCCCCATATAAGGGGAAGTGGAAAGAAGGAAAACCTTCTAGTCTACTTCTATTTTTCAGTTTCAGTTTCAAAAAAATGTACAAAGGTCCAAAGTTTTTACTCTGCCAAATTTGTAATCCAAAAGGTTCTGAATATAGGGTTAGTAATCCACAAGGACTCCCCCAAATGGAGTCGCCACAAGTCAGATTTCCATTGTCTCTAAATAGTTCTTGAACATAGGGGGTCTATGAACAGAATTGGCCCTAATCAGAAATGAACTTCACACAAAAAGATTCCTCCTAGACCGAATCAACAAAGATCTCCTCACACTTCACCTCAAACTCAGCAACAAGATCCACCCCGCACTTTGGGACAAATCCAAACAACTCGCCCTCTGGAGAACCGAAACACAGATCACCCTCAAGACAGACACACACACCAACAAACTCTGAAGACTACAAGAACACCAGAAACAAACCCCTCCTCCCTCACAGCCACACATGAAACAAACAGTGCATAACATCTCAGATAGGATCCTCACCAAAGCCGAAACCAATGTCCTTTCCAAAGGATTCAACTTTGCAGTCGCTCCCAAATACATCCCCACTGAAACCATTATATGCGGAGTTGAAACCAGCCTGACCAAAATCAACCACGACGACGCTAACAGAATCAGACTCGAAATCACCAACATCCTCTGCACCAACAAGCCACCCAAAAGCAACTTACCCAAAGAGGAGCAGACAGTACTACTTAACCTGAAACAAGACACCAGCATAATAATCCTACCAGCAGACAAGGGCAACGCCACGGTGGTCATGAATACATCTGACTACCAAACCAAATTAACCAACCTACTCCAAGACTCCACATACAAACCCCTAAACACAGATCCCACCACCTACCTGGAAAAAACCACTAGATCCAAAATAAAAGCCTCCCCCATTAGCGAAGAGATCCAGCAAAGAATCATTCCCAGAGAGAAATCATCCAAATGCCCTAAGCTCTATGGTCTCCCCAAAATACACAAAGAAGGAACTCCCACTTAGACCCATAGTCAGCTCCATAGGCTCACCTCTACAAAACCTAGCCAAATTTCTCGCCAAAGAACTACAGCCCTATGCAGAATCCATCACCTCACATGTAAAAAACTCATTCCAGTTCACAGAGATCATAAAGAAACAAAACTTATAGCCCAGCGACCTACTCGTTAGCTTCGATGTCATATCCCTCTTCACCCAAGTGCCAATCAAAGAAGCCTTAACAGCTTTCCAAAACTAATATAACCCCCCAAACACATCTTAGATCTGACCAACCACTGCCTATCCAACACATACTTCATCTATAACGGACAAAAATACAAACAAATAGAAGGAGCACCCATGGGATCACCCCTCTCACCTGTCATTGCAAACCTCTACATGGAACATTTTGAAACCCAAGCTCTAGAAAAATCTGATCACAAACCCAAACTCTGGCGCAGATACGTAGACGACACCTTCGTAATCTGGCCACATGGGAAAGAAAAACTGGACAACTTCCTCACACACCTCAACAGCCTACACCCCAAAATACAGTCCATCATGGAAACAGAAGCTAATAACCAACTTCCCTTCCTGGATGTCTTAGTCTACAAGAAATCCAATGGCTCCCTAGGACCCACCATCTACCAGAAGAAAACACACACAAACCGCTATCTGCACGCACTCTCACACCACCACCCAGCACAGATCAACTCCGTAGCCAAGACACTCATCTCGAGAACCAAACGCCTAGCTGACGAACAACACCTAAAAACTGAACTACACACTCTCACTAATGTACTAACATCCAACGGATTCCATAGAAATAGGATTTCCAACTTAATCCAAAAAGAAACACCCACTAAAATCCAAGACAGAGAACAAGAAAACGGCAAAGCCCTCCTCCCATATATAAAAGGCACCACAGACAGGATCAGCAAGATCCTCCACAAACATAACATCAAGACAGCATTCTGCACAAACAGAAAAATATCCACCATCCTAAGAAACCCTAAAGACAAAATTGAGTTAGAAAATGAAGGAGTATATGAAATCCCATGTACTGCTTGCCCCACCACATACATCGGACAAACCAACGGAAGAATAAGTGCACGCATTGAAGAACACAAAAACTCAGTCAAAAAAGAGGAACCAACTTCTTCCCTGGTCCAACACCTTAAAGCCACAGGACATGAAATTGACTTCAAAAAGACCAGAACTATTGCCAAAACTGAACACTTTAATAACAGAATAATCAGAGAAGCCATCGAGATAGAAAAACACCCACACAGCATGAACAAACGAGATGATACCTCCCGCCTACCAGCCATTTGGAAACCCGCCCTTATTGACAAATGAGTCCCTAACACAAAGAATGACACCAGACCCACACACACGAAAATCACACAGGATGTCACCACCACACATCCATGCAAAAAGCAAACCCAAACCCACACCGATGATGAGGCACAACCACAAACCAGAAGCCAAACCACATCATTAGCCACTTTAAACCCCTCCAATCCATACATGAAGCAAACTGACACCCACCATGAAGATGAGGCACAACCACGAACGCGAAGCCAAACAGCTATGCAGCTCACCATCTCTAATCTCCCCTGCAACTCAGACTAACCTGAGCACAACAAATCCCCCACCCAAACAGAACACTTCCCCAGCCAATCAGAGCACAGCCAAGCCCCTAACCAATCAGAACACACCTCCACCCAATCAGAACACAGCCAAGCTCCCAGCCAATCAGTTCAAACCCCCACTGGCAGTTAAAAGGAAGAAACAGCTACAATCACACATTGTTCCTAGAAGCACGAAGCCGAAAGCACCAGCCTGAAGATGACGAATGGGACTTCATCGAAATGTTGCCAAGACACTTCAAATTTTACGTGGGAGAAAACCCGAATTACCAGAGACCTACATATATGTGTGTGTGTGTCTGTCTGTATTTCTAGTGGGAGGGGTGTCAGAAAGAAAAATCCCCCCTTCTTGCTTCTGGGAGTCTTGCTTTTGAAGTATTAAAGAGAAAGTTTTTACAGTTATAGAGCTGGGTTAGTCTCACTCAGTTTCAGACACGATGCTTTTCTGTTTCGTCGTGCTTTTTTCGGGCTGTCAACAGCTTCCGACTATCTGCTTGCTTGCAGGCAGTCTTTCGCTTGTTGGTTTAGAGGGCTTTCTCAGATCCAGCGGTTCGGCTGACGCCTCATCACAATCGACGAGGGTCCCCTCCTTCTTCGTTGCTTCTTCGGGGTGACTTTAGGTCCTTTTCAGACTCCCAGCAGGATGAAATCGGACATGGGAGGTAGAGCCTTGCTTCCCTGCACCCTTCTCACTGCAATGCAAAACCAAAAGCTCTCACGTTTCTTCTTCAGTTTACTCCCCCCACCACAACTCTATGGAGTAGGCTGGGCTAAAAGAGAATGAGAGGCTTAAACTCATTCACTGAGCTTCTATGGCTGACATTGGACTTGAGCATGGATCGTCTCTGAAGATATTTAAATACTATACTATGTGACCCTGGTCAGAAAATAAAGTTTTACTCATTTGTTATTTTTAATGGAGAACTTTCCATAAAGTTTTGGAGAAAAGACTACATGTCCTTCAAAATGTCTACACTCTTCCTTCTTTCCTCTTCTGCTCTCACCACAATTTGGCTATCTATATCTAGATTATGGACAGAATTCTATTTTTATTCCTTTGAATAGGCCTTGAGCTTCTTTATTCTGAGCAGTTTTCATAAAATATTTTGTGACCAATGTAAGGCGTGTGTTCAACCATCATCGCATCATTTTTTAGCATTCATCTGCTTGTTGAACAAAACTTGTCATAAATGCTAACATAAGGATATAAACAGATGGGAATCTCAATTATTCATAGAATCTTCCATTTATATCACTGTTGTATTTGGCCCTTCTCAGCTTAGTAAAATCCACAGGAATATTTCTTTAAGAGTTTTATTTAACACAGTTCAGGAGATTCACTTCAAAGCAAGATGCTGGCAGTTCGTTTGCGGAACGGCCGAGTCTGATTTATTTACATTCAGCTTAAACATGCTCTCCCCCCTTCCAATAACTCACTCTTTATCTCTCAGGTTGTCCAAGACCTCATAAATCTTCCGTAGATTCCAAAAACACCAGAAAACTGAGTTCAAACTAACTCCTCGAGGTATCAGGCTACTACTTGATATTAACGTTGCTCGTGACAAAGAATTAGTCCCTCCTTCACCTTCTAATATAGTTTTCGATACGTCACTTCCCCCATGGCTTCCTTTTTCCACGTAACTGAAACCTCCGCCTATCAAACCTTCGGAATCTCGGATCAAGCCATATATTTTCCTGTTCCAAGTCTGACTCCCCGCTTTGAGATTCTGACCCAGACTGCATGCAAATCTCCTCACTGTCTGCCTCGGCTGCCGGGAGGGGAAAACACCCAGAGGGGCCTGGCTGCTCCTCCTCATCCTCTGACATTTCCCAAGCTGGTCTAGAGACACCCACAACACTCACCATCCTTTATCTCCCATAGTATTCAAAATACTTCCTAGCTGGATACGTTTAGATATACAGTCCTTCAGTACAGTCTTGTTCAGAAGTCTCCTTGAACAAAATGGAGCTTGTTCCTTAGTTGGGGGATATAAATAAAAACATAAGAACATAAGAAGAGCCATGCTGAATCAGGCCAAAGCCCATCGAGTCCAGCATTCTGTGTCACACAGTGGCCCACCAATTGTACATGGGGATCTTGAGCCAAAAGAGAAGGCAAAACCCTCCCTTTCCCTTGACCCCCAACAAATGGTACTCAAGGGAATCCTGCCTGCCTCAACCAACATAGAGGCGGCACATGGACATCCGTTTTAATAACCACCGATACACTTGGCATCCATGAATCTATCTAGCCCTGCCTTGAAGCTGTCAAGGCTGACAGCTGTCATGACCCCTTCTGGAAGTGAATTCCATAAATCAACGACCCTCTGGGTGAAGAAATATTTCCCTTTATTTGTCCTCACTTTCTTAGCTATGAGCTTTAGGGAGTGCCCCCTTGTCCTGGTATTGTGTGATAGAGAAAAGAAATTTTCTCTATCCACCTTTTCTATCCCATGCATGATTTTATACACTTCGATCAAGTCACCCCTTAAACGCCGTCTTTCAAGGCTGAAGAGACCAAGGCGTTGCAATCTGGTTTCATAAGGGAGGCGCTCCATTTCCTTGATCATTCTTGTTGCCCTTTTTTGCACCTTTTCCAGTTCCATTATATCCTTCTTGAGGTGTGGTGACCAGAACTGTACACAGTACTCCAAGTGTGGTCTCACCATCGATTTGTACAGAGGCAATACAACACTTGCTGACTTATTTTCGATTCCCTTCCTAATCATGAATCTCTTGTACCCAAAATATAAAATGAGACAAAATAGCAATTGATGTTTACTGTTCATAGTTCTAAGCAATTTATTACATTTCTTTTATTAGTGTTCATATCCAACTCAATTTCTTCCCAAGGGTTTTTCATCCAGTTTATTGAGTCTACCTCTAGCCAATAAGCTTCAATCACAGAACAATTTTCCTTTCCTTTTAAACCAATCATAGAGCTATTGTTAGTTATAAAGCTCCATCATTCCAAGGGATGGAAATGTGATGTTGGAAAGCAGCAAATGAATTGTGGGAATCCTTCCTCCACCTTTGCAAAAAGTACCCCGGTTCTGAAAAAATATACAGAAATTGGCAAAACAAAAAGCACAGAAAGGTATGTTCATCTTCATATCTTTATTTTCAGAAAAGTTCTTAATAACATCTGTGTTCATATTGTTCATACTGAACATAAAGATTGTCATTATTTAATAGCTAGTGTTCTATTTTTATGTCCACATTATATTGTGTGGTTATTTTATTGCAAACTGTGGTGAAACACTTCCTTTTGCACTGTAGAAGAAATTGTTCTGTTTGTTCTCAAAACACAATGAAATTGTCCATACTAAATAATTAAAAAATGCTACTGTATTGTACTAATACTGACAGCTGTATACTCATTCATATTTTACTCAGACTTTTCTGGAAGAGAGTAAGTTGCAGAAAAAAACATTCCAACTTTCTATTCACTAACCTTTTTTTTGCATTCCAATCTAATTATTTGATTCAATGTTTCATTTTATAGTGTTAGCCACAATACATGCAATAAAGTGTATTCCATTCCAAAATCTATTTATTTGCATATATTTTATACGACATAGTCTCAGAATTGGTTTCACCAAATTTGATGGGATTATATTTTCTGTACAATAAACTGAAATGAATGCAGCCAGATCTACAATCTAGTGAAGCAGTGTAGTCAAAATCTACAAATTTACTAAGAAAGAGTTAATTAAAGCATAGAAGAAAATACAATTGCGAACATAAGAATTCTTTTAAAAATCCAGTGAACTGGTAACTTTTAATATCCTAATAGAGTTCAGATCTTCCTATTAAGCTGCCAATATCTGTTTCCCATGCAATGAAATTTCCTAATTTAAAGACTTAAGACCCAAATCAATTACCTAAAAATATAGTTTAGGTTAGGATTGAAGACTTTTTCTTCCGTGTGACCCTTCTGTAATTCCCCAAATGGGATTTATTGTATTCTGGTAAGCTCAGCAGGAGCTTGCTTCTTGCACAAAGAAATGTTTCTGTTATTTATACTACCTAACAGGTATTAATAAATTCTCTAGGTTGTCACTAGGGGTCACTGTTATGTCATATTAACACAACAAAGAATCTAAGTATTACTGTGTTTAAGAATAATTATGAGAAGAGGTTCCAATGAAACATTTATAAATTAGGCAAATATAAAGAAAAATGTCAAGATATTTGCATAAATATTATTCCCTGTAAATTCTTAAGTGTTATTCTTAAAAGTCTGTAGTAATATTTAATATTAGTGTGTTTCAACAATCAGGATATCCATGTGTTTATTTATTTGAATCTTAGTTTTATTTTTTTTATTAAATAATTAAGGTGGTGAACATATCCAATACACTTTCTTTTTTTAAAATTTTATTTATAATACAATTTAAAAAAACATTGCATGTAACATGACATTCCAGTATATATATTCTTATCAAGTTGTTCCACATTTTACAATCGATTCTTCATCTCTAATTATACATCTAAGTTTTATATACAGTACTTATTCTAAGATAACATATATTTCTATCCGAACGCTAACCTTTAATCCCAACCGTCCTCCTCGAATCCCTCCAGCAGTAAAATTTATCCCAGGTTTCGAAATAAATTGATCCACCTTTACCTTTCAATACCATTGTGAGCCTGTCCATTTCCGCACATGCTAATATTTTATATAGTGACTCTTCCTCTGTGGGAATTTCTTTGCTCTTCCATTTTTGCGCAAACGCAAGCCTAGCTGCAGTCAAGATGTGTAACAGCAAGCAGATTGTTCCCTTATTGATCCAATACACTTTCTTACACACATACCAACTTTATATTACCAACATTTATTTGTGGCTTAGAAAGAAATTATTCTTTGGAAATTGCATTTGGGAACTATACTAACATTTGTAAAAACTGTCAGTTATATTTGTGACCTAACACTTCCAGTTATATTTGTGATCTTTCCAATGAATAGAAATACCTGATTCTTGAATTCTATGTCACTTGGGGAGATTCTAATCATTTTTCTTTTTATTGATTCAAGAAAATTAAATTGAAGAGAAGAAGAAGAGGAAGAAGAAGACTGATTTTATCCATATAAACCTCATAAACTTCATTCCTCATGAGGAATATCAACACAACTGTTTTATAACAAATTGTCAGATCATATTTGTTCTTCTGATAATCTGAATCCTAAATCAATTGTCTTTAGTAATATTATATTTGCAAACAACTAGAGATTTCCAAGAAATTATAGCAAATATGAAGTTTCCAAATGTTGCATAGATTGTTATATGTTCCTCTAATCTTTTTTGTATAACAGCTGTTTATGCTGATAATCTTGAGAAGCTTTGACTAATATAAGATTGATAAGGCAACTACATCTTATATATAGCAGCTTAAGTCTGATGTCTATTCTATGGCTGAAGAAACAAATACATCAATTATCTCAAATAACATGTTTTCAGGATGGAATTGTACAATGGCCAATAGATGGCAGTAAAGCTATAAATTAGATACCAAGCAAGGAAGAGAATGTTGCCCAGTTAATCAGAACCTACTTTGAACACGAGACATGATTTTGATTATTTCCTAATTAGATTGATAGGAAATGGCCTATCACTGGCTCTCTCTTGGTTAGCATTCAGAAATAAAGCTAAGGCAATGCATTGGAAATAACTTTTGCTGGGCTATTATTATCTTTGGAATGTTTATTTTTACTATTTTTATTGTTAATTTTACATCTGGTTTTAGGTTGATTTGTTTGCTTTATTTTTTTAGCTGTTCTGACAGACTGCTGTTTTTATTGCAATTGCTTTATTTTATTGGCTGCTTTGACTTTTTCTGTGAGTTACACAGAATATTTGGATGGAGTTAACAATAAATATTTTATCAGATAGAATAAACTTCAATTCTTCCCATCCCCCCCCACCTCTATCAGACTTGTTGAACAGGTCACAAGAGTTACCAGTGAAATTGGAATGCATGGTGCCTAACAGCTGAGCTCATGTTTACCTCCCTATAGTTCAGAAAAATCTGTTTTACATTTTGGAAATGGAAACTCTTAAAAGAAATTTAGGCTATATAAAAAACAATATTGCTGCAATATCAATAGCCAGTATCCCTGCACTGGCCAGGAAAATTCACCAAAAAGTAGGAGAGATAAAATCATGAATTGGGCTTCCACAATCTTTCAGTTTTCAAGTGTTTTGTTTATATTTGTAGTAATTGGGAGTGGGTATTTTGTGTGTGCACGTAATCATATATATATATATACATATACACACACACACACACACACACATATATATATATATATATATATATATATATATATATATATATATATATATATATATATATATATATATATATATATATATATATATATATATATATATATATATATATATATATATATATATATATATATATATATATATATATATATATACACACACACACACACACATATATATACACACATATATATATACACACACATACCGGTATATATATACATATACCTGTAGATCACTTGATGCTAATTTATAATACTTAGTGCATGTAAACATATTATTAGGTTCAATTATTAAAGATTTATAAATAAGATTAATAAGAAAATTACATTTTACTTAGCTGGGTAATATGTTGGTAATAAGCAAGGGATGAGTCTGGTTAATGCTTGGAGTTGGCCACCAGGGGATTCCAGGTCTGTATTCTATTCTGGGAAGCCAAAGAAGAAATCAGAAGACAGCAATGGCAAACCACTTCCATTCTGCTGCCATAAAAACTATATAAATAGGTTTATAACAGCACTAGAAGTTGGGTGCAACTCAGAAATCTTAATTTTTAAAGTAAATAATAGATTTATTTATTTATTTATTTGGAGTGCTTTTATAACTTTGTTCATTCTTATATTTACTGTCAGCATGTTAGCTGACAAATAAAAGAAGCTAATCGCATTAACTTTCTTTTGACTCTGTGGTAGAGCAAGAATTAAAAATTGGCATATACAAATTATGCTAGATATGGAAAGAAAAATGGCTTTACTACAATTTCATACCCTTTTAGATCATGGAGCACACACATAGTTCCTAGATTTAAAATGATAACATATTTCTGACATCAAGATTCTAATAATTAGCATCCTTCAGGGAAGAAATGGCAGACTGACGGTGATTCTGTGAAAAGTGGAGCTGGCAAATGCAGTGGAATGTACGGCCGGCAAGTAGACTAATTCTTTGATAATTCTTTTCCAGACATGGAAAGAATTCAAGATTATCAACAAGTGCTCCAGATGGCTACTCCTCAAAACGAGATAGAAATCTCCAGCTGGTTAGAGGAAATGACCATCTTGCTCAAAACATATTAATGCCTTTGAAAGAATAGTAAGTTAGCATACTTCCTTTCTAATTATTTTTGGAAATTGCTCTGCTAACTGTTCTACAGCTGTACAAGTCATTGCATTGAAAGTTTTATAGCTTCAGTTGAATTTTCTTCAATCCTTTTAACAAATTTAAGAACTTATTTTTTTGTCAAATCAAAAGGTTGATTAAAACTTTGATTTTGGAAAGTTATAAACAACTAATGGTCCAAATAAATTTGAAATAAGAGTTTGGAATTAATTAAAAAGAATCCTTCCCATGGAAAAATGCTTTTGTTTTTGAGGTGTCTTAAAGTTTTCAATAGTTTTGTGAGAAGAAACAAAAAAATGAAAAGAAATCAAGTTCAAGATTGATATTTGAAGGGATTAAAGACTAAGAATGTTAGAAGTAAAAGGAAGGGATATAACATTAGCTTATTTGATTAAGATGCTAACATCAGAACTGTTTGATTATTTATAGATAAAGACAGGATATGGGAAGATCATTTGTTGTTATTTAAGAGAAGGCGACAATTTACTAAATTATTTATGCTTGTGATATAGGTAGAAAGTTACTTTACTTCTTTTCTTTTACTGTACAGTATTTTATTTTTCCATTTTTTCTTTCTATTCTGCATCTTTTACTCTTTCTTTTTATAATTTTATTTCTTTAGTTTGTATTAGTTTTTACTGATATAATTCTAATCTTTAATAAAATTACTATATAAAAAGATTTTAGTAATTAGCAATCGCTGGAGCTAAGCACCAATTTTTTTTCTTTCTCAAATGTGATTACAAAAGAAAAAGAAACTACATGTATTCACTGTCTAGAGAATTGCTTTGATAGGTGAATTCTCAAAAGGTTGTATCAATCAAGTTTGCAATAATTTCTAACTGTAAGAAAGAGAATTCTAGAAAAGCCCTAGAGCATAAGGCTGGTTGAAAAGCTGGCCACAACTGCCATTATAAGAAAAGATTATCAGAGAATATCTATTTCATTTTTCCAGAGAATGGATGAGTAGACATCCATGTCTACACAAAATGAATGATATTTCAACTAGTGATGTTAAATTAATATCAGTGCCTATTAGAATTGAATGAATAATTTGTAATGTACTGAATACATTATAACTTTATCATTTCATGGAATATTATGAGCCAGTAGTTTTTTTTTATTTATTTATTTATTTTATCAAATTTCTATGCCGCCCCTCTCCTAAGACTCGGGGCGGCTCACAACAACAATACAACTACATATAAAAATTTAATAATAATGATCAACATCCAAAGATTCATACATACAACATGCAAACAGAATCAAATACACAATCAACGATGGAAGCACAATCCTAGGCCCAGGGACAGAACATAGTTCATACCCCCCAAGCTTGTCGGCATAAATAGGTCTTCAATAGTTTTCGGAAAGCTAGGAGGGAGGAAGCAGTACGGACCTCCGTGGGAAGTTGGTTCCAGAGGGCTGGGGCAGCAACGGAGAAGGCCCTTACCCTAGGACCCATCAGATGGCATTGCCTGATGGACGGGACCTGTAGGAGGCCAGCTCTATGCGCCCTAACCGGTCGCTGGGATTCATGAGGCTGAAGACGGTCCCGCAAGTAACCTGGCCCATTGCCATAAAGGGCTTTATAGGTCATAACCAACACTTTGAATTGTGTTCGGAGACCAATTGGCAGCCAGTGCAGCTCACGGAGGGCTGGAGTAATATGAGCATGTCTTGGAAGACCCAAGACAGCACGCGCGGCCGCATTCTGGACAACCTGCAGTCTCCGGACATTCTTCAAAGGTTGCCCCATGTAGAGAGCATTACAGTAGCCGAATCTTGAGGTGACAAGGGCATGAGTGACTATTAGGAGTGAATCCCAATCCAGATAGGGTCGCAACTGGCGCACCAGGTGAACCTGGGCGAATGCTCCTCTCGCCACAGCCGAAAAATGGTGTTCTAAGCTTAGCTGTGGATCGAGGAGGACACCCAAGTTGCGAACCCTCTCCGAGGGGGACAAAACCTCTCCCCCCAGGGTAATGGACGGACAGCTAGAATCGTCCTTGGGAGGCAAAATCCATAGCCGCTCTGTCTTGTCGGGATTGAGTCTGAGCCTGTTGGCACCCATCCAGACCTCAACAGCCTCCAGGCACCGGTTCATTACTTCCACTGCTTCGCTGTAATGACGCGGGGTAGGGATATAAAGCTGAGTATCATCAACATACTGATGACAACCATTTTATTTTCCATTTTATTTATTATTTGCAAAAGTCTAAGAAACCTTTTGCAAATTTGACTACCTTATATCCTTTAAAAGTTTGATTTCTTGCTCATTTGAATGTTTATTTAAGTTAGATGTGGTTTTCTTATTGAGTGAAAACAGCCCTTCCAAATTTGGTATGGAAGGAAATATTATAAATGGAAGAGAAAAATGTCTACATATGTGAATCTGCAAGCTGACTTGTTTTCATGATGTTTTCTGCTTCAGCCTACAAATATATGCCAATTACAACAAGAGAAAGCAATGTATCTAAAAGAAATACCAGACATAAATCCTGATTATCCAATCTATAGTTATTAGTTTTCTTATAACGTTGCCCAATTGCCAGTCAAAAATTCTGATCGCATTTAATTAGCCAAAATAATCTTAAAATAGTGAAATAAGTCACAGTGTGTAATTAGAGAAGCTTCAAACTTTTGAAAAAGCAACTAAGTGCATTTTACAAAGATAAATTTACAGAACTATATTCAGCATATACAACACTGATGGGTACCTAATAAAATTCAGTCATTGAATAAATATCTGCACTACAGCCAAACTTCCTTGATGATAGAAATACTAATAACATCCTTTTTTTCCTTGAGCAAACATAATATTTAGATATCTTGTTTTCAACTAGGTGGATCCATCCATTTACTTATATTTAGCAAATATTCTTAACCACATGCTCTTTAATGCCCTTTGGTGAGTCTAAACTCTAGTAGGCTGGATTAGATTGTTAATATTTAAAATTTGGTTAGCATTAAAACAATATCTAAACATTCATGGCTATTATAGAGAATGGAGATTCCAGAGTAACCCACCTTAGCAAAACATTTCTAGGGACCCTTTTTTACTTTTTGTGCTTAGCTTTTCAAACTTTCCAATATGCAACACTGCAAATTTTCATGAGAAAAACACACCCATACCCTAACTAACATCATAATATAATTAATAATAAAGTTATATTTTATTAATGCACTAATAAAAACAAGCTTGCAGTCATGCTTAATTAATTAAACGGCGGAGAGATGACATGAAGTGAAATAAAAGTAACCAAGCATTATGCCAAATTTCCTAGCAATTGGATAAACTAGATAAATAGAAAAATATATTTCCTGATTAAAGTGTCTAACAATTCTCTATTCATCTTGAGCTTACCTTACATTGGCAAGATGGGCAGTTGTTAGATTAACCAGAGCTGTAGCAGCAGCTTCTTTTACCTCTTCATTTTCGCTGCTTAGCAACTGAACGAGCTGGGGAATTCCTAAGAGAGGAAAAATGTATAGAGGCAGTTTTAAATTAATTATGGGAACATTGTAAATTGGTGAATATTTTTTTCTGGTCATAATTTCATTGTCACCATAATTATTTACCTAGAGCTCCAATGGTTTGTTTACTAGCTAAATTCTCACACATAGCAGATATGGCTTGAGAAGCAGCTATTTTTGTTCCTTCATTATCCGTTCCCAAAAGGGTGACAAGACATTTTTCAACTTCTTGTTCATTCAGGATTTTTCTGTTTTCAGCTGTTTACAAAGAAGAACAACAAGTCATGATAGGTACCAACCTTCAGTTAAATAAGATTGTACTTTTGTAGAAAATATTCATTTCTGTGCAGATATCATTGACAGCAAATATTAACACTATATTAATATAGATTGAAGTATCAGCTTTTAAACAGCTTCAAACATGGTGAAGTCTGCAGAAATAATCTTACCAAAGATATATTTCTAATCAGGAGCTCTAAGTAAGTGGGTTTGTAATATTAAATATTATGTCCACTTTAAACAAAACATGCATCTGTACCCCTCAGATCTATTCTCACTAGGTTACAATGCTTCCACTCAATTAGTGCTAATAGGAGCCATGTGTACGGAAATTAAAAGGTCATTCTTACAGTAGAGATACTGTGTATTTGACAGTTGCAGTGCTAATCAAATTAATGCACAGGCTAGACACAATGGAAGAGTGGTTAAAAAAGTGTTTTATTCCTCTTTCTCAAATCTCTTTATTCTCCTTGCAAGTCCAGACTAACAGAAAGAAATAAAAAGATAGTTAATATGTTCAATTCCATCACCTGATGATAAGCATTTATGTGAATATAGTACACTTTAACATTACTCTACTGGTACATTCTTCTTAGTATGTTTAATGAAGTCAAATTCAATTCTGTACTCATTCAGGATCAGAACAAGTGGGTTTGCCACCCACAATTCTTTCTAATGTGATGAATAAATTGCAAAGATTGCCTGCTCCCTATCCATCCCATGTCATACACTATTAGAATGTGGATAATTCAGTGCTACTGTTAATGGTACATATCCTAGCTAATGCCTAGAAAGGCATTATTGCTTTTAGCTTAGTTTGTGAAGAACAGTAAACATACCGGTAACCTAAAAAATATTCTAGAATGCAAGATATGAGAAATGCAGATATTTCTATATCAGTACTGCTTCATTTAATTTAAGCATACAAATATCCTGAAGCACATTTACTTTTCTTCTGAAACGTGACTGAAAATTAAAGTTTAGCTTTAACATTTTAAATAAAAAATGTAAATATCATATATTATTAATTTTATTAATTCCAATTCATTGCTATATCAAAATATAAAACCGTAATTGCTAAATTAAATGATTAATTATTGCATTTAATATATTTAAACTATAGGAAGGATATTTCTTGGATAAAATAATTTATCCAATTGATTCTGATAGCATTATTCCATTTTCAAGATATAGTAAGAACAAGAAGCTCTTATAATCTTTTCATCATGACCGAAATGTTATATTGGTGAAAAAGACACAAAATAGGCCATTATTGGTGGCAAGTATACTTTGGGGGTCTTTTAAATTATTGATGCATTGTTTTAATTTATAGTTCAATTGAATTCTCAGGACATCTCAATGGTTTTGTTCTCATTTGTTCCTTTATTAATTAACCTTTGATGGCATATCTCAAATTTCTCTGTCTTTCCCCTGGGCAGTCTTTAATGGATGCTTGCGGGGACACACTTAACTCGACAGTTTGGCAATATGAACCAATAAATTAATTCTAGAACTGACAAAAATGGATTTCTTAAAAGAAAATTTATCTTTAGTTTAATATATTTATTTCACACATTATAATAAATCAATATATTTTTAATTAGATGCCTATCTACTTCATCTGCTCAGATAACTTTACCTTCTATGCAGTTTAATAGAGAATTTTACTGGGTGTTTGTTTTACATAAGACTACTGGCAAAAGAAATAAGGTTTGCCACAGCAGCCATATTTAACAGCAAGTACTCTAGAGAGGGCATTAATTGGGATTACAGATTGGCTTGACTCATAATAGACTTTGCCGCTGGCTTGATGCTTGCCAAACTTGTGTGTAATCCCTGAAAGTGGTCTCTAGAGGGTTCTCCATTCTTCAATCATTTGATTTTGATACAGCAAGTTATACTACATGTTTCTTGGTATCTGGAACAAAAGTACATATTACATTCTCATTTTTCTTGTACAGAATAGTCATGATAAAAGGATATTTGAAATATGCATTACTTGGATTCTAAAATGTGAACAAAAGGAAATACGACGAACTTTTTCCAAGCTTAATAAAATAATAGGATTAAAAGAAAATTAACACCACAGAAAAACTAAGATTTTTAGTGATGTTAAGATGATAGCACATTGTTTCCAAGGAATGAGACTGAAACTCCCGCAAAGATTACATCCAGTTGAATATAGAATGGACTGTAAATTAGTAAAACTTGGCTGGATACCACTTCATAAAAGTAATACTAATACTAATACTAACAATTGCTATAGTATGATAGTATTATCTGGAAGTAAGCTACATGGATTTCAATTGTACTTATTTTCAAATAAGCTTCCTTAGGATTGCAACATTTTCCTATGAGCAGAAAGGTGGGGCATGAATGATGATGATGAATGGCCACTTTCACAGCTAGTCTATACATTTAATTATAATAATCTTTTAATGGCTTACTATTCAGTCAAATTTGTCACTGAGAAGATAGAACACCAATACTATAAAAGTATTTGCAACACTACAGCCTCACATCAAAGCAAACAAGTAAATATATGGTTAAAAACAATTCTATGTGTATTAAAACCAAAACCAAAAGGCATTTTTAAAAATCAGACTCATTCATTCTATCTGTCTCCCTCCCTCCAATTTTATAAAAATAGTACATGGTCTCAAAGAGACAGTATAACTGAAAGCCTAGTGAAATACTGTTTGATCATGTTTCTTAATCAACATTCATCAAATTAAAAGAATTATAGTCAGGATGGCTTTCCTTGGAAAATACGTTGGCAAAAGAGCATTAAAGTCTTGAACTTTCTGTTGGGCTTAGCCATTTTATATATAGCAAAAATATAGAAACTGAAATCTTAAATTCATTTATTATATAGTAAGTTCTAGGAATATTCTTCAAAAAATACTTTATGTAATTAGCTTCTTTATTCCCCAATTTTGTGATTAAAACTGAAACTAAAATATTTATTAGCTTGAAGATCTATGTGGATAGTGATATTTCCCAGAAATAAAGTAGTAGAATAAAATAATAATAATAATAAACATATATTGGTCCATTAATATCGGCTTTAACTAGACTATGATTAGTTCTTAAAAATAAATTTACAATTCAACTTGGCTACCCAACAGAGGAGGCAGCAGAGAAAAAGAAATAAAATAAAGAGAACAAAAAGATTTCTTGCATTAGAAATTGTGTACAACAAATATACATAAATTAAAATAAGAATGTGAGAGGTGCTAGAAATAACTAATAACCAAGAGATGGTTAAAATAAGAACTGTCTAAATCTGTCACAGCTTATGTCATAAGAATCCCTTGAGGGACTAAGAATCTTATTACAGACAATAAGAAGTACATTATTCTCTATATTATTACATTTTGCTATATGGCAATGCTGTGCTTCAACTGCAGCTTGACAAATCACAATATAGATGCCACTCTGAGACATATTTAAACAGCATTGTCATGCTGAGTGCAAGATACTTCCATCCAGTCTGCATGCTTCAGAATTCCATGGTGAATTTGGGAGCAGTGAACTGGTCATATAAATAAAGAATTACAAAATAGATCATTACAAAAGGATAAAATGAAGAGGTTAATTCCCTGGGGACATTAATTTATAAGATATTTTGAGGCAAGTGATATTTTAGAAAGAAAATGTCTGGGTCTTAATTTATTCAGATTAAATAATGATGATAAAAAATCAGTCTTGTGAAGGAAAAATATTTTCTAAGAGAAAATTCAGAAATAAATTCTGTATCTTGGGATGAGTTGTTTAGTTCAATAACGAACTATTTATTTGTGAGAATTTTTTTTACCAACATGTCCTCTTTACAAACAAATGAATGTACATTCTAAAAAATAAGTGGATGTTACAGTATTTTATATGAACTGTCTGTGCCTGTGTGTTTGTGCACAGACAAGTACAGAGGGATAGAAGATTTGCAAGAAAACTCAGTGGTTTCATTTAAGATATATTCAAAATGGGCCATATCATTCTAACTTTGTCCATTCTGAAGTAAGCCCATTATGTGAATGTGCTGTAAAAAAGCAGAGAGGGGAGAAGGAGGAGAAGGACAGGGAAAGTCATTGTGTGGAGTGTTTCTCCATGCTTTTTATACTGTATCAACCTGTCTATTTACATATATTTTATCTAAACGCAGGGCATATATGACATTTGACATGGTTGCTATGTGGTTTACTCTATAATATTCAAATATAAACGCTACTTAATTAACCTGCTTCCAAGAAATAAAGACACTGGATCTTTAACAGAAGAGAGCACCCACTGTACTATTAGCAAGACAACTGGTTTCCTGCCTTATGAACTTTGAAAGAATCTTCCTTAGCAGGTACCAGAATAACTGATCCAGCATTTCTTCCTGACTTACAGAATGATAATCTCAGGCAGCAAAGTTTTATTGTGCTAAAGTGGGATGACAGAATATGCTTGCAGTCTTATCAAAATGTATATCACTGCATTGTAGAGCTAATAAGATGTAGGATATGGCATCACTGACTCCTTATTTTAGGAGACTTCAGTCAAACTCGTAAGATTTAATAATAGCATCTAATCATAAAAAGGAACCACTGACTGGACATTCATATACTTTAAAGACTTTTCTCAAGACATAGGAATTTCAGTAATGACGTACGATCAGCGGCTGCTTTAGCAATAGCTTTTGCGGCATTCTTCTGAAAATCAGTTAGAGTGGAAACTTCAGTAAAGGCCAGTAGCTTTCTGAGACCCCCTGTCTCCTGGATCAGTTGCATAGTATCCACATCCTCAAGACAATTTGCCACAACTCCAAGAGCTTCTACATGTAGGTCATTAAATTCCTTTAAGTTAAAAAGATGCAGATATTAAATCAATATTGTACAATGGTTTAAAACTATGATTTTACTGTTTTCTGACCACATATTATGGTATACCATATTCCAATAATGCAGTTATCATTATTTACGTATATAAAAACACTGGTCTGGTAAATTAATATGCCATGACAGGATACTTTAATTGCAGCAAAACATTTGACAAGTTCTTCCATTTTGAAAGTGTTCAGAAGCTACTGCAGTGTGTGGTGGCACAGGCAGTTCTTAGGGCCCCTTGAGTGGTCCATGCTATCACCACTGCTTTTCAAGTCGCGTTGATTGTTGATCTGCTTCCGCATGCAATTGAAGATGTTGCTCATCACTCTTAAAGCCCTGCATGGCATGGGTCCAATCTACTTGAGGAATTATTTTACCCGGATGAGACTGGCCCACCCACCTGCACCAGCAGAGAGGACATACTGAGGATCAGCCAAGGAATTTTGAATGCATTTTGAATGACATCTAGTGATGGATTTGAGTACAGTACTATAACCAACTTCCTAACTGCTTGGTGATTCCTAGCTTAAGGGAGAACAGCTGGCAATAAAGGAAAATATTTTGGCATCCTTATCACCTGACCACTTGGACTATAAACACCTACAGAGCTTGGACTTTTAATCTCAAGAGCTAGTGGGAGAGAAAGAAAAAAATTGACTTTTGACTACATCTGGTGGGAGAGACTTTTGAGCTGTTTTCAGGGAGGGTGAACATTTTGAACTCTTTGAACATTGTGGATTACAACCTTTCCTGACTGACAATTTTTGGATACCTGAGACAAAGGATCACTATAAAATATTGCTTGTAGGACTGGACCTATGTTTTGGAACCTATTGGATTATAAAGGCTACATATAAAGACCAGAAAACTAGAGGAAACTTTGTTCTACTCTTACTGAGACTGGCGATACTAGAGGATCTCCAGGAATAATGCCTCAAGCCAAAACAAATACCTTTCAAAAGGAAATATACTCTATGCTGCAACTAATTCATCAAACAATTGTTGCACACAAAGTGGACATAAAAGAAACCATAATGAGACTATAAATAATTTAGATAATATAAATGAGCAAATCTCCAAATTAAATCTACAACTAGAAAGTTCCCAGACAATGACTACAAAGTATGAACAAACCAGAAATCAGAAGGTAAAGCAAAGGAAATAGACCTAGAGACGGAAGAGATAAAAGAAGGGAAATATAAACTACTATATACAAATAAAATACGGCAAGACTTACCCATAACAATGAAAATGAGGTAAGGTTTTTAAAAATGAAATATAGAGCTGTCAGGGGAAATGTTACAATTTGGGAGACAAAAAATGAAAAGAGAAACTGAGGGAGGAAGAAAGTGGGAGTTGCTTAAGGAATATAAATGTGCAGAATTCCACCCCCCAAAAAAATACCCTACCTAAATTGTCTCCCTTATGCCAAGCAACTTTCACAAAAATAGAAAGAAAATTCCTGGGCCATTTAATTGGCTTGGAGCGGAAAGCTACTTGGCAAAGAAAGAAAGCGAGAGTTAGATTTAAAAAATAGAAGATCTGACCTATTAGAGGGGGCATTATATGTTTAAGTCCTTGTTTGAATATGGTTAAAAGAACGCATGGCCCTTAGATATAATTAGATTTTTATAATGAAGGATATGATTTAGAATTAAAATAGCATTATTTTTTTCTTTTTTGGATATGGGAAATATGAAAATAAGAGGACGATTGATATGAATAAAACTTTTAGCTATATAAATTAATTAATATTGAGAAAATCATAACTGACAAAGATACTTCAAATATTGATGGGAAATCAAACTTTAACAAGAGCATGAAAACCAGGATATTATAAATTGATATTACTGTTATTTGTATGATATTAGTAAAATATCATGAAGATGTTTATATCTAATTTTGTATACATCAATAGTACCAAGAATTGTAACTGTGTAATGAGGGGAAAATGGAAAAAATATAGGGAAGAAAGGAGGATCAGGGAAAAAACACTGGATTGTGCAATACTGAATAGATTTATATTGAAGAAGTTAATGTTAAATATGTGAACCCAGACAACATGTTGTTTACTAAGCACTAAAGATTGTAATTCTTAAAAATCAATAAAACATTAAACTACAAAGAAAGCTGGATTAAAACAATAGAGGAACTGGACTTGAGCACAAGTAGTCACAAAGCGTGGAGATTGTTGAGCACCTGAATAATAATCCAACTTGCCCTAGAGATCATGTCAACGTGACTGCAGACCAAATAATCAGTCATCTTCTTAAGAATGGCAACCCAGATCAAAGGCTATCAAAACACAAGATTAAGAAATAGAAATAAGGAAGATGAAACTACCAACTTGTCATCTCCCTTTATTATGGAAGTACTGAGAGAAACTATAAGGAAGGGAAGGCCACGGAAAGCTGCTGATTTAGATGACACCCTTATTGAACAAGTAAAGCAATATGGACTGAAAGCAAGACAGTTGCTACTAGAAATGTTTAATGAATGCTTGGAACAATGTAAGATTCCTAGTATCTGGTGAAAGGCTAAGGTTATAACCGTTTTAAAACCAGGTAAAGGCCAATAATCCTAAGAACTACCATCCAATTTCTCTCTTGTGCTATATCTATAAAATCTTTGAAAAAATTATACAAAATCACTTCACTATAACTTTTCATTCCACAGCAGGCTGTATTTAAGAGACTGAAGCAAAAGTTTATGATATGACTAAAGATTTTAAATTTACAAATATCATCAGAAATTTGCTTCAGAACCATATGTTTTTTGTGAAGTACCAAGGAAGATGTAGGAACCAAAGGAATGGCTTATAACAGGGTAGTATATTGGCTCCAACTTTTTTTTTAACTCTTTACACCAATGATCAGCCACTCCCTGAAGATACTAACGGCTATATGTATGCTGACGATCCAGCAATGGCTATTTAGAGAAAAACATTTGAGGTTAAAAAATGTTTAATTGAAGCCCTAGTAGTGGTGGATTGATACTGTTGTAATAACCAGTAAAGCTCAAATCTAGCAAAAAGTCAGGTATGTGCCTTTTATCTTCACAATAAGCAGGCTGCTAGAAAGCTGTATGTTATATGGAAGGGGACATTATTGGAGCTTTGCCACAGCCCTAAATATTTAGGAGCCACTCTAGACATGCCTAATATTTAAATAGCACTGTACCAAGACTAAACTGAAGGTTAGTGGACGAAATAACATCCTCAAGAAATTAATGAGCTCTATTCTGATCTGCCAGACCAAGGATCCTTCAGACAACAGATCCTACTCTTTACTATGCAAGCAGGTGAATATGCCTACCCAGTCTGGTATAAATCAATACATGCTGGAAAAGTTGATGTTGCTCTGAATGAAGCTAGCAGAATTATTACCGGATGCTTTAAACCTACCCCTCTAGATAAGATCTACCACCTAGATGGCATTGCCCCGCCTGCTGTTCGCAGACAAGAAGCAGCATACAGAGAGAGGTTTAAATCATCTGCCTCTAGACCACATCCTCTCTATGGCCTATAACCTGCTCTGCAGAGACTAAAATCCAAGAAAAGCTTCCTTAGATTGACCGAAGACTTTGAAAAATTTGAAAGCAGAGTGGATCTATGGAAAGCTACAAAGAACCAACACTGGATGTAACCAGTGGAGGATCTGGCACTTGGGTCTGACAAAAGCTGGGAAGTATGGAAATCATTGAATAGACTGCACATGGGTACAAAATCCAGAGACACTCTGAACAAATGGAGCTATTCGGTTGCTACTACTCTTTGCAATAGTGGTGACATGCAGACAACAACACATATGTATACCTGCCCTTTGTGTCCCAATCAGTGTATACTTGAGGACCTCATGGCAGCACGACAGAACACAATTAATGTTACTAGTTTCTGGGCAAGATTTGTGTATATTTTAATCTTGTATTTTATACGTTAAATGTTATGTTATATAGTATGCTTTATATAATATGCCTTATTTTAATTGTGATAATTGTGACATGAATAAACAAATATCCGCACATAACCTTAAGCCACATCATGGTTTGCCAATAAAATTCCTGTATAATTCTAATGAATCACATATACTCATAAATAAATTATATGGTGATTTTGTATAATATATAAATCAATCAAATAAAAATTTATAAAATATTAAGTAAATGATCCTCACATTGAGAAGATATCCCAAATGTATGGATCTAATATTGATGTCTGCAAATACTGTTCATTCTAGAGTGCTCTCTAGCCTGATGAAATCAAGAGAATGTTATTCCATATAATTAGAAAGCATTCACTTTATTGTTAAATATTGTTTAGTTGACAATATTACTTTAATCAATTAAAGAAATAAAATATCTTATCAAACTCAAAAGTCTTCTTAATTAACCAAGAAAAACCCCAAACTGCCCTTTTAACAAAAGTATTGTCATTAAAGACATACCGGTAGTTCCTCATGTGTACGAGAACGATTTTTCTAACTTTCATATTTACTGCATTTTTTCACATGCAATTTCTTCAGCTTGAATTTATTAACTAACCAAAATTCATATCTTTGATGTTTTAAAGGATACCTTAGTTTCCAGTATCTTGAAAAGATGATCTAATCCTTGATTTTCTCTTAGCATCACTCTTGTTTCTCTGTCAATGGTAATGACACCTAAAGTTTTGAGTGCTAACAACTGAATAACTGGGTAGTCAGATTTCAGAAGTTCCAACAAAGGAGGAATTACATTTAATTCGCGTATTGCAGCACGACTCTGAAAATCCTATATGTAAATATCAAATAAAAATGTGATTTGAGAAGAACAATATAAAGCACAATACAATTATGACTGTTAAAAATGAAATAAGTTAGCTCAAATACAGTTTAAAGATATTTCTTCAACACTTCAAATATTGAGTTCCATCTGTCATAAATTATATGTTAAACAGAGCAAACCTCAGAACATTTTTAGCTTACAAATTTTTAGCTTACATAATTTATACATGATAAACTTTATCAAAGAAAATTTCTAGTATATTGATAAAAGAGGAATAAAAGAAATGCAGTTTGATTATTTCATATTTCTATACATCTTCATATCTCTACTTTCTTGCCTTGGTAAATATTTAAACTTTTTTCTAACTGCAACATTAAAATAGTAAAAGTTACTAGTTTTAAGTTTAAAAAAGACATTTTTTTTCTGTGCAGTTTTCTATGCAATTTCACTTATCAGTTTAAACAAGCACCAGGTGCAGTTGTCCTGATATACCTAACAATAAGGATAGATAGCCAAAGAATGGAAACAGCAAAATGTGATTCAGAATAAAGACATGCTCTGGTGCCCTAGAAAAGATTGAACTGTGAATTGAATTCATTACAGACTTGATTCACTTATAACTTGGTCCACAACCCTGTTCAATTGGAGCACTTGGATTTAAGCCAATTTGGTACCATTTAAATCAGGAGAGTTAAAGTAACTTAAGTCCCACTGTTTCAGCTTCACTGGATTGTAGATTGAGCTATTAGACTTTGAAAAGAGCTCTCCTACCAATTTACTATTCTTTTGCTAACCAGCCTATGGTGACATTAGCACTGATTGCGAAAGTAACCAATTACAATAACCTTCCTCCCTTTTGAAAAGAAGCTGTCAAAATCATTTACTAAGAGTTTAAAAGGTGCAAAATCATTATGTGTTAGGCAAGAATAATGCAAAAATAATACTTCTTATTCCAAACCCTCAAAAATAGACATTTTATAGCCTTTCATAGAACTTAAACATTTTTCCAGACGATGAAGAGAATAGATTGTATGCATTCTTCTACTGAAAATTATTTCCTTTATAGACATTTAAATGGAGCATGCTCTGACCTATGTTACACACATTTAATTAACAAATTTAATCAGAATCAATGAGACTTGCCATTTAATAAATCACCCTAATTCATTTAAGAGACATCTGACATCCAGCCCTTGCTATTTGAAAGCAGTAAAACTTTTGTGAGCAGATTCAGATCTGTGGGCATAGCAGTAGCATCAAACATATTTTTACTAAGGATGGAAAACAGAAACTTGAATGTTTCTTCATGTTTCTTATAAGCTCTCTTATTTTCCTCCTAACTAATTTACAATCAACAGTCTTATGGATTAAAATAATGACATCAGCTGTGTTAAGTAGAAGGGAGGAATTCATCAAGCAAACCAGCCCATGCCAGTTTGAGGACATATGAGGAGGAGGATATGTTTGAAAATGAGGTGGCAGGAAAAGTTGGGTAAATAAAATGCAGGTCAAACACAAATCAGCATCAATATCAGATTCATTTATAGAAGAAGACATTATTTTCTAATGAAAAATGAAGGGAAAACATCACCTGCACTAGATTATAGATGCATTCCACACAATTCTTCTTAACATCAGGATCAGGACTTCCTAGCAGTCGAATAAGAGGCTCTAGTCCACCTTGCTCAAATATTTGTACTTTACTATTATAATCAACTGACATATGTACGAGACAAAGGCTAGCGAACTCATGGATGACAACCTCTTCTACAAAATATTTAAAAATGACTGTGATCAAACATTATCCAGTAAAAAATATGCACATTTTATAAGCAAAGTGTTAAGATATATACTCAATTAAAACCAAACTGTAATTATTTTCAAGATTTTAAAAATAAATGGGAACATATATTTATTTAAAATTATCCAAAGGATTACAGTCCTACAAAAATATGTTGCCAAATGGGAACAGAAAGGTTCTGTTTTCATTTTTGTATTTTTATGCTCATTGTTTTTATAGAGTCTTATACCATGTATGTTATATTGATTTTATATTTTAAGTAAGCTGCTGACAGTCTTTCAACTGCAGGGATAGAAATTGAGAAACAAACTAAAAAATAACTTAAAAAATAAAGCCATGACCATGAATATGTGGAAATGGCTTGGGAGACAGGAGGAAAGTCAACTGTCATGCAAAAGGTATCTCAGTCCACAGAAGGAAGAGACATGGGAATCATCTCAAAAAAGATCATCCCTAATTTTCTGGAAATTAAAAGTAAAGAAGGGGAGAAGTACTTTCAGATTTGCAAAGTTTTGTTATTGCAACCTTAAAATAAATGTAATGTTAGTACTCAGTAGACAACTTATTGAGTCATTGTTTCAGAGATATTTATTTAAACAGAGAAATAGAATGGCCAAAGGCCAAGGGCAAAAAAACAATGGGAGTGGATGCAACCATGACACAGGACTGATCTACTTGATTTACTTGATCTACTTGTTCTCCAGAAGCGAGGAGGGTGGGCAGTCTACCCAGCTTTCAGAGGGCTAAGATAGAACTGGTCTACTGAAAATCTGGGCCGTGGCACAACAGTGTGGTAACACAGAAGTGACCACAGATTTGTTCCATTTCAATCCCACAGGAGTCATGAATCCCAGTTTTGGATACATTCTGTAAATTAGTCCATTTGAGGTATCGTGATTCAAAAATCATTGCTGTATGATGCACTGTTTTGCCCAGTTAAAGGTTACAGACACAAGAATTTCAGTTGTATATACAGTAGATGGTTGGTGCTTCTTGACATGGTGCTCCTTGAAACATCATGTAATTAAAACCCCACCTTTTTTAATCTGTGCTTTGGCATATAAGAGGGGCATCAATCATATAGCTGCAGCTGCTACTTTGACTTTTTTTTTACTTCCCCAGCAAATAAGAAAAGCAAGGATTTACCAAAAAGATGCTGCAAGTTACCTTCTGGTGCCAGACGAGCTATGAATGCACTTGTGACATCAAGCTGCCGTAGTGATTTCTTCACATCATCTATAATGAATGACATAAAGCAATATATTCTGTTAATTGAAGGGATAAAATATGACTAATAATGCAGATATAATACTATTGTTTAATCCTATAAAGGAGATGTGGTATTAAAGGATTGGCCTGGAAGAACACAGAAATAGACTTTGTTTCACTTACAGTGGACAAATGAAATCAATAAAACTAAAAAGCGAACAATTTCCAAAATGGAATTATGTATCTTTTGTTTTCCAAGCATCAGACATACAATAATATTTTATTTATTTATTATTTATTATTTATTTATTAATCAAATTTCTATACCGCCCCTGTCCTGAAGGACTCGGGGCGATGTACAGCCTAAAATTTAAAAAAAACATATAAATATACAAAATTTAAAATAATTAAAAATGAATTAAATAATTTGGCCGAAATCCCCATTTAAAACCCAAGACATATTCCATCAGGACAATTGCTGATTTTGGCAAAATTACTAATGCCCCTTTAAATAGCAGTTTTTGAATGGCGTACGGATTTATTTAAAAATAATGTAGTTTTTCTTCAGCAGATATCGTCCTATTTATGACTGCACTCTTAATCATACAGTGCTTTGGTTTCAGTAATAATTTCACAAGATATGAAATACTTGTTAAGAATTCAATATACTATATTGGAAATCCATATTTTTCATCATATCATAATGCCAACATAACACTTTTTTGTAAGTTTTCACTATGTGTACACTTCCTTCTGTTCTCCTGGCTCTGCTACATATTTGTATATGGATATAAATATACCTCATGTAAAATCCAATGCTGGTAAATCTCAACTTGGGGGTCTTATTCTGCCAACTGAAGATCTACTCCTGATAAGCAAACACCTTTGTCTGATTACAATTTAGTGCCACTTATGTCCTGGCAGCTTGATTATTTTGCCAGCCTGTCAAATACTGCTGCTAGCTTTTTACAACATTAATAAATACGAGGAAATATGCAACTTATTACTTTCAACTTTAATTAAATTAAAGCTTGCACCAAATAAAGTTCAGTTTTCGCCCTGCTTTCACCTACTTTCTCAGCTTGGTTATGCCCACTTCTTGAAGTGAAGCTTCTAATAGGGCTCTTAAAGGCCAGTGTTGCTTAGGCTAAAGAAGTTGCATACTCAACTTACTTGACAGTAAACTCCTCAGGTCTTGTACATTTTTGTCTCTCTTCATAGACCTTTTTAACATTTTTTTTCTGTTTCAGAACCAGGTTATTATAATAGAACAGTTCAGACCCAATGGTGCTTTTTCAAGAGGCAACTGGACTTTATTGTTTTTCTTCGAAGATATTTCACTTCTCATCCAAGAAGCTTTTTCAGCTCTGACTGGAGGGTGGGAAATGGAAGGATTTATATTCCTTGCAGACAGCTGGTCATTTGTATTCTTTTAGAGAGTCGTTGAGGCCACGTGGAGGTTTATCTGTGTCCTCACAATCACCTGGGTAGTGCAAATGGCTGTGAAACCTTCTTGGAACTGTATTTTAGACTGGAGATAGTTGATATCATAGCCCTCCCCCTCTACTGAGAGAGGGCTGTACATTGGCAAAACAAAACAACCTCTTCATAAATGCATGGCACAACACAGGAGAACACACCCATCAGGACAAGATTCAGCAGTCCATTTGCATTTAAAAGACAAAAGACACTCTTTTGAAGGTAGTAAAGTTTACATTTTGGACAGAGGACTGCTGGTTGGGAAGAGGTCAAAGAGGACATCTATGTCACAGTCCTTTAAGTAGTTCCAAGAAGGCTCCACAACCATTTGCACTACTCAGGTGACTCTGAGGACACAGATAAACCTCCAAGTGGCCTCAACGACTATCTAAAAGAATGCAAATGACCAGCTGTCTGCAAGGAATATAAATCCTTCCATTTTCCCACCATCCAGTCAGAGCTCAAGAAGCTTCTTGGATGTGAAGCGAAAGGTCTTCGAAGAAAAACAAAGGAAGTCCAGTGGCCTCTTGAAAAAGCACCTTTGGGACAACCATGACCTCGATGACTGAGAAACTCCATAGACATTTAGCTAAGAACAGTTCAAAGTTCTTTGTTAAACTCAGTGAACTATTTTTAGTGTTGCTTAGCAGAAACACTAGACATACAACAATTTCATAGTTTACCTCAGTTTAATATGTTTTCACAGTTTCACAATGCATAATACTGACCATGTTTCTAAAAGGAACACTTACTATGAGATGCCATGATTCCAACTACCATGGTAGCATTTCTGCGAACAGTGAGATCTTCATGTATAACTAATTTAAATAAAGGCTCTAATGCTCCAAGTTCAAGAAGTGTCAGCTTATTTTCTTCACCTAAAAAGCAATTGTTAATTACATTTAATTTCAAATATTCCTTATAATTATTATAATAACATAGTAAGCTTTCAATTTAACAGACCAATGGGGGAAAAGTATCCATAAAGAGAAAGAAAATCTATTAAATCTGAATACATTTTACACAAGTCTTTTAGATATTTTATGTAAGTGTAAAGAGACATATGGGATTTTATACATGCACAGAATTACACTAGTATAGACAGGTTTTGTCAATGGCAATTCAGTTTGTCCAGTAAACTCCCTTAAAATGAAGATTTACTGTAACAATAGTAGTGACTGAAGAAGAAAAAATAACAATATCAAAGGGTGAACTAACTTGAAACAGAAAAATATTATATGTATCTGTCAAGGTTACATTTTTCTCTGCAATGATTCAGCAGTAACCTAGCTAAGGCATGTAGATGATAATAATATGCATGAATAATAATAATTAATAATAAGCTGAAGAAACAGTGGCTCACCTAGTTAGTTGCTGCAAGAAGATTACACAGACTGATTACAAACATTAGCATGACAAAATAGCAACAGTGGTGCATTGAAATATCTGCAAGAAATATCATTTGCCTGCAAGCAAAAACTAGTGGGACCACAAAATAGACGAAGTAATAAAAAATGAAGAAGCTAAAGTGCTCTGGGATTTTCAAATTCAAACAGAGTATCTGCCACATAACACTCCAGATTTAACAACTGTCAATAAAAAAGAGAAAATAGTCGGGAGAGTGGATGTTCAGTACCTAGAGACAGCAGAATAAAAAGATAATAGAGAAAGAACTGGAGAAAATAACAAAATATAAAATGCAAAGATCTGCAAAAATAAGTAGAACAAAAGAAAGCAAAGATAATAACAATAATAATAGGTGCCTTGGGTGCAAAGAAAAAATAATAATCACCAGTCAATTGCAAAAGGCACTTTTACAGTACCTGGAACAGCTTACACCATGCAATGTTATGTTTAACACATCATACAACAGCATATCCCTCTTCTAGGTCAATAGGTGGACAAAAATGCCAGATCCAGTCTAAACATCTGGCTGGCTGCATGACAAACTATAATATGCTTTACTTGCAATAGCTTATATCTTGCAATGATAGCTTTAACACCATCAAACAACAATAGAGAGGGTCAATTTGGTTTAGCGATTAAGCTGCTAGGATAGAAATAGGGAAACAATGAGTTTTAATCCCACCTTAGGAAAGGAAGCTGGCTGGGTGACTTTAAGCCAGTCACTCACTCTCAGCCCAATGTACCCCACAGGGTTCTTTTTGTGAGGAAATGAGGAAGGAGTATTAGATATATTCTAATTATATTCACCACTAGAAATGTGTTATTTATAAAAATAATATGGGATATAAACTAACAAACATTGGCCTATCCCAGATCCTTCAGAAGGACTCAATAAGTGGATAAAAATGCCAAATTCAGTCTAAACATCTGGCTGACCATGACATCAACCATAATAATCTGATTCAATTTTCCTTGCTGTTCTTTATCTGGAAGAGATTGCTTATAAGAAGCTTGCATAATTTATAGTTTTGTATTACTCTATGTAACTCTATGCAATGTCTCACACAGTGTTGGCACTTAAATATTAAACAAAATAGAAATGATCCATATAAAAATTTAGTACTTATTAATATACAAGTGGAACATGATAAAAGAAGAACAAACCTTTTAATGCAAATTTATACAGAGCTTCACATGCTTTATATAGCACTTCCTCTTCAGGGGAATTGAGCATCAGTACCACTGTTGCAGCTTTTTTGCTTTCAACTGACAAAGGATCAAACTAGAAAACCAACAGTAAGGGTATTAATATAAGTCAGTGTTGTAAAGTTCAGTGCTATAGATATTTACTGATAAATATAGCAACCATTGAACATATCTTTTGAAATTACAGTATATAATAATATATTTACATATATATTATACTTATAAAAATATCTTAGAGGAAGGATTCAATTGTTTGCAACTTCAATGGCAATTTAATGGCTTACAAGAAGATTCCATTTTCCTTTCCCTTATTCTCCGTGCAAGGAGATTTTGGAAATAGAAATCTGAAATGTATGCTTGCAGAGGGCTATTGAAATTTGGTTGATGATCCCTATGGCCACAGATAACCTACCTCTAAAACGTGGATGAATAGGAGATGAACAATAATTATACTGAAAAAAGATGGATGGAATTCAAATTCCACTAATTCAGCATTTGGTTTAAAAAATTCCAGCAAACTGCCTCTTTCCCTACTCATAGGAAATCTACTGAGCACATAGAATAGAGTTTTTGAAATTGTAATGATATACATCAATCAGTAATTCTGAAAAAGAGATGGCAATGAAATGGTCTCTATGACATATTAATTCTAAGATTTTGAGATCAGTGAATTTTTAAAAGAAGCAACATTTGTTGCTGATCTGGTTATAGGCAACAAACCTAGCAAGAAAGCACTTACAGATTTGATCAAACATCAAAAATTCAATTATAAAATATGATGTACATAGACAATTTAGACTGAAATACATTATATTTTACTCAAGTAATTCTCTGCATCCTACATAAAAGGGTCAGAAAAGCTAAAGATAATAGCATTGTACATGATTCAATGAAGAGCCCCTGCTCAGTGTACTAAAAACAGGTTACTAGGGATGCAAAAAGTCTGAAGAAGAAAGGAAGAGAAATAGTACAGAAAAAATGCAATTGTATTACAAAACCCTGCAGTGCACTTTCATGTGGAATCCATGGACCACATTGATCAGATCAACTCAAAAAGAACATTCCTATCAAGTGAAAAAAAGGATATCAAGCATGACAACTGAGATGACAGAAATCCTCAGAAGTTTTCGTTTGAAAACTCCTATTTGTACCTGTAATAATAGCCTCAAAGGCAACTTAAGATATAATGGAATCAGATGGATAGGCTGAATAGGCTATACAATGTTCTTTTCTTTTTTTTAATGATATAAAGTTCAGATATGCTACATAAGTGAATCATAGTGTCATAGAGCTGAAGAGCTATTTAGGCCACCAGGTCCAGCCCCCTGTTCAGTGCAGAAATCCAAATTAAGCAACCCCAACAAATGGCTGTGGAGCTACCACTTAACTATATCTAGGAAAGGAAAGCTCACAGTCTCCTTTGGTACTTGATTCTTTTGTTGAACCGCTCTTACTGATAGGAAGTACTGCCTTTGTGCATCTATGACCATTATTCTGTACAATGAGACAACAGAAAATAGAATCTGACCCAATTCTGTGTTAAATATAGTAACTTCAGTTGTCTTATCTCAGCGCAAAACCTCCCTAATTTTCTTGCTAGGTCCTTGTTAGAATTAGCTTCAGTCCATCAATTATTGTCAGTGCCTTTCTCTAGACCTGTTTTAATTTGTATGCAGTGTGCCCAGAATTGGATACAAAACTCAAGGATCTGATGGATACAGAATATAGTAGATCTATTATATCTCACAATCCAGAGACTAGATTTATTTTGATTTTTGCCTGTAATTGCATTTAACTTGATCCCAACTAATGTACACCTTGTGTTCATCTCACAGCCGGTGGATTTTGATTTGGGTCTTGAGGTACTTTGCAATAGTCAAATCATTTCTCACTAGATATGTATAGGAATGAAGACAAAAGAAATATAGAGGTCACAATAAACAAATATATTAGGGATATAGAAATTGTGAGAATACTGCAAAATTGGATTTTAAAAAATATAGAATACAACTTATAGAAAACAGATAATTAAAATAAATTACAGAGTTAGTAGTAAGGTATTAACTTCTAAAATAGTTGAAAGCATTTATAATGTACAATTCCTTTTTCTTTGTAAGCTTTCTTTTGTAATGTTTTAGTCTTGTCAAGTACTGAAGAGAGATTTAAAAAAAAAATCAACGATCCAAGTTTCCAAAGTTTTATGTCAATCTAATTATTTGTATACAGAAAAGAACCTGCAACAGCCAATCCTTCTCTTCTCAGTCTATGAAGCTGACAAATATCTACCAGTCCACAATGAAACAGAATTCCATAATAGCATGGGTCATTTTTGCCAACAACAAGCAGCATGGTCGCCTAGTGATGAAGACTTGCCTCTGACTCGGAAGGTTGAGAGTTAAATCCTAGCTAATGGCAGATGTTTCTCTTTTAGGATCCAAAGAAAAAATATCTGCTGCTAACTCCACATGGGATCAGGATGGCTTTCTGGCCAGTAAACACTCAGTTCCATCCAGTCCCACCCAAATTAAAGGACTATAGAATCGTTAAAAGGGGGGGAAATCTCACTAACAACCTTTGCCAGAACCAAAATGAAAGTATTTTCTGAACCTAGAGATCAGACACACTGTTTTATACTAGTTCAATTCCTTCCTCAACAGCTGGTTCCACTCTGTGGTAACCGGGGAGGAGGAATTGACCCAATGATGCTCCTCTGTGGGATGCCACAAACATTAGTATTTTAATCTATGTGAAGCTGATGGGGAAGATCATCCAGCAGTTCAGGGTAGTATCAATATACTGATAATACCCAACTCTACCCAATCCTGGGCCTCACTGGATATGGTACCAAAATCTTTTCTCACTATCTGAAGGCTATAAATGTCTGGAGTGCTGAAGCTTGGAATGTAGATTTTCGATAATCAGGTCAGTCCTCTGGAAAGTGCTCCTGCTGGAGATTTTAACATTATTAGCTTTCCAATATACTAGATCTGTCTGCATGACACACTAGACCATATTATGATTGGATCAATGCACCAATTAAATCCAGATCATGGACAGAGTTTTACATAAGCTGTAACTATAACTTGAAGGATGGAATTTATATCACAATGGCATAGCATATATTTTATCATTTTTACGAAACCTTCTGATTCAACAGATAATAGATTCAAATGCATCAATATATTGATACAATGCAAAATTTTAAAACAAGTTTTACATAATAAGTATTTAAAAAGCTGGATGATACTTAGAAATTATATAAATAAAATAGAACATTTCAATGTCTTTCAAAAGTTACAGATATTCTTCTTCTTCTGAGTACCCCATTTGAGTAATCAATTAAAATAATGTATGCAATTGAGCAGTAGCATAAGAGATACAGGATAAAATGTATTTATTAATATATATACTGTAATCATTCATATTACAAGTATTTGATTTCCAAGATAGCTTAGCACAACTGCATGTTTGAAATAACTGAATATTTAAATACAGTTTAGAGGTGGAAAGGAATATAAATTATATGAATAATAATCAGAACAGTATTGTGAAGCTCATAGTAGGATTTCATGGGTGAAGGTTTAACAGTGAAAAAGAGCAATGTACTATCAGGGGATTTGTCACTGAAATTTAAGACTATACTGATTGAATATAAAGACTTTAAAGTTATGTGTACCTCAGCATGATATGTGAACTAGCTGGTTTGGGTTTATTCAACAAATCATGTTTAACATAATAAAGGCTTAGGACAAGATGTAAACTGTTGTACTGTTGTACTGTTGACTGATGTAAACAAACAGTCTTACTGCTATCAATTAAATCCTAGTCCCCAAATTTTCTTCGTTAATGGTTTTTGATGAAGCAGTAATAGGAAAACAAAGGAAATCTAAAAAGGGAAGACAATATCTGAAATTCTTGACTAAGGAAATTCTTAAGTAGGGAAATATTAAAAGCCCCAGACATATTTTGAGTAGAACTCTGTCCCGACTTAAGAATTTTTCTTTTGTATCCACATTTCTCACTTTCTTCTTCTTCTTGGATGCCAATTAATAGTCCAATTTGGCCATATTCCGGTTTTGACCATGAAACACAGAGCTGAATGGAACTGAACAGCTAGCCTTCCGTTCAGACAAAAGTGATGAACTATCAGTTACTATTCTTTAAGGAGAAAAACTAGGAAAGTTCTTTTATTGCAAGTCACAATACTAGATAGACTTACAGACAAGGTGAGGAAATTCCTAATAAATATCTACAGATAAAGTGAGGGGCTGCCACAAAGAAGAGGGAGTCAAGCTATTTTCCAAGGTGCCTGAAGGCAGGACAAGAAGCAATGGATGGAAACTAATCAAGGAGAGAAGCAACCTAGAACTAAGGAGAAACTTCCTGACAGAACAATTAACCAGTGGAACAACCTGCCTCCAGAAGTGGTGAATGCTCCAATACTGGAAGTTTTTAAGAAGAGACTGGACAGCCATTTGTCTGAAATGGTATAGGGTTTCCTGCCTGAGCAGGGAATTGGACTAGATGACCTCCAAGGTCCCTTCCAACTTTATTACTACTACTACTACTACTACTACTACTACTACTACTGCTACTACTACTACTACTACTACTACTATTATTATTATTATTAATCTTGCTTATTTCTCAATTTATATTAGAAAGGAGATCTATAAAGAAATAGTATCAATAAAAGAGAATATTTGTAGCTCCGGTATGAAATGAGTGTCCTTGGTGCTCTCTGAGCCTGCTTATTTTCTTGCAGACGTTTCATTATCCAAACTAAGTAACATCATCAGTGCACTGATGATATTACCTAGTTTGTGTAATGAAACGTCTGCAGAAAAACAAGCAAGCACAGAAAGCACCAAGAATTCCTCAAAGAAACAGTATCTTCTACTGTTAATCCTAGCAATTTAGCAAAGCTATCAACACAACATTCTTACAAAACTTACACAGGTAACAAATCTGTTGAGATCCTCTTCTAGAACATATCAAATTTATAATGAATTTTTTTTACAGATTAAAAAAAACATACCTCCCATAAATTAGCAGCTGGACAATGGATAGTAAAAATATAGATTATGATAACAGAAAAAGAAGTCTTTTGTGGACAGTTATTTCTTTTAAAAGACAAAACAATATGGAAGACTGACCTTCCACAACTTGATGCCCTGCCTTACAGATAGAATCCAATAATCTTCATGAAATCAATGTGATTTTTTCCCTTGCTCTTTAAACACAAAGATCATGAAGAAAGAATATGATTAAGTTTATATGATATTTTTAGAAACCAAAGGGAAGTAAGTAGGAGTAAAAGACTGAAGAAGAGCAAAACTGGAGATTGTAATTGTGAAACATTTTTATGAGTATTGCTTTATAAACTTACCACATCCTTTGGAGGAGGCTCAACTTCCTTTTTTACCTTTTTACCCATTCTAAAAACAAACAGAACAGCATGAATAGTCAGTGAATAGTACATTTTATACTTTTAATCTAATTTACATCATATATAAAAACATTGCTATAAAGGAAAAATTCCTAAATTAACAAAATCTGTTCACTCATGTTAGGAAATAGCAGTGGGTATTCTATACACATTTTTTTAAAAAGTGTACCTTTTCTAACTCCACTAACTAAACACTAGAATATCTGCGTCTCTTTAGTTGAGCTCAATTCCTGGTGAATACAAAGTATTATGGAAATGTTTGCTATTGCTCTCTTCCAGGATGTTAAAAAAAAAACACCACTTCCCAATCTAATCTACAGTCCAGCAATTTTCTAGTGATCTCAATTTCAAATAATAATCAGCTCCGATCCTATTTAGCTTTAAAGAGAAGCCAGAGATACTTCCTCTGACTATGTCTAAACAGGTTGTGTGTGTGTGTGTACGTATTTGCTTATTATATTTTTCTAATGTTACTTTCATTATTAGATTTATTTCAGTAAATATGTTCATGTTTAATTTCAGGCCTATGTGAACTCACTGAAACCTACTTGCCATTTTAGCATCAACATAGTTCATTAATATTAATATTTGGAAATCACAGCCTAAGGCAAAGCTAAAAAGGCAAACATCCTGAAAATTATGACACACAGAATTCTGCAAATCATTTAACGTGGCCCTCTGAGTCTTGTTTCTTACAATTACAAAGCTATCACTTAGAAGTTTGGTGTGCTACTTCAGGTCATCTATGCTGGTCATTGATCAAAATAAAGATAGACTGACTGACTTTTCATGGTGTTTTGACATAGCGTTGATTAAAATAACAACAACAATTTTCACTTTCACAGTTAGGTAACTATAATTTCCTGAGTTTTCTCTCTCATAAATTATCAACTAGATATGAACAAAATGAATATTCTGCTTCTGAAAAATATAGATTTATGTAACTCAAAGAGTGGGAAATTAAAATAGCAATTATGTAAAAACACTTAGTTTAAAATTATCCACTTGATTCTCCAGATTGCCAATTTTTTGCTCCCTTTTATATATGCATTTAATAAGCATCTAACACATGAACAGGAACTGATTAGACATTTTGTTTATATAAGATAAGATGTAAGTTGGTAGTACTAGAAAATCAAATTTTTACCTCGTAATTTTGTTTAGATTGAATCATATCCTTTCTAAGTATGCTCCAAGCTAAATCATAGTCAAAGGATTTCCCCAAAACTGTTTCAAATGTAATGATTATTAAATGCATTAATATATGTAGAGCAACTATTAATATATTAAATCATCTCAAAGGAATGAGACTAATAAGCTTTTGATTTTACTCATAACTGCAGTGCCCTTAACTGATAATTCAAATAAATTTCCTTGCCCGCTCCTATTCACCCTATTTTTTCCTACCTTATAATATTTACATTCTCTTCCAAAATTTGACATAACATGGAAATGTTTACTGGTAAATAAAACTTGGACATTTTATACTAGAGTAAAACCTTCTTTCCTAATCATGCAAATTTACACACAAATTGAAAAATTAAGGAGTAACAACATTCTCATCCTTAGTTGTGCTAATTTATAAGTAATTTCATTTGTTACCTTCTTGACAAACAACTTAGGAAAAATCAATTCACAGATTCTCCTGACCAATGCTTGGGGGGGGTCTATAAAGCCTTATGAAAACCAGGCAAAGATGGGGCCATCAGATCTCAGAGCAAATACTATTGCATAGGCCAGGCACAGCAATAGGGGCACTCTGTGCTGGGGCTAGCCCACAAGCTGAAGAAAAGCTCCTCCCCTCCACATCACCTATCCTCTTCATTTCTAATCCTTTTTAATCTTAATTTTAATTATTCTGTGTTATCTTTTTTCTTTTTATCATTGTATAAGCTCTTCAGAGTCACTGCAATGATTGAGAAGGGCAGCATATAAATTTAATAAATAAATACAGAATACACATCTCCTGAATCCCATAACACAACATTGTTTGAAAAACAGGATCTAGAGCAGTGGTTCTCAACCTTTCTAATGCCGCGACCCCTTAATACAGTTCCACATGTTGTGGTGACCCCCAACCATAAAATTATTTTCGTTGCTACTTCATAACTGTAATTTTGCTACTGTTTGGAATCACAATGTAAATGTCTGATATGCAGGGTGTATTTTCATTGTTACGAATTGAACATAATTTTAAAGCATAGTGATGAATTACAAAAACAATATAGCAGTGCTCACTGGAGAAGCTTACTCTTCCTTGCTCAAAAATGTTGGGAGGGAGGGAAGGGGAAGGAAGGAAGGAAGATTGAAGGGGAAAGGAAGGAGATGGAGGAGATTGAAGGGGAAAGGAAGGAAGGAAGGAGAAAGAGATTGAAGTGGAAGTGATGGAGATGGAAGGAAGGAAGATTGAAGGGGAAAGGAAGGAGATGGAGAAGGAAGGAGATTGAAGGGGAAAGGAAGGAAGGAAGGAAGATTGAAGGGGAAAGGAAGAAGATAGAGAAGGAAGGAGATTGAAGGGGAAAGAAAGGAAGGAAGGAGAAAGAGATTGAAGGGGAAGGGATGGAGATGGAGATGGAAGGAAGGAAGGAAGATTGAAGGGGAAAGGAAGGAGATTGAAGGGGGAAGGAAGGAAGGAAGGAAGGAGAGAGATTGAAGGGGAAGGGATGGAGATGGAGATGGAGATGGAGATGGAGATGGAGATGGAGATGGAGATGGAGATGGAGATGGAAGGAAGGAAGGAAGGAAGGAAGGAAGGAAGGAAGGAAGGAAGGAAGGTAGGTAGGTAGGTTGAAGGGGAAGGGAAGGAGATGGAGAAGGAAGGAGATTGAAGGGGGAAGGAAGGAGAGAGAGATGGAAGGGGAAAGGAAGGAGATGGAGAAGGAAGGAGATTGAAGGGGGAAGGAAGGAAGGAGAGAGAGATTGAAGGGGAAAGGAAGGAAGGAAGGAAGGAAGATTGAAGGGGAAAGGAAGGAGATGGAGAAGGAAGGAGATTCAAGGGGGAAGGAAGGAGATGGAGAAGGAAGGAGATTGAAGGGGGAAGGAAGAAGAGAGAGATTGAAGGGGAAGGGAAGGAGATGGAAGGAAGGAAGGAAGGAAGGAAGGAAGGAAGGAAGGAAGGAAGGAGAGAAGGAAGCATTTTTTCCAGATGGTGATGAATTGCAACTCCCAGCATTCCCCACTCTCCCACAGTGCTTTTTAGGGCTGCTGGGGCGGAGCACAGCCGGGCAACCAGAAGGCGTGGGGATCGGATCGGCGTCCCAGCTCAGCTCAGCCAGTAGCAGCAGTAGCAGCGCGTTGCCTGAGCAGGGCAGGAAGAGAGGGGGTGGTGGTAGCAAGTCATGAAAGCAGCGTCCACATGTTCAGGGTACAAACGCCTTGGACGGTTTGGCTCCCCCACCCCTTTATTTACTGATCTGCCACAAGCTCATGCAAACAAGCCCCGAGGAGTTCTGAACGAGCTGTCATTTAAAAAAAAAAGCTTTCAACAACGAGGCAGAAAAGGGAACTCGCTCACGGCTTTTTTTTCCCTTTCTCGGCGACTGGGAAGGCAGCAGCCAGAGACACCACTGCACAAAGGGAGGCAGAGAGAGGGGTGAGGGGGAAAACCTCACTTAACTTTTGCCCTTATCAGACTCGGTTCCCTTCTGGTCGACCCCCTCCCACCCACCCGCCCCCTTCACCTCCCACGTTGGAGAAGGAAGGAAGGAAGGAAGGAAGGAAGGAAGGAAGGCAGGAAGGAAGGAAGGAAGGAAGGAAGGATTTTTTTCCAGATGGTGATGAACTGCAACTCCTAGCATTCCCCACTCTCCCACAGTGCTTTTTAGGGCTGCTGGGGGCGGAGCACAGCCAGGCAACCAGAAGGCGTGGGGATCGGCTCGACGTCCCAGCTCAGCTCAGAAGGAAGGAAGGAAGGAAGGAAGGACGGAAGGAAGGAAGGAAGGCAGGAAGGAAGGAGAGATTGAAGGGGAAGGAAAGGAGATGGATGGATGGATGGAAGGAAGGATTTTTTCCCAAATGGTGATGAACTGCAACTCCCAGCATTCCTCACTCTTCCACAGTGCTTTTTACGGCTGCTGGGGATAGTAGTCTGGAGCCCCCCATCCTCATCCCAGCACCTCTTGCCCTCTCCAAGCCGCCCCCAAGACCTGCCCGCCCCTCCAGCCTCCCGAGCGCCATCACAGTGGCAGGATCATGGGAGCCCCTTTCCACGCTGCGCAGCCCTTCACCGCCAAACCCTTCCCCGACTTGTCACACACGAGAGGGGCATGGCCGGAGTGCCAGCTCCTGCTCGGAAGGCGCCGCTTCTCCCCTCCTGGCCTGTCCGGCTGGCCTCCGACGCACATGCGGGCATCACCCTCTTCCCCGCCACCTAGCCGCTTCCAAGGCCCAGAGCCCAGCAAGCCGGGAAGGAGCCGCTCCTACCCGCCAGCCCCAGGGCCAAGCCAGGTGCCTGAGGGCCAAGGCGGCCTCCGACGGTGAGGGAGGTGGGCTGGGCAGTGCGGGGGGAAGCTCCGGCGCAGTGTGGAGGCAGCGGCCCAGATCTGGCTCGGCTCGGACCGGCTGCCCACGCGGCTGAATCAGCCCGGGGTGGCATCAGGGGCGCGTTTCAAGCGCCAGGGCTTGCCATGAGCTGGGAGATGGGGAGGACGCAGCCAGCAACCGGCCAACGTCTGCATGGCCCCCAGGAGCACAGCCCGACTCTCGACAGTCAGCTGGGAGTTGGGTCAGAGTCTGGACATTGGTGGGGAACCAGCGGGGCTGCTACACACAGCTCGGCTCCCGACAGCCAGCTGAGAGTCGGCCCCACGCACACAAGCTGCCCTCCCAGTGCCCGCTGCTGCCCCGCTAGCCTTACCTTGGCCACTGCCCATTCACGGCGGTGGGAGGCAGGCCCAGGTGCTCCTGGGCGGCCATGGCAAGCAACAGCGATGGTGCAGGGCAATCACCGGCTGGGCCACCAGGTGGCCCAGCCCAAGGGAGGTAAGCCACCCGCTGGGCCCCACGCATGCCAGCAACCCTCCCTGTGCCCGCCGCTGCCCTGCTAGCCTTACCTTGGCCACCGCCCATTCGGGGGAGCGGCAGGCAGGCACAGGCGCTCCTGAGCAGCCATGGCAAGCAGCAGCGACAGTGCAGGGCAACCACCGGCTGGGCCACTAACTGGCCCAACCCAAGGGAGGTAAGCCACCCGCCGGGCCCCACGCGTGCCAGCAACCCCCCTGCGCCCGCCAGCCTCCCACCTCCCACCCCTGGCCCTCTTTTACTTACATTTAGTCATTGCTCAGCAGGGATATGCATCTCTAACTAAACAGTATCAATCCTGAGTGGCTATGAATTTTGAAGCTTCCCTAAACAGATCTAGTGAACAATCTGGTGTACTTGTAGGCTGACAACTATAGCTTGAAGAATAAGTGAAAACCATGCCTAAACAGCTTTCACACAAATCTTGTACACCAGTTTCACCCATTGCTGGATTGGGAGGTCATACTCATAGTCACATATACCTCTGGATTGTTACAATATATTCTACATGGAATTGGTCTTTGAAGACTTCAGAAAGTAGCAGCAGAAGTAATTATGTTTATACCTTGGTATGCTCATGCAACACTGCTACTTCATGAATTACAGTGGTTGCCTGTAGGCTTCTGAATTTAATTCAACATTATGGTTATTATCTTCAAAGCACCTCTTGATAAAGAACTTCTTTCATTATTTCCTGCCTATCTGAAAACACTGACAGGACTGGCATCCTCTAGATCAGCGGTTCTCAACCTGTGGGTCGCGACCCCATTTGGGGTCGAACAACCATTTCACGGGGGTTGCCAAAGAATGCAGTCTGCCATTTCCCCCCGTTCCTTAGCTGTGCTACTCCCTCTTATTCTATTGGCTTTTGAAAGCCAATAGAATAGACACTCTTGAATAGAGTGTAATTCTATTGGCTTTCAAAAGCCAATAGGAATTGTCCAGGCTCTCTCCGCCCTGCTGAGCCCGCCAAAAGTCCCAGTCTACAAACGGTGCTGCAAGTTGTCTGCAGCGAAGGTGAGCTTTCTTGAAGTTTTCACCCCTCCCTGCTGAGCAATGACTAAATGTAAGTAAAAGAGGGCCAAGGGTGGGAGGTGGGAGGCCGGCGGGCGCAGGGAGGATTGCTGGCATGCGTGGGGCCCGGCGGGTGGCTTACCTCCCTTGGGCTGAGCCAGCTGGTGGCCCAGCAGGTGGTCACCCTGCACTGTCGCTGCTGCTTGCCATGGCCACCCAGGAGTGCCTGGGCCTGCCTGCCACCGCCCCAAATGGGCGGTGGCCAAGGTAAGGCTAGCGGGGCAGCAGCGGGCGCTGGGAGGGCAGCTTGTGTGCGTGGGGCCGACTCTCAGCTGGCTGTCAGGAGCCGGGCTGTGTGTAGCAGCCCCGCCAGTTCTCCACCAATGTCCAGACTCCGACCCAACTCCCAGCTGACTGTCAGGAGTCGGGCTGTGCTCCTGGGGGCCATGCAGACCTTGGCCGGTTGCTGGCTGCGTCCTTCCCGTCTCCCAGCTCATGGCAAGCCCTGGCACTTGAAACGCACCCCCGACGCCGCCCTGGGCTGACTCAGCTGCATGGGTGGCCGGTCCAAACCGAACCAGGTCTGGGCCGCTGCCTCCACAACGTGCCGGAGCTTCCCCCCGCACTGCCCAGCCCACCTCCCTCACCGTCAGAGGCCACCTTGGCCCTCGGGTGCCCGGCGTGGCCCTGGGGCTGGCGGGCAGGAACGGCTCCTTCCCAGCTTGCCAGGCTCTGGGCCTCGGAAGCGGCCAGGTGGCAGGGAAGAGGGCGATGCCCGCATGCGCGTCGGAGGCCAGCCGGACAGGCCAGGAGGGGAGAAGCGGCGCCTTCTGAGCAGGAGCTGGTGCTCCAGCCGTGCCCCTCTCGTGTGTGACAAGTCAGGGAAGGGTTTGGCGGTGAAGGCCTGCGCAGCGTGGAAAGGGGCTCCACGATCCTGCCGCTGCGATGGCGCTCGGGAGGCTGGAGGGGCGGGCAGGTCCTGGGGGCAGCTGGGAGAGGGCAAGAGGTGCTGGGATGAGGATGGGGGGCTCCAGACTACCATCCCCAGCAGCCGTAAAAAGCACTGTGGAAGAATGGGGAATGCTGGGAGTTGCAGTTCATCACCATCTGGGAAAAATCCTTCCTTCCATCCCTCCATCCATCTCTTTCCCTTCCCCTTCAATCTCTCCTTCCTTCCTTCCTTCCTTCCTTCCTTCCTTCTGAGCTGGGACGCTGAGCCGATCCCCACGCCTTCTGGTTGCCCGCCCGTGCTCCGCCCCCAGCAGCCCTAAAAAGCACTGTGGGAGAGTGGGGAATGCTGGGAGTTGCAGTTCCTCACCATCTGGAAAAAAATCCTTCCTTCCTTCCTTCCTTCCTTCTCCAAAGTGGGAGGTGAAGGGGGCGGGTGGGTGGGAGGGGGTCGACCAGAAGGGAACCGAGTCTGATAAGGGCGAAAGTTGAGTGAGGTTTTCCCCCTCACCCCTCTCTCTGCCTCCCTTTGTGCAGCGGCGTCTCTGGCTGCTGCTTTCCCAGTCGCCGAGAAAGGGGAAAGAAAGCCGTGAGCGAGTTCCCCTTTCTGCCTCGTTGTTGAAAGCTGTTTTTTTTAAATGACAACTCGTTCAGAACTCCTCGGGGCTTGTTTGCACGAGCTTGTGGCAGATCAGTAAATAAAGGGGTGGGGGAGCCAAACCGTCCAAGGCGTTTGCACCCTGAACGTGTGGACGCTGCTTTCATGACTTGCCACCACCACCCCCTCTCTTCCTGCCCTGCTCGGGCAACGCGCTGCTACTGCTGCTACTGGCTGAGCTGAGCTGGGACGCCGAGCCGATCCCCATGCCTTCTGGTTGCCCGGCTGTGCTCCGCCCCAGCAGCCCTAAAAAGCACTGTGGGAGAGTGGGGAATGCTGGGAGTTGCAGTTCATCACCATCTGGAAAAAAATCCTTCCTTCCTTCCTTCCATCTATCTCCTTCCCTTCCCCTTCAATCTCTCCTTCCTTCCTTCCTTCCTTCCTTCCTTCCTTCCTTCCTTCCTTCCTTCCTTTCCCCTTCAATCTTCCTTCTCCATCTCCTTGCTTTCCCCTTCAATCTTCCTTCCTTCCTTCCATCTCCATCTCCATCTCCATCCCTTCCCCTTCCATCTCTCTCTCCTTCCTTCCTTCCTTCCTTCCTTCCCCCTTCAATCTCCTTCCTTCTCCATCTCCTTCCTTTCCCCTTCAATCTCTCTCTCCCTCCTTCCTTCCCCCTTCAATCTCCTTCCTTCTCCATCTCCTTCCTTTCCCCTTCAATCTTCCTTCCTTCTTTCCTTCTTTCCTTCCTTCCTTCCCCCTTCAATCTCCTTCCTTCTCCATCTCCTTCCTTTCCCCTTCAGTCTTCCTTCCTTCCTTCCATCTCCAACTCCATCCCTTCCCCTTCAATCTCCCTCTCCTTCCTTCCTTCCTTCCTTCCTTCCTTCCCCCTTCAATCTCCTTCCTTCTTCATCTCCTTCCTTTCCCCTTCAACCTTCCTTCCTTCCTTCTTTCCTTCCTTGCTTCCCCCCTCAATCTCCTTCCTTCTCCATCTCCTTCCTTTCCCCTTCAATCTTCCTTCCTTCCTTCCCCTTCCTTCCCTCCCAACATTTTTGAGCAAGGAAGAGTAAGCTTCTCCAGTGAGCACTGTTATATTGTTTTTGTAATTCATCACTATGCTTTAAAATTATGTTCAATTCGTAACAATGAAAATACACCCTGCATATCAGACATTTACATTGTGATTCCAAACAGTAGCAAAATTACAGTTATGAAGTAGCAACGAAAATAATTTTATGGTTGGGTGTCACCACAACATGTGGAACTGTATTAAGGGGTCTCGGCATTAGAAAGGTTGAGAACCACTGCTCTAAGGGCTTGGCTACCAAGGTTCTCAAAAACTGCCAACAGATCTAACAATACCAGAAAACCAGTGGTGGGATTCAGCCAGTTTGCACCAGTTCAGCTAAATTTTTGTTGCCCAGAATGGACTTCTGGAAGCTGCATTCGCACAGAGAACCAGTTGTTCACCTGTTTGAATCCCACCACTGCAGAAAACCCTCTGTCAGCATCAATACTATCCATCAAATCCATATAACATTCAAAACCAACTGCCCTCTGGTGTCTGTCCCAAATTCCCAATTTGTTTGGTACTACTACAAACAGAAAAAAATGAATGAATGCCAAAACTTAAATCATATTTTTGAAGCTAGATTTACTATATCAGGGCTGTCAGAAATTCATGTGACCACTAGATGGAAATAAAGAAATTCAAAAACTTGTAACTTTTTGTTGCCATTTAATGTGTTAATATATATATTAATTAATTCAATAAAACCAACAACTCGCAACTACCAAGAAAAAAGTACCACTCTTCACCTATTAGAGCCATCCCTCAGTGTAGCCCAGTGTTTCCCAGCCTTTTTGGACCACAAGCTGGCAGCAAAACAATACAGAAAATTCTTAACTCCTTACTAACAACTAGCAGACACCTGGTTGTTTTTATTTTTGTTTTGCAACCTGATAGGGTAACTCTAAACTAAAATATGATGTACCTGCTAACTATTTACTTAAATCATAGAATCCAAACGAACTAGTGACTAATTGATTTAATAAGAGGCAGCCTAAGAGGGAAGTGCCCAAAGTAAGAAAAACAGTAGCTGTTAACCTTACATGGATGGCCAACTGAAATACATTACTTTCCTTATCTTTCATCAATTTCTGAAAACACATATGATAGAAGGAAAAAAAATTCTAAAGCTCAAGGAACTGCAGTTAGCAAACTTAAAAGTGAAAGCAATACCAGGTGTGTAACTTACTCAAGGAATCAGAGGTCAGTTCTGAGGGCAATTACCTCCTCTGGAGAACAGATAGTAAAATAAGGATGTAACGTGAACTACTGAGCTGTTATATATTCACTTAGGAAGCCAACATCACTTTTCTCCAGGATAATTACAGTTCTGCTTTTAGGATCTTTGATTTCTTTCAATCCTTTTCAGAAAAATGAAAAATTATTTGGCAAAGTAATAACAAGTGTCATTGACTAAATGGTTTTATCTTATTTCTCGGCTAAATTTGAATTGTAGGAGCTGTTTAAATCTATATTATTTAATTTGTTTCAATGAAGAATTTATATCTTGCTGTAAGGTTTGTATGCTTGCATACATTCATATATAATCTTTTAGATTATATAGAATTAAAAATAGAAAAATCAGGGAACTTCTGGTTTGCCGCTGCAGCCGCCTTGGCCACTAGAAGGTCGGTTCTCTCCCCCCTACTTTTTAACATTTACATGAAGCCACTGGGTGAGATCATCCACTGCCACGGAGTGAGATACCATCAGTATGCTGATGATACTCAGCTGTACATTTCCACTCCTGGCCATATCAGTGAAGCGGTTGAGGTGATGTGCCGGTGTCTGGAGGCTGTGAGGGTTTGGATGGGTGTTAACAGATTAAGGCTCAACCCCGATAAGACAGAGTGGCTGTGGGTGATGCCTCCCAAGGACACTTCTATCTGTCCTTCGATTACCCTGGGGGGTGAATCTATAAACCTCTCAGAGAAGGTTCGCAACTTGGGAGTCCTCCTTGATCCACAGCTGACATTGGATCATCATTTGTCGGCAGTGGCGAGGGGGGCATTTGCCCAGGTTCGCCTGGTGCACCAGTTGCGTCCTTACTTGGATCGGGAGTCACTCCTCACAGTCACACATGCCCTTGTCACCTCGAGGATCGACTACTGCAACGCTCTCTACATGGGGCTACCCTTGAAGAGTGTTCGGAGACTACAATTAGTGCAAAATGCAGCTGCGCGAGCAGTTGTGGGTCTTCCTCGTTGTGCCCACATTTCATCAACTCTCCGCACGCTGCATTGGTTGCCTATTGGTCTCCGAGCCCAATTCAAGGTGTTGGTTATTACCTATAAAGCCCTTCATGGCTTGGGACCAGGATACTTAAGGGACCGCCTTCTGCCACATACTTCTCTACGACCGGTGAGAGCGCACAGGGTCGGCCTCCTCCAGGTCCCGTCAACGAAACAATGTCGTCTGGCGGGCCCTAGGGGGAGGGCTTTCTCTGTTGCGGCGCCCACCCTCTGGAACCAACTACCTCCTGAAGTCCGCGTTTCTCCGACCCTCCTGGCCTTCCGAAAGAATTTAAAAACCTACCTCTGCCGGCAGGCCTGGGGATGATTGTTGATTGTGGTGTGATTGATGAGTATGTATGGGGTTTGTATTTTTAATGTTGTTCGGATTTGTTGCAATTGTTTATATATATATGTTGTGAGCCGCTCCGAGTCTTCGGAGAGGAGCGGCATACAAATCCGAATAAATAAATAAATAAATAAACAAATAAATAAATAAATAAATAAATAAATAAATAAAAAAAATTTTGGACTTAAAAAAAATCTTAAACGGTATGGGCGACATCTTGTGACTAAACCCGATATATTACAACTTGTTATTGTCTAAAAGAGACTTGGCTTGAAGCCCAGACTATAGATAAGACTTTTGCAATCTTGGCAGATATCAGCTGTGAGAAGCCCAGCTATGTTCTATACTCAGTGACAAAATTATTTTTATTCTCTGATTGTAAAGCTTTTAATTTAACACACCACTAAGAGAACATGGATGAAGATCAGGAACAGATTCTCTTTATGTTGAAAGCAATTTATGAAACTATTCTTACAACTTCTGATGAAATAAAAAGCTACAGAAAAGAATAAGACGTCAGCCTAGATATATGAGCCCAAACTTTGATTACAACTAAAGAATCAACTACACAGAATATAATAGAAGAAATGGAACAATCAAATGCTATGATAGACGATTCAACTGATTAACAAACACAGTTAACGAAAAACCCAGAAAAGGGACAGACAACACTGAAAATGGAAAAGACTTTCTATATAAACCAGAAGAAACCTGAAAATCAAGAAGAACAACAGACTGAAGGGAAGATAAACATTTCAGGACAACTATGTCAAGATGGAAAAATAGAGAGACAATTTGTTAGTCCTTCAAAAAAAATGGCGATTGGATGGCCTCTTTTATCTCAAACAATATATATAATAACAGAGGGAGATCTATTTGATGACTTAAAAGCATGGATATGGAAGGCGAGTTGGCAAAGAAAGAAAGCTACAATAAGGCTGAAGAAAATTGGGGTTTCGACTTATTAGTGAGGATTAAAATAGAATATACTCAAATAGACAAGATGTGTCCTTTGAAAACTAGATTTTGTTATGAACTGAGATAAAGAAAACTTTGGTCATTTAAAACTTTTATTTATGTTAAATCAATCTGATAAAAGATGGCATTCTTGATTTATTTCCATTAAAAATTAGCAGAAAATGAATATTTTCTTGTTCAACATTTACAGTGGAATTCTGATGGAATGAAACTTCTAGTGGAGCAAAAGGAAGGTGGGAGTTCCTTGTACCAAGCAGACTGTTCATCTGTCAACTTATCTGGTTCAAAAACTAAAAAGACTATTATACTAAGAATTTCTTTTTTACACAAGTACGATGTCAGACAACCTGATTTATAAAGATTTATAAATAGAGAAGAAAATAAGAAGAATCAAGAAAATAAATATGAAGCAATTAGTCATGGAAAAGAACATAAGCCCATCAAAATTCTACAAAAGCATGAAAAGGAACTGGTATCAAAATGTAGGGTATTCACACATGTTCTTTAGCTTCTGCCAAGCATCAACTTTTAAAATATTATTTAATTACTTGATTAAATTAAAATAAAAAAGAAACATACAATAAACCAAAAGCCCAGTCCCAATCATAACCTATATTTCCAAAAAGGCGTTTAAACCCTATACATAGATCCAAGAGGTGTTATTTGAATAATAAATGGTGAACAAACTTTGGGCAATCCAGGATTTTTGCAGTTCTTTTTCACCTTCTGATAAATAAAATGCTTTATGATAACATGTAGCTTCAGTCTCAAGAACCATCATTTTGTTAAAGGACCACATACTTTTAGAACTATGAAGGTACCTGCTAATTAACAAAGATCGGAGACCAATTATCCTACTCTTCACCCATTACTCATTACTGAAGTGGCAGAGAGTATGAGAAACAGTGAAATATATTAAAGGGAATAGTTTGGAATCTTGATATGGAGATAAGTTGTTAACCCTAACTGATTAGGCATTGACAATGACCTAATGAGAATCATTACACAAAAAATGTACTTAGTTATTCCAGCTACGCTTCCTTTTTTTCCTCTATTTTCTCTCCATGATCTAACTTTGATGATGATCCATTAAAGAATACAATTTGATATTATTCTGTAAAAGGGATACAAAAGACAACTTGTGCTTGGTCATTTAATGGCATGTCAGGGGTTGCACTGCAAAAGTAGATGTGGTCTGAGAAAAAAATAGTGTTGGCTTATTTTTGAATTTAATAAGTTGTCTTTTTTGTTGTGACCTGGGGACTACATTTAAAACTTCTATATGCAGCCTTGGGACCTCAGATTACATAAACAGTAGTGGCCAAAATTGTGGAAACCTTTTGGGAAAAGTGTATTTTTGAGGTTTGATGGCTAATAACACCACTTTTTTTGGAGTAGTACCATAAAATTATATATCAATGGAAAGATAATTTAATCAAGAATGTAATGCAACAAAGTTTGTTCAATTATCTATACTGTATTCTATGAAAGGTTATAACCAAATAACCAGAAAAAGCACAACTTGCTTAGGCTGATATCAGGCAGCTTTCCTTCATCTGATTGTAGCCAATGAGCATGAGTGTTTAGAGAGCCAATCAGCTATCATCTTGTTTTGGCAATGAGCCAATCAGATCACAGTAGGATTCAGTTACTGATGTCATGTATTGAAGCTGAGAGGAGGACATTTATCAGTGTGTTATGTGATCGCTATCAAGTTGGTTGGGGTTTTTTGTGTTCTTTCATTTAGTGAGCTTGTAAAACGTAATAAAATTAAAGTAATGGTGCAAAGAGTTGACTGGTCGCCCAGAAAGCGATGTAAAATAGTATTATTAAGTGAACAAGGCTACAGTTATAAATAAATTAGAAGAAAAATTGGTGGAAACTTAACCAAAGATGGCATTTTTACTGTACACTTTTCTCAAAAGGTTTCCACAATTTTGGCCACTACTGTATCTGTTGTATAAAATGCTAAAATATTAATGACATTTTATAGACATATATATCCTTATGAATACTCCCATAACAAATATATTAATATATCTAATATACAAGAACATATTCAGACAAAACTATCAAATCAAAGAAACAGAATATTTTGACAAGTGAACAAAACAATTTGTATCCTTATTTTAGACCATGGGGCAGTTGTTGAGAACACATTTGCACGCAACATATTCCAAGTTAAATCTTTCTTAGTATTTTTGTTGATAAGGTTCAGAAAAATCTCTTCATGATCTGATGTTCAAAAACATGAATATTGCTGAGTCAGCCCATAATGAGTTTAGCATAAAACAGTTATATATGTTTTATTTGATAGTTTTATTATTTACATTCCAGTTCCCTATTTATTACTCACATAAATTAACTAGCATTCAAAAATAGCATTCTAACAAATGTGGTATCTCTATATTAGTAGAGCAGATTCTTGTGCTTTAGTCTGCACTGCTAATATGTGCATCCAATTCTAACCCTTTTAAAAATTGTCCTTGGGGATCCCTTTTAAAGTCTCAAGGGATAACATTGACAACATGAAACTCTAGCTATGCTGACCTCAACTGATTTATTACGAACTGGGAAAATATACACTTCAGAAAGGCATTACTTTCTTAATCCCTTGAAATCCTCCTGCATAGGTCAGTATCCCCTTCTTCTTTCACCACACAGTATTGGCTAAGTTACTGTTCTTTAAACCCAAACTCATTATGCTGCTAAATGTTCTTAGAGAGACAAAAGCCTTAGCTATTGCTTGCTGACTATTATTTTGGCAGGGAGAGGTAAACATACATGTAACTTTTTAAAAAAATAATCAATTAAGCTGTCAACCAAAACAACAATAAAGCAACTCCATATCAGTTATAACGTAAGCAAAATTGACCAGAATTCATATAACTATTTATTGGATAGGATCACATACTGCTGTAAGCCTGTTTGTTAAACAAAATATAATGGCATGGTTTGTACATAATTATAAGTTGTAAATCATAATTTACAAAACAGGAATGCTGGATTCATACAGTACAATTTGTTATGGTTCATTTGCATGATATATGAATGCAAGAAATCTTCATTTATTGTCTTAAATGTAAAATTATGTAAAATGAAAGAGATAAGTATTTCATTGGAAGAAAAATATATTACTTATTACAAACAACAAAGGCAAGTCTATTAGCAAATGTCTTAGTACTGTAGATATTACAATATAGTAATAGTGGATTTTAGGAGGAGACTTTTTATTTTACCCCCCTCTTATTATATTCAACAGTACAGTATCAGCAATATAATCCTTCAAATTTTGGGGTTCTGTAATCTTCCAAGATATGAAATGGACGCTTAATATGAGAACCATCATTAAAATGGAACAACAAAAAATATTCTTCCTGCATTAACTCAGGAAGTTCAAACTGCCCCAGGAGCTGTTGATACTATTTTACAGAGGAATTACTGAATCTGTCATTTGTACTTCTATAACTGTCTGGTTTGTACAAATTCCTACGAATAGTCAAGATTGCTGAAAGAAACATTGCAACCAGCCTTCCTTCCATAGAAGAACTATTAATTGTGCGATACAGAAGGAGAACTGACAAGATATCTGTAGATCCCTCACATCTTTAACACTTTCCCTTAGGTTGGCACTACGGGGTATTATATGCCAAGACAACTAGACTCAGAGACAGTTTTTTCCCTCAGCCATGACTCTGCTGCACACCAAATTCTCGCAGTTGATAAAACAGGTGATTACTAATATGCATGCATAACCCATAGAGCAGTGATGGCGAACCTTTTAGAGACCGAGTGCCCAAAAACCGTCTCACTCCCAACCTGCCTCTGCTCTGCCTGTCCGCCCCCCACCCTGCTCCACCATCACCCCGCCCACCCTCATGGCCATCCACAGCCCGCTGCCGATTGCCCAGGCAGCTCTACTGCCATGTGCTTGGCTGCGCTGCTCCCTACGGGCTGTACCCGGGGGTGACTCTCCTCCGGGGGGCCTGCTGGTGAGGGGGCTGTGGGGGGAGGCAGGGCTGGGGCAATGGTGTGCATGCGCACAGAGAGGGCTCCAAGTGCTGCCTCTGGCACTTGTGCCATAGGTTCGCCACCGTCATAGAGTGTGGCTAGAGTATTATTTATCCTTTTATTACCTCTTATGCCCTTTTCTACTAGTTGCACACTTTAAATATTATTATTATTATTACTATTATTACTATTGTTATTATTATTATTATTACACAGTCAAGATATATGTTCAGAGTGGATCAGGCATTTTTGCCTACCTATTAAATCCTTTCCAAATTCCTGGGATAGGCAGATGTGGATGTTTGATGATACTATATACATCATTGCAGAATGTAAACTGTTCTGAGTAAAGCAGTGCTTTATATTCGACTGATGGTGAATTTATCAATGCCAATGATGTTCAAGTGGTGTTCCAGTTGTTCTGGAATTGGGCCCAGGGCATCTATGACTATTGGTACTACTTTTCCGTTCTTTTGCCAGAGTTGTTCTATTTCTATTTGCAGATCTTTGTATTTTGTTATCTTCTCCATTTCTTTCTTTTCTATTCTGCTGCCTCCAGATACTGCGATATCCACTATCCGGTCTTCTTTTGTCTTTCTTATTGACAGTTATTAAGACTGGTGTGTTATATTGTAGGTACCTGTCTGTTTGAATTCTAAAGTCCCACAGTAATTTAGTTTCTTTATTTTCTATTACTTTCTCTATTTTATGGTCACACCAGTTCTTCCTTGCAGGAAAAGGTTATTTCTTGCAGATCTTCCAATGCACCATGGTTGCTACTTTGTCACACCATTGCTTATAATCACTCTGTGCAATCTTGCAGCAGAAAACCAGGTAGTCCACTGTTTCTTCAACTTCTTTGCATAGATAGCACTTGCTGCCTGTTGCTGTTTTCTCAATTCTGGTTTTGTATACATTTGTCCTTAATGCTTTTTCTTATGCAGCCAGAATTAGCCCGTTTTTTTCTTCAACTTTCCTGCTCTTAGCCGTTGCTAGGTCTTGTTATTATCTGTTTTCCCTGCTATTTTTGCAATGTATTGGACATTTAATGCTTTGTCTTCGCATACCTCCATTCTGTTCTCCATTTGGTCTTTCTTGTAGGCCAGTTTGGTCTCTTCAGTAGTCAGTATGCCTTCCTGGTATACTAGCTTCAGCGCATCTTCTCCATTATCCTTCAGATATTCTTCCAATTGCCCTTTTTCTTCTTCAACCATCTGATATATTTGCAACATCTCACACCTACCTATTTTTGTAGGTAGAGTTTGTCTACATCACTGCGAGGATGAAGGGCATGATTCATAGTCATTATTTTTCTGGTTTTCCTATCCACAGCTTTTAGTTCTGCTTGAGTCCAGTCCACTATTTCAGTTTTGTAATCTAATGACTGGAATTGCCTGGGTGTTTATTATTTCTGTATTGTTTTGCAAATACACTAAGTGCTTCTATACTAGAGACCAATTTCTTGTGTGTTTAACCACACTTCCCAAATAAACTATTCCATTCTGTTCTATTCTTTTTTCTATTTTTATTTTATTCAAAAAAAGTTAAAATACAAAATTGAGGGTTTTTTTTAAAAAAACAGCAAAGAAAGGAAAAAAACATAAAGCAAAGACAATGGAAAAATGCATTAAAATCAGCACATATACACATATTATCTCTCCCAGTTGAATACTGATTAATACATTATATTATTCCCACCACTTGTGAACCCTCCCAAATTTTTTAAACTACTAAGTCTATTTGCAAATCATTGACCTGTCATCTATGCACTATATTAATGATAAAATAGTTAACAGGAAATATGAATAATAAGAAAGGTTAAAGTTTCAAAACCCTCTGTTAACAAACAATTACTGTAATTAAGTTGAAGTTGAAGTTAAGTAGAAAATTTACCACAGCATCTTACCTATCTCAAATCATCCTGAGAATTAAGATGGATTCTGGATCAAATATCCATGTTTCTTTCTTAATATCATCACTTATCAATTGTTGTCTGGTTAAATATAATAAATCCAGACTCAACAATAGGTTTATCTCCCCAAAAGGTCCAGATGAACATGGTTTCCAATTAAGTATGATAAATCCATTTCCCAACCTCCTTCAATCCTCCTAGGGAAAAACCAATTTATCATTTCTTAATTCAATCAGGCTTTTGCTGTTATAAAAGATGCAGCTTGAACTTCAGAGAGGCATATGCAATCGACTCTGTACAGTCTATAGCTGTTTTCAATGGGTCTGCAACTTTCAAATCATATTTCTTTTGTGAATCTAATTTATATAGAGCTAAAAAGAAAAGGGTACCTTTTTCATATATGGTGGACATGTAGAGAAGCACAGGTGTATTGGTGTAAGGTCTGGGAATGGGAATGGGTAATAGAAATGACTAGCCAAAACATTCTATACAAACCTGAGGCATTACTATTAGGAATATTAGAGAAAAATGTAAATAAAAAGGACACATATTTAATTATTCACGTGGCTACGGCGGCAAGGATACTATTTGCTCAAAAATGGAAAGCAATGGAAACACCGAGTGAGGAAGAACTAATAAAGAAAATTATGTTTTGCACAGAACTAGATAGGTTAACTAAAAGATTAAAAAACCAGGAAGACACAGAATTTTATTTGATATGGAATAAATTTTATAGATGGAGGGGAAAAAAATTAGAGGTCACAAATAAAGAGATAAGTTAAAATTGAGATTAGCAATGTATAGTTTGTATATAGATAAGTTATATGCAATTAATGTACAATATGAACTGAGATGTCAGTCAAAAATGATTTACCATGTTCAATGTTTTTAATCCTTTTCTTTTTTTGTATTCAATAAAAACTTTATTAAAAAAATAAATAATAATAATTTATCTAGAGCTATCTGCATCTGAATATTTTCCACAGCCACTATTATTTCATCAAGTTTTTTTAAAAAGCTTTCAACTAAAAATTCTGTCTTATTAAATAGTCTTTTTCTTGCTTGTCTGTAATCTGATACAGAGTTGCCCTGCATAGCTTAGCCAGGAAACAAAGAACACTGAAGCAAAGTGGGGGAAAAATAGGGAAGACATTTTCTGAATATTTCAATCCAAGATTAAAACAAAGATTAAAAAATAAGCTCCAAATATTTTGCAAAACAATAAAATGCAAAAATACTGTGGTGAGAGTCCAATATCAATGTAAATCCAATGAAAACACTTTCACCGCCCTAGAACACATGTTTCCTTATAGAAAGGTGAAAGTTATTAAAAATAACAATATAAATCAAAGGGGAAAAAACAGAGTCCACCAGAGGGTTAAAATAAATCAGCATTCAACCAACCAGTCAACTTTTAAAGATAAAAAACAAAATATTTAAAAAGTGAAATTAAAACCCAGAAATGCTTAAGAAAAGGAATTGCCAAAAGGAAGATGGATGTCCAGTGACTTTCCAATCACTCTAACAGGGAATTGGAATATTCAAGACTCCCCTTCCCAGATGGGTTCATGACCATCCAAAAGCTATCTTGGTCATTCCTAAATGTTCCCATTCAAATCCAGGGAGCAACACTGCCAGAGAAATCACTTTGGCAGCAAAATCAGCAGAATGTCAGCAAGAGAGAAAAAAACTCCTTACTGTTCAGCAGCCATCTTGAAGAGGAGTCTTATTCTATTCAAAAATATAATATTTGTTCATTGATTTATTGAGAAAATAATCCAAAGCTACATGCTTCTGTGTAACAAAAGTAAGTCTAAGATTATCAGTTCATTTAAACAAGAAATTAGAATCAGGTATTTCAATCAATGAAACAATAATCAGTTCTGAGTGTGGGAAGTCTGCCTTCTTTAAAGAACAGAATTCTGGGTATTTAATCTCAAACTCCAATCTTCACAATACAGGAATGTGGAAGTGTATCATGGCTTGTACAAAGGAGATTTCTGAGGACCTCGATGGATGAAAAAGGTGAGAAAACCAATTCTAAAGAATTTAGACTCAACTGATCCACTGTCAGATAGATGGGGTACAAATGGAGACAATTTAACACCACTGTTACCCTTTCCAAGAGTGGTTGACCAACCAAGATCATATCAACAGCAAAGCATATAATTCGACAGGAAGTCTCAAAGAGCCTGAGGGTAACATTTAAGGAACTGAAGATCTCTCTTGCACAGTAGTGAACATTGTAGGATGAAAAGAGAAAGCTACTACACTCCAAAAGAACGTTGCTGCCCATCTATAGTTTGCAAAAAAAAAAATTACTCAGATAAGCCAAAAGGTTCTTAGAAAAAATTTCTGTGGACAGATGAGACCAAAACAGAACTTTGTTGCTTGAATGAAAAGTGTTATATTTGCTTAAAGGCAAACAGTACATTTCACCATAAGAATTTTATCCCACCTGTGAAACATGGTGGCAACATCATAGTTTGGGCCTCCCACTTCTGGATCAGGATGGCTTACCAATACTGACGGAAGTATGGATTCTTAATTTTACAAGCAAATTCTACAGAAAAATGTTAGGGCATATCTCCATGAAATGAAGCTCAAGAGAAAGTGACATAAATCATATGACCAAAACAATGGTTAGCAAAAGAAGCAATTTTGGGTCATATTGACCATTTTCAAAATATTGAAAATTCAAAAACCTATAAGCACCAATGTGTAAATATACCCAAAAAAACCATGAAAGTAACTTTGATATTTTACTTTATTCTATTATAGATAATCTTTGACTTATAATCATAATGGAGTCTTCCCATTATGGTTTTAAGTTCTAACAGCTCTGTAAAGTGGGTCACCCACATAACTGTTCTGATTTTATGACTTTTTTGGTGTTGGTCATTAAGCAAACACCACCATTGTTAAGCAAACTAATTGTTAAGTAAATGCCAGTTTTCAACAAACATATCGTAAAATATGATCATGTGACTGTGGGATACTGCAAACAGGTGTAAATGTAGGCCAGATGTTGAGCTCCAAAAATGGTAGTCACATGACCAGGGGTATAGCCATCAGAACCTCAGAACTAGGTTGTAAATATGTTATGAAAGACTTCAAAAGGTTGTAAAGAGACTGGCCATAGGTTGAGGACTACCTATAAAAGTAGCACATGACAAATCTCACTTGGGTTTAGAAAATAAGCAAAGTCCAGCCTAGTTTATATTTAGATGGATAGCCAGAAGAAAATACCAGACATAAACTAGTTTGAGAAGTTGAAAAACATCTCAGAAGAGTGAATATGAAATGTTTTTGCAGGTAGTCCTTGACTTGCAACCATTCATTTAGTGCACTGAAAGTTACAACAGCACAGAAAAAAATAATTTAAGCCTGATTTTCATAGTTATGACCATTGCAGAATCCCCATGATCATTAGCATTAACATTAGATCCTCCCACCTATGTAGTACATTGGGCAGCAAGGGATCTCCAGTATTTTCTATTTTGGGCAAATATTTCAGCAACTTCCTATGTGATGATCTCAAGCTTGGATGCAAAAGGAGGAGGGTTAGGTATCAAGCTAGCAACCTGTCCCTTGATTTAGAAACAGCAAGAAGAATCTCAAGAAAATTTATCATCCATGATCAGATAATCAAAATTCAGGTGCTTGGCAACTGCTATGTATTTATAACAGTTGCATTGTTCTGGGGTCATGTAACCTTCCCAGGCAGCTTCTGATAGGCAAATGGAGGAAATCAGATTTGTTTAACAACCACATGATTCACTTCACAATTGCAGTGATTTGCTTAATAATTGTGCCCAAAAGGTCATAAATGAGACACAGCTCACCTAACAACTGCTTTGCTTAGCAACAAAAATGTTGGGCTCAATTGTGGTTATAAGTCGAAGGACTATGTGCGATAAGAACAAACCCTTCTTTCTGTATAAACTTACTATTATTTTTCCTGTAAGAATCAGCCTTCAGAGATTATCTGACAATACAGAGATTTTGGATATACCTACATCAGAATATGTAACACTTTTGAAATTAAACATTAGAATCTTGGGTTCACAACTCCCTCATGCTTGAATTATCAGTTTTACAAATTAAAAATGATTATTCCACAATTACGAGCCTAATTAGATATGGATAGGATTGGCCATTGTAATATATTTATTGTAATGCTAAAATTGGGCTGTTAAAGTGTTTTGCAGCATCATAAAAGAGAACACATTACCATATTTATTACTGCATGGCTGTTTTATGGGCTTTTCTTTTTCTTTTCATTTCTATGGATGAGTCACTCATCACTTCATCCAATGCATGAAATATAGCATTCACAGAGAAGTACTGCACATATTGTATGCACAAATTGCTTTTGGAAGAAATGAACCCACAAGCAGTGGTTCTGAAAAAGTGGACCCCAAAGGTAGGAAATGAGAATTTGTCCAAGATTTAGAATACCGATTTATCAAGGATTGGAGAAATCATCAAACTCTTTTAACAAGAGAATACAAATGGTACCATTTTAAGTTGTATATCTCAAACTGGATTGCTTATATGGATTGCTTATATGGCATTCCCTAAAACACTGGCACAAAATACTATCACCACTGCAGCAATAAAATGCTTAAGTATTAAATATGTAATCCTTGCTATTTATAATTAAATTCACTTGTTTGCTTACTTACTTATTTACAAGACTTACATAGCTTCCTATTTCATATGATTGCTCACATTAAGCCATAAAAACATAAACGTACTGTAAAAACATTAAATAAAATTTAGTCATCAGGACATCAGAATTTAATTGCATTGATAAAATGCTGAGCTTAATAAAAAAAATAAAAGAGCTCAATGATACACATATCTTTAGAAGAGGACGTTCTTTTCCGCATATATAGCCTTTCAATATACTTTCAGTATTTATTATTTTTCAGTATTTTAGGGCAACTGTTTTTCGTTTGTTTTGCACAGCGTGACAGCAAAGAGACCGCATGTAGCAAAATAATTATTTTCTGAGAACAGACAAAATTGGGAGACAAAATACAGTGGGAGGATTTTCTTTTACTTACAATTTGTTAAAGTGCTTACTTTATTAGTCGTATAATGAAATACAAAGTATTCTCTAAAATGTATTTAACAAACTATAAGACGAAGAAATCTTAATTAAAGCTAATGCAGACACCGCGCACATCTTTCGCATTACCGAAGGTCTTTTCTTTCTTCAGATGACTTTTCAATTCAGACCGTCCCCAGAAAGTTTCAGTCACACAGGAAGATCTGTATCTGAGAGTCGTCTAGGCCAATACACACGTTCCCAGGTCTTCCCAATACTGGTCTCGTACTCTTAAGAACGCGTCCCTCTTTGCTTGTCGCTAGGTTACGCCACCTTAAAGCGCATGCGTAACAGCAGTTTCTAGAGCGCTGAACTGCAGAACAGAGTTTCGCCAGGGGGCACAACTTTACCGTCATAGATCATAGACTTCTATTCATTAGAGTCATATAAAGTGAGACTTTCTAAGTTCATATTAGGCACTATTCTTTTTCTGAGGAATGGAATTATAAAGTGTCATACAAAGCACATTAAAGGACCAATTCAGATTTTGAAGAGAGATGGCTAGATAAACTTCCCCCACCTCTCCACAACCTCTTTTATGTATTTCTCAATTCAGCTATATTACTTGGTTATGTATTGCTCAATTCAACCAACTATATATGTTGGTTACATTTTATACACAAAAGAGGAGTGATTTTTCAGTTTGGCAGAATTAAGATGGGTGGACATCTTAAAAGTGCCAAGTTGGGAAACACTGGTATAGAGACAGAACCGTTCACATCCAAAGCTTTCTTATTTAAAAAGTTCATAGGATCGTAATTAGTAATTTGTTTCCAAATATGGGTAATTAAATAAGTGCACTAAGTTAAGCTTGGAAAGGTCTGAACGGATTTTATTGCGCTTTAATGGATCAAGCCCAAAAGTTCTTAATGTGAAAGAAGTTGCTTCGGAATCTAGTCCCATATTAACTAAATATAATCGCTATATTTAATAGATCTTGTCTGAGCCGGAAAATAGGTAGATCTGACGTGCTTGGATAGGAAAGATCAAGGCTGATTTGCTGCAAAAAGAACTACAAAGAAGAGTCCCTCAAATTGTCAACAGCGCTCGAGCTCCAGGCGGTGTTCGCTAAATTTTTATGTATGTCTATGCTTTCATTATGTAATTGCTAGCGCATGCGTAGGGGGGACTGAATTGGTTGAAGTTGCTCAACCTTTTCTGGAGAATCTGCTGTTCCCTCTCCCTGTGCCACAGCTTGGATATTGTGAATTAGAAACACGATCCAGTGTTATTTCCTAATGCATTCTCAGTTTACTGGAAGAATTATTTCTTCCTTCCCATTCTGAAACACATTCACACAGTTTGACTGTTAGCGACCCGAGGAGAAGGGCGGGGAGAAGAGAGAATAATACTGTAGGAAAACAGAAAAACAATGAAACGGTATATCTCTTCCCCCTGCATTCTCAATTTTAGAAAGCTGACGTCCTGCTTATTATTACTGCTAAAGAGCCAGAAGAATGGAACGTGAAGTAAGGAATAGTTAATCACCGGCAAATGCTACAACTCCATATCATGCAATATAACTCACAAGGCAGTATGTAAATACTAAAAAATGAGATGCAACAGTGAAGTCATACTCTTTCCTTAGCAAAATGCAGAAGGGAAAGAAAGAAAGAAGGGGAGGAAGAGGGAAGAGAGGGAGGGAGCGAGGAGAGAAAGGAAGGGAGTGAAGAAGGAAGGGGAGAGAGGAGAGAAAGTAAAAGGAAGCAGTCTAGTAGCAACCAAAAAAGCCAATACAATCCTGGGGTTGTATAAATGGGCATAATATCAAGATCACGCGAAGTATTAGTGCTGCTTTATAAAACCTGAGTGAGACCACACCTGGAATATTGCAACCAATTTTGGTCACCATACTATAAAAAAGATGTTGAGACTTTGGAAAAAGTTCAGAAAAGAGCAACTAAAATTATTAAAGGCCTGGAGACTAAAACGTACGAAGAACGGCTGCAGGAATTGGGTTTGGCTAGTCTAAAGAAAAGAAGAAATGGAGATGACATGAGAGCAGTATTCCAGTGAGGCTACCACAAAGAAGAGGGGGTCAAATTATTCTCCAAAGCTCCAGAGGGCAGGACGAGAAACAATGGTTAGAAACTGACCAAAGAGAGAAGCAACCTGGAATTAAGGAGAAACTTCCTAACAGTGAGGAAAATTAACCAGTGGAACAGCTTGCTTTCGGAAATCATGGGCGCTCCATCACTGGAGGTTTTTAAGAAGAGACTAGACAGTCACTTGTCTGAAATGGTATAGGTTCTCCTGCTTGAGCAGGGGGCTGGACTAGAAGGTCCCTTCCAGCTCTATTCTATTCTGAGAGGGAGGGAGGAAAGGAAAGGAAAGAAAAAGAAAAGAAAGGAGGAAGATCCATTGAGCAAGAATGTTTCTCAATCTGACATATTGTAGATGTATTGAACTACTATGTCCATTACTTCCAGCTATCGTATTTGAAAAGTGTAGTACTGGGGATGCTGTCCCAAATATACAAAATGTGTAAAAATCCTAAAAGTGGCATTGTAGTCCTGCATATACAGTAGGAAAACCGTATGAAGAATTTTTCTGTAACAATGCAACTTGAGCTGCCAAAACAATTGGAAAATTGACCAGGGAGAGAATGAGAGCATACACAGAAACAATCTCTTCTATCTTTCTCCAATGTTCATGTATTCAAGCAGAACGTCTGAAGGGGAACTATTTGTGCTCATTTGAATAAGTGCAGCTGTCAGCATAATCCAAGCCAGGATCACACGTAGAGCCATATGTGTTCTGTCCAAAGCAAATACTGTACAGTTTTCTTTCAAACTCCTAGAAGACTGGAGAAAAAGCTGGATTTGGATTTTAAATATGCACATATTCAATTCCACTACATAATATTTCTCACTTTTATTCACCAACTCAAAGCAACATTCAAACTGCTGCTTGTCTTCTTATTGTTCCCCACCAGAACAAGGTAGCTAGGGCTGAAATAAAGTCTCTGGTCCAAAATCACCCACTGACTCGATGGATGAAGATGGACTGGAATGTGGTATCATTGCTCCTCCTGTTCAGCGTTTCAGCCATATTAAATAGTTGAACCATTCTGTACAGACTCTCAGGGTGAGAGTTGGAAAAGGGAGAAAAAAAATAAGGACAAAGAAAGGGCAATCACATTGAACCTCAAATAAAATTAACCTATATAGCTTTATATTATCCACTGGAGATTAATTTTGTGTTTCAAGGCATATGTGCAGATTCTGATGGAAGAAGGATTTGAAAGAGAAATTGTCCCTGACTTCCTGATTTGAAGTTTTTAGGAAGATAACTAAGAGGTATTTATTTGCAATATCAATACATCACAGCAGGAAGGGAAAATGAACTACATATAAAAGTCACCTAACTTTTCCTCCACCTGGTTTTGCATGAAATCTAACAAAAAATCAGTACATTTGGTTGATCATGTTTATAAAACTCCCAGGATAAGGAACCAGGCAAGCTATTTATACTCAAATGTAATCTAATACAGATAGTCTTTGATTTATGACTGGTCGCCTAGCAACGGTTTGAAGTTACAACCTACCTGAAAAAGGGGAACGTACAACTTGAATCCAATAAGGAACCTGGCAAGCTATTCGTATTCAAATGTGAGTAATCTTATAGAGGCAGTCATGATATATGACTGGTAGCTTAGCAACTATTTGAAATTACAATCTATCTACAACTTGGATCCAAGATTCCAGCAATGCTTTCCCAATAGTCACATGCCCACATTTAAGACATTTGATAACATGGACACATTTACAATTGTTTGCAGTATCCCACAGTCATGTGACCACATTTAAAAATAATTTGGCTGAAAACCAGCATTTATTTCTGGTTTTAAGCAAAACCTCATCATAAATGGGTTCCCTTACCATTGTGGTGTTCCCTTAACTATTGTGGTGTTTGCACTTAAAACCATTTAATGACTACTGCAAAAACTGTCATAACTGGGTCAGTCATGACCCATTTTCCAACTGTTATGACATATACCCATAACGGGCAGGTTCCATTACAATCATAACCTGAGGACCCCCTGTAAATGGATATAATTGAACCTGCTTTTGTATCCAATTTAGATCAAAGGGTACAAAAATCAACTAGGAACCTGGAGAGAGGTTTATGAACAAGTTAATGCCTTTCCCTGTTTTAAATTTACTTATGGTACATGTAACTGATTACAGGGATCACCAGAATGCTAACCTGTTAATGGAAACTGTTTTTCCTGCTATAATATGGTACTCTCAGTTTCTGATGTTAATGGTCTACTCAACAAAGCAGAAAATTGTATGGTAACTGGACACTTAAAATAAATGATCTCCATGCATCAGTTCTTAATACAGTGGTTATAGGGGTGTTCTTGGAAGACAGCTGATAGAGCAGGTTAGGGACAAACAACATAGACAAAATCTGTCTATATTGCTAGTCAATATAGTTGTTATAAATGGACCTCATGGTGGGCCATTGTTTTAAAACAACAGTTCAGCAAATATTAATTGGCAAATAAAATACATTATCTCACTTATTTCCTGTCATGGTGCCAATATATCAGACTACAAAGGCATAAACAGGGCAATATTAAACTACCTATATTGTGGACACCTTTGTGTGGAAAGTATCAAGTAACTGGTAATAGTTTGGAAAAAAATTCAGAGAAGAGCACCTAAGATGACCAAAGACCTGGAGACTAAAACATATGAAGAACAGCTGTGGGACTTGGGTTTGGCTAGTCTAAAGAAAAGAAGAAAGGGAAAGCAGTATTCCAGTATTTGAGGGGCTGCCACAAAGAAGAGGGGGGTCACATTATTCACCAAAACACCAGAGGGAAGGACGAGAAACAATGGTTGGAAACTAATCAAAGAGAGAAGCACCCTGGAATTAAGGAGAAACTTCCTGACAGTGAGGACAATTAACAATTAACCAATGGAACAGCTTGCCTTCAAAAATCTCACTGGAGATTTTAAAGAAGAGACTGAACAGTGGCTTGTCTGAGATGGTATAGGTCAGTGACGGCAAACCTTTTAGAGACTGAGTGCCCAAACTGCAACCGAAAACCCATTTATGCATTGTCGACTGCCGGGTGGGTATGGCCCATTGGCTGGGCGTGGCCAATTGGGTGGGTGTGGCTGCCGTGGTAATGGCAGACTGGGTGGGACTAAAAAGTTCAATCAATCAATTCCAACTTTGCAAGATCTTTTTTTTTCTCGCGAGAAGTTGAAATTGACTGAATCTTTTTTTTTTGCACGGCGGCGGAGGCATAAAGCAAAAAGGTTTTACAAAACCCAGCTAAAGGCCTAGGATTGGGATGACGGCATGCGTGCTCATAGAGAGGGCTCTGAGTGTCACCTTTGGCACCCGTGCCATAGGTTTGCCACCACTGGTATAGGTCCTCCTGCTTGAGCAGGAGGCTGAACTAAAAGACCTCCAAGGTCTCTTCCAATTCTATTCCGTTCCATTCCGTTCCATTCCGTTCCATTCCATTCCATTCCATTCCATTCCATTCCATTCCATTCCATTCTATTCTATTCTATTCTATTCTATTTTATTCTATTCTATTCTATTCTATTCTAATGTAATTGTACACCTGTTGTTCATCACTTTATTTACTTTTTGCTAATATATATATCAGTGGTTCTCAACCTTTTTCAGGTTGAGACCCCACTTGCGCCGCCCATGCGCGCCGTGACCCCAACCTGGGTGCGCGCGCGCATGCGACAAAAAAAACCACAAAATGGCGGACCGCGACGGGCCGATCCGCGCACGCGTGGCGCGCGCGACAAAAAAAACAAAAAAAACCAAAAACAAAATGGCGGACCGTGATGGGCCGATCCGCGCATGCGCATAGTGCGCGCAATGGCCCAAACCGCGCATGCGTGGCAAAAAAAACCAACCCCCCCCAAAAAACTAAACAAAATGGCGGACCGCGACGGGCCGATACGCGCACGCGCACGCGTGCAGCGGCCCAAACAGCGTATGCGCGGCATGCACGACAAAACAAAAACAAAAAAAACCCAAAAAAACCAAAATGGCGGACCGCGACGGCCCGAACTGTGTATGCGCGGCGCGCGCGCGACAAAAAAAACAACAACAAAAAAACAAAAAACAAAATGGCGGACCGCGGTGTCCGGCGACCCCCGTGAAACGGTCGTCGACCCCAAATGGGGTCGCGACCCATAGGTTGAGAACCGCTGATATATATAATAAAATAAATAAAAATTAAGTAAAATAAAAAATAAACCAAAAAAATCTATTGAATAAATGAATAAAAGTATCTCATTTCATTCCAGAGTAGTTGCTTAAAATATAAATATTTCTAAATGCTGTTGATACATTTGTGCCTTTGGCATTTGCTCATGACAGAGAAAATGCCTCATATGTGATTCACAGAGAGCAGAACCTATTTCAGTATATTCATTTTCCACTATTTATTCCCTGCTCTTTCAACTTAAAAAATATTTTGTTCTGTTTTTTTTCCTGTTTTAAGCTATTCCAAAGGCACTTGCCAGTTGGCAACATATTAATCAAAACAGCCCCCCCACCCAAATTAGAAGACATCAAGAAAAGAGCATAGTATTAAAAGCACATAATTAAAAGAAACATGTGCCATTTGAAATAAGAGATTACTACTTCCTTAGAATCAAGAAATTATGGAAACAGAGTTGGTACTCAAAATAAAAGTCTCTGTCCCACCCACTGCGCTTCTGATGGCTGAGAACTGAGCTTCTGACCTCATGGAAGAGATTCATAAAAGAAGAAATGGCTTTTCATTTTGGAGTCTAAAAAATCCAGAGGAAAGAAGCATGCAAAAACTATCAATGCAAAACATCAAAATGGATCAATGACAAGATCATACAGAGAAAAATGAAAAACCTTTGTAAGCTGTGGCTCAAGACCAATTTTGAGCAAGACTTTCAGACATTTGGTAACAGCTTTCTACCCCTTCCTTACAGCCTGGAAAAAAAAATAAGGTGTTACAAAGATAACTTAGGCCATGGCTATCAAACATCAAAAAACATCTACCAGACTATCCCATCTCCTTTATATGGATGATCTGAAGCTGTATGGAAAAACACTCTCTGAAATAGAATTGCTGCTCAACATTGTCTGTATATATAGCCAAGATATTGCAATGAAGTTTGGACTGGACAAATGTGCCATGCTCACCATCTAACAGGGAAATATAGTGAAAACTGAAGAAATCAAGTTGCTCTACGAAAATAACATTGAGTGAAAATGATTACTACAATTACCTGTGCATCCTTCAAGTTGATAACATCAAGTACACTGAAGTCAAGAAAAAGGTTAGAAGTGAATATACAAAAGAATGAAGAAGAATCTTAAAATCCAAACTTAATGAAGGAAATACTATCAAGGTAATCAACACCTGGACAATTCCAGTCATTAGATACACAACTAGAATAAGGGACTGGATTCAAGCAGAACTAAAAGTTGTGGATAGGAAGACCAGAAAAATAATGACAAAGTATCATGTTCTTCATCATCCCAGCGACATTGACAGACTCTAACTATCAAGGAAAATAGGTGGGCACGGAATGTTGCAAATACATCAGATGGTTAAAGATGAAAAAAGGGCATTGAAAAAATATCTGAAAGACAGTGAAGAAGATGTGCTGAAGCTAGTATATTAGGAAAGCTTACTGATTACTGAAGAGACCAAAGTGGCCTACAAAAAAGATCAAATGAAAAACAGACTGGAGGCATGTGAAGACAAAGCATTGCATGGCCAGTACATAATAAAAATAGCAGAGAAAACAGATAATAACAAGACCTGGCAATGACTAAGAGTAGGAAAGTTGAAGAAAGAGACAAAGGGACTAATTCTGAAGGCACAAGACCAAGTATTAAAAACGAATGCATTCAAAGCCAGAATCAAAAACTTGGCAGCTACATGCCTTATTGTTTTCATCTTGTCAAACAGACACCAAGTGCCACCTACGTAAAGAAGCTAAAGAAACAGTGGAGTACCTGATTAGCTGCTGCAAGAAGATTCCCCCAACTGATTATAAGCAATAGATGATAAAGTAGTAACAATGGTGTATCTGCAAGAAATGGGTAGGACTTTAAAATAGAGAAAGTCATAAAGAAACTAAATTGCTCTGGGATAGTGGTGGCGAACCTATGGCATGCCCCAGTCCTGCCTCCCCCTGCGGCCCCCTCCTCACCAGAAGTTCCCCCAGAGGAGAGTTGCCACAGGCACAGCCTGTGTGGAGCAGCACAGCCAAGGACATTGCAGCATGGCAACAGGGACAAGACTCCACCCTTGTGCCCCATCGCGCAATGCAGCTGCAGGGCACAGGCGGAGGGCATGGCTGCCATGGTGCTGCAGGCAAGCTGTAGAGGCAGTGGGTGGGCAGGGCAGGGCAGAGACGGGGCAGGGACAGGCAGGGGCCAGGGGATGGAGCGGTCATGGATTGGGTGTGGGCTGGGGGCAGGCGATTTTTGGGCACTCAGCCTCTAAAAGGTTCACTGCTCTGGGACTTTAGAATTCAGACAGATACCTTCCAGATAACACCCCAGACTTAACAATTGTTGATAAGAAAGATAGGAAAGACAAAAGAAGACCCGATAGTAAGGTGACCAACCGTCCTCCTTTAGGGAGGACAGTCCTCCTTTTGTGAGTTCTGTCCTCCCTCAGTCCTCCTTTTCTATTTTTGAAGACTAATCTGCAGGGCCTTTTTTTCTCATAAAACGCTCAGAATGGCGTTCCGGCACCTTTTTTTGATGTTTTTTTTTCAACTTTTGCATGAGCTATGCTACTCCCCCTATTGGCTTTCGAAAGCCAATAGGAATTGCTGCTGAGCGCACCAAAACACCCGGCCAGCAAACTTTGTACATGTAAGTTGTCTGCAGCGAAGGCGAATTGGCAGGAACTTTGCACCCCTCCCTGCTACCCAACTACACCATCTCCTAGTTAGTCCCGAAGATACCTGGAGGAGACTGGAGTGGCGATGCCACGGTAACTTTCTCTTGATCTTCAGCCCTGCTAGGGCAATAATGGCTGTGAGCGCAAGAGGCAGGGGCGGCAGGGCTGCTCCGGGTGGGGGTGTGAGGGGCGGCAGTGGCCGGCTGCCCCCCATGCTCTGGGAGCCGCGGGGCCTGCTCTACAAGGGGCTGCGCAGGGTGGGCAGTGGTGCTGATGGGGTGTGTCGACAGCGGGCTGCCCCCCGGGGCTGGAGTCAGCACAGCTGGTGTTTTGGGAGCCGCAGGGCCTGCTCTACACAGCGGGGCAGCAATGCTGGGGGGCGGCTGCGGCCGGGGGCATGGCATGTAAGCATAATTGCAATATAAAATGTTATTGTTACAAATGTTTTTTATTATGCATTTATCATATTATAGTATATTCTGTATTGTTGCAATGAATAAAATGTTTCTTTTATTTACAATATTTTTTCTTCAATTTATTTGTGTCCTCCTTTTCATTGTAAAAAAGTTGGTCACCCTACCGATAGTGGATGTGGCAATATCTGAAGACAGCAGAATAGAAAAAAAAAGAAATGGGGAAGATTACAAAATACAAAGATCTGCAACTAGAAATAGAACCTGGCAAAAGAAAGCAAAGGTAGCACCAATAGTAATAGGCACCTTGTACAACCCCCAAACAATTGGAGCACCATATGAACACCATTGGCCTTGACAAATTCACCATTAGTCAATTGGAAAAAGTGACTTTACTCGCTACATCCTTCAATAACAGCTGTAACACCATCCAACTTCCATTTCTGCCTATCCCAGGTTCTCTGAAGGGACTCGATAGGTAGACAAATATGCCAAATCCAGCCCAAACATCTGGCTGACTATACAAGGAACCATATAATTATAATTAAATAATATAATTATAATTTAATAGTAGATTCAACAAGAGTAGTTTTCTGTCAAGGTTTCACGCAAACAAAGGGAAATATTTTTGTTTTCTTTGTCTTCTAGATTTTAGATCCAGAGTGACTAAATACAGGATACCACTGGCCAATAATTTAATTTTTTTTCTTTTACCAAGTATGCAAAAGAGTAATCAAAAGATCACTGCTTCATTTGAAGTAAGCCGAAGTCCTAATTCAGCATGGTGATATGATAAATCAAAAGTTGAAAATAGTGTCCTATTTGTGGCACCTTTGATAGTGACAGAAAGAAATTTCTACAACTTAATCAGAATAATAATTATTCCATTACTAGCATACTATTTAACATACAAGTTTTTATGTTTGCAGGATCGAGGCATAAAGCAGAGACACATTGTGTGAACAAGCTTCTTTTACTGATCTCTTCTCACAACCAGCAAAAGGCGTGTAGGCCTTTTATAGTGTCCAAAACCCGGACAGTGTCAGCCAATAGAAATCCGGCTGTTTTCGCGCCTTGCACATGTGTAACAGCACAGGTACATGTGTTCAAGGGACTGGGGGTTAGTGGAAATCACAATTGCCTGCATACAGACAGAGCACTCTTACATTAATAATTCTTATAAAAGAAAATACAACAAATAATAAGTTGAAGATAACACTCCTTCACTGAGTATTTGTTCTGCATCTTGTTAAGGACTAGTAAGATTCCCTTAGAATTGACAGAAACCTCACATAGTCCTCAAGATGTTTAGGTGGGCCCTTGGCCCACTGTGACCTTCTAATGGCCAGTGAGTGTGCCTGGCCTGCCAGCTTGCCTACCAGGCTAGGAAGACCAGAACTTTGATGCCCCAAGGACCCAGGTGACCCACCCAGCTACTGACTGGCTGGATCCTCTGAATCTAGACCAGGGTTCCTTGGGGGGGGGTGGAATTCCCCAAATCCACAATGGACTCCTCTTGGGAGCACTGTCCTTCGAGCCCAAGACCAGCAGCTGGAGTGGCCTGAGTGGCGGAAGTGCCCCAGTACCCCATAGCCCCCGTGTATGTGCCGTAGGTGCCAGAGTCAGGAGCCGCCTCCATGGCAAACCCCCTGTTTGGAGACTCCCTGTTTGGAGCACTTGCTGAAGCCTGGCATGACCCCCATTCTGAATAACTGAATCCTGTGAATGTCCCTGTTCTGTCATGGGAACATGTGCAGTAGCGTGTGAAACCCACTGGAGCTGGGAGACTATTGTCCAGAATGAAGATTATGGTCCTTCTCCCCCCCCCCCCCCGAGAGCAGAGCAAGGAGTGGAAGTGTTGCTGTGAAACTTCCAGCACAGTTGGTTGATGTGTTGTTGGATGACACATCCATCGTCCAAGGCCATTTCGTATGACACCGGCCCAGAGACCTTGCATACCACTGCTGTGACCCAGAGATGTCCAGGATCATAGTTCCTTGCCCAGACCGGATCGCCCACCTGTAGTCTCCAAGGTGCCCGTGGCTGTGATACCTGTGAAGCCATCCAGTCTGGGTGCAACCTGTCTAGTTTAGTGATGAGGCGGCGACCCCAGCGGAGTTCTGCTGGGCTCTTTCCTGTGGCTGTGCAAGGTGCAGTGCGGTGTGTAAGAAGGAAATCTGCTAACCTGTGATGCCAGCTGCCATAAGTGAGTTTCTTGAGAGCATCTTTGGTAGTGCGCACCATCCTCTCTGCCTGGCCGTTGGAAGATGAGTGGAATGGAGCAGAAGTCTCATGCTGTATCAAGTTGGCCTGAAGAAAAACCTGGAACTCAAAAGAGGTAAATTGGGGGCCATTATCTGAAACCAGGACATCTGGAAATCCATGTGAGGTGAAGATCCCTCTCAACACCTGGATGGTCTTGGCAGTAGTAGTGAGGGAAACAGGAACAACCTCTAGTCACTTGAAATGGCTATCAACGAGGAGAAGGAAGCATTGCCCCTGAAAGGGCCCAGCGTAATCTATATGTACCCTTGACCAAGGGGCTTGTATTTCCTCCCACCTATGTACTGGGGCCTGAGGCATTTCAGGCCTTGACTGTTGGCACACTTAGCACCTGTGCACCTGGGCCTCGATGGCTTTATCGAGCCCCGGCCACCAGAGATGGCTGCGCGCAAGCGCTTTCATCTGTACTATGCTTGGATGTCCCTCATGCAGAGAGAGCAAGATTCTAGACCTCAATGAGGCTGGGATGACTACCCTACTACCCCATAACAGGCACCCTCTGAAAGTGGAAAGCTTGTGCTTCCTTTGCCAGAAGCTTTGAAACTCAGTATTTGGACATGTGTCAGGCCATCCTGACAACAAGTGTGTAAGCGTGTGATCAGTGGCAGTCTCTGCAGCCACGTCCCTAGCATTGAGGGGAGATTCAGGCAACTCCTGAATGGAGAGAATATTAGTAGCAGGAGCAGGATCTGCCTCTATCTGTTTTAGAGATAATCTGCTGAGGCTATCTGCATGGCCCATTTTTTTCCCAGGTTTGTAAATTAAAGTGTAGTCATATGCTGACAAGAAGATAGACCATCTCAGCATACGTGGGGAAATAATGTGTGGTGTTTGTTTGTTTGTAGTAAACAAACCCAACAAAGGCTTATGGTCTGTGTAGACCGTGAAGTGGCGGCCATATAAGAAATCATGAAATTTCTTTATGCCAGCCACTATGGTGAAGGCTTCTCTGTCAATCTGAGCGTAATTACGCTCTGCAGATGAAAGAGTCCTTGAATAGTAGGCCACAGGGACTTGGGTCCCATCAGCCTTCAGGTGACTAAGTACTGCTCCCACCCCATAAGGGGATGCATCATATGCGATGCATACAGGCAATTGCTCATTAAAATGTGCTAATACAGCATTTGAAGAGAGCAAGGCCATAACCTTATTGAAACTCCTGTCATGGACCTTAGTCCACTGCTATGGAGCTTGTTTATCTAAGAGCCAGTGTAACGGCTCTGCCACTGCAGCCTTGTGGGGAAGAAATGCATGATAGAAATTTAAGAGTCCCAAGAAAGCTTACAGCTCGCTTTTCGAGTTGGGACTTGGGGCCTGCTGAATTGCTTGAAGCTTGGATTCAGCAGGATTGATGACTTGAGCATCAATTCTGAATCCTAAGGTAACTCCAATTTTACACTTGTCTTGCTTCAGTTTCAGACCCGCTTGGTGGAAACAAAGCAAGACAGCCCTTAGTCTCTCACCTAAGTTTAGAGATGACTCCCCAGCAATGAGGACATCATCAAAGTAGGGACAGGCCCCAGGAATACCATGGAACATGCACTCCATTACACTTTGGAAGATGCCAGGGGCTACATTAACCCCAAACTGTAGTCTTTTGATTTTAAAGGCTCCTCTGTGCGTTACAATCATTTGAGCCTCAGCTGTTGCCTCATCAACAGGTAACTGTTGGTAGGCCTGTGCCAAATCAAGCTTTGCAAAGATCCGCCCCCCCCTTGAGGGAGGCCAGAATGTGGCTTACCACAGGCACTGGATATGCATGCTGTTGTAGCGCTTTGTTCAATGTACACTTATAGTCTGCACAAATTTGGACTTCTCCATTAGCCGTTAAAGATGTTACAATGGTGGTTTCCCATGGACTAGAGTCCACAGGTTCTAGAATGCCCTGCTGGACCAGCTTGTCCAGATCTGCATCAGTTTTGCTTTTGAGAGCAAAAGGCCCCATTCTAGGCTTAATCCTAACGGGTGTGATAGCTGGGTCTAAGCATAAGGAAATGGGAAGCCCCTTGTAGGAGCCAAGCTCTGAACTAAACACATCAGCAAACTCCTTGCAGACTTCTGCAAGGCTTGGAATCACTTGGATTCCAAGGGCCTCGAACCAATCGAGTCCAATAAGACTTGTGTGATCACCGCCCCCCCAACTACCACCACATCTAGTAGGCCTTCAAAAGCCTTACGCTGCACTTTGAGCATAGCTTCCCCCTTCACACTGACTCTAGAATTCTGAAAGTCAGTGAGAATTAAGTTTAATGACCTGAGTTTGACTCCATTGATAAGAGAACCCCTTGCAACTTCACGTCAATGCGAAACTTTTTCTTAAGGGGCTTGTATGTCCCTGTCCTCAGAATACTCCTGCGCGATGTGCAGAAACCCACCCTGTGTTGGCTGGGGACCCTGGTACCTTCCCAAGGTTGGACCTTCTGGCGACCCAAACAGACAGAGGCAATGTGGCTTTGCCTGCCACATGCCCGGCCAATGGCGGAGCGGAATCTGGAGTCAGCATGCTTGTGGCGTCCTCCACACCCAAAGTACTGAGGAGATGCTGAGGCCTTGTCTGGACGCTCCTTCGGCCTTCTCTCTGCTGGCTGGTGTAGCCTGTCCACCTCCTCTTCAGGATCCCGTTCTGGATCTTCTCGAGTGACCTCTTGATGGACGGTCACAGTGGCTGGAGGGTTTCTGATGAGCCGCAAAGCTTTCACAGCACTGTCCGCTGCTTCTTCAGCTGCAACCTCTCTCAAGGCATCTTGGAATGAAACTTGGCAAAGATCTTTTGTTGCAGCTCCCTTGGCAAAGATCTTTTGTTGCAGCTCCCGGCTCCTTAGGCCACAAACGAAATGATCCCGCGGCCTCTCTTCCAGATCCTTGAATTCACAAGGCCTGGCTGCTTGTCTTAAGGCAGCAATAAAGTCTGCGGCAGACTCACCCGGCCTCTGGTACCTCTGCTCGAATGCGTGCCTCCAAGCGATTACAGAAAGTTTGGGCTGGAAATGTTCTTTAAGCATTTTCTTCAAGCCAGCATACATTACTGACTCCAAAAGTGCTGGGGCCAACAGATTCTCTGCTATGTCAAACATTTTTTTGCTCACAGACACACAGTCTTCCCTTATCTGATTGACCCTAAAGTAATTCTCCACCTGCACCATGTATGAGTTCCAGCGCTCCAGGTGGGACACATCAAAATCAGATAACCGGCCAATCTTAGACATCTTAAGCCTTACAGTCTTGTTAATGCCTTTGCTGCAAGCCTTGTCTTGGGGGAAGGGGTCCGTTTGCCGAGCTCACCTCCAGAGATGCTGTACTGGCAGGCTGAGTCGCTTTGCTGGATGCCAACTTCCCAAGCTTCCGGACCTTCTGAGTCCTAAATTCTGTTGTAACTCTTCCTCTTGCCTGCAGCGATCCCACCTTCATCGCCAGTTTTATGTTTGCAAGGTCGAGGCATTAAGCGGAGACACATTGTGTGAACAAGCTTACTTTATTGATCTCTTCTCACAACCAGCAACCAGTAAAAAGCGTGCAGGCCTTTTATAATGTCCAAAACCCAGACAGTGTCAGCCAATAGAAATCTGGCTGTTTTCACGCCTTGCTCATGTGCGCAAGGCTGGTGACAGCCAGTCTAATCCCAGGCAGTTTTTGGTCTGCCCGGGACCATTTGCAACATTTCTGAGCCTGTTGAATGCTTCAGCAGGCTCAGGACACAACACAAGTGATTTCAGATCAAAGGCTATTTCAGGACCTACAGTAACATTCCTATATGGTCACAAAACATATTAAGCCAAAACAAAACAAATCATCTTAGAGCTTGGGTGCGAAACCAATCAGCCACTGATCCAGTATCATCAAGTGATCTTGTGGTTGAATGAAGGAGCCCTCTGCAGGCTCCTCCAATCCCGGTGGGTCAAACACGGAGACCGAATGTTAGAGACAAAGCATGAGACGAGTCAGGTTTCTCTCTGGGGTGTAAGACCTCGATTGAAGCCCAAGCACCACCTTTTATTGAGGTTTGATCACACAACGTAATAAATCAAGTCACATACAAGGAAGTTTAGTCAGGCACATAAAACAAACTACAGCATGATATACTTTCTACACGTACTTGCAAATCAACTATTATTTCCTTAACTATCTACTTTCGCTTCCTGCTCAGTCCAGGTGTCAGTATGTTCTCACGATGTTATCTCGGCTGTTTAGCATCTGTCCCAGAACGTTCTTTGATCTAACAGCAAATGTCTCAAGCATAACCTAAAGCCCTCCTGATGTTCTTCCTGCCTGCGTGTCAGCCAGTAATTAGAGAGCGTTGCAATTTGAGTACGTGGCAATAAGCAGAAACACAATGGCGACATGCTAGGGTGCGTTGCAATTGGAGTGCATTGCATCATTTCCTCTGTTTTTATTTTTTAGCAACTGTCCTCATCCTCGGAATTGGTATCCGAATGATCGGGAGCAGCTGATAACAAGGATTCCTTTTCAGGGATGAGAATGCAAGAGTCCCCCGAGTCCTCCCCTGAGTTCCAAATGTGCAATGCTTGTTTCTGAACAGCGCTTTCAACGACACTACTAACCACTGAGCGTAAAAGAGGAATTAAACAGGGCAGTAGCATCAAACCCAAGAACCCAACTCCCACCATAAACAGAGCTTGTTTCCAATTGCTAAAAATACCTCCCAAAAATCCTCCCTGATCCAATATCCCCGTCCATTGCTGAGGCGGGACATGGGCCATGTGGATCATCCGGTCAGTAATCTCTTCTATGACCTTACCATTGTCATTAATTTGTAAGCAACAATTTGACAGATTAAATTTTCCACAGACCCCTCCTTCTGCAGCTAGCAGATAATCAAGGGCTAGGCGATTTTGAAACATGCCATTTCTCAATTGGCTATGTTGTTTTGCTACCAGATTTAAAGCTACAGCATTCTCACGAGTGATTAGTTCCAACACTGCCTGCAAGCGAATTATGCAATTCAACATATAAATGGGTGTTCTATACCCATAACAGCCATCCTGAGCCCAGGTGGCAGGACCATAGGCTTTTACAATTGCCTCACCGTCCCATATTTTGCCATTCCATTCCTGGTCCTCATAGATAGGGACTTCTACATTCAGGGAACGTTTTTTCCTTTGATATTGATCATAAACAGGGTGACTCAACCGTTCACCTTCCCCTAGGGGTATTAGGAAGAAGGCTGGGTGAATCTCCCCTATAGCACAAGAGCCGGTCCACTTATCAGGTAACTGGGAATAGGCTCGTTTTCCACAAATCCAATATAATCCTGGAGGAGCTTTCCAGGCGCCCTTGTAGGACGCATTGAGCATTTCTCCAGATTCTGTGGGCCAATTGTACATGGCCGTCTCATTAGGCAATGGCCACATGAACGGAACGTTGTTAACTGAGGAATTGGGCCAAAAAGAGACTGTTGAATCAGAGATGTTTACTTTTATCATTGCTTCGCATAGGCTGCTTCCAATCAAAGGAGTGCTGTGCTCATACCTATTGACACACCAGCGGCAGACTAATGCCTGCCGTAATTCCCACACACTACTGTTTAAGTGAGGGGGTTGTCCGGTAGCATTATATTTTTTGGAAATATTCCACTCCGCTGCCTCCCATGGCCATTGATCTCCCACGTTTGTGCCTCCGCACACATAGCAATTTGTTACATTCAAAGCCTGGGCTACGGTGCCGGCTAGTTCAATGAACGGGTTTCTAGCGACATCCAGAATTTCAATTGGTGTTTTCATTTCTTTCCAGAATTCAGTATAAAAATTATGGGTGATTTGGTCCCCAGTTTCCATGAATTTTTGTACTTCTATCGTAAACTTTCCAGTCGGATCTCTGCCCTCCCCATCTATCCCAATTCCGAATTGATGGCCATATTGACCAGTCATGGTGTTGAACCCATTGATGGTAAAATTAATTTTGTTACACTGTCTCAATTTACAGTCTGTGGTAGTTACTACCTTACTTAATTTTGCCACCCACGTATAACATTTTGTACCTTCCCATGGAATGGTTGCCCAATAAACACAATGCCAATGAGGGCACAAATCACCATGCCCACATTCCAGTAGCCCCTTAATCAGACAAATATACTTGGCATTGAAAGCATATTCCTTTTGCCATGTTAAATGACCACAACTTACTATCTCACATACATCAATTATAATAGAGACAGGTCTATCCAGAGTCCATATTCTTTGTTGATGCAGTGTTTTACCTTTAGACTTTAGCTGGAGCCACATCTGTTCCGGATCATGTTTGGGATCATAACATTTTTTGGTATTGGGACAATAACTATAGATGATATTTTCTTTTTTGCAGGAAGTGGCTTTTCCCGGACACTTGTGCTTAGAAAGGTAGACCAGAGCGGTTTTTTCCACATTCCCTTCTCTTACCTTTACCAGGCACTGGTCACAATCTTTGGGCAATTTGGGTTTGGTTGTGGCTCGTACTTTCCTTGGGGGGGCCTAAGCGGTGGAATAGGGCCCCGAGTGGGTTTGTGCACAGGAACTAGGGCTTTCTCGCCCAACTGAGCAGGGCGTACTGTGGGCAGTTGAATATCTGAAGGCATAAAAACTTGACACAACCCTTGCCAATACCATGGCAGAGAGGCAAAGAAAGATTCATTACAACGAAATGTCAATGGACTATTAGAAAAATTATAAGTCCCACAATTGCCTGTCCACAAAACATAAGCAGCCCAAGAACAAGTACGGAGAGGGACTTTATCCCCACATAAATTCTGTGCTTGTTGAACAAATTCCAAAGATTTGTTGGAGCAAGTCCACTTCTTCTGATGCGAAGAAATAGGAGCCAAGACCCCCAAAACCAATTTACAATTACTATTAACCATGGTTCGTAACTGAAAGGGCTGACCATCAGATACCTTGGTGGACCAAATACAAAAGGGAAGGTCAGAGAGGCTACGCTTGGAGCGAAGGGGGAAAGCATACATTCGATGCAGAGCCTGGGTCGCCGGGTGGTCCTGGCGGAAGGAATTGCGGCTTCGGAAGGAATTGCGTTTTCAGATGGTAGCTGCAGTCAAAAGCCAGGAGGGAATCGGTGAGAAAGCAAAACTATCATGACTAGCAATCAGACTACTTACTTCACTCCAACTGCCATTGACTAATCCTCCACAGGCATATCGACCTATAGTTGTGAGAGAAATTTCCAAATATAGGGTTAAATGGCAGTAACCGGCCATTCGAGAATGGTAGGGAAACCACCATCGAGGCTCGGTCATCATGGTCACTTGGAGCCGGTCAGGAGAAGGTTTTGGTTCAAGCCACCACTGATAGGGTTCAAAGAAAAAAGTCAGGGGACAAGGTTCAGCACGAATGTCAGAATAGCAATGTATTTGAGTAAATGTTCCGGGCAGTTCAAAGAGGCGAATGGGGTTGATCCAAAAAGTCTCGCCGTCAGCTCCTCCTGCGGCACAGAGGAGCAAATAAATGGACCAAAGCATGATGTTTTCCTGAAGCGAGAGAAGAAGCGACAAGTCAAATCATCCAAAGAGTATCGAAAGGTCGAGCGAATCGTTATCCTCCTCCGGAGCGGGTACGGGCGGTGGAAGATGACATGGACGAATGCAGCGGCCAGGAACCCATAGAGCAGAATCTGGTAACTGAATGGCTGCATAGCCCCGACCCCACATTATAAGCGGGACTGGTCCTTTCCAGGCGGGGTCAGGCAACCGCCGGTAATAGACAAGTGGGCGTTGTTCCGTTTTTAATGAAGAGCAATGACGCTGAGCAGCAGAGAGACTAGGTTTGCCTGACTCATTCAGAAAATTTAAAGTATAGAGAGCCAGGTTAAGCAAATTTTGTAATACCGGCAAATTTTGAGGGGGAGGGGGAAAATCCAATTTTGCAATCATGTTTTTCAAGGTCTGGTTGGCACGCTCAATTATGGCCTGTCCCTGACTGTTATAGGGAATCCCTGTTTTGTGCTCTATTTCCCATTTTTGACTAAATTGCGCAAACGCCCGACTTACATAGGCAGGGCCATTGTCCGTTTTTATAGTCTGGGGTTTACCCAACACTGAGAAGGTCTTTAAGCAATGGTTGATAACATGCTTCACCATTTCCCCTCGTTGGGGGGAGGCCATGATAAAGCCTGAATATGTATCAATGGAAACGTGAAGATATTTCCACGGGGCAAACGCAGAACATTGTGTCACATCCATTTGCCATAATTGAACGGGTTTAAGACCGCGAGGGTTTACTCCTAACGGTAAAGCACGGCCCTGCAAGCTGCACGTCGGACATTGTTGCACAATTGCAGCTACCTCTCTGTAAGAGAGAGAGAACTGTCGCACCAAGGCACGGACCCCCTGATGAAAGTAAGCGTGGCTCTCCCATGGTGTGGGGGAGACAGAACTTACAGGCAACAAAGAAGATGCAACTGAATCTGCAACATCGTTCCCTTCTTGTAACATGCCAGGAAACGGCTGGTGGCTCCGGATGTGAGCCATAAAAAAAGGAAGGGTGCGCTTTTGGATTAAATTTTGCAGAGAGGTAAACAGCGCAAGCAAATTACAATCGATTGAAGGAGACAAGTAAGCATCCGAAATAGAATTAATAACTTGATACACATAAAGACTATCTACAATCAGGTTAAAAGAAGTTTCGGAGAAATTGTCAAAGGCTAAAAGAGAAGCATATAGTTCTGAACGCTGAGCAGAAATTTGAGGTGGGGTAATTAAAGACATCCAGGTCCCTTCCTTGTGGGGTAATTAAAGACATCCAGGTCCCTTCCTTTTGGTATACACAGGCGCCATAAGTTTTACTACCATCTGCAAAGACAGTCACGGCGTCCGAAATGGGCGCAGACCTGATCACAGATTTGAAAGAAACCGGAACCACTTTAAGCAAAGCAATTCGGGGATCCGTTGGAGGATGGCAGGATACAATCCCTGGCCAATTGGCTAAGGCAAATTGCAAGGAGCCCGAATTATACACCAAATCCTCCCATTGCGCTAGAGGGCAGGGAACAAATAACGAATCAAGGTCTGTCCCCATCAAAGCTCTTGCTCTAAGGCGACCTCTCCGAATAAGAGTAGCAAACATCAAATGACTAGGATTAATTGAATTACGCGGGGTGTGCGGCAAATGTATCCATTCAACAATCTTTAAGGATTTATTATTCTGAACTTGCGCCAGTATACCAGTAGGAAGGCCTTTTGTATTAAGCAGAATATAGGATAAAGCAATATTGGGAACAATGTGATCCACCCAAACCTTAGCTAAAGCGAAAGAAACATTTTGCAAAACTTTCCTTGCCTCGCCAGGCAAAAGAACTTGATCCGAGGGTTGCACCCCCCTAGTAAGGGCAGAAAATAAAGGCGAAAGCTGCAAGGTGGTGAGACCTAAATAAGGACGAATCCAATTAATGGCTCCCAAGTATTGTTGGAGTTGCAATAATGTAAGAGGTTCTGTAAAATCCAATTGAGGTAGTTGGGGCACAGATCGGGATGCCAGAACCTTGTGCCCCAAATAGGAAATCGGTAATTTTGTCTGAATTTTATCAGGGGAAACATGAAAACCTCCTTGCCTCAAAATTGTTTGAAGCTGTGGCAAATAGGGGAGCAGTACCCCAGGGGAGCCTGGTCCGGCAACAAGGATGTCATCCATATAATGATAAATCATCAGGTGTGGATTTTGCAATCTAAATTTCTTCAAAACTTGATCTACGACAAATTGACAAATGGTTGGGCTATTAAGCATCCCTTGTGGCAACACCGTCCACTGATACCGAGCAGTAGGTCTATGAGAATTCTGCTCTGGGACTGTGAAAGCAAATAATTGCCTATTTTCCTTATGCAAAGGAATAGAGAAAAAGGCATCAGAGAGATCCACCACCAAAAGCTGAAAGTCAGCAGGAATTAAATTAGGATTCGGAAGACCGCATTGCAAAGGTCCCATAGGCTGAATTATGGCATTAACCGCACGCAAATCGTGCAAGAAACGAAACTTTCCACTCTTTTTCCTAATGACAAAAACAGGAGTGTTATAAGGGCTAAAAGATTGTTCCAAATGTCCAAGAGCAAGTTGCTCTTGAATTAATTTTGATAATGCAATTTGTTTTTCCTGCAATAAGGGCCATTGATCCACCCACACAGGCGTGAGTGTCTTGTGTGTTAATTTCAGAGGCTCAGCCATTAGGAAAAAGTTAATTTAGCTTGTAGTTGACTCATTAGGTCTCGGCCCCATAAATTAATGTGAAGGGGAATGACCACAGGCTGAATATAGGCAGTGTGGGCCGAATCAGGCGATGTCACAGCTACCCAAGCAAGACTTTTCCGCGCCACCTGTAGTCCTCCTACACCTCTCACAGAAGGGGCCTCTTCCGTGGCCCACTGAGCAGGCCATTCTTGAGATCTTATGACTGAGACATCCGCCCCAGTATCCAAGATGCCAGAAAATTGGCGGCCATTCAAAAAGAACATGGCCACTGGACGTGGTCGGGTTATAGGATGTTCTACCGCACATAATTCAGGGGGAATGAAATCTATCAGCAATATCATAGTAGTCACGACTGAGCCTTGCCGAATGGTCACAGGCTGATTAGCAGATACACAGAGTGACAAAGAAGATAGACATTGAGGATCTACCATCACAGGAGCAGCCATGATGCCTTGACATGTTATTTCATGTGTCGGAAATACCAACACGGGCAGAGTAGGGGGCAATTGGAGTTTTAATTTTGGTTCTAAAGGTAAGAAATAATTGTGAGCTGGCAAATTTAGCAACAATGTTTCCTTGGCGGTCATTTCAAAAGTTTGGGAATACTGATCAGGGGGAGGGTTCGTATCTCCGACCTTTGGGAAGGGGCTAGCCGGTCGCCCCGATCCTAATTTCCCTGATTGTCGTTGGTTGCTGATCAACAATCTTTTGCCCAATGAAAGCCCTTTTTGCACTTTGGACAAACAGTTCGTGGTTTAGGGGAACGTCCGTCTTTCCCCGAGGCAGCTCTTCCCCCAGGAGCCCGGCATTCGGCTTTGAAATGTCCGGGCTTCCTACAATTAAAGCAGGTTTGAGATGACCGATTCTGAGAACTTCGCCCAGAATGTTCCTGCAAGGCAGTGGCCAATGCGGACATTTGATAAGTGGTGGTCCCAGTATGTCTACAGGCATCAAGATAATCTGAGATGGTAGCTCTCGGATTTACAACGACCCCTTTCAATATGCTCTTGCAATCTGCATTAGAATTTTCGTAAGCCAATTTTTTAATCAATTCATCCCGTGCGGCAGCATTTTCAATCTGCCTTTTGACTGCTGTAATTAGTTTATTGACAAATTCAGCATATGGTTCCTGGGGTCCTTGTAATATTTTTGCAAAAGAGGAAGTAACCTCGGTGCGGTCCTCCAAAACCGAGAAAGCATATAATACTGCTTCATTAATTAACACAAACAAGGCGCGAGGAAATCGCAACTGATCGGCCACCGTGGACTGAGTACCAGTGCCCATTATATGTTGTCGGCCAGTGTTAACAGGGAGCAAGCCCTGTTGAAGCATTCAATCAGCTTGCTTTTTCCAGGCAGCCTCGAATAGTAGATACTGCGTGTTACTGAGTATCATTTGGGCAATATTCTTCCAATCTATCGGGAGAACATGCTGGCTGAGCGCAAAAGCGCGCAATAAGCCTTGGACATAAGGTCCGGAGACCCCGTATTGGTGTACCGCTTCTTTCAAGCTTTTGATGGCTCTATAATCCACGGTTTTATATCTGGGTATTGACCGGCCAGGATTAGTAGGATCAGGCACCATAACTACTGGAAAAGCGGCAATGTCTGCCAAGTCATCCAGTTCTATGGTCCCCTCAGCTTTAGCTTTAGCAATCCCCTTTTGCAAGGAAGAAAGAGGGGCAGGGTCAAGGCTGATAGAAGAAAACGAAGTTGGTGCAGATGCCACGGGATATAGATCAGGACTAGTCAATTGAGTACAACTCCCAGCCTTGGTACTCAATGGTCAGATTGTCTTTTTATTTTTGATGTCTCAGGGCTTGTTTTTAGCGCCTGAGGTTTTGGCAAATTGTCTTGCTTTGTTTTTACATAGTGTAATGTCAACATGGACATTACGGCCTTCCATGGGCTCAGGACACCTGGCGGGGCTCTTGGCGGACTATGGAGCTAGGTACCTATACGTTTCCATGTGGCGAGGTCTAACTGCCCCTCTTCTGGGTAAGAGGGATAAGATTTTTTCAAAAAAGCCAATAAAAGATATAAATCTTTCCGAGTGACAGGGAGAATAGTCTGGTTATTAAGTTTCTGAATATAATTTGCTCTCCTGACTAAACTATGCAATTCTTCCAGATGCTCAGCCTGGGTTTTGGATAGTTTCTGTCCCATACTTACTAAAGGCGTGCACGTAGTCTATTCCAGATGAGTAAGTAGTAGGCTGTCAGAAGGACGCGACTTCGCATCATGTTGGGGTCACCACTTGAAGCGAGCCCTCCGCAGGCTCCTCCAATCCCGGTGGGTCAAACACGGAGACCGAATGTTAGAGACAAAGCATGAGACGAGTCAGGTTTCTCTCTGGGGTGTAAGACCTCGATTGAAGCCCAAGCACCACCTTTTATTGAGGTTTGATCACACAACGTAATAAATCAAGTCACATACAAGGAAGTTTAGTCAGACACATAAAACAAACTACAGCATGATATACTTTCTACACGTACTTGCAAATCAACTATTATTTCCTTAACTATCTACTTTCGCTTCCTGCTCAGTCCAGGTGTCAGTATGTTCTCACGATGTTATCTCGGCTGTTTAGCATCTGTCCCGGAACGTTCTTTGATCTAACAGCAAATGTCTCAAGCATAACCTAAAGCCCTCCTGTTGTTCTTCCTGCCTGCATGTCAGCCAATAATTAGGGAGCGTTGCAATTTGAGTACGTGGCAATAAGCAGAAACACAATGGCGACATGCTAGGGTGCGTTGCAATTGGGGTGCGTTGCATCAGTTGAATAAACATTTGCACCTGGTTCTCGTCAGCTAACTTTCTAATAACTGCTCTGCAGTAATTGAAAGATACTAATCCGTTATGTTAGCTTTTGTGACCTAAAGATCTTAAGTTTCAGGTTATCAAAGTATAGGGTTTATAGCTGTGCAATTCTGCAGGTGGATTCCTCTGCAGAATTGGGGACTTTCCTCAAAACCATGAAATCAATGTCATGCTGTTGTGATACAAGCTCCATCCCTTTTTTATGTGCATGTAATATCACAAAACATTTAGAACTTGCATCACAATTCCCCTGCAGGTTGGCTGTAACAGTGTCTTCCAGATTGTTGTTGAGCATTTAATGTGTAATTAAAAGTGAATGTTCTTCTCTATTTATCAGTAATACTGATTCTGCATAGCTACTCTGCTGTTACGCTGCTGTTATTACATGGCACAATATGTTCACATTAAGAACACATGCCCAATTAATAATTTATGGCTGACTGGGCTGTCTGGCATGTTGAACAACAATTTTTGCCATAAAGTTTAGAATTCAGTGATTGCAGACCTGGTTGGAATAATAAATATATTCTTCAGATTCAGTACCATCATACATTTTGGCACCACAATTGGGATATTTAGTGTCCTAAAAATTTTCTGCAGTCATGACATAAGCCTAAGACTGAAAATCAGGCTTGTCAGATGCTATATTTTTTCTATCCTGCTCTATGGAGTAGAAAGTTGGTCTCTGACAGAAGGCCACCTGAAGAAACTAGAAGCATTTGAAATGTGGATTTACAGGTGGCTGTTACATATAAGCTAGGTTGACAAGATCAGAAATGAGGAGGTGATAAGCCGCCTGGGAAAGCCAAGGGAAAATAATCAAAACAATTAAAAAATGAAAATTAGAATATTTCGGACATGTGATGCGATACCCAGAAAAATATGGCATACTCCATTTAATCCTCCAGGGAAAGATTGAAGGCAAACAAGGTCCAGGCAGAAGAAGAACATCATGGCTTCCAAATCTAAGGGACTGGTTTGGACAAAACTCAGCAGCACTTTTTTGTGCAGCTGCTGATAAAAACAGGATCGCCAACATGATCACCAACCTCCGATAATGGATATGGAAGAAGAAGAAGAAGAAGGAGAAGGAGAAGGAGAAGGAGAAGGAGAAGGAGAAGGAGAAGAAGAAGAAGAAGAAGAAGAAGAAGAAGAAGAAGAAGAAGAAGAAGAAGAAGAAGAAGAAGAAGAAGAAGAAGAAGAAGAAAAAGAAGAAGAAGAAGAAGAAGAAGAAGAAGAAGAAGAAGAAGAAGAAGAAGAAGAAGAAGAAGAAGAAGAAGAAGAAGAAGAAGAAGAAGAAGAAGAAGAAGAAGAAGAAGAAGAAGAAAATTCTTAAGATAGTAAGGAACTTATTTTTGAGATCTCATCTGAGAATAGTGAGGTCTTGGGTAAGAATACTAAAATCTTAGCAGTATTCATACTGAGTATGTCAGTTTTGTGAATGTTGGTAATTTTTTTTAGTTAGTTTTAGGCTTTTCTCTGATGCAATACTACTGCTAAAAACAAAAGTAAAAGTCATTTCTGACAATCCACTGGATATTATTTACTGCTGAAATTATCAAATCTTCTTCATACACATTCTTGGTTAGAAATCAGGAAAACATCTCCACAGAGCCTTCTCATTCTTCATACAAGGAGACATCCAATAAAAGACTGTAAGATGCAGTTCTTTTTTTTTTTAAAAAAAGTGTTCATTGTAATTTCCCAGTATAATACAAAATTAAAGGGGGAAAAAGAAAATGAGAAAAAGAAAAAAATGAAATGAAAAAAGGTAGAAAACACAATTATGACTTCCTTCCTCCTTTCTATAGAGTAATTTCTATGTTATTCTTTCCCTTTCCTCTTTGATCCTTTTTGTAGCATTTGAAGATTTCCCCAAGTCTACAAATATATATATTACTTTCTTCAAGAAAAAATTATATAAAAATATTTTAAATCATTTTAAAAATATTTTTCCCCTTACCAAAATGATCAGCTTTCCCATTTCTGCAAACTCTGTCTGGTTTTATAATCCAGTCTTCTACAGTGGGCAGTAAGGCACAGTTCCATTCCATTGAAAATTGGACAAATAACAAATAATCTATTCACTTAACCTACCTACCTACCTACCTACTATTTAATTTACTTGGTATACTCCAGGAATAGTCAGCTCGAATATTCCACATCAGAATTGCTTTTAATACTTCCTCACATAAATATGTCATTCAGTAATTCCCAAAATGTTATGCTGAAGCTGCCTGTGCCACACTTATCTGAATCTGTTCAGACAATTTATAAGTATTCCTCAATTTACAATCACATCTTGCCCCAGAATATTCTTTGCTAAGCAAGTAAGGTGACCAACCGTCCTCCTTTAGGGAGGACAGTCCTCCTTTTGTGAGTTCTGTCCTCCCTCGAAAAGTCCTACATGTCCTCCTTTTTGATATTTGAAGACTAATCTGCAGGGCTTTTTTTTTCTCATAGAACGCTCAGAATGGCGTTCCAACACCTTTTTTTGATGGTTTTTTTTCAACTTTTGCATGAGCTGTGCTACTCCTCCTATTGGCTTTCGAAAGCGAATAGGAATTGCTGCTGAGCGCACCAAAACACCCGGCCGGCAAACTTTGCATATGTAAGTTGTCTGCAGTGAAGGCGAATTGGCAGGAACTTTGCACCCCTCCCTGCTACCCAACTACACCATCTCCTAGTTAGTCCCGAAGATACCTGGAGGAGATTGGAGCGGCGACACCACAGTAACATTCTTTTGATCTTCCGCCCTGCTAGGGCAATAATGTCTGCAGGTGCAAGAGGCAGGGGCGGCAGGACTGCTGCGGGCTGGGGTGTGAGGGGCGGCAGTGGCCGGCTGCCCCCGTGCTGTGGGAGCCGCGGGGCATGCTCTACATGGGACTGCGCAGGGTGGGCAGTGGTGCTGGTGGGGCAGAGTCAGCGCAGCTGGTGCTTTGGGAGCTACGGGGCCCGCTCTACACATCGGGGCAGCAGTGCTGACAGGGCGGCTGCAAGCTGGGGCACGGCATATAAGCATAATTACAATATAAAATGTTATTGTTACAAATGTTTTTTTATTATGCATTTATCATATTATAGTGTATTCTGTATTATTGTTGCAATGAATAAAATGTTTCTTTTATTTATGATATTTTTTTCTTCAATTTATTTGTGTCCTCCTTTTCATTGTAAAAACGTTGGTCACCTTAAAGCAAGGCAACTGTTAAATGCACTCTTACTGATTTTATGATCTTTTTTGCCACAGTTTTTAAGGGAATCATGTGGTTGTTAAGTAAATCTGGCTTCCCTCATTGTCTTTATGGGAAGTTACAAATGGCGATCACATGAGATGGTGCCTTCATGAATACATGCCAGTTGCCAAGTGCCTGAATTTTGTCATATGACCATGAGGATCTGTAACTGTTGTAAGTGCAAGGACAACTTGTAAATCACTTTTTTCCGTGCGGTTGTAACATTGAAAAGTTGCTAAATGTATGGTTGTAAATTAAGGACTACCTGAAATACACAGTAATTGGCTATAAGCTTGAGGTTGTTGTCTATTCAGATAAAATACATAAAGGAGCATATCTGGAATGAAACTGAATAACAACTTCAGAAAAACAGTGTTAAACCTGCATCTGTTGTCAGCAGCGAGACTATTGTCAACATCTCAAGTGTAATTCAAAAACCTGCACAGTGATTCACCTGGGAGTAAAACTCCAGCCCCATTTTCCGGTCATTGGATTAATTCACACTCTATATTAAGTACATACAGTACTTTTCCTCATCTGAGAGAACTTAATTATTATAACTTACTTTTCTGTTCATAAACTAGATTTCCCTTATTATAGGGTTAATATGTTCTTTCCTTGAGCTTTGTTGCCTCTCTTCTCAGAATGTGTGCTTAACTCAAACATGTGATTCTGGGTGGCTAGACAATATCAGCCAAGAAAACATCCATGAGTCAGAGCATGACATCTGGAATGGGGAAAGCCTGAATTCAGTATTCTGTCTGGCTTCTGGCTTGTTCTCTTCCCAATTGTATGACACTAGAGTAGATATAGTTCAGAGAAGATGGAGGTCAACCCTGCCATGATTTGCAAATAGCCAAGTCCCAAAGATCCAGGGAAATTAATTAAATGCAGGCAACTATCTCTCTTATTTCATGACAAATAAGTTCAGATATGCCAAAATCAAAGTAATAAAGCTATGTTCTCCTCTCCTATACCTTGTTGAAAGCTTGGAGAGATGGGGAGGGAAAGAATCCAAAACAACAATACTAATGGGCAGAACAATACCTGAGGACCCTGAAGGACCATCTCCCCCTAGATCAGCGGTTCTCAACCTGTGGGTCGCGACCCCATTTGGGGTCGAACGACCATTTCACGGGGGTCGCCAAGCACCGCAGTCCGCCATTTTTTTGGGTCGGCCATTTTTTTTGGGTCGGCCATTTTTTCCTTATCGCGATGTGGGCCATCGTGCTGTGCATGTGCGATGCGCCCCATCGCGCCGCACATGCGCGGTGCGGGCCCGCCATTTTTTTTTGTTTGGCCATTTTTTTTTGTTCGGCCATTTTTTTCCCTATCGCGATGTGGGCCGTCGCGCCGCGCATGCACAATGCAGGCCATCGTGCCACGCATGCGCGGTGCGGGCCGAGGTTGAGCCCTGGAAAAGGTTGAGAACCGCTGCCCTAGATGTTTGTATCTGTCTGGTCTGGCAGGATGATGATGATGATGATGATGATGATGATGATGATGATGATGATGATGATGATGATGATGATGATAGCAATAGCAATAGAATAGCAATAGCAATAATAGAGTTGGAAGACACCTTGGAGGTCTTCTAGTCCAACCCCCTGTTCAGGCAGGAAACCCTATACCATTTCAGACAAATGGTTGTCCAGTCTTTTCTTAAAAACTTCCAGTGTTGGAGCATCCACAACTTCTAGAGGTAGGTTGTTCATAGTCCAGTTCCCACTAGCTAAGAAATATAGTTGGTATAGTCTTTCTACCATAACTGCTTGCCTTTTGTAAGACTCTAAAGATCTGATTTTGGCCCTCTGAACATGAAAGGACCTGTCTCCTGGTTTCATTAGACTATCAGTTGATAGTTCCTCAGCTAGTCCCTTTCTCTCAACCCTAGGAAGGAGGCAACAGCAAAGCACTTCTGAAGAACCTTGCCAATTAAACTGCAGGAACTGGCAGTCTCTGTGAATTGATTATGATTGAATGGAAAAAGAATGACTACCCAGCTCACAAAAGCTCTAGGCAGCATTCAACCATTTTAATTTTTGCATTTATGATTGGACTTATTTTTAATTTTATATTTAATATTGCCTAGAACCACTTATTGATAAAATAAATAAAATAAAATAAAATAAATGCTGAGAGAGACAGCATCTGCAGAGGACAGAGGAATGAGTGTGTGCCCATGTTTCCAACACTGCCAAAGCATATTCCCTGATTACATCCATTGTTGGCTACCATTCCTAAGGTAACAAATGACATATGTACATTCATTAAAGTTGTCCTTGGACTGTGTCAATATATCAGAGAAAATATTCCTTTTTTTATTGTTACAGCTTATATCTGTCTCATTCACAGACTGAGGACAAGTTAAGGCAATGTTATGAGGACAGGAGGAAAATGATACTGCCAAGGGATAATTATGCTATGGATAAAGGAGAAAGTTTGTGGCTCAGGATTGAAATAGTGCTCTCTGAGCTTGGCCATTTTCCTACAGACATTTCATTACCCAAACTAAAAAACATTATAATTGCACAGTAATGAAGCATGCAGGAAAATGGCCAACCTCAGAGAGCACCAAAGATCCCTCAATTATGCCATGATTAAGAACAAGTGGGGAACAGAGTCTAAGGTTTGGCTTATTTAACAACACCAGAGTGATCTTGCCTGAGACAAAGAGATTCTCCTTTTCCAAGGCTAAGTCAAATGGAGTGACAATTGTATCTTACTTGTATATTGGCAATAGGACTTATTTCTCAACCATTACTGAGGACAACACAAACGTTTAAGGAAGCACAGAAGACAGCAGTTTGCCCATAGCTTTAAGAGAAATTTGGGATTGAAATGTTCAGGTTGAAAACTGAGAAAGCTGCCATGGTTGACCTTCAAAGTATCTGCTGTTGTAGTGGTGTTTTTTCTCTGCTAATGTTGTCATTCTTTACAGAAACTGAAAAATTCACTTTTAGATTTTAAGGCTGTAGTATAAAAATAAGCAAATTTTGCAGTGGCGAGGAACCTTTTTTTTAGGTGTTGCACTTTGCCTGAAGAAAGCAGAACCTATGGCCAGTGACATTATGACTTCACAGTAATGTCACAGACAGGCTTTTGTTTGAGAGATAAGAAGCAAGATGAGTGCTTTAGCCTTGCAGAGTGAGAATTCTCACCCCAAAGTGGGGGGGGGGGATTCCAAGTTCCTTAAACTCCCCAAATGAAAAAAAAGCCAACATTTAGGGCTAAATTGATGGTGCTGCTGATGGGCTTCTGGGGAGCAGTAAATGGGTAATGAGATACTGTCCGTATCTGTATCTATACTGCCTTGATTATACCAAGTTAAGACTTTTCTTCCCCGGACTGCTATAAGGAATACCTTAGAATATATTTTATATATTCTGGCAATCTGTTTCAAGTTGTTTATGAGGAAATCTGTATATATAGAATATTCATCAAATATTATTTTAAAATATTAGGCAATTTTTTTATGCATGTGACTTTTCTCCTGAGGAAATACGAATAGAATTGCTTTGTTAGAGGTATGTCTATCTTGAATTGTTCACTAGAAATTAACTGCTGGATGTTTTCTAAATTAAAAGAAGGTTTTAATCTCCCAATTCATCATTTCTGCATTATTAACTGTTCAGAATTCTCTGAGAATGACAACAATCACATGGAAATGGTGAATCAGATTTTCCCTTTTCAAAGCTTGTTTTTCTGTCCTTAAGAAACAGTTGTTGAGCGAGAAGCAAATCTAACCTACATAATGTTTATCTTCAGGAAAATTCAATGTGGCCAAGATAATCTTTTCAATTAATTTGCTTAGAATGTTTTTTTTTCAAAAGCAGAAGAACCTCTCATATTCTATTTTTCTAATATAATTTGCTATTTCCACTTTCTAATGTATTCATTATAATGAATATTATTTCCCATGATTTCTTTAAAAATCCAGTTTATGCATTTTCATTAATATAATTAAAACTTTTAAATGAATTTCTTTTTGATAGATGTCTACTCCTTCTTCCCTCTTCAATGCAATGTAATAGAATCTCTCCAACTATATTTTCCTGACAATCCAATGAGGTAAATTGATCTGAAAGGTAGCATGTAGCCTTAACTGATTAGAATCCATGGTTGGTCATGGACTTAAATTTCAGTTTTTAATGGTAACAGAGTACCTAACTCTTTAAAACACATTTCACTTTTGAAATGTTTAGGCTAGCAATAAAGTACAGGTGTGAGTGAAAACAAATACATAGGTATTGGAGTCTGTTCTTGTGCATATTTGTTCTAAGTCCTGCTGCATTTAGATTCTTCTCCCTAGTCAACTAACTGATAAATAGTAGGTGTTCCTTTCCTCACATGAGAATCAACATTTGATTTTCCATATTGGAATAAACAATAGGTGCTATTTTCTATAACCCACTCTGTACACTGGGGACTACTTGTGATCTTCTCAAGTTAATTAAGATGCAGTTGAATAAGATTCAAGATCACTAAGATGTGAACATCTGTTTTACCATCCAGTGAGTTTTAAAAGATCTTGAACACGAACAGTTTCATGGAATAAAATCCAGTTCTCATCTGAGCTATTGGTTCATGAACAGATAGAATAGACTATTTAAACTTGCTTTACTGAATAACCATAACTACTGAGTTTGCACAACATGTTTAATCATAGTTTACAAAACAAAATTTGTAAACTTTAATGCAAACACTAAGTCAACATTTTAAATGGATAAATGTCAGAGGCAAAATAGGGTCTTTGGGATTGGGCAAAATATCAGGGACACAGATATAGGTGGCTCACATAGAGACAGAGAGGGGATTCTGGATAGACTCTTATAAAAGAAGGAAACTCACCCATTCATAAACAAGCTCCTTCTTCTAACCCAGTGGTTCTCAACCTTCTTAATGCCGTGACCCCCCAACCGGTCGTAAGTCAAGGACTACCCAACAGGTCGTAAGTCGAGGACCCCAACCAGTCGTAAGTCAAGGACCCTAACCAGTAGTAAGTTGAGGACTATTTCCCTGCCCGGGAGCGCCACACATGCGTGGTGCCGCCCCCTGCACCGGCCGAGGCGTAGCTGGCAAGGGGCAGCGACGGCACAGGGCAACCACCGGCTGGGCCACTAGCTGGCCCAGCCCAAGGGAGGTAAGACACCTGCTGGGCTTCACGCGTGCCAGCAACCCTCCCTGTGCCCACTTTCAAAAGCCAATAGAATAAGAGGGACTAGCACAGCTAAGGAAAAGGGGGGGAAAAATGGCGGACTGCGTTGTTTGGCGACCCCCGTGAAATGGTCGTTTGACCCCAACTGGGGTCACGATCCACAGGTTGAGAACCGCTGTTCTAACCCGATGGCTCCAAATCTAGCTACTGGGAGGCGAATCTGGGGTCTTGGAAGACTATTCCTGGTAAAAACTAGGCAATGCACAGTAAGACAGAATTATCCCACATGATGGATGAGAAATGTTCTATACTATACTGGTAAGTTCTGGCTGGCAGAGATATGGATCATTCTCTTGAGTTTCAGGCTCTGCAGTAGCTCCAACACCATAATCACACAGGAAGCAAATAGCCTGCTTTTGGTTTTGAGTGTATGTTTGTGATGTCAAGTTAAGACTGCTATTGTGTAACAATTGTCCTGCTGCTTGGCAATAGCTCTGCATGAGTGAAAGTTATCTCAGGGCTAGTGCTGGAATCCCTATGGCTTTTGTTCTCAGAAGACTTCTGTCTCCATGCCCTGGGAGAGGAGCCTGGGTTATCTCATAATTTCATTGCCCTCAAGGTATCTAAGAACTTGTTTACAAATGCTTATAGCTTCAAAAGACAAACACGTGCTGGACCTTGGATCAGATTTGATCTGAATTTGAAGAATATTGGCAAATGTCCTTTTGCTGTAATGAGATCTGTTGCTAGCCAAATTGGAGGTTGTGGGTGCCCTGGATCTCTGTCATGACTGATCTCTGTCATGGACCCATTGTGATGGTTTGCCCAAGAGATCTGATGCATCTGGATAAATTCAAGAGGGTACTTAAGAATTTTCCTGATAATCTGATGGATATTTCTGTCCCATACTGGGGGCTGCCATACAGAGATTGCCTGAAAAGATAGCTTGAGTTTATGCCAGTGCCCCCCAACCTTTCGGGCACCAGGGACTGTTCCCATAGACAGCAGTTTTTCCATGGATTGGAGGGGGTGTGGTTGTGTGTGCTGCCTACATCCCACGGATAGGCTTTGCTTCTTTGCACACCCCAGTTTCTGGCATGCCGTGACCCAGAGGTTGGAGACCCTGGTTTATGCTATCCAGGTTTCTTCCCAGCTGCTGATTCCATGCTTCTATCTGAAATTGTTGGAGATCAAGCAAATAAAAAAGCATGATGATACCTGTCATGAAGTGATGGTGAAGCTTTTTTGGAAGGCAAAGACTAAAATCCATTTTTCAACTGTGTTTCTAACTCCTATTTATTATATACTCCTCCATCCAGCACGTCCTACTTACAAAAATCTCCATATACCCAGCAATATAAAGTCCCCATAAGTTTATGGAGCAATAAATGTCATAGCTTTAAGACTCCAGGTTGTCTTACCTGCCCAATGAGCATTATGGTACTGACTCACCTCATAGTACCCTATCCTATGTATCTGTGTATCACTCAAAATCCAGTAGTGACTTATGAGGCTTTGTTTTATTATTTTAAGTTGTGGTTTAATTAGCCTGGAAGGCTGAGATAAATAGATTACAAATTATCTCATAGCATGTAAAGATTATTCTTCTCCAATAACAATTATTAATGTTACTTACTCTCTAAATATGCATTTAACGTTAAATGTTGCAACTATTAGGGTTTTGATTCTTGGTAAGCTTATTTCACTTGACCCTTGTTGAAGGAAAAATCTTCCAGGTCCAGTCCAAGCTGAGAATAACCAAAATAGAGACTGCTTTAAAAAGAAGGTTGTAGTTTATTGAAGAGGAGAGCCAGACAGATGTCTCCTGTCCTTAGAATTTGGGTGGGGGTATGTAGATTTTAGGTGTCCTTATCTTTCTAATTTCTAGCTTCCTGAATGGATTATTGAATTTGCATTTCTAAAAGCTGGCCTCCGCCTAGGGGCTAGGGCTGATTTCTGGGAGCTGGTTTCTGTCCTTTTTTAAGATCCTCTCCATTATTACTTTTCTCACACACTCTTTCTGGAGATCTCTATAAATCAGCATCCAGAAGATGGTGGGGTAAAGAGGGCACCAAACCATTATGTTTGAAGAAAGCAACATCACACCATTGTAACAAAAGCCCCATCTCTTTTCATGGGCATTGTGATATCATATGCACATCATCATAGAACAGAGTGGTGTAATATTCTGTCATTTTGACAAAAACAGCCAGAGTTACAGATTTATTTTATTCCAACTTTATTATTTTTATAAATAACTCAAGGTGTGAACATACATAATCCTTCCTCCAATTTTTCCCACAACAACAACCCTGTAAATTGGATTTGGTTAAGAGAAAGTGAGTAGCCCAAAGTCACCTAGCTGGCTTCCTGCTTAAGGTGGGACTAGAATGCATAGTTTCCTAGTTTCTAGCTTAGTCCCTTAACCACTAGACCAGGAGTAGGGAACCTTGGCTCTTTTATGACTTGTGACCTCAGTACCCAGAATTCCTGAAATAGCCATGCTGACTCAGGAATTCTGGGAGTTGAAGTCCACAAGTCATAAAAGAGCCAAGGTTCTCTACCCTGCACTAGACCATATTGCCACTACAGGGTGCTTTAGAGATGCCCATGGGACTTTGTCTTCTCTTCATTATTCCTCTTTGGTCTTTGCAATATAGGATTGGGATGCCTGTTCTTGCTTGATTGTTGTTCTGATTATTCTTTCTTTGTCCCTGTGATCCAAGGTGCAAATGTGGCAAAGCGTGCATTCCACACTAATTATCAAAAAAGAATGTGTAATTTATTTTGCTTTTAAAACTTGAAGTCAGAACACACATATTTTCCAAAACTTCAGCTGTGGCTTTTGTTAGGATCTACTTAAGCAACATGGTTAGGAGTTACTCTATAAATTAACAATTCTAATAATGGATTTTTTTTTGCTAGAATCTGTTTTGAAATCTGAATTATACTTTCTGCTTCTCCATGGGTTTGTGGCCAGGGAGGCCATTGTATTATGACTAAAGTTGCCCTTCTCTGCAAATTCTTTTAATTGTGTAGAAATACCTGTTATGACATCATCAGAGCACCCTTATCTAGATATTTTATTTTAAAACAATCAGTGGCAGCAGGTCTTGCAAAATTACTAATGGCTGCAAACTGCAGAAAAAAATTGATATAAGAGACTGGAAGGCAGGGTGCCCATTAAATCTGAATGTCTATTAAATCTAGGTTTCAATTTATCTTGTTTGTATTTTTATGTATTTTAATCTATGCTTCAAAAAAAATCCGCTAAATCCAGATAATTAAATTTTTACTGTTTGTAGAAGAAACAAAATCTTTGTGATAGCTAAATAGCTATTTCTTCTAAGATCATAAACATGATTTCTTTATTTAAAACATGTACATATCCATCCAACTATCTCTGGGAATTCCAGTTATTTTGTTGTGCCATTTGATCAATATATAATTGTCAGTGCTGTTTTCCTATTCACTGAATCAAAGCACCCTTCACCTGTTTGTGTCTATTACTGGGCTGGAGTCATGACTTTTAAATATTGTCAAATGCATATAATGAAAAGAAGTAATCAGCAGAAATCATAATGAACTAGTGTTCCCAGTATCATTGAACCAGAATCCTCTGCCTGATAATAATAAAAAAAAATCAGATGATGATCCCAGATGAGGATGAAAATTATGGGATTGTTTCAGTAGTAAATCTATCAGATTTGGACTGGAAATATTCTACTGTTCACTAGATGGCAACAATAAATTAGATGTTGCTATATGTCAGTGATGGCGAACCTTTTAGACACCAAGTGCCTAAAAACCGCCTGCCCCCTGCCCTGCCCGCTCCGCCCTGCCCCCACCCTGCCTACCCTGCCCCACACTCTGCCCACCTGCAGGGCCACCTACTGCCTCCACGGCTTGCCGCAGATTACCCAGGTGGCCCTGCAGCGCCATTGTGGCCACGCCCTCCACCCGTACCCTGCAGCATCATCTACGTATGACGGGGTGCGAGGGAGGAGTCTTTTCCCTGCTGCCCAGCTGCCATGTCCTTGGCTGTGCTGCTCTGCGTGGGCCACACCCAGTGGAGACTGTCCTCGGGGGGGGGTTTGCTGGTGAGAAGGGAGCCATGGGAGAGGCAGGACTGTGGCGATGGCACACGTGCCATAGGTTCGCCATCACTGCTATATGTCTTTGCTGTCATCTAATAATTGTCCAGATAATCTTCCTCTTCCACTTTATTTTTATTTTTTATTTACTTATATTTCACATTTTACATTTCTGAATTGCCCATCTCCCTGAAGGAACAAAAATAACACTCCCATTACTTTTGGGTAAAAATAAAAAGATGACATGCAACAAGAAATTGCATTTTTCCTAGACAAACCTCAGACTACACAGAAAGTTTTATAGTCAAATAACCAAAGCAGTAAACTACAGCACTTTTTCAAAAGTTCTGGTTTTTCTTTTTGCTTAAAGAAGTTACTCAGCACGTAACCATGTGAAGACCTGGAGTTCATGCTATTATAGGTATTTTTTTGAAATGACTCATATGTTTTGGCTGATGGTGCTGCTTTGTCTTCACAGAATGTGTAATTCTGTTGGCAGTTTCTTTGACATACAATAGGTGTAGAGAGGTGAACAAAACACCCTTGCTTTACTATTTTCCCATGGAGTGTTTTTAGTCCCAATTTCTTCTTTTATGTCTTCCAGTTCTGTGTCTGTTTCTCGCTGCTTTCTGGTGCCTCCTTCCAGTTCTTATCTTGCCATCTTCTGGCTGGTCAAAATATTCTGAGTACTTCCTCTTCCCCATCCTTTGTACACCAAAGCAAAACAGGCAGGCTATTGCATCTGAAACGTTCACAGTATACACAGGATTCTTGCAGTCTACTCTTCTGAATTCACATATAACACATGGAGCTGCAAACTAACCACATAGTTGAGCTTACACAATATGCTCAGCTTAAATGTACTTGTGGAGTCCTTAATGTGACCTGAGCTTGGTTGTTTTCTTACACAATATATGGACAGACTAGCCATAGTTAGAAGACCAAACACCTTCTTGCCAGCAATTAACCCCAGTTAAACAGAAATTAACATGAACATTAATACTAGACCAATAATCAAGCAGTAAATAATCAAGGAGCTACCTACTCCTACAAATAAACTAACAGTTAATAACACCCTAATCAAGTAACCACCAAGAACATGTCCAGCAATACCGACAGGGCAAACCACCAGTACTTCTAGCACTGATGATGTGATCTAGTTGGGTAATGGAACATCTACAAGAAAACAGCCAAGGTCGGAGAGCACTAAGGACCCCACAGTTCACTCCTGAGCTATAGATGTTCTCTTGTAGTGGTTAAATGCAATTAGCTGTTTGTGGTTTGGTGTACTGAATGTATACAATCTATGTATGTCATAAAAGCTCCCATGTATGTCGCAAAAGTTCCCATAAAACCACAATGGCCTTGACAATTCACAAAATGGCTGCCATGCAGAGTACATGCACTCATATCAATTTACTAGAAATCAGACTGCTCTTCACCATCCACTGTAAGCTCATAGGGTCTTCCATACCATACTTTACATGATCTTTGTTTGAGCAATGAACACAATTTCCAAACAACCTCTAAATTGTTGCCATTACCCACCAGCTTTCATGTTCTAAGTTTACTCTATAGCCTATAAATCCCAAGGCATTTCTGTACATGATGATGATGATGCTAGAAGAAGATACTTTGCAGCATGCCAATCTCCCTTTCCAAGTGTCATTTAGTTGGAAGAGGCCGTTTAGGCTATTAAGTCCAGACCCATTCTTTAAGGAAAAAATAGCTGAAAAATAGCTTTCCAGATTTTGCTTGAATGATCTCCAATAAAAGAGAAAACACAAATGGCGTGGATTTCTAGCTAGAGTTCTTGGGGGAGAGTGCTTTTATTTAGAATTTGTTTTCCCTTCACTTTCTTTTCCTATGGCCATCAATCTGCAGTGAAACATGTAATGGAGTGTTTTGAAGTCAAAATGGCCCATCTTTCACAGTTATGCTATTATACCACTACAGCAACCTTATATGCTAAGGAGTTTTATTTTTAATGCTCCACTTGTTACTTGTCTAGTTCCTTAGTGAATGAATAGCAGAATGGCAGTGCAAGAGGAATCTTTTCTGAATCAGACTGAAACATCCATAAGGCACCTCTCTGACCATTCTCACTATTGTTCCCTGACTTTTTCTTTAGGGTCAATGATACAATTGTTCACAGACTTTATATACAGTATGGCTACTGCTGAAATCAAAGAGAAAATAACAGTTTAACTCCAGTTCAGCAAGAAATGACCTAAACTTTTTTCATTTATAGACTGGGAGAAACATTACTGTTGTTGAGAAATCACTATGACCAATGGGTTTGACACCCACAATCTGACTGTTCTCCAGTGCTCAGGAAAGCCTCATTGATGGAATGACACTGAAGCAGGGAACCCAGAACCATTGCAGGCCATAAGAGAAATGATTGTATAAAGAAAGAAAAGATACTTTTCACAAAAGCTTGGGTTACTTCATAATTTAAGTAAATGCAAGACACCTACAGGCAGCTTCTGAGAATTCTGTTGAAATATTCTTTCTCTTTTCGGGGGGAAAAATGAAAGCAATTTCTTTCTCAATGAATTGAGGAACAGTGGTTAAAAAAGTGCAGATTTTTTTCCCTAGGACTTAAAGTTACAGTATGTCTGACAGCCAGTTCAATGCAGGGGTTAAAGTATCAGGACAGAAACTGTGAAACTGTAAATTCTGCCTTAGGCATGAAGCCAACTACGTAAGTGCCCTTGGGACAGTCCCTCTCTCTCAGCCTTAGGAAACAGACAGTAGCAAGCTATTTTTGAAAATTTTGCTAAGAGATCTTAGTGACTCTCTAGGCATACGTCAAAAGACAACACCAACTTGAAGGTAAATAATAAATAAATAAAATTATTTCCATTGTGTTAAATCTCCCAGTTAATCAACCTTTTCCTATCAAATAAATGCCACGCATAATACTTAGGAAGTGCCTGCAATTTGGAAATTGGACATAATCCTTGCAAATAATAACTGTAACTTTAGCTATTTCAATATTTTTAATACACAACAAACGTGGATATAATATAGAAATGCTAATTATCCCAGCCAGGGGTGCTATGGTAGAGAAACAGGTCACATAACAATTTTCAGCATTTCAAGGAATCAAACAAAAATTAATGGAGATTAAAAGTAAGTTCACACAATACAAATAGTCCTTAATGTATGATCACAATAGATTGCAAAATGTCTGTTGCTAAGTAAGACTGTTGTTAACTGTGTTTTGCCCTGTGTTTTGCCCCATTTTTTTTTACCATTCTTATCAGTCTGTTAAGTGAATTACTGCAGTTGTTAAGTTGGTAAGATGGATGAATCCGTCTTCCCCATTTACTTTGCTTGTTAGAAGGTCACAGAAGGTGATCATATGATCCCAGGACATTGCAACCACCAAAAGTACATGCCAGTTGCCAAGCATCCAAATTCCATGACCATAGAATTGCTGCAATTGTTGTAAGTGTGAAAAAAGGTCATACATCACTTTATTCAGTGCTGTTATAACTTCGAATGTACCTAAACAAACTTTTGTTAAGTTGATGACTACCTCTATTCTAAGCCATAATTTGTAGCATGAGACACAATTGGTTAGGTTTATGTATTACACAAAATATGCTTTTCTGAGATTGGGTCCAAATGTTGCATTAGGTGATAATAGGGTTTATTTTGCTTTAGCTTACTATGTCTTGTGAGCACAGTCATTCTGGTTTATATAACATAACTTATTGATTAGCCTATTTATTTTTTACTCATCCATTTCAGCAGGATGATTCAAAGAATATACTAAGCCAAAACCATATTTATCTGGGCTTGGCTTTGTGTGTTCTATAAACTCAACTAGTACAGTTTGTAAATAAGTAATTATGATGTTACATTTTAGGTAAGCTCAACCAATTGCAGCTTATATAATACACCATGAATAGGAAGTTATTATGGGATAGTGATTTCTGAATCCAGTTGAAACAAAACTTCCAAACTTCTTTGTATAGAAGGCTATGATATGCACAAAGATGGAAAGAGGAGCATCTACCCACAATAAAAGAACAGATTTTTAAAATAATGGAGCTAGTTGAGATGGCAAGTTGGCTGCTTTGATTAGAGATAAGTTCACTACATTCCTTGTAGCTTGGAGATAATTGTTCCTATAAGAAAAGGAGAAAAATGAAGTTGTGACTTTGGGCTTTCGGATTATATTTGATTTGATTTGACAAATATTGTGAACTGTTAAATGCTATGATTTGTTTATAGGTTGTTACGTGTTAGATTAAAGTTAAACTAAGAATATATGAATATTATTTTTAATGTTGATTACTAGTATTTTAAAGGTCTTGATATGATTCATTTCTCCCAAAAAGTAGAAAAGGAACTAGGGGTCAGCCATACTGGATTTAATTCTCATTAACAGAGATGAAATGATAGAAGGTGTTGAAGTTACAGGAACCTTGGGGAGAAGCGATCATGCAATATTGGAATTCAGCATTATGCAAACACAAGCAATAGAACAAAATCAAACTAGAGTCTCAGACTTTAAGAGAATTGATTTCAATAAACTTAGAGAGAGCTTGGGAAAGATTCCATGGATGAAAATGCACAAGGGGAAACAACCCAAGATGCTTGGGAAATTTTGAAAAGGGAGATTATAAAAGTCCATAATTCCATAATTCCAATGAATCCCACCACAATTCCAATGAAGAATAAAAATAAGAAATCTCAAAGAAAGCAGCATTGCTGCATAAATATCTCTCTGATAAACTGAAAGACAAAAAGGACATGTATAAAAAGTGGAAAGAGGGGCACATAGCTAAGGCAGAATATCAACAAATAGCCTGGGCCTACAAACACGAAGTCAAGAAAGCCAAGGCTCAAAATGAACTAAAGTTAAGGCTTGCAACAAAAGTCAAATATTACAAAAAAAGGCTTCTTTTAACATGTAAAAAACAAGAAAAAGTAAAGGCAATAATAGGCCTATTAAGGGGAGAAAATGGCTAGACAGTGACAAGCAACAGGGAGAAAGCAGAACTGCTTAACTTGGTTTTTGCATCTGCCTTTTCACAAAAGGAAAAAACAGTCCAACCTATTGAACACGTTAAAATAGGCAAGAAAATGGTAAGAGAGCACCTGTCCACCCTAAATGAATTCAAATCACCAGGACCAGATGGAATACATCCCAAGGTTCTGAAGGAACTGGTTGATGTGATCTCACCATATTTTTCAAAGATCTTGGAGCACCACGAAACTACCAGAAAAGGACTGGTGTGGTTCCCATCTTCAGAAAAGGAAAATAAATGAAACCAGGGAACTACAAACCTATCAGTCTGATATCAATACATGGGAAATTCAAGCAACAAATCTGCAAACACCTAGAGGCAAACAAAATCATAACCAAAAGCCAACATGGATTTGTCAAAAACAGATAATGCCAGACAAATCTTATTGCATTCTTTGACAAAGTGACAAAACTAGTGGACCAGAGAAATGCTGTGGATATAATTTACTTGGACTTCAATAAGGCGTTTGATAAAGTAGGCCATAACCTACTACCTGATAAGATAGAAAAATGCAGATTAGATAGCATCACTACCAGGTGGATTCCTACTGGTAACTGGCTGACCAACCACATTCACTGAGTAGTGCTTAATGGAATTGCACCTACATGCAGGGAAGTATGCAGTGAGGTACCCCAAGGCTCTGTCTTAAGTCCAGTACTTTTCAATATCTTCATCAATGATCTAGATGAAGGGATAGAGGGGAAATTCATCAAATCTGCAGATGAAACTAACCTAGTAGGAACAGCCAACACTCCAGAAATAGGCTTAAGATACAGAAGGATCTTGACAGTCTTGAACACTGAGCCCTGTCTAACAAAATGAAATTCAATGGTGAAAAAAGTAAGGTTCTACATTTAAGCAAGAAAAACCAAATGCACAGGTACAGTATAGGTGGTATTTGGCTCAATAGTAGTAACCGTAAGAGGGATCTTGAAGTCCTAGTGGACAGTCACTTAAATATGAGCCAGCAGTATGCTGCAGCTGCCAAAAAAGCCATCCTGGTTATTCCCTACCTCCCCACCCCTGCCCCAGGTCTCCCTAGGAACCAGGCCTTCAAAATTCACCTTGCGAAGATCGAGATCCTTCACTTTCTTGGCTGCTCCAGGCCTTCAGTGCATTCGCAGAGAATGGAAGTCTAAAGTAACGCAATATCACGTGAGATCAGTGGGGCAACATCTCACGCTACTGATCTCGCGTGATCTCATGGTACTTTAGGCCTCTGTTCTCTGCAATAGAGAACAGGACCAAAGCCAGGGGATGGCCTGATTGGGTGTCTGATGCCTTCTTCAGGCTGCTGCCGCCACGAAACAGGCTGCCAGAGGGCCATGGAAGCATCCCTTAGATCCAGGAGGTGGCAGCCTGGAGAAGGCATCCGGTACCCAGATTGGGCTACCGGAGAGCTGCAGAAGCATTCTCCAACCTCAGATCCAGGCAGCAGTGGCCTGGAGAAGGCGTCCGGTGCCCAGAGTGGGCTGCTGGAGGGCCGCAGAAACATCCCCCGGCCCCAGATCCAGGTGGCAGACGCCTGGAGAAGGCATCTGGTGCTCAGATCAGGCCACTGTAGGGTCACTCCTCCCCTTTATATACACTCAGCCACTAGGCGGCAACCAATAGGATTCAAGTATTGTTCCCGCTTTTAACACAAGTAGTTAGCATGGAGACAGAAAATCTGGCTCTTAACTGACAGTCTTATTTTTTCAACATTTACAAGTAATTCATCTCAATACATTACAACAATAAAATCAATAAACCAATAAAAAGAAGCATGCAGGATCTATTGATTGTTCTTTATGCTAGTCTTTCACCAGAGACTCCAGTTTCAGGGTTAGAGTTGGTGTGAATATAAGCATGACTTGTCTGACTCTAGGGGTTTCTAAGTACATACAGTCCAAATATTTATTAAAGGATTATATACAAATAACACACACACACACACACACACACACACACACACACACTTGTGAATTTGGTCTAGTGCTTAAAGCTGGGGTTGTACCCTGTGACCGAGCAATGGACCAGCTTGTTCTGTTTCCCTAATCTAAGCTCCATAGCTCCATAAATCTTTGAAAAGTATGCAATAGATGACACAGGATGAGGAGAGTATGGGGCCTAATGAGGTGGGAAACAGCACCAAGGTCTGCAGGGACCTGGTGAGGGGAAATTGGGGGAGATAACCTGAGGGACTGCAGCAACCCTGTGATCATAAGAGTGAACAACTTATTATTATTATTATTATTATTATTATTATTATTATTATTATTATTATTATTATTATTTATTCGATTTCTATGCCGCCCTATTCCGGAGAACTCAGGGCGGCTCACAACACAGTAGAAATCAACATATAAAAATACATGTAAATATAAAACGTCTTAATTTTTTTAAAAAACCAATCATTCAGCATACACACAGACATACACTGGCTTGGGGCAAGATGTTAACTACCCCAGGCCTGCCGGCAGAGGTGTGTTTTGAGTAATTTACGAAAGGCGGAGAGGGTGGGGGCGACATGGATCTCCGGGGGAAGTTGGTTCCAGAGGGCTGGAGCCACAACAGAGAAGGCTCTTCCCCTAGGCCCCGCCAGGCAACACTGTCTGGCTGACGGGACCTGGAGAAGGCCGACTCTGTGGGCCCTAACTGGCCGCTGGGATTCATGGGGCAGCAGACGGTCCCGTAAGTAACCTGGTCCGATGCCATGTAGGGCTTTATAGGTCATAACCAACACCTTGAATTGGGTTCGGAGACCAATTGGCAGCCAATGCAGCTCGTGGAGTGATGCCGAAATGTTATTGCAGTGACTGTAACCTCTGGGCCAGGTTGTAAGTAGCTTTTGGGTAGTCCATTGTAATTTCAAACAGTTGCTTAGCGATAGGTCGTAAATCAAGGACTACTTGTATAAGTACAAGTGAATAATGTTAAAATTCTAGAAAGAGTGCAGAGAAGAACAACAAAGGTGATTAGGGGACTGGAGGATAAAACACATGAAGAACAGTTGCTGGAATTGGGTATATCTAGTTTTCCCCCCCCAATATAAAAATTCTTTTATTAAAACAATCAACATTGAACATAAAAACATATTATGCAGCATTCATCATGGCACCTGATATACAATACTAAGTATTAGTCTTTGAAAACGTCTGAATTAGTAAGCCTTTTTCCGCTCCCCGCGTCTAGCCTCAACTATACTCCTGTTACACTTTATTTCATTGGTGTTTCTCTTATCTGGTTCAATATTAATGTGAACAACATTAAACATAAGATCCTATTGCTAAGCAATCATCCTAGAACATAGCATACAACATTAGGTATTAATCTTTGTAAACATCTGTTTTAGTAAACGTTCTTCCCTCCTCCCTTCCGTCTTCTAGTATACTCCAAATACATTTTGTTTGATTGGTGTTTCTCTTATGTATGGTCTATCTACTGTATCTAGTCTATCGTATATTGTTCGTTTGCGCTTCTGAATTGACTTCATCCCATTACTAGTGCAATATGAAAAGAAGGACGAGAGGGGACATGATAGCAGTGTTCCAATATCTAAGGGACTGCTACAAAGAAAAGGGAGTCAATCTATTCTCCAAAGCGCCTGAAGGCAGGACAAGAAGCAACAGGTGAAAACCAATGAAGCAGAGAAGCTATCTAGAACTAAGGAGAAATTTCCCAACATAATTAATCAGTGAAACAATTTGCCTCCAGAGGTTGTGAGTGCTCCAGTACTGGAGGTTTTAAAGAAGAGATTGGACAACCAGCTTTTTTTCTAAAAAAAAAAAAAGGGGGGGTGCTGGAACTCACACACGTCATACAACCGGCCTTGTCTACCCTACAAGGTTCCATCCAAAAAAGGTGCCGGAACTCTGTTCTGGGCATTCTATGAGGAAAAAAAGCCCTGTGGACAACTATTTGTCTAAATTTGTTATATGGTTTCCTGTCTGAGTAAGCAGTTAAATTAGAAGACCTCCAAGGACCCTTCCAACTCTGTTATTCTATTATTTAAATTTAGAGAGAGTTGTATTTTATTATTGTTTCTATACCAGAAAGAGGTCACCTATTTTATATATTTGTTTATTGTATTTGGGGGGGGGATCACTTTTAACTTTACCCCTTATCCCTTTTCTTTTTTCCCCTTTATGTTAGCATATGTTTGTATTTTACTGTTTTCTTTTAAATTTAATAATTTTTTTAAAAAACAACAACAAGCAAGCTTCTTTACTTCTTTGGATTGAATTGGGTATGTTTATTGAAGCTTGTTTCCATAACAAGTGATTAGATCTTAGTTAGATCTTAACTAGCCCAGTGAGTTGAAAATATACATTATTCTTAGTAAATGTATATATTCTCCTCAGTGTACATCTCACCAAATTCAGCTGGACTTAACTGCTTGAAAAGAACATGTGGAGTTGTGTATTTATTGTCCTTTTGTCAAAGGCAGCAGGTAACTGTACAGGACAAATAACATCAAAGTTCTGCTAATTGCATTGACTCACAGTTTCTTCCACAGCAAAAATGTACAGTACTTCCTCTGCAGTTTGCAAATGCTGATAGCTGACCTGTTATTGGCGTGCAGAGGAAGTTGGCAGCAACTTCATCTGCAAATCTAGGAAGGCATGGAATGGAGGAAACCGCAAAAGAAATATGCAGAAGCAAATAACAGCAGCAGCATTTAGCACACATACAGATATATAGATATATATGCTTGGTCCTTTTTAGTTCCAGAAAGCATTACAAGGTTGTAATTTAACTTCAGGAGTTATTTCAGTCCAATGTTAACTGTACAGAGTGGGCTGTCCTTAATCTAGGGTAATCTGCAAAGGGCAAATTTTATAACTGACAGAAGATTCAGACATGCATACTTTATTTTGGTTCAGTTCTTAGATTTGCTTGTTTGTGTACTTATTTGTATCCTGCCCTTATTATTTTTACAATAACTTACAGTGGCAAATAATATGTTGTCTCAACCAGAATGGTGAACCATGGTTTGCATTAGCCTATTACCCCATTAGCCGTATATTCTACATAGTCTAAGAAAGTGGTTCTCAACCTTTTTAATGCCGCGACCCCCAACCAGTCGTAAGTCGAGGACTACCCAACCGGTCGTAAGTCGAGGACCCCCAACCAGTTGTAAGTCGAGGACCCCAACCGGTCATAAGTCGAAGACTATTTCCTTGCCCGGGAGCGCCGCACATGCGTGGTGCCGCCCCCTGTGCTGGCCGAGGCGTAGCTGGCAAGGGGCAGCGACAGCGCAGGGCGACCACCGGCTGGGCCACCGGCTGGCCCAGCCCAAGGGAGGTAAGGCACTGGCTGGGCCCCACGCACGCCAGCAACCCTCCCTGCGCCTGCCGGCCTCCCACCTCCCACCCCTGGCCCTCTTTTACTTACATTTTTAGTAGTTGCTCAGCAGGGAGGGGTGGAAACTTCCAGACAGCTCATCTTCGCTGCAGACAACTTGCAGCACCGTTTGCAGACTGGAACTTTTGGTGGGCTCAGCAGGGCAGAGACAGCTTGGACAATTCCTATTGGCTTTTGAAAGCCAATAGAATTAGACTCTATTCAAGAGAGTCTATTCTATTGGCTTTCAAAAGCCAATAGAATAAGAGGGAGTAGCACAGCTAAGGAAAAGGGGGAAAAATGGTGGACTGCGTTGTTTGGCGACCCCCGTGAAATGGCCGTTCGACCCCAAATGGGGTCGCGACCCACAGGTTGAGAACCGCTGGTCTAAGATAACTATGATTTAGCACATATGTGAATACAAATAATGCCAAGCCACTTCCATACTGATACAATATATTCTACACTTACAAGCATCAGAGTGGCCCTAGGAATACAGTGGACATTTTATCTTACAGAAATGTGCCTTATTTTTCAAAGATGATTCGTAGTAGTGTCCAACCAACTTTGCTTTTTCGGAGTAGGGAAATAAAATGAAGAAACTGTTAAGTTTAGCTTTTGTGGAACTCATTAAGAAGGAACATTAGTAACTAAAGCCTGGACTTTATTAGTGTAGAAAGTACTGTATTGAAAGGACTTTTAATTTTAATTTTATAAGACATAAGTCCAGGCTAGATAAATACATCCATCCAATAAACTCCACAATGTAATAGACAGACCAGTAAATACTTATTAGCAACTAAGACAAACCAAATATAAGTATGCCTATTTAAAATCTGCAATTCAATTTAATGTGTATGCAGTAGTCCTTATACCTAGCAACCATTCAAAGTTACAAACACACTGAAAATAGTATGACTTACAATAGATCCTTCACACATATGTGATCAAAATTCATACACTAACCAACAGTATGTAATTATGATGGTTGCAGCATCACTGGGTCACATGATTGGCATTTATGACCTTCCTAGCCGGCTCCAAATAAGAAAAGTCAATGGAGGAACCCAAGTTCGCTTAACGACCACATGATTCACTTAACAACTGCTTTGCTTAGCAATGGAAATTCCAGCTCCAATTGTGATTGTATGTTGAGGACTATCTGTACATCCATAATTAAAACAGGTATCAATTTAGAAATTGCCAAGATTGATGAAGTTACAGCATAATAACACTAAGACACTCTGAAGTGCAAAATGGAAGAAGATCCTTTACAGAATTATCTAAGGAACAATGTCATAACAGTATATTGGTGTATGCGTGACTTGCAGGTTCTTAGTAGTTCTTAACTTGGATCAGACTTGAATAGGGTGCTATGAAAGAGCAAGACATAACAATATCAGGAAACATTTGGAACAGCCGAAATAGTACTGTTCTGGATTAAACAGAGTAATTCAATAAAAATGATTTAGTAATGCAGTACTGTGCTGAAATAGGAAACACCAATAGCCTGCAGTGACAATTGTTAATGCAGTTAAGTAAAAGCTACATTTATTATTTGAGCAGTATGTTGCTCCGCAGAACCAATACATGGCATGTGTGTATGTGTGTACACATGTACAGCATGACTATATGCTGACATGCACAGAACACTATTACCTTCCCACTGCAGTGGTAAATATATAATACACCATACCAAATATATGTACCACTGCAGTGGGAAGGTAACATTTGTGTCCAACACTTGGGGGAGGTACTCATCTCCATTTCTTAGCTGAGAAAGCCAACATTATCCAAAGACCCTTCTGTAGTCATATGGCCAGCTTGATTATATGCTGATGTGCACAAAACACTGTTACCTTCCCACTGCAGTGGTACTTATTTATCTACTTTCATTTGCATGCTTTTGAACTGCTAAGTGGGCAGGAGCTGGGCAAGTAACAGGAGCTCACCCAATGTGCAACACTTGGGTCTCGAACCCAGGCTGGCAACTTTCCGACTGACAGTCTCAGCGTCTAACCACTCCAATCCACATATATTGTAGTACAAATGTTGTTTCATTGGTTTTAATTCAGTGTCAGACATAAACTTTATTAATGTGACTTGCAAAGCATGGTTTATGACTACCACCATGCCTGAACACAGTTTTCATTGACTGCCCTTATTTCTATTACATTCTTTATTTTTCTTTCCTGGCCTGATCAATGGATACCTAAATTATTAATCATTGTAGGTAACATAATAGCACTAAGCAGGCTCAGAGGGTATTTGCACATTAGATTAAATTGCTTTGAATATGTGTATTAACACCATATCCCCAACCTAACTGATCATACAATGACTTGTGGTTTCTTTAATTCTAAGACCATTTAAAGCTGTCATTGTTTTAGTTAACACTTAACAGAATCTGGAAATAACTAGTAAAAATTTGAAATCCTAATTATTTCTAATAAAAATGGTAACTCTACCAAGTTGCACAGCAACCTTTGATAAACCATTGATTATGATTAAAACTGTTCAGGATGAGGTGGAACATAAATAGTGGTAGGAAGAGATCAGGTTTTTTTCCTTTCCCCCTCTTTATTTTCGTTTCCCAATTAACATCACAATACTATAAGATTTGAACTGACTTGCTATTGTATTCATAATCTTATTTCTCCTTATATTGGTACATATAAGGTATTATGTTAGCAGTGTTTAATGTTTGTGTGAAGTGTAATACCAACATAATTTCATTTCTCTATTTTAATTTATTAAGCTGGGAAGGTGAAATTTAAGAGAATACCGTACCTACCTAATGGTATCAATTTTAGGATATATACATTACAATAGTTTTTAAGAAATGCTTAACTGAGTTTTAGTAACACTTGTTGAATCAACTAACAATGGTGCAATTCTATCCACATTTATTCATTCACCAGTTATGATTATCATGATCAGGTTCTGTGTTAAGCACATTGGACTACAAGAGTTCTCCACAATTTTCAGACTACAGCTACAGTCTCCACATCCTTCCATTTAAGGTTGATGTTTTTCAGATCTTTCTGAAATGTTAGGCACCAGATTTTCTCTGACCTTCCTCTTTTTCTCTGACCATCTGATGGTATCCAATTGATTGCAGTCTTTGCTGGACATTGCTCACTCATATGGAACACATGTTCAGCAAAGCATGTTCTACATTCTGTCAGTATCTCAAGAAACTCTTTAGGAATTGCTTCTTTGTAGAATGTCCTCATTTGTTATTTGGGCCCAATACGAGATATGAAGAATCTTTCTGAGACGACATTGGAAGACATTGCTCTTATGAATTCTCCTTGTAGATTTCCAGTCTCACTGGCATAGACGGTGGTATGACAATGGCATTAGGAACCGATTAGGTGGTTCCGCCCAGATGCTTGATGGATCCAATTGGTTTTCAGACAGCGCTTGGGGAATTACCGAGCTCGTTCATTCACAATTTGGCGGAGTCCCTGGTAGCGGCTTGGAATACAGCCGCGAAGGGGGCTATTGACCGGATTGCGCCTTTGCGACCTCTCCATGGTGCTGGCCCCAGGAGGTCTCCTTGGTTCACCGAGGAGCTCAGGGGGATGAAGCGCCATAAGAGACATCTAGAGAAGCGATGGAGACGAAGTAGGTCCGGATCTGATCGAACCAGATTGAGCTCACTTATTAGAGCCTATTTGAAGGCGATTAAGGCGGCAAGATCTTTGTATCTTTCCGCTTTGATCGCGTCTGCGGAATCTCGCCCGGCCGCCCTGTTTAGGGTGACCCGGTCCCTCCTTAACCCGAGGGGTCCGGGGCCTCCCCTGCAGGGTAGTGCCGATGACTTTAACAACTGTTTCGCAGACAAAGTAGCTCAGATCCGGGCCGACCTAGACTCCAATTGTGAAGCAGAGTCGACTGATAACGATTCAGTCGAGGGGACAGGGGCATGTTCTTGTCCGGTCATCTGGGGCGAGTTTGAGACTGTTACGCCTGATGAAGTGGACAGGGCCATTGGAGCTGTGAGTTCCACCACCTGTTTGTTGGACCCGTATCCCTCCTGGCTGGTTTTTGCTAGTAGGGAGGTGACACATACCTGGATCCAGGAGATTGTCAACACTTCTTTGAGGGAGAGGTCCTTCCCGGCTCCCTTAAAGGAGGCACTCATGCGCCCCCTCCTCAAGAAGCCTTCCCTGGATCCAGCAATTTTGACCAACTATCGTCCGGTCTCTAACCTCCTCTTTGCGGGGAAGGTTATTGAGAAGATGGTGGCACTTCAGCTCCAGCGGTCTCTGGAGGAAGCCGATTATCTGGGCCCTCTGCAGTCTGGGTTCAGGCCCGGCTACAGCACCGAAACTGCTTTGGTTGCTCTGATGGATGATCTCTGGTGGACCCGGGATAGAGGCCAGTCCTCTGTCCTGGTGCTTCTTGACCTCTCAGCGGCATTCAATACCATCGACCATGGTATCCTTCTGCGCCGGCTGGAGGGATTGGGGGTAGGGGGCACCGTGTTATGGTGGTTCTCCTCCTATCTCTCTGGTTGGTCGCAGTCGGTGTTAGTGGGGGGTCAGAGGTCCACCTCTAGGTTACTCCCGTGTGGGGTGCCTCAGGGGTCGGTTCTCTCCCCCCTACTTTTTAACATCTACATGAAGCCACTGGGAGAGATCATCCACCGGCAAGGAGTGAGATACCATCAGTATGCTGATGATACCCAGCTGTACATTTCCACTCCTGGCCAAATCAGTGAAGCGGTTGAGGTGATGTGCCGGTGTCTGGAGGCTGTGAGGGTCTGGAAGGGCATTAACAGATTGAGGCTCAACCCTGACAAGACAGAGTGGCTGTGGTTGATGCCTCCCAAGGACATTTCAATCTGTCCTTCCATTACCCTGGGGGGTAAAGGTATAAACCCCTCGGAGAAGGTGCACAACTTGGGAGTCCTCCTCGATCCATGGCTGACATTGGAACATCATTTGTCGGCTGTGGCGAGGGGGGCATTTGCCCAGGTTCGCCTGGTACACCAGTTGCGTCCTTATTTGGATCGGGAGTCTCTACTCACAGTCACACACGCCCTTGTCACCTCGAGGATCGACTACTGCAATGCTCTCTACATGGGGCTACCCTTGAAGAGTGTTCGGAGACTACAATTAGTGCAAAATGCAGCTACGCGAGCAATTGTGGGCCTTCCACGTTGTGCCCACATTTCGTCAACTCTCCGCATGCTGCACTGGTTGCCTATCGGTCTCCAAGCGCAATTCAAAGTATTGGTTATTACCTATAAATCCCTTCATGGCATTGGACCAGGATACCTATGGGACCGTCTTCTGCCACATACTTCCCTTCGACCAGTGAGAGCGCACAGGGTCGGCCTCCTCCGGGTCCCGTCAGCGAAACAATGTTGTCTGGCGGGTCCTAGGGCCTTCTCTGTTGTGGCGCCCACCCTCTAGAACCAACTGCCTCCTGAAGTCCGTGCTTCCCCCACTGTCCCGGCCTTCCGGAGGAATCTTAAGACCTATCTTTGCCGGCAGGCCTGGGGTTGACTGTGGAATGTTGAGTGAATGATGAATGCGTCCGGGGTTGCATTTTTTAATGATTTTTTAGATTTGGACTTAGTTTTGAAGTACTGTTTTGTTTATGTTGTAAGTCGCTCTGAGTCTTCGGAGAGGAGCGGCATATAAGTCCGAAAAATTAAATTAAATTAAATTAAATTAAATTAAATTAAATTAAATTAAATTAAATAATCTGGTTTTAGTTGTTGTGTTTATAGTGGATGACCACATTTGTTGGAAGACAGATGTTTCTTTATCTATTCAGCATTTCACATTATTCTACCAAGGTAGTTAAATTGTTCCACAAATTTGTCTACTCAGGATGTTATTACATCGCATGTAGTTCACCCCATCACAATGAGGAATGCAGTGAGATTTTGAGGGGGACAGTTATGATGCACTGTATGAATTTATTCAGGCTTGGAGATTTATTTATTTATTATTTATTTATTCAGTCTGGATTATGGTGTATTGAACTAATTCAAATTGACTTTTGAGTTTTTGCAATGCACTGCAAAGCTGTAAATCATGATTACTGGGGATAGCTGCTGGATGGAAAATTCTGGGAGTTGGAAAGTCTCCACACTTTCAAGTTGGCAGGGTTGAGAATCCCTGTTATAAATTATAGATTACTGCATGGACTATAATTGTTGGCTTCACACTGCACCCTAATTTCAAATTATTATAGTTTATTATCTGAAGCATATTTCTTCCCAAGACTTGGTTTTAGGATTGCAGCCTTAATCCATTATTTCAGTATCTGGATAGAGAGAGAAAATGACAAATCCCTTCACTGTTGGACTGTGATGATAGAAGCTGTCGCTCATCTGCTATCCTGCATTCCTTATCCGAAAGACGGGAGGGAAAACAAGACTCAACGTCGGGCAAAGAGAACGCTGCGAGGACTTCATTTTTCCTGCCGCGCACGCCCTAAATTGCTGCGCATGCTCCCATGGAGGAGACGCGCGTGTCGGCTGGCTCTAGCCTTACAACTCAGCTCTGAGAGCGAAGCACCTTCTTGGGGGAGGGAGGCGGGGCGCTCAGATACAGAGAAGGCCAGGAGAGGGAGGGGGAGGAACGACGGCGTTTCCCCCCCCCGCCCGCCCGCCAGAGGCTCGAAGGCGGGACCTGCGAGGGGCGGAGAGAACGCAGGCCCTTCCAGCGAGCGGGGCGAGCGTCCGGGCTAGGATGCTCTTGGTATCGCCCTGCGTGGGCAGCAGCTGCAGCAGGAGCAGAAGCCTTGCCAGGGACTAGCCCGTCGCTTCGATTCTGCCGCAGCCGCGCTAGCGTCGGACGTGCTGCCCCCAAACCAGCCAGCCTGATTTTACTGGCCCTTCCTTTCCCGCCGTCTCTTCCTTTCCCTGCCCTGCCCTGCCCTGCCCTGCCCGTGGCGGCTCCGGGGGACTGACCCTCGCCGTCCTTTTTCTCCTCTTCCTCCTGGGTTGCTCCTCGGCGGCTCCCATGGCGGCCCCGGGTAATATCGTGTCCGTTATGGCGAGTAAGACCAAGACCAAGAAAAAACACTTCGTGGCCCAGAAAGTCAAGCTCTTCCGGGCCAGCGATCCGCTGCTCAGCGTCCTCATGTGGGGAGTGAACCATTCGGTAAGAGACGCCGCTGCCGCGCAGACGACTCCGGGGGGCGGGAAAGGCTCGCTTGGTTGTAGTTTCTCCTCCAGCCCAGCCCCCTCCTGGCGCACCGGGCTGCAGCTAGTCCATCAGCCCCGGCTAGCTGGCGGCTGAGCACGATAGGAGCTATAGTACCGCGCCTGTGGGGTGTCAGGTCGGGAGAAGGATAACCTTCGATTTTGCAGATGTGTTGTTGTCTGCCTCAATTTCCCTTCTGGCATAAGGATGTGGTGGGGGTTGATGTACCTCTCATCTTCTAATCAACTGCTGCTGCCCTCTGACTGCAACTCCCTCCCCCCAATCTTGCAGAGCCATCTTGCTCTTTCACACCTCGGTATTTAGACTAAGCTGCAGGAATTCAGAAGTAGCGATGCTCCGTAATTGGATTAGTGTAGATGGTTGAAAGAGGATACAAAATTTCATTTCAGGGAAAGAGATGCTCTTCTGCAGGAAAGATAGATAACCTCTTGCATCTACTATTGCAGTGCCATGTTTCCTTTGGGATGTCAACAGCTGTGGATGTACAGTTTCCCTTTGTTTTTCTGTTCTTATGTGTTGCTGCATCTTTGCAAAGACTTCAGTGGGTATAACACTCTCAGTATTTTGTTAAGATAAGTAATTCTGCTTCAAGCAAGAAGCTAAATACCAGCTGCTAGAATATTTTATTTAATGTTTGCCTATAAGCACCCAAAGGTGACTCTTCATGATGCTAGAGAAACATTAGCCTGATTGGAAAAATAACTAATTTTTATGCAATTTCCTGATGTCATATTCACCCAGAGAATATTGTGGTGCACACCAGAGCACATGTCACTGTATGTATATTTTATGACTGGTGATAGGCAGCAGCATAATTAGTATCTATTTGGCTAACAGTTTTGGTACACTCCACGTTTGTATTTTCCATAGTATTGTTAAAAAGCAGTCAATAAAACAGTGGAGAGGAAATGGGAAACTTTCTTCATTCTAATCCCCAGTACATTCAGTAGATCATGTAACAGAAAGCAGAGCAGTAAGCAATGGCTGGGATAAACTATGGTAAAGGTAGTCATGGTAGAGAAGCTGTTGGCAGTGTGCTCCCTTGGGCTACTGCAGTGTCCTGTTTCTTGAGCTGGGAATAACAGTTCATTTAACTATGCAGTATTATGCTAGTCAGACCAGGAAGAAAAGAAATGTATAATATAGTTTCACAGAAGAGAAACACAATTGAAAATAACATGATTTTGATAATGATGAAACTCTTGTGATCTAAAATATTAAGAATGAGAAAATGCTGATAGTATAGAAAATGGAGAAAGTGTCTAATTGTATGAGAATTATATCCACCTGGTTAGAGGAAGTAATACTGCAGCTGTGTGTGTGTATGTGTATGTGCGTGTGTGTGCACGTAGACCAAATGTGCAGAGTTTTATTCAGAGTAGCAGCGAAGATTGATTCTAAAGATTATGACGGGCTAGTTCTTGTAAACTTTTGAAATTTGCTTCCTCTTTAATTCAGCATAAGAATTAGCATCTCGTTAAAGAAAAAAAAAGCTGCGTAAAGCAATAGCTAATAGAGCAGAGTTCCCCAACCTTTTGGGCACCAGGGACCGGTTCTGTGGAGACGGTTTTTCCACAGATCGGAGGGTGCATGCCTGCATCCCACAGATGGGGCTTCGCTTGTTTGTGTGGACTGGTTGCTGACATGCCGTGGCCTGGTGCTGGCCCACAGACCAGGACTGAGGACCCCAGTAATAGTCATGTGCTTTCCCCCCTTAGTAGTATTGTCTGATTTCAATATAATGAGAATTTGCTTCATTGCATATGGCCACATATATTAGCTGCCACATCTTTCAGCAGAAGCTATATTTGGGATTTGTCTGATGATTCTAAAATCTGGTTAATTCCGTCTTCTTTTTCCTAGAAAGCTGGTCCCATGCCGTGCTGTAAATAAATTCATTGAATACTTATGTAGAAAACACTCTGGTATGATTAACTTTCATACAAAAGTCCTGTTCTGAACTCAAAATTTCCTTAACTGTAGGAAAATGGCAACTTTCATATATAGTTATGACTTCGTAGACTCTAGGCCAGGGGTAGGCAACCTGGGCTCTTTTATGACTTGTGGAATTCAACTCTCAGAATTCCTGGCCCAGCCATGCTGGCTCAGGAATTCTGGGAGTTGAAGTTCACGAGTCATAAAAGAGCTAAGGTTGCCTACCCCTGCTCTATGCCATTGTTTCTTAACTCTGGCCCTTTCAAGAGATGTGGACCTCAACTCCCAGAATTCCCCATCCAACGTGGCTGATTGGAGAATTTTGGGACTTAAGTCCACACCTCATAAAAAGGCCAATGTTAAGAAACATTGCTGAAGGGTAAACTGCTACTTTGATAACCAACTATTGGTTTTGTGACTAATCTGACAATGCTATACCTAAAATACAATGGATGATCTGCCTTCTGCAGAGATGAATGTATGTGTGCATATAGTTACTCATACCATACATGAATATGGAGGTTTGAGGAAGTTAGCTAATTCAGCCTCCGATTCTAAAGTAGACATTTTCTTACTTTCGTTTTGAAATACAGATAGAGAATTTACAGAAATAAAGAGTAGGATAACAATTAACATTTCATTGTATAAGCAGAGCTTTATTTCCCCCCAAAGTTACATGAATATTAATTTGTATTGTACTTTGCTAAAAGTTCTAACAAGATTTTTCTTTTTTATGAAAAAAGGAGGAAATGTGCATGAAAAATCTTTCCGTTTATTCTATATTTGTTAAATCTTCAAGAGAAGAGAGCAGATGTCTGTAATAGTAATGTTATAAGTTGCTTATAATGTACTAACATTAATAATGTTCTATAAGTTAGAAGTTGTTACAGTAGATTATCATGCTGTAGGATATGGGTGAATTAAAATTTTAAAATGAGATTTCCAACAAATTAATATAATGCTGAGGAACATGGTACATCTGGGAAAAACATATTTTATACAGCATCTTCAGTTTTGAATTTAAATGTGAAAAGAAACTCAACTCATAATTCAGAAAACAGCTTTAAAACATATTTAGTATTTGTTGAATTGTAAAAATGTAATTAAAAAGGTAAACCTTGAAAGATACATTTTTCTGATTTCATTATCAATAATTACCTTTAATGAGAAAAAGAGGTGTGAGAGTTAAACTTTCATTTTAATTCAGCTGTTCAAAGTAGTATATCCATTTGACAAATAATTATTTTCTCAACAATTCTACATTTTCAGACAACAGCTCCTCTAGCCCACTGGAATTGATAGGAGCCAAAGCCTAAACATTTTGCATATTTGATTACAGAGTTGTGCAAATGTTATGATAGTGTTTTGTCTTTTTTGTTCAGTGTATTACCCTTTTTTTACATTGCTGCTTTGTACAATACTGAATTCTACTTTTTGCTGTGCCACCAATAGTTTTGGCAGCACAAATATATTATAGATTTTTCAGCCCTATTTATCACTTCATACCTTCTCATGCTGGAATGCCCGTCCTAATCACCAGTTATTTTGTGTTATCCTAAATATTTCATCTCTGTCAAATCATTTGCATCTCATTCAAATAAACAAATGAAAAAGCGAATGTGAAGTATTTGGGATTCCTCCTCCATTGCAGTATGAGAACTGATCACTTGTAGTTACTTTCTACTTATCTTTTAGAGGACTTATCCTTTTAGTGTGGAATTATAAAATATATTCATGTGTCTTTGATGAGAGATTTTTGTTGGAGCTCTTAGATATTTGTTGGCAAGAAGCGAATTTGCTGACAACTCTAAACATGACTTCTACAAAATCAAGCCAACAATTGTTTGGCATTGCATAAATTAGCTTATGGATAATTAGGTGTATATATATACCTGCTCCCCCATATTTTATCTGTGAGGATTCACGTCAAGTAGGACACATAATGCATTAAGTATTTAAATGTCAATTATAGGTATATCATTCTATGCAATTTGGATTTGGTGTCTGAATTCCCCTAAAGTATTGAATACAGGAAAAAATGTATATTTTTGGCTAAATATTGTTGAATATTTGAATTGAATATTGAATATTGTTGGCTAAAAAAAGCAAGTAAATTATTTACTTAAAAAATAACAGTACATTTTCTGCTGATTTCTTGCATCTTCAATATCTACTATGGCAATTTGAGATAAAGTAACATAATACAGTCCAGTATAAAATTACAGTTACAAAATCTACAACAGCTGCTGAGCTAACATAAATAAACACACAGTATCCTAAAGTAATTAATACTGACTCATTCAATGGCTATTTGAATGTCTCTGAATTTTTAAAATACAGATTAGCTTTTGTGTGTACATACTTTATTAGATTGCTCTACTTGTCAAGAAAATTACTATCACATTTGGGCTGGAAAAAAAATCCAGTGAAGCATCATGTGGCAGACAGTTCTTAACTGCCATCTAGTGGCCATCTGGACTTTTGCATGTTAGATCCAGTAGCCCTAATACCAGTAAGTAAAAATGTTTCCTCAAGCTAAATTTTAAAAATTTAAATGTGGATTCATTAAAAAAAAAATCAAAATCAGTGGTAAAGATTCTTCTGAATATATCAGTACTAGATCTTCAAAGGAAACCCAAAAGAGTAGTCAATATTCTGCCATGAAATTCAAGCATATTTTTATGGTTCTGGGGTCAATTATTAATAAAATAAGAATTCAGGTTAAGCCGTCTGATTTTGTAGTTGATAGTATAGCTTGGATTAATAGCTTATACTAAATATTTTCCATAATTAGTGCAGTTACATGACATCATATATAAGCATCTCAATAGGTCATCTCAATGTTCTAAATCCTTTTTATAAATAATTTTATTGAAATTTTTAGTTATGGTAGAATATAATCCAGAGTCACAAGCGGGAGAGGTTCATTCCCAAGGAGCAAAGAAACAACATAGCTTGGAACCTTTGATATGCAGGAAAAGGGCAAAGGCATTCCTCCCCACAAGCAGTTTGCAGGTAAGTCCTTTAGTCTGGGAAGATTTTTGCCTGTAAGCAGATATGAATTTAAAAAAACTACTCTAAAGTAACTACTCATATTCTTTTTGGTTTCTTTGGCTTGATATTAATAAACATAATAAAAATAAAATAAACTAGTTTATAAAAAGAAAAGTTCAGAAGATGAAGAAAAAAGAATAAGGTAACAAAGATAATAAAGAAGTGGTTTCCAGCTTCATCACAATGAGAATAAGCTAATATACTGTTGGGAAACTACCAATTGGGCTGAAAGAGTCCTTGCAAACCCACAAAAGGCAAGCTTGACTTCCCCCAAGATCCATGAAGCCATTATTTCATCATTCCCTGGGAAAGGCAAGCAGTCTAGAAAAATTCTTATAACATAGAAGTCAATAAAAATTTTACTTCAATTGTTTACACACAGCTCTGGTTGCTTGTGCCTGACATATACTTTCACTCTCATTTAATGTTACAAATAAAACATCCTTTTCTTAAGTTGTCTATTGTCTATTTTGTTAATTTCAATTTTATGGTCTTTCATGCCTAAACACTGTAATGTCTATGTCAGATAAAAGAAATTCTTAGTTTTTTTAATCTTCTAAACATTCAATGGAATTTGTATCCTTTTTGAGATATTAATTATCAATATTTAAGTCTGTCTTTCAAAAACTCTTCAAGTTAACAAAAAGTTATAGTCATCGAGCCATTTATAGCCAAAAGTTTTAGCTTGCCATTTCTACTTGGTCCTTTGGTTCCCACTAGTGTCCTTTTCAATTTTCATCAAGCGACAGTTTCTAATGTGAGTTTACTTCCATTTCAATCATTTCCCATGAATATATTATTTAAATATATATATTTTTCAAATCTTACAAATCTTATTTAAAACTTTCTTACAACAACATTTTGTTTGTGTGTGTGCCTTTTGTCAGTTACATATTATTTTAAATTCTTAAGTCTCTGTTTAAAATGTCTTAAATCCAAAGAAGAAAGTAAAACTCACCAGATGTAAAATTAAACTCACTGTTTTGAAAGTCTCTAATAGCCATAAAATGGTTTAATTGAACATTTCTAAATGTAATAGAAAGTGAGTTCAGTTGGCTTAGTGTCTTATGAAGACTCAACTGTAACTGAGAACAAAGTTGTCTCTCTTGGCTCCTGGTGCTCAAACCCATTGGAGACTGCAGTCAGAAACTTTTGAAGGATCAGTCTACTCACCAGTCTATTCGCTCATCATTATTCATGGTGGTTGTTGTCTCTGCTTGCTCTTTGAGACATCTTCAGTCAGCCATGACTCATATCTGAATTGAATGTTTCTAAATCTTGATTCTTTTGTACAAACTAGACCCATTTATCTTAGTAAGATACATCAAGAACTATCAAACATTCTGTAATGTTAAAATAATAAATCTTATTCCTGAAGCATAAATGTATTGATTTTTGAACCACAAATTGACCCACAAAAGAAAAGGAACTCTAGTATGATTGGCAGCAAAATCATACAACACCTTCCTCTGTGTTGTATAGCAAGGCTTTTCAATCAGTGGTGCACGTACTACCTGTGGTACTTTGGCATGTGGCAAGTGGTACGCAACTGTCCTAGCGAAGTATAGCAGGGGAGGGGAATAAGCTGAAACGACCCAAGCCTGAGGGAGAGGCAACTGCAGCTGCAGGATTGTGCAGCTTGTGGGCTGCATTGGATACGCTGGATGTGGTATATCAAGAATCATAGTTCAGAGGTAGAGGGCCAAAAATCTTGGGTCAATTTTTTATCAGTTATGACTTAAAATAGGTACCATAAATCTACTCAATTCCCTTCAAGAATAGCAAAAACGTAAGTTTTGGCTCCAACTATTCCAGAATTGCCTTGATGGTCCTGGACCATAAATGGCCTGCAGACTACATCTTTTGATATGGTATAAGCAATACAGATGCTGGAAAAAACATTCTTGTTCTACTTTTGCTAATCTTTGTTCCATATTTGTGTCTGTACTTTGAGGTACTTGTTTTTGGAGATGCTTGATTATGTGTACATTATTTAATGCACAGTTGCCAGCATTTGTTGTCATTTGTTTCAGAGTCCTATGATGATGTTGCGTGGTCTTAAAGAGAGTTTTATCATTTTACTACCATTGCAAGAAACGATAAGCCTATCCAAGAACGAATTAGAATGAGCTAACTGGGATTTAAAGAGTCAGTACTAGCTTGCCAAAGAGTTATGTTGTCTGGATTTATCATAAAGTATATCTTATTTGATTCCATATGTTTTAAATTTATTCTGTTGGTTAAGTATACATTCATCTCTTTTTAACAAATGTAATTTCTGGGTATAGATGAGATGAGATTAATAAAATAGGTAGGTAGGTAGGCAGGCAGGCAGGCAGACAGACAGACAGACAGACAGACAGATGCTTCAGTCTAATCTGTATCATTTTAGGGAGATGTTGGTTTGTCAAGACCGTAATAATGAAATAGACATCCTGTGTTCCTGTTGGTGAACTGCTGTTCCCATCATTCTTCATTATTGTTCATGGTGGCTGGGAATTGCCACAATTTGCTTCACTTTCTCTTATTGACTAACATGTACAGGAGAGAGATGCATTTTTTTAATGGATGCTTTTTATTCCATTTTAAATTGGGTGGTGGTTTGTTGTTGAGTTTATTTTTGGTTCCTTCAAATCAGTGTGGATTCCTGGCAACTGCCTGGACAAATCCCTGCAATTTTCTTGGGAAAATTTCAGAAATGGTTTAGCCTTGCTACTTCCTAAGGATTGGGGAGAAGGACGGATCCAGCATCATCCAGTTGACTTTGTGCTAAGACTGGACTAGAGTTTATAGTCTCCTGGTTTCTAACCTGGTGCCTTAACCATTACACCAAATTAGCTTTCTTTTAAGAATCACACTACACTACTATATAACATTGTGTTGGATTTTGTACCTTACAAATTATGTAGATAATTTTAATAGAAATGTGCAGTTCCTGGGAATTTGCTGTTTAGACTGGCTTCACGTAACATATTAAACCTAAATATGAAACTAGGTTAATGGTTTGGTTAATCATGGTTTTAAATAAGCCATAGTTTCCTGCATTCATATAGAATGCTAAGCTTTAATAAAAGTTTGCAAGCCATAATTATTAGGTTAAATTAAGCATATAATATTTTAACTTTTTGTGCTTTGCGAATTAGGTCCCAAAATTGATTTCTTGGTCTTGGATGCATCCCATCTGCATGATTTTCCAATACGAAAATCAATAGGAAAAAGCTGGGTTATTACTTTGAAGGTAAATTTATTTAAATATAGAATTTCAGCTTTCAAACATTATAGCTTTAAAGAAATTTTTCAAAGGCTCAGTAGTATTTGGATATGTTCCATTAACTCAGACTAGTTAGCTAACAGCTGTTTGATAAAAGCTTGTCTTGTCAGTGGAACAGTAACCTGACACTCAAACACATCATGTTAAAGTAGATCAAATGTTGTTACTTTTGCATAAATACATTGTACTTTCTCCATTATGATTGTCCATTATGATTTTGTATCTAAATCAAGCAAATGTTAACTCAGGAATTTCCTCTAGCTTCCTTATGTTTTAAAGTTATGTTCATATACTTTGTACTTTTGTGTTTCTGGAAGATACTGAAGTTGGTTTTTAATTGAAATCTATTTTGATGTAGTTTTTGTTTTATTTTGTTTTTAAAATGAGTGGATTGAGAGCTGCTTCCACAGTTCCATTTCCAATAGGAATGATACTGAACATTCAATTTGCACTTTGGGATAACTTGAGGATCTATAAAATAGTAAATGGGGTCTTTATTTGTCATCCATTGTCCATTCTTGAGCTTTTAGTGGCAATTAAATGGTTTAGGCACAAGCTGTTTGTAGGGGCAAGAGAATTCCAGTCCACCTCAAAACTTGATGGAAAGAATAAGCATTGAAGCGAAATACAGGCATTTGCCATTTTTAGTTAGGCACCCTAAAGAGTTTCCAACAATTAGATAAACAGCATTTGTGTCTTCATGCTTGCATGCTACTATGACATTTCTCAGTGGAACACTTACTCTGCTCTCTGGGGTAATAATAAACATCAAAGCAAGAAATGTTTACTAGATGTTCCTGAAATGTTAAATATTTTGGTTTAAACACTTTTGGTGCCAAGGCCTTCATATCTTAATTTGGGCTGATATTTAATGAAATGGGGAGTATGAAATAGAAGATACAAGAAGTTTCTGAAAATGATTTTCTCATGGGAAATTTTCAAATTTATAACAGTTTGTTATAAACTTATTTTTTTAAAGGATAAGAGACATCATTTGATCTTTTATAATGACCTTCATCTGCTCTGAAACTGATTTATCACCAATAGATACGGAAAAAATTCTCCCATTATACAACTTCCCACATAGTTCTTTACAAGCAGTGGCATTTCCAGTTCAAGGCTTTTAGACTATCCATTTTTTAAAAGCATGGAGTCATGGGATTTCCTTATTATCATCACTTCCATTTTGCCTTTCCTGTCCCTCAACAATACTACAGCCCATGGAGACTATCTTAATGCAACATAGCCACATACCGGTAGTTTTGCTTCCTGTCCTGTGATTACCGGCCAACAATGCAAGTGGTGTTCTCCTCGCTTGAAGGTGAAATTTGAAGCTTATTTGTTTACCTGCTACCAGTTAGTCCTCGACTTATGACCACAATTGAATTCAAAATTTTTGTTGCTAAGTGAGACATTTGTTAAGTGAGTTAATGACCTTTCTAGCCATAATTGTTAAATGAATCACTGCAATTGTTAAGTTAGTAATACAGTTATTAAGTGAATATGGCTTCTCCATTGACTTTGCTTGTCAGAAACTCGCAAAAGGTGATCACATAACTCTGGGATACTGCACCCATCATAACTATGAATCAGTTGCCAAGCATCTGAATTTTCATCAGGTGGCCCTGGAGATGCTGCAATGGTTGTAAGTTTGAAAAATGATCATAAGTCATTTTGTTCAGCGCCATTGTAACTTTAAACAGTCAGTAAAAGAACTATTGCAAGTCAAGGGCTACCTGTATCATTGGGGGGGGATGCAATAGACTATAAAATGGTTGCTTTTCAAGATTAGACATTGTAGTCTCAACAGATAACAGCTGGGAAATTATCTTAGAATGTTTAAATTCTACTGAAATTGATACATTTGCAAGATAAAAATATTTAGTTGAAATAAAGAAATTTTCAGATGTGTGAGTTCTTTATTGGAATGATTTGAAAATGATATGTCTGATTAGTGTATAAAACTTGTACAGTAGCTCATAAAGTAAGGAAATGAAATGTAAAATTGCTTGGTTTCTTTAATTCTACATTTTAGTTTCATGATAATTAAAGAAATTTGCCTTCCTAAAGGAGGTTTGACTACATCTTAAATGCTGGGCTGAAATAGAAAAACAACTTCTTTTCCAACTCAGAAAAAAGTTTTATATATATATATATATATATAATTCAAATGACTGCACAGATTAAGTGCTGTAGATGAAGAAACTCTGTGGTGTAGTTTATCAGTTGTCCAGACATAACATTTTGTAGTTATCATCTTTCTTAAGAATCATTTTGCATTCTTCCTTTTTTCCCATTCGTAATGTTTAGACTAAGATTTGGACTAGAAGATTTCCAAGGTCCCTTCCACCTCTGTTATTCTGTTAAGATTGGAATAATCTTGCTTCTTTTTAAAATGATTTGTCGGTTCCTGTATTAGTTGTTTCATTTGGTAATTGAAATTACATAAACATTAATTTTTGTATAAATGTATGAAAAGATCTATTTGAAGTCTGAGATCTTTTCCATTTTTCTTGCCATATATAAAAATAACAAGAAGCCACAGTGCAACCAATATAATTTGTCAAAATATTCAGGGGAAATTCCTACAACATATAAGGATTAATTACACATTTAAGAAATATAGCATCTAGCAATGACAGGTAGCTTAAATATTGCCATCATATAATTAACAATCCTTTCAAATGTTACTACATCTCATTTTTAAAAAAATATTTAATTTTGGATTTAAAAAACGGAACTATTTTAATATAGAAGTTTTCTATTAATACATCTCTTGTTTGTGCTTTCATTCTTGAGATACTAAAGTTTAAAGTCATTTGTATCTCCTTTCCAAGAGGGAAAAAAGGACTGTAGCACAGAAGGTACTTTATTCTAAGATGTACTCATTTATTTAGCATTAGTTACCAAATGTTTAAGATGCCTTAGCTGAACTATCTTTTCTATAACTTTTAACTTTATAAATTACATAATAAAAATAATCCAAAAAAGAAAAAGAAAAACTTTAAATGTCTAAAATATAAAAGTTGGTATCTAAGCAAAATAGATATTCTTGTAAAATTGTTCAATGACTGATATTGAAAGAGTTTCTCTATCTTTGTGAAAATTGTGTAAAGTGCTATTTATACACTTACCTTGCCCCCAGCTGACGGTCAGTTCTCAGTTGCTTTTTCAGTAACTTTCTCAACTGCTAACTTAGAAATAGGGTTTCCAAGCAAAATGTCTGCAAGTGTTGGGATCACCAAGCAGAAAGAAAGTTGAAGAAGACTTTAATTTTAATTTTAATTTTCAGGTTCATGTTGATACGAATACAGTATTTATTACTAATAAGATATAATAAAAAAGAAAAAAAATGAAAGGGTATGGCCTTTGAGGATCTGGGAAGTTACCTGAATGACAGGTGAAGCTCCTATTAGCAAGATTTTAGTGGAGAATTTTCTGGCTTGGTATTTCCATGTTAACTAGGACAATATCATCACTTTTAAACAAAATAAAGTCTTTCCAAATAGGGAATTCAGGTATGGATTGATTGTATTTTTTAGAGTTTTGAAATTAAAAAAATAGAATCTGGAATTTTAGACGAAAACCTTAAGTAGCATGGAGGGGGATCCTGAAAGCATTCACCTTTGAGCAGAAAGATTACCAGAGTTAAAGGTGACCTGTTTGGCTATAGAGGGAGGTCATAGAAGTCAACAAAAATATGTAATGTGTGCAGTAGAATTGCTTTGCATCATTCTTTATCTCTCAGATAGTGTTCCAAAATGATCTAAGCCTAGACGAAGGTGCATGGACATCTTAGAAGCAGGCAGAGAACTAAAGCTTCTCAAGGAAAAGGAAGGATAATTCACAGATAATATAACCTGTTGCCACTGAGAGGGAACCAACGCGTCCTGTTGGTTATCAGACTAAGTCGGAACTGGGCCAGCATAGACCAGCGGGAGGCGTGGCAAACTCTCAGACTTAGTCTATTGGTAGAAAGAACAACAGGAAACCCATCTGTGGATTATCCATCCTCATCCTGGAGAATATAATAGTTTTTGGGGAAAGAGACAATCTGCTATGTCATGTGGGCTTATCTTCTAGAATTCAGATGTCATAACAGATTTCCACATTAGACATATTAACTTCTGCCTTAGAGAGATAGAATGTCTCTTTTTTACATTTTAAACATAAAATTAAGATTCATATTTAAAAATAAATTAAGATTCATGGCCAAGGGTCAATATTTCATAAAACAATGAAATATACATTGTGACATATTGATGCAAATGCCATTCCCTTTTTAAAATGTGTGTGCCACTGTGATGCATGTACAAAAGGGAGTATATTTGTTTCATGAGGCACATTTAATTTTCTCCAGTCTGTTTCTTTCCTTCCCCTTATGATTTTAGATCTTCCTCTTTCTTCTCTCCCCCTGCCTTTCTGAGCTACCTAAGTTCAAACAGCAGTTTAGGACAGCGCAGCCGAGCTGCGGCTCCGCCGATCAACTCAGCTGATCAGCGTACCTCCGCAGAGCCCCTTAAATTGCCCGATCATCAGCTGCGCTTCGGTCTGAAGATTTTCGGAGTCCATGGTCCACTGCACAGACAGCGGCCGCCATTTTGGGAGCCGCAAACGGCCGTTTTTCATTGAGTAGAAGCCATCCAAAAGATTTTTTCTTTTGGCCTGCTTTTTCAGTGGAGAGGGAGAGAGATATTCAGAATAAACACCTGACTTTTGGTAGGAGGCTTACCAAACTGCAAATTGGCTATTTAGAGTGCCTTAAGGAAGCCTTGTTATCACCTCAGACGTTGATGGCTGCCATTTGGAATAGCGTATTTTTGACGCCATTGCTCTTCAGCCTCAGTTTTACCTTCCAGAGCACTCAGGCCCATAAATACCCGGCCACATTGATTTAACATTGCCTCTGGCAATTTTTTTGGCGATTTGGAAGTTCAAACCCTTCCTCCAATTGCAATCCTTGCCTTGCATATCAGGCCTTTAATTACATTAGCGTGACCCAGCCCAATATATTTTTATTCCATTGGACATTTTGCCTCTCATAATACACTGTGATTCACAGTAGAATTATCAGGAGCTTACACTGGTTTTACCAGTTTTCAACAGTTAACAGTCCAGGCCTCAGCTCTTATTCCCACTGAGGTCCATTCTCAGTCCTGTACTGAAGGATCTCCAACGAAATGGCAGAAGACAAACAATCCCAGATTGCCTTGTCTATTACCAGCCCTTCAAGTAAAAAGAGGCACAAATCCTCCAAATCGAAGGCGGCAGGGAAGCTGAAAGCTAAGGCCAAAGCGTTATCTAGCAAGGCTCCATCCAAAGCGGCTGAAAAGGAGGCTACAAGGAGACATCTGGCCCTAGAGAGACAATTTTCTAAGGCCCAAAAGGAGACTCCAAGTGAGATTCCCCTTCCTTCCACGGCTACATCAGAGGGCTCCCTCTTCGGTCCTCAACTATCAGTGTCAATTCAAGGTCACAGACCATTGTCCCCGGATGTAGAGACCAGGCAGAGACCCAGCATTACTATGGTTCCAGATCCAAACAGCAATTGGGTAGCCCCTTCGCCCAGTACTCAACCAGGGCATTCACACCCATTGCTGCTGGTCTCTGTCCCAATGTCCCTCAAGCAGTATGGCCAGAACAGCTTTAATCAATGCTCACTCAGGTGTTAGCACAGAGCATTGCTTCACTGCAGAGACCCACTCATTTCTACTCCGAGCCCCCGGAATATACCTACTCCATTGTCTCTGATCATTCATCTCAAGACAGAGAGTCATATTTGTATGCTGAGGAAACACGGGACCCACCTTAGTCAGAGGATGAAGAAATGCATCAGGAACCCTCTCCCTTTGTGGGATTGTTTGATCCCACGTTATTCAGATCCCTTCTATTTAAGGCCACCACAGCTGCCAAGATTGCACCCGACCAAGAACCACAACCCACCCCTTCCACCAGTCAAGCTCCAGACCCTCTAATCTCCGAACCGACCATGACCCAAAAACACATTCCATGTCCTCCCTTCTTCCTTAATACCATATAGAAACAATAGGCTAGCCTCAGTGCTTCCCCTGCTCCAGGGGTCACTGATAAAAAACTTTTCAATGTTGCTCCGTCGCTGACAAATCTGCTAGAGGTCCCGGCGGTAGACACATCCTTGACTCCTATCTTTTCCCCCTCCACCATACCAGGTGATATGGCGGAAACATTGAGACCAGAGGAAAGAAAATCAGAATTTTCTTTGCGCAGGTCTCATCAAGCATCCGGCTGGGCAGTGAAGGCTTCCACTTCAGTGTCTTTCTTTTCTAGGACCTCCATCATTTGGCTTCGAGAGCTTCAGGCCATGATTCCTCAGGAACAGGTACAGGCTCACCAAACTTTGGGTAAGTTGCTCGCGACGGCAGAATACATGGCTGATGCCATACTTCACGCAGCCAGATTTTCGGGCAGGGCAATTGCCACTAATGTTTCAACTCATCAGCTGCTCTAGCTGAAACAATGGTGAGCGGACTTAAAGTCCAAGTGGTGTCTGGCCACAACACCTTACACTGGTAGACATTTGTTTGGGGAAGCTCTCAATCCCTACTTGGTGGAGAACCGGGACAAGAAGAAGGTGTTAGTCCACCAGATCAGGCGGGGGGAACAAGAAAACTAGCCCGTATAATCGTAAACAGTTATTCTGCAGCACTTCGGGGACAGAGTGGTCCCAACAACCCCAAAGTGCTGCAGAATGACCACCAATCGGACCAATTTGGACCCAAACCCAGGCAGCAATTTCAGTCCAAACAGCCCTTTCGAGATACCGGGGCTGCCCCTTTAGGAAGAATAAGTGACTCCAGGGATGGACCCTCCATTGGTGGCAGGCTTTCCCTCTTTATTCACAACTGGGAAGCCACCACCACAGACATTTGGGTTCTATCCACCATAGAGAACGGCCTATCGCTGGAATTCCTATCCAGATCACCAGATCAGTTCAGGCCATGCCCAACCCCCCTGAATCCAACCAAGAGAAACCTCATGAACAAGGCCATAAATCACCTCTTGGAGATAAAGTCCGTGGAACCAGTCCAGGCCGAACAGATAGGGAAAGGCTTCTACTCCATCCTCTTTGTAGTGCCGAAGGCTTCAGGAGGATGGAGAGCCATTCTCGATCTAAAAAGACTAAATACCTATCTAATTTACAAAACATTCAAGATGCAGACTCTACAATCTATTCTGTCCAGCATCAGAAAGGGTGACTTCCTGATGTCTATCGACCTCACGGAAGCGTACCTATATGTCCCAATACTTCTCGAACATCGCAGATTTCTCAGATTCTGTTACAAGTCCTGTCATTATCAATACAGAGCTCTTCCATTTGGCCTGTCATCCGCTCCGAGGGTGTTTACAAAGATCCTGACGGTTCTGGCTGCCCACCTGAGATTGGTTCCAATAAGGGTCCAGTGCTACCTGGACAACATTCTTATACAGTCCAGGTCAGTTCAAATGGAAAGGTCGGACATAACACTCACCATCGAGGTTCTTCAGAATCGTAGTTTCTCCGTAAACTTTCTAAAGAGCCAGTTAATTCCATCCACTCGTCTCCTTCATTTGGGGGCAGTCATAGATACGGAACAGTGCATGGTCTACTTGTCACCGGACCGCCAGATCAATATCTGGGCCCTGATACGTCAGGTCCAACAGGACTGTGTGGTTCCTCTAGTCACCCTCTCCCAACTCTTAGGGAAGATGATCTCGTGCATCTCCATAGTGCCATGAGCCAGATTCCACTCCAGGGCCCTGCAATGGTTCCTTCTCCCCTTTCAAAGGCGGAAACTCAGCTCTTCCAACAGAAAAGTAAAGGTCCCACCTCAAATATTGAAGTCGCTCCGCTGGTGGACCTCCCAGATGGTAGCCAGAGGTTCCAATTTCAAGGAACTGACTCAACTCACTCTCACCTCCGATGCCAGCCTCTTTGGATGGGGGGCTCATCTCCAATCCTAGTAGGCTCAGGGACGGTGGTCCTGACGGGATCTGAAGCACAACATAAACTGGTTGGAGCTCAGAGCCATACATCTAGCATTACAGCATTTTGGCCACAGGGTGAGGGGACAGCACGTTCTAGTCTTCATGGACAACATAACAGCCAAAGCCCACATGAACCGGCAGGGGAGCACACGGTCCAAGTCACTCATGACCGACGCCCGACTGCTTTGCTCCTGGGCAGAGACCAACCTCTCCTCCCTCAGGGCGGAACACATCTCGGGAGAGACAAACAAGCCGACAGATACCTCGAGCAGAGCAACAGTGGGCCACTCAGTGGTGCCTGCATCCAGAACTATTCACAAAAATAGCAAAAACATTCGGCCACCCAACACTGGATCTGTTCGCATCTCCGGTGAATTCACAACTTCCAAGGTTCTTTTCCCGTTTTCCATCTCTGGGGGCAGAGAGAGTAGATGCCCTACACAGCCCATGGCCCAGGGATCTTCTTTACGTATTTCCTCCACTCCCTCTAATGTCAGCGGTCATATGCAAACTGCTACAGGAGACAGCAGAGATCATACTAATTGCTCCACACTGGCCGAGGCGTCTGTGATTTGCTGACCTCGTGAGTCTTTCCATCTCGACTCCATGGAGGATCCCTTCGGATCGCATTGCGCTTAGTCAGGGCGCACTTCAACATCCGGATCTTCAATGGTTCCAGCTAACCACCTGGCATTTGAGCGGCAACATCTAATTCAGGAGTCCTACCCAATGAGGGTGATCAACATGATCCAGGCTTCGAGACGCCCGTCTACCAACAGAATTTATGACTCCACTTGGAAGAACTTTTCCACCTGATGTACCAGGAACCATCACTATCCCTAGAATTTTAGAATATTTGCTGGACGGACTCGACAAGGGCCTATCACCAAATACCATCAAAAGGCAAGTAGCAGTCCTGGCTAAAGTGCTATCATGTGACGGTTCTTCTTCTCTGGCCCATCACCCAATGATCCGCTTTTTCATCAAGGGAGCGGTCAACTCAAAACCACTCATGGTCCCTATATACCCCTCGTGGGATTTTTCTTGTGTATTGCAAGCTCTTACTGTTCAATGACTGATATTTCGAGCCCCTTAAGTCTTCTGATTTGAGACTCTTGTCCATGAAGGTGGCCTTTCTTGTAGCAGTGACATCAGCCAGGCACATTTCCAAACTGACAGCACTCTCTGTCAGGGAGAACCTATGCATCTTTCGTAAGGATTGTGTGATCCTTAGATTGGACCCATCATTCATTCCTAAGGTAAACACCTTATTCCATAGATCACAAGAACTTATACTACCGAGCTTTTGCCCTTGGCCAGCTCACGACCTGGAGCGCCAGTGGCACACCTTGGATGTGCGCAGGGCATTAAGACGGTACATCAAGCGGACTTCTGTCTTCTGCAAATCAGAAGCGCTTTTCATTTCTTTCCAGCCCTCTTCCTTGGGGCAGAAGGTCTCGTCGTCCACCATTGGCAGATGGATGAAGGCCTGTATCGCCACGGCTTATCAATCCCAGTCCTTATCCATCCCTAACCATATCACTGCTCATTCCACACGCAGTGCAGCAACTTCAGCGGCTTGGGCAAATCAAGCTCCCATTGACGAGATTTGTCGGGCGGCAACTTGGTCGTCGCCCTCCCCGTTTATAAGACATTACAAAATTGCTAAATTTGCCTCCGCAGATGCCTCCTTTGACCGGAGAGTGTTACAACGAGTGATGTCGTTCGGAGGGACACATGCCCTGACTGTTTTCCCCCCATAGGGACAGAGCAGGTTTTGGTATGTCCCATCTGTGGATTATCCATCCTCATGCTGGAGAAGGGGCGTTGTCTTTCCTGAACGCCTTTTCTCAGCATGATGATGGATAATCCACTCCCGCCCCTTTAGTGGCCGTCAGGTCCTGTGTAAGGGGTAGGGGAACCAACGCGTCGGATTTCATCTGCTGCTTCGCCTTTCGTCGGAACTGGGTCAGCATAGACCAGCGGGAGGCATGGCAAACTCTCAGACTTAGTCTATTGGGTAGAAAGAACAACAGGAAACCCATCTGTGGATTATCCATCATCATGCTGAGAAAAGGCGTTCAGGTGAGACAACGCCCCTTCTAAAAAGATATCATTGAATAATTTTGAAATTAAATAAAGGAATCTTTAAAGAGTTTTTAAAGTATCACAAGGCTTGTTATTGTACTATCATTCAGACACATCCACGATATTATAGATCAGGTTTTAGACAGCTTTAAATTGCTTTATATGGTGTGAGTCATTGGCAGCTATCTAAGGTTTTAGCAAAAGCCTTTCAAATGCTACTTGATGGTTTAATTTCAAGATCACAGGGACTAAGTCTGCATGTTGTGAGCTCTAGATGTTGTGTTTTTTAACTTGAACAATGGTTTTTCTGTATGCTTTTATAAAATAATTTTCCACTAGGAAAAACATGGATTTTGTTTTATTATATTGTAAATTCTTTTCCTTGCAAAAATATGAGGGTCTTCTTTCTGATGAAACCATTCGTTTTGATTTGTGTCACTGTTATTATACAAGTTAACTATTGTTTTCATGCTATTTGATTCTGTGAGTAGCAGATGACACTAAACCATTTTTTCCTTTTGGCACAGAAAGGCCCAATAGTGGCTGATTCCTTGAAGCCAGGCACCAAAATCTGGAAACAATTGATTCTTTTTCTATTTCTGTTTGATATTCTTAAATTAAAGAGGCATTGCTTTTGAACATTGCCTGAGAACAAAGACAAGTCAAGAGATTATCCTGCTGTGCCTGTCTCCATTGTTTTAAATTCTGTGCTGTCTCCCTGTAGTAAGTAATGCTATCTGTAATTTAATAATTGCTGAAAAAAGCATTGTGTATGTGGAGGGAATTTTATTTATTAGCAAGAAAAACTAGCGGTATATTAAACAGCCATAGGCAAACACAGAAAATTCATATTTAATTCAGATATGAAAAAATGTGCTAATCAATATAATACTAATACCCCATACTTTCCTTGTGCTTAAATTTCTGCAGTAATTTTTGGAAAATCTGATTTCTAAACTGAGATAAATCTATTTTTACAGTTCATAGCTCTAGCACATCAACTATGGAATAATTTTCACATATTCTTTGTAATTGGCTTGTTTTAAGCTGAAGGATTTCATGCATTGTGTTTTCTGTCAAGTATGACTAGTATGCACGATGGTTAGAAAGTCAACATCTGGAGGTCTTCATGTTTTCCAACTGAGGCAGGAAGAAATTAATTTCTTCTCATATTTCAAATTTCTTTTAATTTCCTTTTTGTCTTCTTTGTAGATCAATGAACTGAGCCATGTTCAAATCCCTGTTATGCTAATGCCAGATGACTTCAAAGCATATTCAAAGATAAAAGTGGACAACCATCTTTTTAATAAGTAAGTTAGGCCAACTTCTGTTTTGTTTTATATTTTTCAATTGAAATTAATACATTTTTACTTAATTTTGATTTTCTGAGTTGGGTTTTAAAAAATATGCTAAGAGTATCAGCAGTTCTATTGTGGATTTGGTTTTTCATTATGGTTTTTTTTTAATTCGGATCCCAAAAGAAATTGAAGGGTGGAAGAGGAGGAATTCCAGTGGAATGAAGGAAGCAATGTGCCTGTTCTCCTTTGTAGGCCTGATGTCCTAGAATGTGATCCCTTCTCCAAAAGGTTGCTTCCAAGCTAAATTTCCACAGAATTTCAACTCTAGTCTAAGAGAGTCCCCATTAGTATGCATCGACTAATAGTGCTTCTCAGTATAATTTTAAAAGGATCCTATTAATACATTTTAAATTATTCTAAGAGGTAGAGGTAAACTGCTATTAGATGTTTGAGAAATCTGTAGTTTGGAAAGTTATGGCTAATGTAAAGATTTGATTGAGGATTTGCTAAGTCAAATACAGTATTTCTGGAAGTATTTAGGAAATAGAAACACAGACATGTTTTATTCCATATGCACACAATCATTCGAATCGGAACTGCATAAATATTCTGTTAAGAGCAATTCAATGTCATGTATATTAATGTTGAACTAGTTTTGCAATAATAAAGGCTTAAAGACTGATTAGAACTGAATCCTACAGGTTATATCAGAAGACATATCCATAGAGTGGAAGAAAATATTTTTCTGAAGCTAGATGCAGATTTTGCCATTTGTGGAGAATTGCTTGACTAGCAGAGCAGAAATGCATAATTCCAAAGAAGTGTTTTGGAACATTATATAGTATGAGCAGTGGATCTCTTTGAAGCAGACATTTTGAAGCATTCTAAAAACAGAAACATTTGCTTTAATAACTTGATTGTGAATTATTCTGGGTATTCTGTAATCCAATTCTTTGTATCCTTAAAGTTTTGAAATTTTGTGCTAATTTATGCCACTGAACATTTAGAATTCATTTTATCTAACTATATTGACTCTTGTGAAGAAGAGGTCTCCACCTGTATGATGTTTTTAGTCCAATTCTTCCAGTAATGTCTCCATATCACCAGTGACTCCCTTGTACAGATCTCTGAAAATAGCTTAAGTCCATCTTTCCCTGACTAAACATTTACCTCAAATTGGGAAAAATGTGGCATTTGGAATTGTAGTGTAAAGGTCTTTGGGAAACAGCAATTTTGCAGGCTTCTAAATAAGAATAATTACAACTGTGTTTGGGTGTATTCTTGATCTGAAAGATATGAAATAATATGGCTATAATATGTATGTTAATCACAATAAATAGTTTCAACTTATAACCACAATTGGGACTGGGGGAAGAGAAGGCAGAGTTATTAGCTCAGTAACATGTTTTCTTGTAGCCCCTTCCTTTAACTGTATTATTAGTTTTTAGCAATTTTTAATGGAATGGAACGGAATGGAACAGAATAGAATAGAACTGGAAGGGACCTTGGAGGTCTTCTAGTCTAGCCCCCTGCTCAAGCAGGAGAATCTATACCATCTCATACAGGTGATTGTCTAGTCTCTTCTTAAAAATTTCCAGTGATGGAACACCCACGATTTCTGGGGATAAGCTGTTCCACTGGTTGATTGTCCGCACTGTTAGAAAGTTTCTCCTTAATTCCAGGTTGCTTCTCTCCTTGATCAGTTTCCAACTATTGTTTCTCATCCTTCCCTCTGATGCTCTGGTGAACAACCTGACCCCCTCTGCCTTGTGTCAGCCCCTCGGATACTGGAACACTGCTATCATGTCTCCCCTATTTCTTCTTTTCTTTAGAATAGCCAAACTGAAGTCCCACAGCCGTTCTTCATATGTTTTTGCCTCCAGGCCTTTGATCATCTTAGTTGCTCTTCTCTGAATTTTTTCCAAATTCTCAACATCTTTTTTGTGATATGGTGAACAAAAGTGGCTGCAGTATTCCAGGTGTGGTTTTACTAGGGTTTTGTAAAGCGGTACTAGTACTTCGTATGATCTTGATTCTATGCCTCTGTTTATACAATCCAGGATTGTATTAACTTTTGTGATTGCTGCTGCACACTGCTGGCTTATAGTCAAGTGATCGTCCACTAGGACTCCAAGGTCCCTTTCACATTTACTGTTTTTAAGCCAGGTCTTGCCCAAGGCCTGTATTTGTGGCTTTGATTTTTTCTAAGTGTAAGACTTTGCTTTTCTCCACCTTGAAACTCATTTTGTTGGATAGGGCCCATTGTTCTAGTTTGTCAAGATCTTTTTGCATCCTGAGTTTGTCTTCTGGGATGTTGGCTACTCCTGACATCTGCAAATTTGATGAATTCCCCTTCAATTCCCTCATCTAAGTCATTGATGAAGATATTGAAGAGTACTGGGCCTAAGACGGAACCTTGTGGTACCCTACTGCTAACTTCTCTCCATGTAGATGTAGTGCCGTTGAGGACTACTAGTTGAGTACGGTTTGTCAGCCAGCTACAGATCCACCTGGTGGTGATGTTGTCTATTCCACCTTTTTCTAGTTTACCAAGGAATAGATGGGTGGTTTATTTTATCAAATGCCTTATTGAAAACTATGTATACTACGTCCACAGCATTTCGCTGGTCTTCTAGTTTAGTCACTTTATCGAAGAATGAGATAAGATTGGTTTGGCATGATCTGTTTTTAACAAACCTGTGCTGGCTACTAGTTACAACTTTGTTTGCTTCTAGTTGTTCGCAGATCTGTTTTTTGATTATCTTTTCTAGGAACTTCCCAGGTATTGATGTTAAACTGATTGGCTTGTAGTTTCCTGGGTCTGTTGTTTTTCCTTTCTTGAAGATGGGGACTACATCAGCCCTTTTCCAATCCTCAGGTACTTCCCTGGTGCTCCAGGATTTATGAAAGATGTGATGCAATGGTTCTGAGATAACATATGCCAGCTCTTTCAGAATTTTGGGATGTAATCTGTTGGGTCCCAGTGATTTATACTCGTCAAGGTCAGATAGGAGTTCTCTTACCATTTTCTTGCTTATTTTAATTTTTGTTTCTAGTATGTCTTTTGCAGTGGTTTTTTTTTTGTATGTTGAGCTATAGTTTCTTTTTGTGTGAAGACTGACACAAAGAATGAGTTAGGCAGCTCTGCTTTCTCCCTGTTGCCTGTAATTTCCTTGCCATCTTCTCTCTTTAGTGGGCCTACAGTTTCCTTGATTTTTTTCTTGTTGTTAATATGTTGGAATATGTTCTCTTTCATTCAAGACAAGTTATACTGTTTTGAATGAGAGGAATGTGAAGGCAAAGGCACAGATAAAGGACCTATTGTGTATTTGAATGATATGGGGGAAAGAAATGATATATCATCAGTCCAGCCTCTCTCCCTTTATAGAAATCAGCCAAACAACCAAAGATAGAAGAACACTTTGCAAGAAAAGGATCTTTTAAGTAAACAAATGTTCCTTTTATTTCAAGCAAATCTGATGCCTTAGAATGGGATCTTCAAACAGAAGTAGAAAAACAATAGTTGTCAGAGCACTCCTTATCTGTTAGGGAAGAACTAAATGGGAATCAGGACTCCCTTATGGATTCTCATTGTGTGTCACCCATTCCAAATAACTACCCCATCTACTAACCTCAAGGGAAACAAAATAAGCTTAAAAATAAAAACCAAAATCAGGCTCCCTGAAAAAAATCAGTAGAATTTATGGCAAAACAATACCTGTTCCCAACTCAAGCTGTGATCTTAATATCCGAACATTTCTCAGCAATAAAACATGGACAGAAGATGCTGAAATACAATGTTGAGGCTTACCGTATATTCAGAAGCACGAAACTGGATTTTTCATGCTCATCAAGGCTGATACAATTGGTCCATCTAACCTTCCTATCTGAAGAATGTGTGCTGTTAAAGAGCAAGCAATTAAACAGTAAAATAATCTGACAAAATGTCACAGTACCCAAACATTTACTCTTAACATCACTGTAAAGCCTGACAAAATAAAGAGGATGGGCTTCACACATACTGAAGTTCCCCAGTTACAACAGAAGAATATTTCTAGTTCCAGCTGTTTATGGCAGACATAACAAATCATTCTCAGTATTTTTTTTGAATAGCTAAAATATCAGACCCAGGATTCTAGGAGAGCAATAGTAATTTCTCTAGGCCAATTTCTTCATAGCCAAAACAGCCAGATAGACCTGTGTGCTGTTGAATAGCTCCCAAGTGTCTTAAACCATAAGTGGATTCTTCTATCTTTCAAAGTGGATTCTTCTATCTTTCAACCTATCATCCCATTGATGTCATTTAAGATGAAAGCCCCATTCAGATTTTGTCCACGGAGTCTTTTGTGGGAAAAAATCAATCTCTGTTCAATTCTATGTTGTCTATATCAAACAACCCTTTTAAGTCAGTTTCCGGGTGCTTCTGGGGCGGCCACTGCGCCACTCCCATATTTGAGAAAGCAAGACCATGAGAATCAGATTTACTAAATGAATACTCTCCAGATATAACTGAAGCTGGCCTTATCGATGCTTTTGGCTTCTTACCAAAGGCCAAACAAGATAATATGCTACACAAATTAGAAAATATGAGGAAACCTCTATGGAATAACATGGTCACAGCTGAGTCACTGATAGGCCTTGTTTCTCCAACCTCAGCCATTATTTCCCCTCAATGGAGAATGGAATGCCTAGATATTATCCCCCAATCCATAGCTCCCAAGATCTTTGTGAGCCAGTAGGGGATCTTGGGCTGACCCAGGGCTCCATTTTAGCTAAGGAAAAGTTCTCAAACACAGTAAGACATGCAATTGAGTCTATGAGTAATAAGCAGGGGGCTAGAGGCAGACCTCTTGCTGATTCAAGAGCAGCATACAGCAAAAACTACCAATCCTCCAATCAGTATTGTTGAACAAGACCACTACAACTTAAAATCTATTGGACCGTTCTAATTTCATTTTCTCAAAGCAAGATTCCCTGGAATAGTTACAGAATTTGCATGAGACAAGCCAATGCTTAAGGGAAGCCTGGTTGTTTCCCACTAATTCTTCAGTTCAACACAACAATTTCAGGCCATTGGCCTGCCAAAATAAAAATCATTTGACTGTTCTTGAATGGTGATGCGATTTCCTTATTAACTTGGAATATTGCTGGTTTACACCATCAAAAAACCAACCCTTTTTTGATTATCTATCACAAGTACCCTTTTTCTTCAGTAATCTTGGGCTACATCAGAGGTGAAGCTGGATGGCTATTGGATCAATGCTATTTTGGCCACCCCAAGTAATGCAGGAGGGAGATCCAAGGGTGTTATGGTGAATTTAGTCTGCATTGCAACTTAAGTGTCTCACTTGAAACCATAGGTACTGATCCCTTTGCTTTCATCTAATCAAGTTGAAATTTTGTTTGTTTTTTAACATTTACATTCTTTCTTTTAAAACACACACTCAGACCAATGTCACTTGAATGCACATAGAAAATTTTATCCTCACTTATATAAACGGCATCAATAATTAGTGAGGATTTAAACTCAAGGATGGGGCGAAATGATCATGCATTATTCCATCAATTTAAGATCTTCTATGAGGAGAATACCTTAGAGCAGCAGTCCCCACCCTTTCCGGTTTGGGAGCCTGACACGGGGGGGGGAATGGTTCTGTGTAAGTAGTAGGCATGTGCACACAAGCGCACACAGCTCCATTTGTGTGAGTGGCACTGCTCATGATAGCATAAGCACCCGCCACTCGCACGAATGGAGCTGTGTGTGCGATGCAAGAGCCTGCCACTTATGTGAATGGTGCTGCTTGTCAACATGTGCTCGCTTGCCTTTTGTGTGGCCTGATTCCGAACGGGCTGCGGCCCAGTGGTAGACTGTGGCATGGGGATTGAGTTCTCTTTGTACATGAGAGAATCTAAGGATTCAGAATTTAATTAGGCAGGTTTAGGAGACAGACTGATGACTGTTGCATGGAGTTGTATATTCCTAAGAGCTCTGTGGAAGGGGATCACTTGGCAAAATACTCTTTTGGGGAGGCAGGGAGGATTAGTTGATTATTGAATTGTGTCATGTGATCTTCTTAAAAAAATGGTATGAAATATTGTTAACCTTAAATTAGTTTGCAGCAAATGAACCAAGCCACATTTTGGAGGCTGATATATGAAAAATAAAAACTGACTCGGTTAAAGGGGTGCACACAGATGAATAGGACTTCCATCATTAAATAATGAGTCCTCAAATGAGTCCTGTCTAATTTTGCTACCTCTTTTACTACAATCATTAAGCTAATGGGTTTCCCCTCATGGAGTTTGTTGGAAGCCAGCTGGAAAGGTTGGAAATGGTAACCTTGTGTCCCACTTGTCCAATTGTGCCAGGTTCCGAATTTTGATGATATTACCCCAGGAATGCTGCAACAGTCATAAGTACGAGGACTGATTATAAATCATTCTTTCAGTACCATCATAACTTCAAATGGTCAATAAACAAATAGTTGCAAGTTAAGGACTACCTCTATATACAATTCCTCACACTGAGTATCAAATCTCTTTTTCAGAGAAAACATGCCAAGCCATTTCAAATTCAAAGAATATTGTCCAATGGTTTTTCGTAATTTGCGAGAGAGGTTTGGAATTGATGATCAGGACTTTCAGGTAAGCTGGTTATCATGTTAAATAAATCTTGATATTTAGGAGATGTCTGATTAGGTACTTTTGCTGGGAGAAAGGTAGGTGGAATGAAAGGTAAATGTCTGTCAATTTCTAGATGTAAACTCAACTGATAATTGTGAGACATATAAGATTATTTAATGGGTGTGTTTGTTTCCTTTCTGTCTTTCATTAAGCCTTTGTGGTTCTAAACAATGAGTAGTGCATATAACAAGTCATTGTGCAATGTGTTAGACTCAAACATCTATAAGTTGCAGGCATTGTGTCCCTCTCAATTGTGGAAGTGGTATGATTAAAACAGAATTTCAAAGTAAATTTTAGAATATTCTCAAATACATTACAAGTGAACTTTTGGTATGAAACTAAAATGTAACGATTTACTCTTTCTTTCTTTCTTTCTTTCTTTCTTTCTTTCTATTCTTTCTACATTTTAGCTGCAGAGAAGACTCTCTTTCTCCTTTTGCTTTGCAATTCTTAATTACCAGTGGGATTGCCACTTCCTCTAGTTTTATTATTAGCTAATAATGAACTGATAACTACTACGATTTTGTCATATTGTGTTTGTAGTTGTCTTTACAAATAAATTGGGAGTTGTGACTGTATAAAAAAGATGTGGTCATGGTATATTTTCAAAGATGATATCTAAAGATAATAAGTCACCTAGTTTTGCACTACCTTTGGCAGTCCAAGTTTGACTTAAACTTGTTTCTTAAATATCTTTGACGTTTCATTGAGTGTCTGTTTGCACATACTTCAGGCTGGGTCATTTTAAAAAAGGTTGCACTCCTTTGTACATGTAATCTATGCAACAAACATTAGTTCCTTACCTCAAATCTCATGCTTGGAAAAACTTTCTGGAGGTGGTAGAATAGTGAGATTTCATTTAATATACACAGTGTCTTTTGTTGTAGGCAAAGGAGATTTCATTTGAAATCTGAGAGAAAAGGTAATTCATGTGAACTGAATTTACAATTTTGCTTTTATATTAAGTCTTTAAATTTTTAAAAAAATATTTATTTGTATTATTTTTAAAATAATAACAGAAAAAGAAAAAAGGCAGAAAGCAAAGTATTTATGATAGGCATACATCATCAAAGAAAAATGCATAGCAAATACTTCTAAAAAATGACAAAAATGCAACAGAAAAAACAAAAAAGGAAGCCAAGTATGAAATATTGTTATAACAGTAAACAGTTTTCAATTCTATATATCAAATGCAAATATTTTGCAAAAAGGTATATATTTCTAATACATTTACATAACTTTTGTGCTTTTTCAATCCTGTTTTGTATAAATGAGTCAGATAATTGATTATGCTTATCCATACAAAGTCTGTGTCTACAGGCAATCTGCTCTTAGGTGACCAGTGTAATGAGATCTTTGATCCATTGAATGAATGAGGGCATGCATTTATCTTTCCAGTGCTGCAGTATCAGTCTTTTAGCCATAATAAGGACTTGGAGGATCCATTTACATTGTCCAATTGTTCAATTCCATGTACCATAGAATTAGAGAGAATATTATCCTCTGAAAATTGTATCTTTTGTCACATAGTCACATTTATATACAGGCAATCCTCCACTTATAACCATTAATATAACAATGGTTCAGTTACAATGACACTGAGAAAAGTGACTTAAAAACCATCTTCAGAATTATGTCCATTACACCACCCCTCTTGTCACCTGGTTATGATTTGGGGCTTGACAATTGATTTACGTTTACAACCAGTTGCAGTGCCATCCAGTTACATAACTGCAATTTGCAACCTCCCATCCAGCTTCCAACAAGCACAATCAGTGGGGGAGTCACATTCATTTAACAACCATATGATTTCTTTAACAACTGGGGTAAAATGGTAGTTGATGATTTGTTTTAAGAACCACATTGCTCAACCACCAAAATTCTGTTCTAAATTGTGGTCAAAAGTTGTGGACTATATATAGTCTGCTTTCTCCCAAAACTTAATACAGTAAGTATAGGACATTGCAAAAGCATGTGTTTTAAAGAAGTATTGTTTGTTTGTTTGCTAGCTTCTTTATATACTATTGTCTCATTGTTCAGAGTGACTCTGGGTAGCTTATAATAGTAAAAAAGCATAAATACAAAAACTTTAAAAATTAACAGCAAAAATTAAAAGCAAAAACATGGACCGAATAGGGGTGGACTTTGTCACTCAGTGAGTACGTGGTAATCAATAATTATCTGTATTAAATCTCCAACAAAATGCTATCTTAGGTAATTCTTTTCTATACAAACATAGTGGAGTCATATGAACTGAATTTATGTTTTCTTTATGTCAAGTCTGACTGTTGTTCAATTTGACCCAGTATCAGGCTTTCTGATCACCAGCTGCTCCTGTCCTTTTCAACCAGAGATGCCAGAAGGTTTTGCCTTTGAGTAGCTTAGGTTGGGTTTGCCACTCAGGTTTTCTCTATACTCATTTTTTTAATGATAACTCTGATTTTAAATACTTGAGAAACTGTGGCTTGGGAATTACCAAACCTAATTTAATTGTCAGCTATACTTTTAGCATAGAATAGTGCGGAGCAAACACGAGCAAAATGGCAGATTTCCCAGGTTGCTTAATAAACCATGTCAATGTAATTAAAACAACTGCTCTCCCCAGATGTCTTTGGAATCTCAATATATAATTCTTAATAAGTTGTTCCAGACATGATGGGTTCCTAAATTGCAGTTCAAGGATAATCTGTGGCTATTGCCCTCTAATGGAAATGTATTTTGTTGAAATACTTGAAACTTAGTAGTGACAAAATGCAGAATAGTTCTGTTACTGATATTTTAACTCACACTTACTTTTTAATAGTTTAAATTCTGTAAATTGTCACATTTAATTTCTATATTAGGACATCTATTCTAAGTAGGTCATGACTAGTTTTATTCTGTTCATTTGGAAATCACAAATACTTGAAGTAGCATTCTTTTTTTTTCTTTTTTTTAAATTTTTTTATTAAAGCAATCAACATTAAACATAAGATCACATTAAGAAGCAATCATCATAGAACTTAAAATACAACATTAAGTATTAGTCTTTGTAAACGTCTGATTTGGTAACATTCCTCACTCCTCACGGCAAGCCTCAACTATACTTGAGTTTCCCACCGGTATATTTTCTGAAGGTGTTGCAGGCTGTTAATTATTCAAATGTTTACATGAACTGAAAAGGCTACTGTGATTTTGATTTGAGCTAATTAATGTATTTTCAGACTACTGAGGGACCTAATCAATAGCTGTCAGAGCCCTGTCATAAAACTAGGACAGTAATTAGTAGAAGACTGTGACCTTTCTCAAGCAAAAGGCTTCTTGGATATAATCAGTATGCTTACAAATAATGTATCATTTGAAAACCAGTTGCTTTGCCCAGCAATCTGCATTTCTGGTTTCAGTATTTAGAGTCATTCTTCAATCTTTTTTTATAGTATTGACAATTCTATCTTCTGGATTTTTTACTATATTTTTTTTAATCTCTCACAGTCAAGAGTGCAATTCTCTTTCAAGTCCTGAGTAACAAATTTGTTCATGGAAGGAGGGGGTTAAAAAGGTCACATTCTCTGCATATTTTGCAAGTCAAGCGGGCTTAAACTGCTTCTCTCCATCTTACTATATCTTTGTGAAAGCAGACAACTGACTGATGTCTTTTAGCATTTTTAAATCTTCCCAAAAAACCAGGGCTGATTCCAGTTTTATTATAGTATCCCTTTCCTACTCACTCACCCCCGAATCAGGCTCTCTGCAGTTATGCAGGATTACAGTGCCACTTAGCTTGTTCAACGGCCATTCCTTAGGGATGATGGAAGTGATGGGAAAGAAACAAATTGAAAAGATTTGTATTATACAGGTAGTCCTCAACTTAAAACCATTCATTTAGTGACCATTCAAAGTTACAATGGCACTGGAAAAAGTGACTTGTAACTGATTTTCATTCTTATTACTATTGCAGCCTCCCACGGTCATGTGATCAAAATTTGGGCACTTGGTGACTGCTATGTGTTTATGACTGTTGCATTGTCCCAGGGTCATATGATCACCATTTGTAACCTTTCCAGCTGGCTTCCAACAAGTCAATAGGGGCAACCAGATTTGCTTAACAACTACCTGATTCATTTAACAACTGCAGTTATTTACTTAACAACTGTGGCAAAAAGGTTGTAAAATGGAGCAAAACTCACTTAACAGTTACTTAGCAATGGAAATTTTGGTCCCCACTATGATCATAAATTGAGGATTACCTGTAGAGGGTTAGTTAGTGTCTGTCTCCCCACTTCATGGCTTTCCCCCCCTATCATATCTTAATTTAATGTTTTTATTTATAAAGAATACTGAGGGTTTTTAAATTGAGGATGGCTTTTATTATTGCACATGGTGCTTTTATCCTCTCCAGAAACAATTATTCTACTCTGCTTTACTTTATTATTGCACAGTTATAGTGATATATCTCAGAATCTCTAACTTGGGTGGTCAACAGCAGTGCTATCTGGAATCTCCTAAACTTGTGGAACTGAGAAAACTAGATTTGAAAAAAAAATGATTTTGTATACTTTCAGTGCCTTCATTTTATCTTTCTAGGGGATTGATCGATTTATGACTCCAGGAGATCCGATTTGCTTTTTGTGTTACGACCCTCAAAGACCTTAGATAATCTTTTACATGACAAAATTATGCACTTGTGCCTTAAAATATCAGATTCATATTTTGGGTTTGGAGATGTGTAATGAAGTTCCAGTAAGGCAATTGAGTAGCACGGAGCATTGTACAACTAAACATCCAGCAGAAGCATTTATATATATATTCTCCACTGCCTATACCATAGCAGTTCCATTTCAAATTATCCCCTCCCCATTCAGGTATTATTTGGCTTAATAATTTCAGCTTAAAATTTTATTCATTCTGACTTTTCTACCTTTGACTTCTGTTTTTAAAAAACCAGTTTTGTTGAAAGCCCTTTTAATATCAACTGTTAGCATATAAGCCAGCATACTGATTGAATAGGTTACATGTTTGCATAAAAATATTTTCATTTTCTAAAAAATTAAGAATTATAATTTAATGATTAATATACCAGTAAGAAGTAGAAAAGATTGGAGATTAGAAGAAGCTAATTAAATTGACCTTTAAATCCTTCCTGCTCTCTTGGAGGTTAATGCTAATCCCTAAACACCTATAGTGCAGATAGATTTCAAAGGAAAAAAGTTGCCATTGCTTTCGTTTATCCATTCTTTTTACTGATAATGTATTAACATAGCACATTACGTAGGAGGATCTTTATCTTACCTGTCTGAGAAGCCAGAATAAGCAGGAATTATGCAAATTAATGAGGAATATATGATGTTACTCATTTAAAAAAATATCTTTTTAGCTAACTTACTATATTGCTATTTGGAGTTATTGTCTCACATTCAAATTTGGTAAGCTATTTTTCTTGTAATTTTATCTGCTCGTCGGTGTCTTTTATGCTGACACTTGGCCTATCTGTTTCTCAGTATTCTTTTTCTCCTAATCTGCAATGGTTTCTATTTGAGTCAGTGTTTGTTTAGTCCATGAGTTGCTTACATGTCTTCCACAGACAGTTTATTTGCAGTCTCTGGAATTCCCTTTTGTCAAAAAGGAATGGTGGGGTTTTTCAGTTTTTGAGCTGGGATCCCCCCCTCCTAAAAATTAAAGTAAACTCACATTATTTAAAAAATACAGATTCCTCTTCAACAAATGGAAAATCTCAGCCTTGACCACTTTGTATTATTTTGCCACTTATTTCTGGCATTCCAAAGTGTCAAATGCTGTCTTGGTTAAAGGTTACTTTAACCTTAGAAGTCCTTTTCACTTTCTTCCTCTCTAATTACTAAAATCCTTTTCTTCTTGTTTGGGCCAATTGTTCCAGCTGTTGTTTCTGCTTTCATTTGTCCTTCCTTTCCCATAGAAGTAGTAGGACTTGGAATACATTGGTTTTTGGTCTTCCATGCAGTTTGTCAGCAAATAATATCTTGATTACTGTTATTGAATGATTGCTTGTAAAGGTATGGATCATTTTGTTTGATCTTACTAAAGATGTGCATTGTTGGAGATTATAATGTGAAAGTAAGTATTAACAGCTAAATTAGCTGTTTGATCTTGATAATTGTAGCAATGGGCTAATTAAAAAATAACTATATAAAGTGCTTGATGAAATTAAATTTAAATACGTCTTATCTAAGAATTGATAGGTAATCCCATAGAAGCTGCCTATGTACTTTAATGTTTTTTCCTGTTTTTTAAAGAACTTTAGTAAACTGCAATAATTCTGATATGAAGCTGTTGTGGTTAAGGCATGAGCAAGGTCACTGTATTTTTTGCCACTTCAAGAAGCTGCATCTTTTGTCAATCACAAGCACTGGTCACACAAGCCCAAGAAAATAAGCAGTTGAGTTCAGGAGTGTTGATACCTTGAAAGTTTAGATAATAATTCACATACGTTTACTTCACTCCGTTGGTTATGTCCTATAAATAGCTGAAAATAAACTCATATTTGTGCTTATAATATGGTGATCAGAGTGGCAAATAGTACTTCTTTGACCTTATTGCATCATCCCAGTACCCTTGTTGAGACTGACCCACCTCTCTTCCAGGCTATTGTAAGTGGCAGTAGAGTGCTATGAGAATTCTGGACAATATTTCACCGGTAATAATGTTTAAATTCAATCAAATTTTGATCCATTTAGGGAGAATCTGGAGAAAACAGTGACAGAACTTGCCATGTTAAGTGGGATATTTTTCATCCTGTAAATATTGAGGAAATGGATAAGATTCTTTGTAGTATGTATAGCACTGAATTATATCCCAATTTGAACTGAATTCTTCAGCAGTTTGTTTTTTAGCTGGATTAGAGAGAGATTGTCAACTTTTTGTTAGAAGAAGGTATGCTGTAGTATCAATTGCCTTGAAAGACAAGGTATCACACACACTCTTCCTGAAAAGGCTTCTCTTAGAATCCAGATAGGTTAGACAACTACCATTCAATGTCCAGCCTTTTCTTTGGAAGAAGGCGATAGAAAGTAATTGTTAGCTATAAAGGACTGTTGAGGAAGCAAGTTATTCAGACATTTTTAAGTCAGGGTTCAGATGTTGGCATGAGATGGAATCTGTATTGGTCATATTAGTGGATGAACTGAGGAGGCACATAGGTGTGGGGAGTGTGCTACTCCTGATCTTCTTAGGATCTCTCAAGAGTATTCAGTGTCTAGGGCAGATATGTCAAATTCAAGGCCTGTGGGCTAGATCTGGATCATGATGTGTTTAGATCTGGCCTGCAGGCAGACTACTAGGAGGAGGTGATTGAGTAGTTACCTCCTTGCTTCTTCGGATGTCTTGTAAGTGGCAGCAGTGCTAGCAAAGGACTGGGCAACAGGAGCCTCTCCAACGCATGGAGTTGTACAACAGCAATAACCTCAGCAGCAAGCGGACATCAGTCTATGACAACTTACAGAGCCCAGGTGGGTGTGACTGGATAGGTATGATTAAGTAGGTGCAGCTGACCCGGCCCCACTGACTCGGGACAGCTGGATCAGCATGAAACAAGTTGCACAAGCTAACTTGACTTGGGAAAGAGTTGGTGCCCCACAAGCTCCTGGCCTCCCCAAACTGCCAGCAGCCAAACGCGTGCAGGCATGCACACTCACACACACCGTTTCCCAACTTTGGGGGCTTTTATCCACAGAGGAAGAAAAGGTTCTTCTGCCAATCATCCCTCTGCCAGGCATGATTGGCAGCTTGCCAGCTCAAATGTGGATAAAAGTTTCCAAACTTGGAATGGTGTGTGCATGTGTGCATGCAGCATGCCAAAGGAGATGTTCTTCTCCCAGTCCCTGACATCCGAGCATTGGTGTTTCCCTGCCTGGTGCCCCCTCCCAACAAAGCAGGAGGCAGAGGGCAATGCTGCTGCACGTTGAAGTGCGGAGTCAAACTTCTGCCTTGACAGATCTCTGGACAACAAGAAGAGGAGGCAGGGGAGCAGCACTCCCTGGTCCTGCACGAGGGACGCTGGCCCTTCTCAAAAGGGAGTCCTTTCGAGAAGGATGCTGGCTTGTTGGGGCAGCCTTCCCTCACACAACTTGCCACCAATCAATTCAATCAAGAACTTTGGCATGCTGCACGCATGCACACACACAGACACCATTCCAAGCCTGGAGACTTTTATTCACATCTGAGTTGGCAAGCAGCCAATCATGCCTGGACTTGGGGAGAAGAACCTCTCCTTCCTCTGGATAAAAGTCCCCCCAAACTTGGAATACGGAGTATGTGTGTGTTCACATGCACACGGCCAAGTATTTACTTAACATGAAGAAAATGATACCATTTCATTGAAGTATGAAACAGTGGCTGACATGTTCTCTACCCCTTCTTCTTTACCCCTCTACCCCTTCTGTGAGACATGAAAGAACCAGTGCTAGAATCATTAATTGAACATCCCATCCTTACTTCTTTATGTATTAAGTTTCTATTCTAGTTATCCACAATTAGTTCAAGAGGACAGGCCAGCATTCTCCAGGTTTTTCCACAAGAATCCTGTGAGTTTAGGTTCCAAGGTCACCCAAGGAGTCCATGATTGAAACTAGACTTGACCCTGGATCTCCACCAGTTTAACTATCACACCATTATATTAATATTGAAGGAACTCTATTATGTTTGTATATAATATTTCAAAAAGTCTTATTCCAGTGCAGAAATAAAGAACTATATCATTTCACAGAGAGGAAAGAAATGTAATAGAAATCTATAAATGCTATAAAGTAGCCTGGAGCCAAACTCATTAAAAGACAAGTAGGAACTGCTTGGAGCATAGGACCCAGGTTCATTTCCAAGTTCACTGTACAACATCATTTAAAATATATCAGTAAATTAAACTTCCTTCCTAATGATTTTTTTATCAGAATAAACTTTTTATCACTAAGATTAAGAAACAGTTCCTTTGGAAGAACTCTGTTACTTTTACAATATAACCAAACCAATGTGCAATTGTGTGATGGCTTCCTAACTTGAGAAATTTTGCAAACAATAATTCTTGAACTCTTTCTATTCAAGAGTTAGAATCCCAGAATTTACTGTAGTAACAGATTTTTACTTTGGCTCCTGATAAACTTCCTGAAATGGGGCAAAATACTTTCCTTCTTGTTAATCCTATTTCTTAGCAAATATATTGTGTGTAATAGTGGAAGGCACTGGCAGATTTTCCTACAGAACTTACAGAAATGTTAATTGTAATAAGCCTCATCCCATTTTATGTACTGCAAGGCTTAGCAAACCTGATGCCAAATTCTGATTTGTCTTGTTCTAGTGAACAATCCATATGCCTTTGGCTACATGAGACAGCTCCTTAGCCAGCTGGTTTGGAATGTCTCAGAAGAGTAGCAAATCATTAGTTAATTTTTAGTTGTATTTTTATACCGAGGGAATATTGCTTGTGGAGATTTCTGAAGTGCCAAAATAATTTATCAGTCTTGGGTACCATGACAGAATGTCTCAAAGTCCATTCATGCATTTCCTTTTAATTGCATCTTTTATCTTTACACACCTAAAATCCCAGTCATCTTGAACATTCCAGTCAAGTAACCAGTGGCACTCATGTACCAAATATTTCAGGATTTTACCAAAAGAATAAAGATACTTTTTATTTATCTGCAAAAACTGAAGTTTAACTAGCAATGAACATCTATTATGTCTATTCTGGATTTTCAGACTTATAAGAAAACACTTGAGGAGTCAGGCAAAGTGAGTGGCCTTCAGATTTTTGCCACAATAGGACATTTAAATCAAGTATGTCACTCAGATATCTAAGCCTCGAGGTTCATAATATATTTAATAAGTCTTAGAAGTTACTAAAGATGACATTTGTTGACTCTAAATGTCAAAATCTGTATAGAAGTACTCTGTAGCAGAAACAATTATATAAAAATAAAAATTAATTTTGCACACATTTTTGTCTTTCAGTTTGAAATTGCTAATGCAGAATGTTTTTCCTTATTTAATGGAATGTTATTTCACAAGGTGAAGGGAAACTCTGAGTGACTCCTTTCGACAGCTGATGTAGCAACTGTTTATTGATAGATGGACTTTAAATCATGTGTATCTATTTATGTGTTAACTAAAATAGTATTTTTCCAATGTGGAGATTGTCATATGGGTCTGACAGCAAGTCCAGGCAACCCCAGCCAATAATATGCAGGTGGGAGAAAGCAGATCTGAAAGACTATGGTTGAACAGTGATTCTATGCTAAGTAAAATAGGGCATATTAATGTAAAAAGATATCAGCATCAGACAATACATTTTTGAATAGATTAATTGGAGACAAAAGATCTTACTACTTTAAAGATAGACTACAAAACTTAACTATTCAAATATATTAGCAAAAATAATAAACTCCTGATTAAAAACTGGTTGGAATTCTCAAGATAAAATACTGCTTATTTCAGTTCAGGATAATCAGCTAACATATTAAATATTATTTTACCCAAAGTGATTTCTCTATGTTGCAGATACCCTTTAATTAGAACAGGGTCCCCACCCCCCAGGCTGGGGCCCACTACTGGGTTGCGACCTATTTGAAACCAGGCCATGGAAGAAACAGGCAAAAGCAGGTGCATGAAGCTCCACTTGCACAAGAGGAGGATGCTTGCACTTGCACACAAGGCTCCATTTGCGCAATTGGAACTTCACATGGGAGCACCCTCCGCTTGTGCAGGTGCAGCTACGTGCATGAGCCCAAGCTCGCTCCACTCAAGTACCTTCCGCTCGTGCAAGTGGAGCTTTGGGCATGAGTGCAAGCACCCTCCAGTTGCGCACAAAGCTCCATTTGCACAAGTGGAGGCCGTGCGCAAAAATGAAGCTATGCGCCAAGCCCGCCACCAAGCTGGAAAGGTTGTTGACCGTTGGATTAGAGTTAATGGTTAATGTTGATATGATCACACTTTGATGAACATCATTTAATAACATATGCTTTTGCTGATGTTGTTTAGTACTTCTATTATTTTTGTGGCAGAAATATGGACTTTTAGACAAAAAAGTGGTTTCCTGTTGTTTTTTGAAAGACCTAAAAATGGAAACGTTATTAAGAATGCAATTTTGGCTGCAGCTGAATTTTCCTAATCTAATTCACAGTTCTAATTCAGTTCTGTTTTTCATACGAAATGAGGAAAGGAGTAAAAGAAAACTGCTCTTCTGTATAATAGCCAGAGGAAACAAGAAAGCAGCTATAGATAGAAAAAACTGCTGCTTCAAGGAGGGAAAAAGCCTCCCAAAATTCCTTTCTGTGATATTCTGGCCTTCTGATCTGGATCCTGGAATTGGATCAGCACCCCATCTCTGTTTTAAAATAGTGATGCCATGCATCTGCTCATCTTCAGTTCCAAAATAGATCAACAATAGCTACACTGAGCTTTGGGAAGTTATTGTATATAAAAATGTTGTAGATACATGAAATGTAGAATAATTCCACATTTAAAAAGTCCAGATCAATTTATATAAAAACTAGTAAAATATTTTTAAAAGCTGCATTAAATCTCAAAAATTAAACACAAAAACATTAGATCATAGATTTTAGAGCCCAGAGGTTGTGCAGGACATTGCTTAATGCCTTTAGAACTCCAAGAAAGAATAAAACAGGATTAGCAAAAAATCCAAAGTCAAGTTATTTTGCCTCTGCTGTTGAAAATAAATTGGAATCTGGCATATTATCTTAATGTTCAAAAAGGTTGATATGGCAATAGATGAGAGAAGCCAAGATATTTTGGGTTTTAGATCAGTATAATTCCCATCAGATCTGATACAAATACTGCCTTGGCAACCACAAGGACTTACCTTCCTACCAGATATCATTCGTTGTTAGATTTTTTTTATTTTTAAAAAAGAAAAGGAAGAAGTGGTCAAGCTGCAAAACAAATTGCATCATGGTTATTTACAACATAAATAAACCTTTGGGCCTTACATAAACCCATTTATAATTCATTCAAGCCGATTATCTGGGCCCTCTGCAGTCTGGGTTCAGGCCCGGCTACAGCACCGAAACTGCTTTGGTCGCTCTGATGGATGATCTCTGGCGGGCCCGGGATGGAGGCCAGTCCTCTTTCCTGGTGCTTCTTGACCTCTCAGCGGTGTTCGATACCATCGACCACGGTATCCTTCTGCGCCGGCTGGAGGGATTGGGAGTGGGGGGCACCGTGTTATGGTGGTTCTCCTCCTATCTCTCTGGTCGGTCGCAGTCGGTGTTTGTGGGGGGTCAGAGGTCCACCTCTTGGTTACTCCCGTGTGGGTGCCTCAGGGGTCGGTTCTCTCCCCCCTACTTTTTAACATCTACATGAAGCCACTGAGTGAGATTATCCGGCACGGAGTGAGATACCATCAGTACGCTGATGATACTCAGCTGTACATTTCCACTCCTGGCCAAATCAGTGAAACGGTTGAGGTAATGTGCCAGTGTCTGGAGGCTGTGAGAGTCTGGATGGGCGCTAACAGATTAAGACTCAACCCTGACAAGACAGAGTGGCTGTGGGTGATGCCTCCCAAGGACACTTCAATCTGTCCTTCCATTACTCTGGGGGGTGAGTCTATAAACCCCTTGGAGAAGGTCCGCAACTTGGGTGTCCTCGATCCACAGCTGACATTGGAACATCATTTATCAGCTGTGGCGAGGGGGGCATTTGCCCAGGTTCGCCTGGTGCACCAGTTGCGCCCTTATTTGGATCGGAAGTCTCTCCTCACAGTCACACATGCCCTTGTCACCTCGAGGATCGACTACTGCAATGCTGTCTACATGGGGCTACCCTTGAAGAGTGTTCGGAGACTACAGTTGGTGGAAAATGCAGCTGCGCGAGCAGTTGTGGGCCTTCCTCGTCGTGCCCACATTTTACCAACCCTCCGCATGCTGCATTGGTTGCTTATCGGTCTCCGAGCGCAATTCAAAGTGTTGGTCATTACCTATAAAGCCCTTTATGGCATTGGACCTGGATACTTACGGGACCGTCTTCTGCCATATACTTCCCTACGACCGGTGAGAGCACACAGGGTCGGCCTTCTCCGGGTCCCGTCAGCGAAACAATGTCGTCTGGCGGGTCCTAGGGGGAGGGCCTTCTCTGTTGTGGCGCCCACCCTCTGGAATCAACTGCCTCCTGAAGTCCGCGTTTCTCCCACTCTCCCGGCCTTCCGAAAGAATTTAAAAACCTACCTCTGCCGGCAGGCCTGTGGATGATTGTTGATTGTGGCGTGATTGATGAGTATGTATGGGGTTTCATTTTTAATGTTTTTGTTTGGATTTACATTGAAATTGTTTTATGTATATGTTGTGAGCCGCTCCGAGTCTTCGGAGAAGAGCGGCATACAAATCCGAACAAAATAAAATAAAAATAAATTTTTCTATGATACATTTTTCTGTAGCTTTACCCAGCTATGCCATTCTGAATGTACCCAAATGTAAGCTGACATATCTTTAATGAAGATAGCCATTTTAATGAAATGACCCGCATTTTATATTCTGCTCAAAAACCCGAACTGACATTCTTGGCTCCATGTTGTGATGCAAGGAAGCTTTTTGGCATCCTTGTTCCTTCAAAATGACATTGTATCTTGGAGATGTATGTATGTATGTATGTATGTATGTATGTGTGTGTGTGTGTGTGTATGTGTGTGTATATATATTTTAATGCAGTTTGCTGCCAATTTAATACTAATTTTCAGAATACACTAAGATGAGAACTGAGATAAGCACATTTCAGGGGCACTTTAATCAAGCAATGTAAGTGTCTAGAACTATATTATATTTATATTTTGTCTTACAGAAAGCCTATGCATTTGCTCATCTATCAATTTTTCTGTTTATAGAAGAATAAATGTTAAATTTCAGTTTGTATTATGTATGAGGAGGAAAAGACTTCTAACTATTATTAGCAGTTTGTGGGCTGGATGGCAGGCTAGCATGTTTCAGGTGTATTCCTATTTTTTTTCTCACATAATATTAATTCTTTGTATTAAATTGTATATGTGGTGCAAATTTGAAAGAGAATTTAGAAAATAAAGGTTGATTTTAATTCCAATTGCAAATGCAAACTGGTTTTCTTCCCCTAACTTTTAAGCATGAAGATCAAGACAAAGCTCAGTCAATTTAAACTAAATTTGTACTAAAATGAATGGTATATATTGAGCACCTTATGTATATTCACCAATATATTCTCTCTTGAACTATTCGTTTCAGTGTGCACTCCTTTATTACATGGTCAAAGTAGATTGGCTTCAAGATATTCCTTCTTCAAAATATCAAAATGAAACTGCAGAAGCATCAAAACATGAGACCAGAGTTCTAAATATGCTTTGGAAACTTTCCTTCCCTTTCTAAGCTCTCTTCTACTTACTTTCTCAGCAGCCAGAACACCCTCAAGTTAACAGTTAATGAAAGGTTTTTCTTCTGTTTTTTGTACTGTTTATTACTGTTTTCTTTAGAAGCATCATAACTCTATTTACAAATGTCACAACACTATTAATTGATTTCCAACTATGATCCTTTTGCAAGATGTTTCTGATATAATTCAAGTATGTTTGAGTATAGCAAGTCCAGTTAGACATTTTATCAGTTAATTACATTAACTTCTGACACCATCTTTAATTAATATGACAGAATTCTCTGACAAGAAGTTGTCCACTTGCTAATGATTCTCCAGCTCGGAGTGGTGCCCGATTCCACAGCTCTTACGACAAAAGATATGTCATCAAAACTATAACAAGTGAAGATGTAGCAGAAATGCACAATATACTGAAGAAATACCACCAGGTAATTCATTATTTGCTTTGAGAATGAGATGGTTGTAATTACACTTCATTGATTAATTTTTTGTACAATGCCTTAGGAAATGGGCATTATATCTCAGGGGCTTGTGAGTAACAAGTGCACACACATGTACAGCTTCCTTTGTGTGAGTGGCTCACTCACACGTGCACTTTCCAATTGGACAAATAGAGCTTTGCACGTGAATGGAGGGTGCTTGTGTGAACGCGCAAAGCTCCACTCACATGAATGGAGGGTGTTTGAGTGGAGTGTGCTTGTGCTCACTCATGAAGCTCCACTTATGCAAGCGCCCTCTGCTCGTGCTAGTGGAGCTTCATGCACATGCGCTTTCCCATTTTTCCTGTGGCCTGGTTTTGAATAGGTCACGGCCTACAGGTAAGGGGACCCCCAGTCTAGATAATAAAATTGCATGTTTATTTTAATTTATCCTATGATGGGACCAAAATGATTCAGATTTCTACAACCTATGAATAATAGCACCTTTAAACATCTTCATAGTTGATAGTTTACCTTTTTGCAAAAAAGGTTTTCACAAATTAGAAAATGATCTAATTAAACTGTACAGTGAAAGAAAACAGAAAGAATCTGAACCAGTTCTATTTTTAAGTGTTATTCTCACACAAAATATTACAGGTTAAGATTTTATACTGTGGGAATAAAAATGCAGATATGTATTTCAGTTTTATATAGTTTGATTTTTATTCATTCTCTGTGAACTTGCAAAATTCTAGAATATACTTGAACTTTTGAATCCAAATAAAAAATTCATTTATTTTGATAAAACTATATGCTGGATGCTCTGTCCAAATTAAATTGGAATTTATTGAAGTGATCAAAATCCCAGAGAACAAAGTGAACAAATTCAATGGAGACAGTTATTGTTATAAAGTAAAGATTTGATCAGTAGTGACAGTGGCTGGACAATTGATAAGTTATTGTACTGTATCTAATAATGATACAATAATATAAAAACAATGATGTTATAAATTATAAGCTAATGCAGATAAAGCCTGGCTTTCTCATTGCAAAGAAGTTTCAAATGGCTTTTTGTACAATGCCAGATGATAGTGATGGAATTCACTGCTATGGAACAATCTTGGGATATTGACGACTTTTTGTGAAAACAGTCTTTTTGTCTAGCAGCAATAGCACTGTAGTGGTGTTACCACAGCTAATAATATTAACTCAGCTAATCTTACTAGAATGCCTTGTGTTTTTTTTTTACTCTTTCACAGTGAACATAATAGGGATACTTTGACAAAAGTAATCAATTTAGCAAAAATCACTCATTTTCAGCAGCCAACATCAAGTTTGCTTTTCTTTAGATCACAGAATCCTCCACTAGTGATAGTAACGTATGCTATTTTCTGAATAATGGAATACATTGCATGTTTTCTAAGTAAAATAATTGGAATCATATTAAAAGAAATCAAAATTAATCAGAAGATGACACAACTGAGAGATGTGTATCAATACAGAATAAATAAATAAGTCAAGCTTCCATAATAAGCTAATAAGGTTTTTCCCACAAAAAACATATTACAAATAAGAAATGGCCCCCAGAATTGTATTATAATTGATATATTTGATAAGATGAACTAAAGTAAGCAGTATTCTAACTATGCTTGCAACTTAACTTTAGTTTAATTAGCCCCAATTTCAGTTGATTCTCAGTTCATATTTTAATAAATCTCATTTTATGTTCCCTGTTCAAAGTATTGATGAAATAGTACACAATGTTTTCACAGTTGAGAATTTAATATGTCAATAAGTTCAAACTGTAGCCTTGGTTAGAAAAAAGGCTGGATATTAAAAATGTGAAATATATTCTAATCTCAAAAATGTCTGATTTAAAAGTTGTTATATTAATTTAATTCTAAAGTTCAGTTGTCTTAGATTCTTACTGCTGAATAAGAATATAAAATGGAAGCTTCATTTGGGTATAATAGAAAGAATTATTCTCTACTTAATCATTGCTACTACATGCAATACAAGAAGGAAGAATTGGTGTTTAAATGTCCTTGCCTACTAGTCTATGAGATAATCAGGAGAGCAAATTAATCTACTGAATTGAAATGTGCATATGTATTTTATTACTAATAGATAGATATGTTTATAATGCATTTACAAACCACAGAAAATGACATTAGGCCAAGTTTATTTAGCGTCATTGTCATGCTTATGAAATAAAAGCCACAATTTATAAGCAGCAGTGTAGTTTTATTTGAGCTCTAAGATGTGGTGGAGTCACAGGCTAAAGGAGAGAGGACAGTAAAAAGTCATTCCAGCATGGAGTTACTCTGTGGGAAGAAATGAAAGAGGCCAGACTATTGATGCCTTTATCTGCCACTTCCAAAGGGAATGCAATCAGCCAGGTCATCAACACTAAATAAACTGCTTTGGTCATTGCAATGGTTCCTTGCACCTGACAAACCTTACTTAAAAATATTACATCAAACATTATGTTTGAATACTTTAATTTTTTCTACAGTATACCTTCTGAAGCTTATTCCTCCTTAGGGTTGCATTCATATTTTGTGATTTTCCTGAATTGAAATCAGTGATTCAAAATTGTGATTGGCTACATTGCATTTACAATGAGTTGTTAAACAAAAATCAATTCATATAATGTCCACATTTTATACTTAATGCAGAACTTATAAAAATTTTAAAACTAGGTGTTTTTCTTCTGCACTTTAGTAATTTTATTTTAAAAATATGTTCTCCTGAAAAATAAAATATTAGCTTTATAAATTTTTGGGAAACTAATCCTGAATAGCAGAAAAACAAATAATATCAACTATTCATATATACTATGTACATTTCTATAGCACTACATTTGCTGCACAGCTAAAAGTATGCATTTTTATTTTATATAAATGTATATGAAAAGTTGAGGTCTCTATTGAGTATCCATAATAACAGGATAATCCTTGTAGCATCAAGATGTTCCCATTCTCCAGCAATGCCATGAGGTAAGGTGCTGTGCTATTGATGAACGCAACGGAGGATGCTTTGCAGCTAGTATCTTGTTGGTTTTGATACTCTTTCCTTCCATTATAAGAAAAAAAAGATATCTTAAACATATTTAGATTAAATCTTTAGGGCATCACCTATCTTCTTTTAGGGTGAAAACACAACCAAGTAGTTTTTCATCCATTGTGTACATTGAGAGCCAATGTTATACAGTAGTTAAGGTGTTGAACTACAACCTGAGAAGATTTGGGGAAACTCAGTCTTAGCTCAACTTTCCTTACAAGGATGTGGTTGTATGAAAAATTGAAAAAAGAAGTATAGCTTGCCTTGAGCTTTTGGAAGAGGAGATATAAATATATCAAATTAATACAATAAATGCTGTCTTTCCTAGTTGAACAGGGAATTATATCTATTTTGATAGCTCCCATGTATCTGCAGGTGGCAGGCTCCAAGGAGGACCACCTTTTTTGTGAGGTGGTGAAACCTTAGAAGTGAAAGTAAATAGTTTCTACCTGCTGCAAGTGAGCTGTTTAATCATGAGGTGCAGATTTGAAGTGAGAACTAGTAGAGAAGGGGATTGGTAGGTTATATGGATTTCAAATGTTTATGGAAATCAAACACCTTCAAATAAAATTGAAGATTTTGCATGTTCACCTGTCACAGTATTATTGAATGTTTAATCCTGTGCAATCTTCATTGTGCAAATGCCATTCGTAATTAAAGAATGTAGACACTTCAAAAACTCTTATTCTAACTATTTCTTGATAATGCAATTTTTCATAGTGATTTACTTGTCTTGTTTGATATCTATATAAGAAAAATTCTAAAATATGTAATAACATCTAATATTTCTTTTTAAAAAAATATCCTTGTAGTTTATAGTGGAATGCCATGGCAACACTCTGCTTCCACAATTTTTGGGCATGTACCGGCTTACTGTTGATGGAATTGAAGTGTACATGATTGTTACAAGAAATGTATTCAGCCATCGTTTATCTGTTTATAGAAAATATGATTTAAAGGTGAGTACTTTTTTCCTATGGGAATTACAATAATTCTGTTAATAGTTCTGCTAAAAGGGAAGGAAGGAAGGAAGGAAGGAAGGAAGGAAGGAAGGAAGGAAGGAAGGAAGGAAGGAAGGAAGGAAGGAAGGAAGGAAGGAAGGAAGATTCTATCAGATACTTTAAAGCTAGTAATTACAGTACATTAAAATATTTCAACAAATGATCTTTTTTGAGCTGTGTTTATTAAAATAACATTTGCGGCTTATCCAACAAAACCTTTTATGAAAATAACATAATGTGTGTTGTAAAGTAAGTGACTAGACAGAGAAATGCTAGCTGAAGTAGCTAAGTGCTAATGCTTTCAGTCAAAGCCATTTGAGAGGTTAAAAAAACGAGCTGAAGAGGCTATTTCATCCTTAATGCACTTTGTAGGCAGCTGTGTTTTGCACACAGATATTTTTTGGTAATTAATAGAAGTACTACAATAGATTAAAGCAGTACACGGCATCATTTAATATTTAAAACTATTTTAGCAAATGACTAAAAAGCCATACTAAGCCATTTCTATTTTTGTTACCTCTCTCAAATATATTTTAAATGGCAGTCCTATATCCACTTACCTGGAAGTAAGCCTCATTGATCTTATTCCACTGAGTGGATAAAGAGGTGATTATGCAGTTGTTGTTTGAAGTCTGATTGGTTCAAATTAGTTTACCATATCCTGTGGATAAGGGTTAGAAAGTGAAGTGGCTCAGAAAAAAACCTTACACATGAGATTGATTTACTTCTGTCAAGTAGCGTTCACAGTACTTTATTTTAAACAGTTGATGCATCCTATATTAGCAAACGAAAATATTCTGTTTTCCCATATAACTTTTTTAAATATTCTCAGATTTTCTAAGAGAAACTGATATAACTGCAGGCTGTAGAATGTGATAGCTCAGTCTCTAGAATGTAAATTATCAATGTTTTATTGATCTACATTCTTTTAAAAAATATAATAATTAACAATTTACCTGGGTGTTCAAAAAGTCGACATCAAGTTTATTTCACATCCTTGGATTTCACTTCAGTAGAATTTCTATCCCTCCATCAACCATGAATGAACAATAATTTTAAGAAACATAAATATCTTATCTCCTGGACCTATAAATGTTATTCATGTGGAAATCAAAGCCATTTCATTATATGCGTCCTAGAATTTACTAGTGAAAGTTTGCTATAAACTTCCCAGAGGAAAGCTAAGATACATGAGTAGTCCTTATCCAAAACCATTTATTCAGCAACCATTCAAAGTTACAATGGCACTGAACAAATGTTGGTTATGATCGTTCCTCAAGAGTTCTTGCTGTCCCAGCACCTCCATGATCACCTGATTGCTGTCTAGGTGCTTGACAAATGGTTTGCACTTACACTTACAACCAATTGTAGTCCCTGCGATCATATGATCACCCAGAATGTCAGTGGGGAAGCCAGCAGGGAAGGGGTAAGAGTCCCCCACCCATACACTCTTCTCCAGCCCTTTTCCACTTGTGCCAGGCCAACTACTTTCACACCATTGCTCGCTTTCTCCAACCTGTGCCACCTCAGTCCCCACACACTCTTCCTCCCTTACCTGCATCTTTTATGCAAACCCTCATGCTCTTGATTATTTGACCACAGTAGGCTCTCGATGAATGACCATTCATTCAGAAACTCTTTGAAGTTATGGCTGCACTGACCAAATGATACTTAGGCCCATCTCCAAAGTTACTCCATTGCAGGGACCCTGCAATCACATAATCAAAATTCAGATGCTTGGTAGTTAGTTGGCACCTAGGACTAGTGGAGCACCATCTGCCAATCTCCCTCCCTTCTCCACCCTTTTGGCTGCTCTGGCAGTAATGGGACTGAAGTAGAAACCTGGGCCTTTAGCAGTATGAGCTGACAGCTGACACCTTGGGCTTCCAATTCAGCCCTGGCACCACCAGGACTGCCACCATCACTGAGGAGTGTTCTCTCTCGATCCCCATGGGACTGAGCCATGGCCAGCCATAGTACAAAGCCTCTGCCGCACCCATCTTCTTTCATCATCTTCCTCACACTGCTGACAAGGCACACCCAGTCTGCCCAAGGCAAGACAATGGCTGAGCGCACTAGGCCCTCTTCCCAAAGACAGAGTATGCCATTCTCCAATGTGCCTCAAGGTTTTTTGGAAGGGCTTGACATCATGCTTTACGACTGCATCACTTAGCAATGGAAGTTCTCAACCCAATTGCTGTCATTAACTAAGGACTACCTGTACTCCAAAAATGCTAGCGGGAAAATGGCAGTTTATCTTCTGAACTTTATTATGATACTACTTGTGACAATATTAAATGAGAGCTAGTTGGCCCCCAGAAGTTTTTGCCACTCTACATTTGCTTTTGGTAGCTGCTATAAGAATAAAATATAATACTATAACTGTTGGTAAATGTGTTATCATTTTAATTTTCACTGTTATAATTCTTTATTTTTAATTAGCAAAAAATATTAAATTTCACTATCCTCTAAACATCAATATTTTAAATTGCTTGACACATATTTGACTAGTTAATTAATCTCTTAACATTTTGGTTTCATTTTATAATAAAATATATATATATATTTTAATACACACTATATACCATTTTGAAATGCAGTTACAGTTCAGAGTTATTCAGTGGGATAGTTGGCGGGTAAATACATGCTTACACAGTGCACACAGTTGTGCACACATTGTAAAACAAGGTGACAACTGCTTTATTAATACCAATACTTTAAATTCCCTGCAGAGGTATAAGGAAAATCACTAAAACTCTCATGTTTGAACAGACTGAAATTTAAGAGGGATCTACAGAAGCAGGTTAATAGAAGAAAATAGTAATAGGTCCAGGAAAATCCAAATCTCCATAAAGAGAATTTTATTTTGTTATTATATATGTTAATGCAGTCTGTTTGAATTTTATATTTGTTCATAATACAATATAGTAAGTTTGAGGAATTAGAATGTGTTCTAGTAGACTGATGGGGAAAACATTTCTATAAGTGTTCAGTATTGTTCTAGTGACAAAATGTGCTGTGTTTTTCTTCCAGGGCTCAACAGTAGCAAGAGAAGCTAGTGACAAAGAAAAGGTGTGGCAACGTTATATTTATATACTTAGTCATCTGCCTTCAAGTTGTAAGAAAGGGCAAATTTATGTTAGTTGTGGAGTATTATTCTTCGCAACCTTCTTAGGTGCAATTCTACACTTACTTAACCAGCATAACACACACTGATCTCAAATTAAAACCAAACCCATGTGAGGCTTCACTTCTTTTTTTTTCTTTTTAATATTTTATTTATTTTTAACATAATCACCTTAGTATTTGGTAAACAGCGTGTTATCTGGGTTAGTATTTAAAAAACAATAACAATTAATTTCTATAATTCTATAGTCCATATAATGGCTTTGCTTGATTTTCTCTTCCAATAATATTCTCTTTTGCCAACCTTAAATTAATGGCAGTTCTTATTATTTGAATAAATGATAATTAAATATAGACATTTTTCTCAAGTTTCTGTAAATAATAACCACATCAACATAAAGCTTCTTTTCTAATTTCCTCATCATAGATCCTGTTTACAGAATTCTTATTTAAATTTGTTTTCCCCACAGTATTCAAAGCATTCTTACTGGTTAAGATTTTCTCAAAATTAGTTGTACTTAAGTATTTACGTCTTTTTTCTCATACAAGCCATCCCGACACTTTTACAGTTATAATATCTTAAAAAAAGAGAAAAAAACAGAAAACATTTCTTTTATATAAACCATCCCAACATTTTTATATTTCTCATGTCAAAAAAAAAAACAAAGGAAAAAAGAAAGAAAAAATATTATGTTACTTGAGGGGTTCATCCCTCTTAAACTAATCTTCATTTACATCCAAAATCTTTCTATTTCTTTAACCATATTCAAACAGATATTTGAATTTTTAAATTTTCCCTCTGGTAAATCCCATCATCTAATTTCTTAATTCTCACTTTAGCCCTTTTTTTTTTTTTTTTGCCAAACATCTTTCGTGTATTCACTTCTTATTGGGGCAGATTGCATCCAGAATAACTTTACTTTAACCAAATCTTACATATTTCATTAGACTATAAATTTAATTTTTTTCTAAGCTGCCTTAGAAACCTGCTGAAGAACGAAGTATAAATAAATTATGCTAACTATTGTCAATTAAAACAGTCTTGATAATGTTGAGAATGGGAAAAATTATTTAAAACTATTTATAGATCTGAAATGCCTCACTTGTTTTGGCAGAAGTATTAGAATTCAGAAACTGTAAATTAAAATAAACACATTTTAATTTAATGTGGAGAAGTCCCATTTTTACAGTAATGTTTGTCAAGATTCTAAAGCTAATTGACTTATGAATTCTTCATTTATACTGTCCTAGAATAGTCTTCTCCAATCTGAATGCCTTCAGATGTATTTGGATCACAATTTTTTTTAAGTTCTCATCTAACGTAACCTGGATTGTGGTTCTAATACTAAACGACATTGGAGAAGGCTGAGCTGAGTATTGTGGAAGAACCAGTTAAACTGAATCCAAAAGTGATCACCTGCTTGTTAAAATAATTCCTATCGTGAGGCTATCCAGACTATCGTGCAAATGGTTGTAGGAAATCATTACCAACTGAGTTACTTTTGAACATGATGGGGGTTTTCTTTACATTGTGACGGTTTTGACAGTAATAAAATTGACTTTATCAAAATATATATTTGAACATACCTATTTTTGGCTTAGGGAAGAGTGATAGGCTTCCAAAGTCATCAGATTCTGACAGCCAGATCTTTTATTTTGCTTAATATCTATAGTGATGTATATAGATTATGTGTGAGTAATTGGAGCATTTTGTGGTTCTCTGTCTCTCCTAGGAGTTCTATAGTGTAACATAGATGACTGTAATTATAGTGTATAGTTATTTATGGCTGATTATTGAATGTCTTGCTAGTGAGGGATTTGTGCTCTAACATATACTGCTATGTTGTAGGTCTTTTACCTTTTCTGTTGTACCAAATATTAGCTCTTACTTAGAGGATATATTTCCACAGCTTTTTCCTCTACACTTTTGCTTCTTGTATTGCATGAAATGTATACCAGTATATATTAAAATACTTTAATGCAATTTTAGAATTAGAAAAAGCAGTTAGGCCATCAAGTCCAAGGTTTTTTTTAGAGTAAAAATTCAGATTAAAGTTTTGATGACAATAGCTTTTGCTAGTCACAGATTCTTCATAATCAATGCTTTGGTCAGGTTGGATTTAGCATTGTAGCTATCTTTTGATAAGTTGTCATAAGAAGTAATTCAAAAACAAATATTTTCTATGGTCACTTATCAAAAAAAATTCACACTATTCCCTTAATGTTTTGATTCATAATTACATCACTCTTATTTCTTTGTTTTCTTTGCCTAAGGGACAGCTTGGGGTTTCTTTCACAAAATTATGTACAAGAAAATAATATAATTATTTTATGAATAATTATAAAGTAATATTATCCTCCTTGGGTTTTATAATATTTTATGATCCCTAAGCAAGGCATAAAATCAGTTTAACAACTCATCACTTTGAATCTTTCATAAACGGTGTTGTTGCATCTTCTTATCATGGTAAATTGGGGAGAACTTAAGCCTCAGATCTGTTTCTGAACTTCTAATAGCACAGATTTTAGCAGAGCCTCTGAACAGGATTGCTTGGTTTGTTATTTGCAGGATGTTTTAACAGTGATGTATTTAGTTTCTGCCATGTAAAACAGATTTTGCTGTTACACTATCAACTATTTTTTTATTAATGAATAATGAAATGTATCAAACATTGATTTTATAAATCAGAATGTCTTGTGGCTTAGTAATATAAGCATATGAAAACAAACAAGGGCTGTCTTAATGAAAGGAGAAAATAAAATGCTAATGTATTGTATTTACCCTATTTGTTAGAAATCGTTCACTATATTCTGGTGCTGTAGCTCTGTAATGCCCTCTGGTGGCTGTTATTTTGTATTTTGATGGCTGTGCTTGATTAGTTATGCTCTGTTCAGACAATTGACATTTCATTATTCTGTTGCCTTCATTGTTTTGAAATGGCTTTTGTTTATTTGTCTGTCTTAGGCCAAAGAACTGCCAACATTTAAAGACAATGACTTCATTAATGATGGTCAAAAAATTTACATTAATGAAGCCAACAAAAAGATGTTCCTTGAAAAGCTTAAAAAGGATGTTGAGGTAAGAATTCTAGACAAAGGCACTATCCTTGCCAGAAACAGTTATACAATTCTACCACCTAACTGATATGGCTGATAACTGAAATATTCCAATATGTTCCTGTTCCAAATATGTGCATTCCTTGAAAATTGCTTTGGACCTGCTCTATACACCGCATCTCTCTCTGGTGTTCATTAAAAGCAGCCACAACATTGTAGCTCAATGAAAACTAAAAAAAAGGCAGCCTGCTTTCATGAATATTAAAAATTATGCAATGAGCCAGGGAAGAAAGAATTGATACCAAAAAGTAGGCACCGTGACTGACAGAAGGGCCTTTGCAGTCTGTACTGTCTAGGATTTATCATGTTGGTTTAAAACAAGCTGGTAAAAAACAAAAGCTTCGGATATCAAACTGAGATTCATCATTTTGATTTAAATGCTGATTTGTTCCCTGAAATATAAAATGATACTTCCCTTATGAAAAGGTGTAACATTCTAAGACATTATCACTATGAAATAATAATTCTGCCTCATTCTTAAATATCTGAATATTCCTGGTATTTTAACATTGAGTTGTTAATTTGAACTATGAAGATTTGACGATGTTCCTGTGAAATATGGATCAAATTACCTTTTCCATTGTTTAAATCTAGTGTATAAACTTGTTTTGCTGAGAATTAAATAGATCAGTAATTTTGCTCCCACAAAATTGTCAGCCTTATAATTAGTCTTTTGGTGATTAGTGCAACATTCAAGCATACAAGAGCCATGGTGGCACAGTGGTTAGAATACAGTACTGCAGGCGAACTCACTGCTCACTCCAGGAGTTCGATCCTGACCGGCTCAGGGTTGACTCAGCCTTCCATCCTTCTGAGGTTGGTAAAATGAGGAGCCAGATTGTTGGGGGCAATATGCTGAGTATGTAAACCATTTAGAGAAGATTGTAAAGCACTGGGAAGCGGTATATAAGTCTGCTATTGCTATTTCTTTAAATCCCTATAGAAATATTATATTTGTATGTAAGCAATTACTGTAAGATAGTTTAGATTCTCAACATTGATAAAGAAAAGTTATAAATGCATCATATAATTTATTCTATATTCATAATGTTTTTTAAAAATTGTTTTGTTGAGAATTAAATAGATCAGTAATTTTGCTCCCGCAATTGCTGTCCCATCAATTGATTTCAGTTCAAATGCATTTGATTTTTCACACTGACTATATATTTTATTTTTTAGTGATTTTCCTCAGTCTGGTATGGTCCTGATATGTTAGACTTCAGTTCCTATAATGCCTTGCCAATTTGTGATGAAAGCTGGGGACTGCAGTCTGAGCAATAAATCTCAAAATCATAGTGATGCTTCTTTTTATGGAAGGAGGCATTCTTTTTATGGGCGGAGATACATTTTCTGGAGCTGTCTGATTATTCATTAATTTTCTGTTTGCATTCTGTTGTTCTCTAACTAATCAATATGCTTTCATTTCCTTAATGTATAGATAGCTTGTAAATCAACATTCCTCCTAGAAAGCTGGGGAGGAGGTAAATATAATACTGTTCCAGTCTTTCTTTCAGGATTGACTTTCAGGGCCCAAGTAAGCCTGATATTTTTCATGTGACTTTCTCTGGCTGGTACTTTTAACGGGTAGCTGATATGGAGGGGAAGGAATCAAATCAGATCAGGGCTGTAGTAAATAATTGTCTTTGTCACATTTCCAATTTAATTGTTCACTTGCATCTGCTACCAACATGAACTGAAACATGGGGCCTTGGTATATAGGCAGTTCTCGACAGGTCATTTAACGAATGTTCAGTTACAACAGACCCTTAAATTACATATATCTGTCTTTTAAAGTTACAAAAGTTACAGCGCTCCTGTGTTTATTCACTATTAAAACTGACCACAGGGATACTTCAGTGCTCCCTGCCTCTGTCCCCCATTCCACCCAACCATAACTCCACAGTGCTTGGGCTTGTTTCTCACATGTCCATCACCCATCACACTTACCTTTTGGAGCTCTCAGGACCTTATGTTGGGGAAAGAAAGCAGGCCACATGTCCCTGGGCTGCGCAGAGGTGATCCGAAGGGCGGGACAAAATGGTAGCCCCCAGACAAACTGCTTCATTTTGCTGCCTTAACAAGATCTGTACAGTGCTGCAGAAGCTTCTGCAGCACTGTAAATCTCATTAAGGCAACAACAATGAAGTAGTTTGTCCCCAGGCTGTGTGACAATGACCAAAACATGGCTGCCATTTTGTAGCTAGGACAAAATGGTGCCCATTTCCAGAACTCTACCACATGGTCACACAAAGAAGCAAACCATTCCAGTGTTCTGGAAGGCCTTAGAGTTCTTCAAAAGGTAAGTGGGAATCAGGCCTAAAGCTCACCTGACCAAGTATGAGTGGGAAAAAACCTGTGGAGATCCAAGGGTTGGGTAGTAGAATACAGGGCATGTGGGCTTCTGCCTGTGCTAGGTTTCCAAGGACCTCTCCCACCCTTGAGGCACCCAGTTCTTTATTTAATGACCCAGGCATTCATTTAATTTTTCATTGGGGAAAACAGGGATGGGGGAGTCATTAGATGAGATATTTCACCTAATGATCATTGTGACATAAGACTGTAATGAGGAGATCCATTATGGACATACCTTGAGGACTACCTGCATTGGAGACTTCAGCATTGCCAAATATGGATTGTGGAAACAGAAATCCTACATGTTTGGGCGAACATCATATCCAGCTGCTTTAACTTTACCTGTTACATTCTTGAAATATTTTTTGCATCTTCCATTAAACCCCACTTTTTTGATTTTCACTTGAACAAATCTCTGCTAGTAGAAACCAACATTTGGTGTAGTAAAGGTATCATTTTCTGATTGATAATGGATTCCTTTTTTTCTTGTTATTGCTGCGTAGTTCCTTGCTCAATTAAAACTCATGGATTACAGCTTGCTGGTTGGAATTCATGATGTTGAACGAGCTGAGCAAGAGGAAATAGAATGTGAAGAGAATGATGACGAGGAAGGAGAAAGTGATGGGACTCATCCAGTTGGAACACCTCCAGATAGCCCAGGAAATACACTGAACAGTTTGCAGCCTTTAGCCCCAGGAGAATTTGATCCAACCATTGATGTTTATGGTATAAAATGCCATGAAAGTAAGTGGCTTTGCTATAAATACTTAAGCATGAAGGCCACTAGGATTCCTGTGCAAAATCTGAGCTTTAAAAAATGGATCAAAAATATGCTTTATGAAGTTTCTCATTCATCCTAGTAATTAACACAACTTGATTGAAACTAAGTAATCTATGATGTGTTAACAGTATACAAAAGTATGGCTAGTCTCAAGTATGGAGTACAGCAATTTGACTTTGTATTTATATATTTCAAGTACATATGCCTATCATAGTACATCTCCAAGTGGGTACAGAATTAATAATACATTAGAGTACAATAAAATGTATAATAAATAATAATAACTTTATAGACAGAAAATAAAGCAGTTAAAATGCTCTGGGACTTTAGAATTCAAACAAACAGACACCTGTCACATAATACCCAGACTTAACAATTGTCAGTAAGAAAGACAAAAAAAAGTCTGGATAGTGAATGGGGCAATACCTGGATGAAGCAGAAGAGAAAACTGAAGGAAATCACAAAATGCAAAGATCTACAAATAGAGGTAGAATCACTAGGGCAAAAGAAAGCAAAGATAGTATCAAAAGTAATAAGAACCTTATGTGCAATTTCAAAAGATCTAAATCATGGGTCCCCAACCCCGGGGCTATAGACTTGTAGCAATCCATGACCTGTTAGGAACCGGGCCACACAGCTGGAGGTGAGCGGTGGACAAGTGAGTGAAACGAAAATCATCCCCACTGGTTTGTGGAAAAATTGTCTTCTACAAAACTGGTTCCTGTGCCAAAAAAGTTGGGGACCACTGATCTAGAGCACCACTTGAACACCATCAGCATTGACAAATTCACCATCAGTCAATTACAAAAGGCAGCTTTACACAGAACAGCTTATTTTCTGTGACAATACCTCTAATACCATCAAATATCCACATCTGCCTGTCCAAGAGTGGGACTCTAGATGGACAAAAATGCTAGTCTGAACGTCTGGCTGACCGGACAAGCCATAATAAAAGAATAAAATAAAAATATAAAACACAATAAAAAAAGAAAAAGAAAATACAAGGACATAAAATATATAATTCATGATTATAATAATGTGATTTAGTTATTCCTTCATAAACCTTCATATTTGAAGGCAAATAAAATTATTTTCTGTAGGAAGTGAAAAGGTCAAGAAATGCTTAGTTTTATTTTACTTAGAAAAATTATTTACTGAACAATACTATTTTTGATATTGTCCAATAAACCACACCTATTAATGTGGATGGATAGTAGTAAAAAAACGCAAGTAATTGCTTTGGCATATTTCCCAAAATTTTCAGTCTTTTCAGCAGAAAAAAAGCTTGGTTCCATATTCCAGATCAACACAAACCTATTTCTATTATTATTTACAACATTTTTTTTCTATTTTTTTCTTTAGAAAACAAAAATAGAAAAAAATTGCTCTATGTTGCTCTCCTGATCTGTGTTCATATAGAATTTCAAAATTGGCAGTAGATTTAACCTAAGTGCCGAAAGCACCGGAAAATAGATGTAAACATTATCATTTGGAGTTGTATATTAAAGCAAAATCAATAGCATCTTTCTGTTTTTTGTTAAATCTTTGCTCCGTTGTCAATGTATTTGTAAAAATCATATAAAGTGTATTCAGAAGTAATCTATTTAATTTTGATGAAGCTTTCTTCCAATTATGATTGCAGATTAATTGTAGAATTTAAAAAGGTTCTACAAATTGAGTCAGAAGTATGATACATCATATCTATACCCAATTTTCACATTCTGTAGTCTCTGATACTGTTTAAACATTTAATTGTGTGCTTCTTGCTCCAACTTTTTTCAGTCCCAATCTTTTTCTTTAGCAGAGGGTCAGACTGAAGCCCTCATAAATGTGATAACATTTAACAAAGTAAAGGATTTCAAACCATGTTTTTAAAGGAAGTTGACTAACAAAAGAACTGTTTTTGGAGAAAAGTGAGGGTTTTTTTTATTTTGGCTCCATAGTGTTTAGCATTTAAACTATTGAAACCATTATATATGTATTAACTTATACGGTAGCTCTTTAGGAGCCAGTTAGAGTAAGGCACCAGATTAGAAACCAGGAGACTGAGTTTTAGTCCTACCTTAAGCACAAAGCCAGCATAACCCAATGCCAACCACTCTTTGTCAGCCCTAGAAAGCAAGCAAGGGCAAGTCAGTTCCAAAATCTTGCCAAGAAAACATCAGGGGATTTTTTTCTTGGAGAAGAACATTGACTCAAATCAAAACATAAATACATATTGCTCTTTATGTCAGCTCTATAAGATGTAGTATATATGATATTAGTAATTCATTCAGTTATATATTCAAAATGCATGCTAGATCTACAAAATTGGAGGCAGAGAGGATTATTGAAGTCATCTAGAATAACATCCATCCAATGTATGAATCCACTATTGCAGCATCTGTAAAGGTGGTCCTTCAACTTCTGTTTAAGCATCTCCAGCCAAGGGATATTCCCTACATCCTGAATAGCCTTTTCCACGTTGAACATCTCTTCACATTAGGAAATTTCCCCAGATGTCCAGCTAACATTAAAATCCACTGTTTCTTTTCCTGTCTTTTAGCTCTAAACAATTCTTCCATCTTTTACATGACAGCACTTCAGATAGATGAAGACAGCTGTCCTACATCCTTCAATCTTTTCTTCAGACTAAAAATACCTAACACCCCCCACCCCCAATGTTTCTCACATTTTTCTTTCTCATTTCCTTCCTCCCTTATCTTGGTATACTTTGGTATACTTTGCAGCCAGGAGTATCTTATTTGATTTTAAACTTTTAGGAATTCATATCTTAACTGTCTTCTATCAAACCAGTGCAAATATACATTTATTGGTGGAATGTACACAGGTTTTCTTGCAATTTACGTTTTAATCTTATAAGCCACCTAGAGTCGCATATGTGAGATGTGTGGCTATATAAATCAAATAAATAGAATAAAAAGTGTCAAATCCTACCTGCCTTTTACAGCCATTTTAAATGGCTAAAATCCAGCTGATTTTAGGAGATTTAATAAAATGTATCATATTTGAACTCATCCCCCAACCCAATAATATATCAGCACAACATTCCCTATTGTCAGACTTGAGGTACTTTTGTTCAGACTGATTATGTGGTTGAAATTCAATATGTCTGCTTCAGTTATCCCAATTTTTATTTGTTTATTTAACAATCTCCTTAGGTATGGTTTAATTTTATTTCCTTATCCCTCCCCACTCCCTTCCTCACAGATGCAGTTAGAAAAGAGGTATACTTCATGGCTATTATTGACATTCTTACTCATTATGATGCCAAAAAGAAAGCTGCCCATGCTGCAAAAACTGTGAAACACGGGGTGAGTAGGTCTCCATTGCACTGTCCTGTCAAGGATTTTCAGGGGTTGAAACATTAAAGGGCTTTCATATAAAGATACTTACGTACCCCTGGCTCTCTGTGTCTGAGGGCCTGTCTAAAATGAGGAGAGATCAGATGCTTTGTCTCACAAAGCAGTCATGAAAGTATGGTTCGGTTAACTTTTTAGAAATTTGTTATTGAGTGACAATGAACCATTCTCAAATTACATTTGCTTCTGAAGGGATTTTCTCTTTAATTAACGAGGCTTCTATAACTAGACTATTATAAATCATAAATAATTTCTGGAAATAGTCTGAAGATTTGTAAAGTAGAATCTCCCTTGCAGAATAGAGAATGCAATTTTCATTGATTCAAGAATCACCCCAACTTTTGCAAGCATGTTGAGGACTTCTCTCAAACTTGTCTCAAAGGGTAGCCTAGGATCCATATGGAGAGTGGAGGTTTGGGTTTTATTAAAAGGTAAATGAGTAATTTAAGTTTCCACAAAGTTTATGATACTATTTTCGTCCCATCCTCTTCAGGGCACCAGAACATATTTTTTGTATCCCAATACCAAACTGAACTTTTAAAATTCTGTGGGTATACCTTATTATACGACAGTCAACACTTAATTCACATCAAAGAGCAATTAGGTTAGAATAAGATAAAATGTTGGAATAGATGGGCCTTGAATGAATGTTTGCTTCCTTCAGTTTCTCTGGTATTTTATCTGATAAGAATATTTGAGAAGGTGCTACCTCAGTCTTCTCCTTTCGGCTCCTCTCTTTTTCCTTACCCTCCCCTCCTCCCCTCCCTCTCCCCTGGATGAGCAGCCTTCCTAAGGCTGCTATTCCTTATTGTTTTTATTTTCAATGAATGTCTTAAGGTTAATGGAATTCAAAGCATTCTTTGAAATAAAGAGTATGTTTGAAGTGCATGCTATTTTTTATTTTTTTTAAAAAAAAAATAAAGACTCTGAAAAATAAAATTGGATAGATCTTGGAGCCTATTTAGATAATCTTTTCCTGTGCTAGGTTGTGAATTGGAATAGCTGAGCATAATTTAACACCACCAGATTGGAAAATACAGGTGTAAAATGCCCTAAACTTTCTGCCACCTTAAATTTAATTTGTGTCTCATCATATCTTCTGGTTTTACAGGCTGGTGCAGAGATTTCAACAGTTAATCCTGAACAGTATTCAAAACGATTCTTGGACTTTATTGCCAACATCTTAACGTAACCTAAATGCTCTTTTGGACAGTGTGAGGTCTGAAGAAACAGCAAATTGCTACAAGTGTGTATGGGGTCTTTAAGAAAGCTTCTTTTAAAAGAAACTAAAGTTCTCTCTTGCAGAAGGCAGCCCCCACCCCCACCCCACCCATTTACATCTGCTGGCAAAGATGACTGACTGGGGTGAAATACATTTGCTTTCATAGTTGCCTGATTATGCCCAGCATAGTTCTAGCTATTTCTGATATGTATGTGTGTGAGAGAGATTGTATGTGTATATGAGTGTGCAAAAATGGATATAAACTAATAATAATTAAAATAGATCAGCTCCTACTCAATGTGCATTGCAACAACACCTCTCTGTGGATATTAGCTGAAATGGAATGAATGGAAAAATATATTGTGGGAAGGGAAGAAAAATCTATGTGCATGTTGAGACCTACAATATTGGAATCAAAGCTGTAAACTGTGGATCAGTTTAAAATTTGAACTGAAAGATGCAAGATAATATTGGTGGTAATTATGACTCTGATCTTATTGTGAATGTTACACTTAACAACCCTGCATGTTTGCACTCCTTAAGAATAATCCCCATTTGCTGGAAGCTTTTCCTCTTGGCAATTTTTTAAAAACTATATTACTAAGTAAGCCCATTGCAACAAGAAAGAGTCTTCCAGCAATGCAGAAATTTGGCTCTTGTTTTATTAAATTCTGATGCCATAATCATTCTGTGTATTTGCCAAGGGAAAACTCACTTTGAGGATCAGGGTGGGAGAATTACAGACTGTTTAACTGTCTTGTAACATGAAGATTTTGCATTGTATATTTATCATATAGAAACAGTATACTATAAAGAAAATCAAATATGCTTTTTAGAAAAATGAATTGTTAGGGGCAATAATGGCATTTTCCCCATATGAACAAAGATGTAGAAAGGTTTGCTCATCTGTAAGAGATCAAAAGAAGACATTAAATGTGCTGTTTTTAAAATATTTTATTAAAATATTATTTCCTAAGCCCTATATTTTATTGTTTACATTAAAAGGAAAACAGGGATGCTCTTGAGTCTGTTTGAGAATCTGAAGTTTACATGTAAAGTTATTTTGCAGTACAGATAAAGTAATTTCTTGAATTGTAACATGCAGTAATGTATCAGAGGAGATATTTTATTCACCCTTGTGATAGAATCTTTTTTACATCAGTGACAGATTGTTTTGAAGTATTTTAAATGATATTTTTAATTATATTAATTTAGCTTTGTGTTTCTCTAAATTATATTGTTTAAAATATTACCTAAAACTCTGCTGTTCCCTACAATCTGCTGGTTTTTATTTTTGGAGGTTTTGAAAAGGACAGAATTAGAGATGCTTAAAATTATATTCTGTATGCAAAACAATGTGCCTTTTAAAATTCTTTGTTTAAGTAGACATTTATAGGCAGTTTTTAAAAAGAAATCACATCCTGCAATTTATAATTTTATTCCTGGAGCGCTGGATTACCTTCTCCGCTAATATAATGACAGTTCAGCTACAAATTGAATACATGTAAAGTTAACTAGAAAATTCTAATAAAATAACAAATGGTCTTGCAATCTTATGTAGTCAAGAGCAATATCATCTCTGTTAATAAGCGTGAGTTATTTTTTTAAAAGGTCTTATCACCTTTTTAAAAACATTTCTCAGTAGGTTTTCTTCCCCCTCCCCCCCCCGGCATAATAATACTTAAAAAATTGACAGTTTTTTTTAAATAACTAATCCCATTCTTCCTCCTGATACCTCATATTTGGCCCGTTGAGGACATTTCAAAGCAAGATGCATGTTTGTGTGTCCATGCAAAAGCAAATTACATATGTCTTCAAGACCATCCAATGAGAATTTATTAAATAAGGAGCTAATTAAAACTGGGAGGGAACCTAGTATCAATGCACATAATATACATGTTAAAAGTGTTGGATTATCTTGCTAGAATCTGTAAAGACAGTGGAAGAGATTCCTGGCTGATCCTCTGGAGATCACTGGGATCTGCTAGTGTAGACAACATTCAGCTGTTCCAGAATTCATGTTATATTGGACATAAAGCAATTTTTTTTTCTTTAAAATACCAACAAAAATGCTGCTGTCTCATCTCGCTGCTTGGGATACTTCCCAAAAAGCCATATAAACCATTAGTGGTTGCATGAGGAAAGAGGCATAGTTTACATTTGTTTCACATCAGCTATATTGTTCTTTTCCTTTGGTATACTTATAAATGTCAACAACTGGTTGGTTTTTGTTGCCCAATGCTGCTCCTGATTTCAATATTTTTAATATATGTCAGCTGTGGCACATCTGAATAGTGTATGCATTTTCTTAGTAACTTTAGTTTCATTTGGTGTTTCAGAATATAAGTGCTGCTTTAGGTTTTAATAATCCATTCATGCACATGATGCTCAAAATTGTATCTTTCAGTTTTAGATAATATGGCAAAAGTTTTGAGTTAGAGTAAAATGAACAATGGTTAATAATTGATTCAAAACAAGGGATAGAGTGTATACATATATTATTCCTAAATATCACACCTATTTTAGAAATTCCTTTGAACATATTGCTTGGGCTCCAATTTGTTTTTATAGCATTCATGCCTTTGAAATTTTTATTCTTTATCAATGGACTCTAAATTTCCACAGAGAAGATATTGTTGCTGTTTTATAGACCAGCTATGTCCCAGTTGATACATGGGCACTAAATGAAGTGGTACCTCTTTTCTTACCTGAATTTCTACTGGTTAGTTGGATATGTAATGTAATTGAGTGGACAATCACCATAAATGCTACTACTATGGGTGACTGTTCAGGAATATTAATAAATTAACTAATTTTTATTGCATTACAGATTGTATTTCCTCACATATGTTATTCTATACAATTCTAGGCTCATCAGATAAGACTCCTTGACATTATGGGCTTATCTACTGTACTTCGTGCTTCGGTATAGATTAAAATTGATAGATGTAATTATCTAGAATGACAAATGTCCCCACTACTAGTTCCTTTTTGTATTCCCTCTTAAATTAATATACGAAAATAAGATCTGCACATTTCCTTAAGGCCAATTTGCAAAACGTGGAGCCAAAAGTATTGGATCATTTTATTTTATTGCATTTTTTGTCCAATTTTGCAGTTTCAAGGTTTCGATCTACAAGGTGTCCATTTCATCCTTTAAAAATTCTGAATGTCCAACTGGGATCCCAACTTCACACATATTAGGAGTCCAGCTCCTCACATGCCGCTTTAAGTGTGATGCAGCTCTTGGAGAATATGGGAGTTCTCATTTTCAAATGTTACCATCATTTTGTTTCTTAATTCTCTCCATAACAAACATGGTATGTCTCTCATTCTTCATTTTTTCCCCATTGATTATTTTTCTGATATATTTTTAAATAGGCAGGATAGGTTCTGTGAAAGCAACATTCCCCTAGAAAAAAGAATCTTCATTCTGTTTCATTTATTATACACTCAGCATTTCTCCAGGCCAATTTCTACCTGAATAGTTAATTATGATACTTATCCCCAGCTCTATAGTTGGATATCTACTTTTATCAATAAGATAAACAATGCCCTTCATAAGTAACAAAACTTTTAAAAAAACATATAACCTATAAATATGGTTATTACTCCTCTTTGAATGTCTGGCATTTTGAATAGTTCCTACAAGCTGATAGCCACCTGTCACATTGTTTCTTGGGAGCATATAGTTTAGCTTTTGCCGCAATCTCTTTCTCTTTTTTTTAACATTTGGGTATATTGATATAATATATTGCTTTGTCATTTTATACCCAGGGCATTTAACCCTTCTTTTTCTAATTTCTTCCAAGTTTTAGTTGTGTGTTTTACTCAGATTGCTATCTATAATGGAATTCTTATCTTCTGCGCTATTGTTATCACAAAGAAATATAGCTTTTTTTCCTTTTGTACTGCTCAGTTTGGTTAACCTATTCCAAGAATCCTATTGCCCTTGATTGAGCTCTATTTTCCTAATGATTTCTGGCAGATGTTCAGGTATGATCGAACCAATTAATGGTTTAATACTATAGGTCAGTGAGGGCGAACCTTTTAGAGACCGAGTGCCCCAAAACTGGCCCTGCCCCCACTCCATCCTGTGCTCCGCCCCCACCCCGCCTGCCCGCATGGCTACTCACCACTTCCAGGGCCCGCCGCAGGTAGGCCAGCAGCACCATTGCGACCATGCTCTCTGCCTGCACCCCGCAGCATCAACTGTGCACAATGGGGTGTAAGGGCAGAGTCTTCTCTACGCTGCCTGGCTGCCATGTCCTTGGCTGCGCTGCTCTGTGTGAGCCACGTTCAGGGGTGACTCTCCTCCAGGGGGGCTGCTGGTGAAGGGGTCACGGGAGGAGGCAAGGCTGGGGCAAGGCAACGGCACATGTGCCCACAGAGAGGGCTCCAAGTGCCACCTCTGGCATGCGTGCCATAGGTTCGCCACCACTGCTATAGGTCGTCTATCAGGTGAATTTCAAAATTATTAATCCTTTGTTGTGCTAATTGAGTACTATTTCATTTAATTTTCAACCCAGTTTCTTGTTTAATGAAGTCTCCATCCTCAAAACATCAAATGAAATGTCAGAGGACCTAGTCTGAAAATGTTTCAGATTAGGTCCTCTTGAATACCTCATGGTTGCAAATTGCAATAGCACTGCTTTGGAGATACTATTAACTAGACACTCCCAAAATAACTCGGTGTGCTAAGTGCCTATTACTAGTGACAGTTTTTCTACTCTCACCTGTATTCTTCTGTTCCAGCTTCTTTGTCTTAAACTTCATTTGTCATAACTGCAAGTCCCTATTTAATATTTCAATTATTTTTGCTGCAATTCCCAGTGTTTATTTCTTTTTGAATAAGTCTTGATGTTCTTTAAACAATAATTACCTGTAGATAGAATGGACAATATGTCCTCCATAATTAAAAATCCTTAGCAAAAGTACTTGGAAGAATGAAGATTCTGTATTCTGTATCTGCCATTTGATCCTAGGAAAATGCATGGCTGTATTAAAGAGCTGCACACAGGTAGTATGTTTGTGCTACAGCATGGTTAGAATAATTTCTTTGGATCTAAACAGACGTCTAGTAGATAGCTTTAATATTCCTTTGTCTGATTGCAAAAACTTGGTTTATACATTGTGCTAAGACATAATGTGATTATTTGATTTTATGAACCCACCTTTGCTATTTGTAAAATATATTTTATGGCTTAATATTTGGGTGGATTGAACCAATAAATTACCCCATCCCATGTTGACCACTGCAATTTAAGCTCTAATCTTGGAACTGACACTGGCAATAACCATCTAAATTTAAGTGCAACCTTCAATTATGTTAGAGATGTCTAATGAGTCAATAAATTGCAGTCACCTTTCTTATTCTGAATAGAATATGGAAAAATATGTTTAAATTCAAGCTTCTACATTCTGATTTATTGAGAGCCGTGTCTATCCATGATAGAGCAACCAGTTCCATTTGTAATATTGTCTGCTATTTATTTCCATTTGTCTTATAGGCCCGTTTATTGTGAATTAGGTTGGTTTCACATGTTACTATTTACAAATTGTCACATGGTGACTTTTCACAAAGATGAGTTCTTGTTCACAGTTTGTTCAATTAAAGAGAATAATTTTGGATGTAGTAAACATACATTATATAGAAACCTAAGCTAGCAGTTTTTAATATACCACTACTATCAAACAGCTCATTGCAAATCTCACCACTCTTTAATATTTAGATTCAAGTTACAAAGGTTCCTGGATTTGGAGTTCATAATTTCTTTAGACTCTTAACTCAGTTCTTTTAAAACATTTTGTTAATTAATATTTCAACCACAGTGAGAATCCATATGTTGATATGTATATTATTAATTACATAATTGACAATTTTTTATTTTGCCAGCTAGGTCATTTATAGAAGAATATATCATTCTGACTTGATTCCATATTTTTTTAAGTTTAATAATTCTGAAAAGGAATCTGAAATTTAAAACTTGTGATATGCTCTACAGTAGATCTAATCGAATGATAGATCCTAGGATACCTTCTTTTAGCAGCAGTGAAAATATGTGAGCCAGGTTTATTATTACTTTTAACATTTATTCAATGTCTCTCAATTATTAGAATGCAAGAGTAAGATATACATGGATAACAGAATATGCTAGGAATACTACTCTGTACATTAGGCACACCTAGATTTTTCTTATGATCTCAGTATGCCTGTTTCTGGATGCCCATTTAGTCTCCTTCTAGAATCCAGTGTGATTCTAAATTGTACCACTATGTGACTCTCTTGGTGATGTTAATAGTACTGTAATGTATGTGTACAACTTTGTATTTTTCTGTATTAAGTTGATAACTGGCTTCAGTTTTTATTCCTTCTCTCATACATGGAAAACTCCTGATCTCAATATCATATGAATGTTATATTTCTTACAATACACAGTGGCTTCTAAGTTTAATGAGACTACAAGAATATTTCTGGAGACTATGTTACATTTAAGAGTAACAATTTCATTATGACCAATTATATGTGTTTTAATCAAGCACCCTTTTCTGTCTGTAATTGTTCTCGCCATTCATTATCTGTTAAACTGTTTGGAGAGGTGTGGAAGTTTCATATTGTATTATCTATCTCTAAAAAATATACTCTAGATATGAGTAAGGCTTTATAAAATAAAGCACTTTTGATTTGCTAGAAAACCCTGTCTCTTGTATTTGTATTCTTCAGATATTTCTGTGGCAAATCCATAATAACTCAAATTCTCATTGATTTACAATTGATGGAATATCTCCCCTAAACTGAAACGTATTTTATGGTATACCATAGTATTCATGCCAACTTCAAAGTGAGGACCATGATGACAAATTGAGAGAAGATCTTTAAGACCCTCCACCTTATTGGAGAATGGAACTTGAAAGTAACCTACTAAGAAAAAGGGGAGATAGTTGTTGATGGAAATGGAATTATGTATCATTCTGAAAATGTGCCTATAAAGCTTTAGTTGCATAATGCAATTCTATTAAAATGATTGGTTGGTCCTTATGAGCTTATAAAGCATAATAAATAAAGCTAGATTGAAAAAGTTTTTTTTTTAAAAAAAAAGACTTAAGAAAATATGCATTAAAATCCCCCAAGTTGAAAGATAACACAGCAGAGAGGAGTATTGATAAGGTGTCTAGAGCAGTCTCCATTCTAAATACATGGAAACCAAAGTCTGCCCCAAAGCAGAGGATGGAATTCTGAACAAGGCTCTAACAGTGAGTCTATATATAAAACCCACCTGTAACTTATTGCATTTTTTTTCTTCAAAGAATAATTATTTACAAAATGCTATACAATTGTATAAAATGTTAGTCCTGTTTGGATGCTTGGTTTAGTCCAATTTTTATCCAATTTTACTTGTCTTTCATATTTTCTCTGTTTAAAGCTTATTTCACAGATCAAGAACAACAGATTAAGAAAAATGGGGATGGGACAGAATAATTCCAGACGTGGGGTTTTTTTTCCTGCAATGACTAATCAACAAGTTGTCCCCATATTTGTAGTCTTTGCATGAAAAAAATTGCTGCCGACTCCATAGGAGGAGCTGTTGTGCCTTTCCTATATTCCCTATGGATGTCATCAGAATCAGAACTGATAGAATGATTTGCAGCCAGATGGCATGGGTAACTCCAGGAAACACATGGCAATAATTTTGCTATACAGTTTTTTTAAAAAAATACTAGTGTATTATGTTCCAAATATTCATTCCCCCCTTGTGTGCGTGTTTCTCTGTAGTAGCTAAAGACCTGCAGTTCAAAGCACTGAGACTTAGTCATGATGACTATTATCAAGGTATCAGCCACACATTTCTATCTAGCTTTTCAGATTATCCCACATATTATGAAGAGAATGAATTTGCCACTAAAAGTCAGAAATTCATTATAATTACCACAAGCCTATAAATTTTTAAGCAACATAGTAAAAAAACAGTCATGATTTTCTTTGAATTGATGTTAAAACACCAATTTCCCCATTTGGTTAAGAAAAATGTATTAACTGAAAATTTCTTTAAAAAGTCAAGAAACCATAAGTAGTAGTTTAAAAGAAAATACTATTTCCTACAATGCAGACTGTACTGGATAAATCTGGTAATTAGCAGTAGCTTAGATTGCTTTCAAAATGGGTAAGATAGTTCTAAATAGGAATCTAAGGATTGGATGGAATTTTGAGGGTTAAGTAGCAATTAAACTCTGAACACCAGTATTAGCTACCTGCAATGGAATAACTATGAAGAATGAGGCCCAACAGGTCTTATTAACCGTATAACATTCAGGTTTTGGCCATGCTGGAAGATTCAGCAGTTCTTGTGCTACAATTCCCTATTTTTTTTCTCTAGAAAAAACTGCTAACTGGAAAACTCCATGGATTGCTCTTTTTTGGATTCTTTCATTTAGCAAGAGATTTTGGCAGAGTAGTCCAAGTCAAAGAGAAGTCTAAAAGATATTTTGGTTTCTTAATAGATACCAAGAAAGTTTCAGTATGTATTTAGTTATTGAATTTCTATAGCATTCAAATCCAAGCACTGTCATTTCTTTCTATGCATTTCTCTGAAAACGGTTTTCAAGGTGTTTGTGCTTAAATCAACCAATAACAAAATAAACTAGACTAAAAGCAAACATACATAAAGTAAAGTAAAGTAAAATGGCCATTTAAAGCAGATTTAAAATAGTATAATGCCAAGTCTTTAAATCCTAGAGGAATAAAATGTTTAAAATGTCTTTTTAGGAAATGCATGTACTGAAGTTGATAAAATGCAGAGTTGATTTGGTAACACATTTGTTTCTGCCACACAAGTGAGATGCACCAGCAGGCTGATACGATATAAAACAGATCCTGTCAGAGTTACAACAAATTGCCCACAGATTGCTGTGCTTTCCAGCTTATGAATTGCTAAAAAACAAGTCTCCTTCATTCTAGGAGGCAGTACTTTCTCTAAATCACAGGATATGGGAGAAAAATTCTCCCCTTTAAATAGAATTTATCATAATGCAAAATCAAATTGCCCCAATGAGTAGATCAAGGCTACTTTAAACAAAGGCCCAGTGCTCATTGAAAGAACATGACAGCTCTTGATAGTTCAAACTTGAAGCCTCATCTGACCATATTTTTGCCAAAGATTTTGAAGCAGTCAATTCAGCAGTCACCAACTTTAGCTGATCAAATTGATAATGAAAGCTTTATATGAACATATACACTATAGTAACAGAATGATTACAGAAGTGCTGTGGCTCAGTAATGTGCATACATACTACTAAAGTTCTCCTTGTAACATTTAACTGGGCAAAACGGGGCATCATTGGACAACAGTTTTTGAATCAAAGTAGCTCACTCAGATGGGCTAACTTACAGAATGTGTCCAAAATATGTGCTGCCGTTTGCTGTACAGTTCAACCTGGGCTATTTTCAAGGTATCTCTGAATGTATTCTAGTTTTTTCCAGTAAAAGCAATACTTTAAGAAGTTCTATCACTGTTAAGGCATTGAGGAATCTGTTAAGGAAATATCTCTGAAACTATGACCAAAGGAATCACAGATTGTCTAGTATACTAAGTTATTATACGCTTAGTTAGGCTTCTGGCTTGATATATAAAGCCATTATAGTTTGTTTAACAAAACACAGTTAAACAAACCATGACAGACTGAATGCGAGTGTTAACTATTCTTTGCAAGTAAAAGAATTTGGGTTTGATCTATAACCAGATAGTACAATCTGTTCTTGGTCTGTAAGTGTTCTAGTTCATCCACTGTTGTTTACAAATGGGTTAAGAAGGATCCTACTTGATTTCTTGAATTGATATTCCACACAGAAGAGCCCCATCCAGCTTAGGCATGATGCTGTTGTACGGAATGGGACAACTTGCCACAGCCAACTCACCATGACCAACTTGCCATGGCCAACTCACCAAAGCCATCTGGCTGCAGAACAATTTGCTAGGGTCAACTCAGCATGGGACAACTTGTTGCAGGACAATTTAATTATTTAAAATAAATATTTTAATTATTGTCATTCACAGTTCATTCTATCTATCCCTCCTTTCACATCCTTTTTTTAATGATTCTGTTCCACTATTTCTTTGATATTAGTGTAACTCTTATCCTGCAGCAACTTGTCCTGCAGAGTTGCCTATGGCGAGTTGTCCCGCAATGAGTTGGCTACGGCAAATTGGTCGTGGCAAGTTGGCCAAGACAAATTGTCATAGACCTGCTGCTGTACAACCTTAAATTCTTAAAATTTCAGAGCCAGTAAAGTCATTGCTAAGAATTCTGGGAGCTGAAGTCCACACATCTGGAGAGTACCCAGAATCAGCAAAGAATATGTGGAAAGTACTGAACAAGATGAGAAATTGATGCAATTTGTTGTATGAGATAAAATGAGCATGCTGCCCTGAAGTGACCATCTTTTATCTATCTGAAAAAACAGTGGTTTTACCATCTTCATGTTTTAACTTTTTTTATAACATCTTTATTGACATTTAATAGATATACTAAAAATACACTTATCTAAAAGATAAAAGCAAAAAACTTAAAAACATGTAAGAGAAAGAAAAGCTCTCCAATCAAGCTACCATAAGTTGTATGTGTAGGTAGGCTGCAAAACACCCAAATTGTGACCACAAGAGGTGCTGCAGCACAGCAACCCAAGGGGTGTTTCTTCAAGGCCTGGTTATAAGTTCTTTGTTCAGCACTGCCATAACTTTGAATGGTCACTGAACAAATGGTCATAAGTTGAGGGCTACCAGTATGGATTTAATTTAATTTCAGTTTCCCATGGGGGTATTATTTAATTATATACTTGTTTTTCAAATCTTACAACAAAAGTGCAGATACTCCAAATTCATCTGGTCTCCTATTCCAGTTATAACTTTCTTAAAATCTTTTTATTGTTATTTGCTTTTTGTCAATTGTATATTATTTTAAACTCTTAAATGCCTATTTAAAATTCAAAGAAATATCAAAAAAAGAATATAAAACTCACTGTGTTAAATTAAAGTCAGCATTTGAAGGTCTCGATTATTCATGAAATAGTTAAATAGATCATTCTCAAAAATGTTTAGGAGATGGAGCTGGTTTAGTGTCTTTTTTAAAGTCTCTACCACATTTGAGAAAAAGATGCCATCCTCTGTTACTCAGTCCCACAAGGGACCATTATTTTAAGCTTCTCTCCCTCATGAGGAGCTGTCACGTAGAGTGCTTATGCGCCATCTCCCATCTTTTTCTAGAGAAACTCTAAAGAACCAGTCTACTTGCTGCTCCTTTATTTTCATCAATTTTATCAATACATTCATCAATCTCCACTATTGGCAGAAATATCTTCAGTCAGCCACGACTTAGCAGGAAGCCATATCTTCCTATATTACAATGGTTTAGTTGATCCCAATGATGGTAGAAATTATCTTATGGTGACCATTGAAGGAAAAAGCTATTACAGGTGAAGAAGCCTTCCATCTCTAGTGTACTTAAAAGTTTGTGAACCCTTTTAAATTGACAATATTTCTACATAAATATGACCTAAACTGTGATCTGTTCTCCACATAAGTCTTAAAACTAGATTAAGAAAACCCAGTTTTGAACAAATGAGTCAAAACTATTATATTTGTCTAGTGATTTGATTTTAAAGCGATAAATTATTTTTCTTTTTTAGTCATTCTAGCTATTTGGATCTTCTGTTTGGGACAAGGCAAGACTTTGATCCTTTATTGACTTGAATATATTTGGACAAGGATGATACAGGGCACACAAGTCATTTTGCTTACTTGCAGAATAGCAGTTTTACAGCAAAGGAGTGGCTTCTTTAAAAAGTAATCAGATAAAAAGATTCAGTTGAATTCAGCAGTAGGTCTTGAGTGGAAAATAGGAAAATATTCTTTCTGGTAAATTATCATGCAAATATTGAACCAGTGAAGAAGGGCCGGTCTGTATACATAAAGTGATACTGGCCGTGGAATACTTTATAATGTGTGCAATGTTGCTTTAAAATCTGTTCTGGAGATAAACAAAAGTTGGGTTGAAAAAATCAGCTGTTAACACAATGATCATCTTTTCTCCTGGCAAGAAAGCATTTTAAAGTACTGATGTGCAAATGGTTCCAACTTCACTTCAGTGGAATAGCTCTTGAAAATGCAAAAGCAATTCTCTGCCATAGTTAAAGATAAATCAGGTAGCTGTCAGAAATCCTATATTCTTGTCTGTATCAAGAGCAAAATAAAACATTTAAAGATACATTCCTGAAAATATGTGCCTTGGACTTACTGACTCAAACTTAACAATGTCTTTTAAAAAAACAGTCAAAACAGCTAACCAAAAGATTGGGTTTTTTTTAAAGCTACCTTTTTCTTCTAGGTGTTCTGAATGGAGCATTCCTTAATCTGAATCTGCTTAATAATTTTCTAATGTCAGAACACTGTTGGGTTTGGGAAAATAGATCATAGTTGTACAAATGGAGATTGCAAGTATGTTCATTTTAAAATTCCTTTTAGTACTGTACAGAAAAGGAACAAACAGCACAGGAAGCATGCTTGACAAAGTTCTTTATTAGATCCTTGTTGGCCTTTCCCTCTTAAACGCTTCAGGGAACAAGAAGTTAATAAGATAATTTGTAGAAAATGGGGGTGGGGAAGAAATTGGAGGATATTAGTGCCTTGCCTTTTTCCCCCTCCAAAATCTGTTTGTTTCACCCTAAAATTAGATATTTACGTATTTATTAAGTTCCTCTTGCTCAAAATGAACTGAAATGTTATAACAATTTAGCAGATCAAAAAAGAATAAGAGGCAATGATGACCAAGCTGGTAGTTTTTCTTAAGCTTCATCTGAAGTTATAAATGTATAACAATTTAGCAGAGCACTCTGGGTGTGGATGTCTTTATACATATGTATGCGCAAACACGAAACAGTCATGAAACACAACCTCCAAATCAATTTAAAAAATAATTAAAATCCAGGCAGTTTAATTTGGTGAAAGTATTCCAACAATTTGCTGCTTCCTTTGAAATAAATATTCCAATGGTTCATTTTAAAGAAAAAAATGAAATATGGGAATAGTCTAATTATTGTACAAGGGGAGTATCATTCTCTGAATGGTGAGATGCTCTCTATGTGACAGTTCAGATTGACTTTGGGTAGAGGTGGTCACTAGCTTCTGTGGCTCAGGCAGCCTTACCTAGTGTTAGATAGTCAAAATGTTTCTGAACATGTAGACATCTTTCTGCTCTTTGGATTTTGTTCATGCTTCAAGCTAATAATTAATGCCAAATGTCTTGTGTGTTGCTCAAAGCCCACCATTAGTTCTCATTTGCCTGCAGAGCAGCATGGCATACTGTGGCTTCTCAACCATGTTGGAAGAGACTTAGTGGAGTATGTTGCCACATTTAGAAATCCAATGTGCAATGTGCATCAAACAGCAGAAATGTTCAATAACACAAAGCGTTGTTTTGAATGAATGCAGACTCCTGCCTCCATTGGCAATGTGAATCTCTGCTTTTCAGCCCTGTATATCAATGCTGAGACTACAAGTTAATGAGTAAATAACTTTTCCCATCACTTCTGAGAGTTTTAGAATAGGGGTGCAGACTGAGGTCTACCTGCATTCCTCGTATTATTATTATTATTATTATTATTATTATTATTATTATTATTATTATGGTTTTTGAAGGCCCTTATTATTGCTGAAAAATTATAGTTTTGTCATGTAAATCCCAAAAGAGATTATACTCCCTCCTTTTTTGGCCCTGCAAAAAGGGAGGGGAATCTGGCCATGTCTGATAAATGATATGTTACCTATTTTGCATCACAGCCATGACTCAGCCTTCAGAATGGATATACAGGGAGTCAATCCCTATAACAAGATAAACTTTACTAGACCAATCTAAGGCATAAAATAGTGCCTTACCCAGAATGGAAACCATTTTTATTTTAACAGCTGGATTTTATATTTCTATCCTCCAGACATATTTTATTTCTTTACTTCTGCCCTACTTTCTGCCAAACTATTCAAATCCAATAAACCTTTTTAGTAGATGAAAATAACAGGAATGCTTCTAATGAAGCATTATTAGTCACCAATAGGTAATTTCTCTTTGCCTCCTTAAAGGAATATGGTTTCTTACCATATTTTGTGATAGTATAGAAAGAAATAGTGAGAAAGCACAGAAGAATTATAAATAGAAAATATTATTGTCTAGATCACAAAATCCACTGTTCTAAGATGGCTGTTGCATAATAAATATTTCTATTAGTAAATATGAATGTCCAGGTCTGAGAGGGCTTAGTGGCTTCACAGCGACAACATCACTGAAGAAATAAGAACTGAAAATGTGGGTTTGTTGGGAGAAATTTGGGAGAAGTGCAACTCAGAATGTGAATTTAGGTGATGTGCTTTTGTCAACCTCAAAATATGGCTGGACATAACCCAGGGGCCACAGATTTCTCCCCCTTCTGCTCTGGAAATATTCCAGATAGAGAAAAAAATGATTTTAATTAAGACTTACTCTGGGAGGAAAAAAATTGCAAGAGAGATTTACAACCAGAATGACATGTTGATTTTTATTTTGAAGAAAAAGCTGTAAAGTCAGTATATGGAACATGCTTTTGATCAGAATTATGATCACAGACTAGGTTCTTATCAAATATGTACACCCACCTCTATGCTGAAGAGATCAAATCACTCCTGGGAGAAAAGTAGGAAGTAACTTTTGACAGAATATTGGCATGAGATCATAACCTAAATCACAGCATGTTCTGGAGCAAAGCCCTATTATTGTTTCCTTGTCAACATAAAGACATTAATTTAAAGCATACTTTAGAAAAGTATTTGTGTTACTTGTAGCTTGATCCTGTGATCAGTCACAGAGAATCTCTGGTATCAAGAACACAGGAGGCTATAGTGATAGATATACCATCTCACCAAATTTTCTAACCACAAGGAAAATCAATGCAATTATACCCATTAAAAATAAAAGAAAACATATTTGTCTCACAGTATGTAGCAAATGTCCTTGATCTCTAAGGAAATACCTTGATCTCTAAAGTGAGTTTTCAGTAGAGAAGATTATGATATAGAATCATCCTTCCAAGCTTCAAAAAGCACAGTGCTGCCTAAGTAAGTTTTTGTAATGTAATTTACTCTCTCTATACCTTACGAATTCAGATGCAAGATATATATTCCTGAATAATGATTTGCATAACTTTGATTCTTCTCTATTCTGACCTGGCTCTGTTCCATTCTGGTTGCCTCAGTTGAAAAGGCATGTAATACTGGAGCAAGTTCAAAGAAGGGCTACCAAGATAGTGAAGAGTCTTTAATTTTTTTTTTTAACGAGAATGAGTTTCTTTAGCTTGAATTTTTTTTTAACGAGAGTGAATTTCTTTAGCTTACATAAAATATGCTAAGGGGTGATGCAGTAACAGTCTTCTAATACAGGAGTCTCCAGCAAAGCACTACTCACGTAAGTGGAGGGCATATAACATAGTTTGGAGCATAAGCTGTGCACATGCACATGCCTCTGCCATTCACACTTCCCCCCCCCCCAGATCAGGCCGCCTAGCTGGGAAGGTTGGGGACTGCTGTTCTAATATATGTGGTTCCCATCTTACAATCACAATTAGGATCAGAATTTCTATTACTAAGCAAGCTGGTTATTAGGTGAGTCATGCCTTATTTTATTATTTTTTTACCTTGGGCTGTTAAGCAAATCACTGCAGTTGTTAAGTGAATTATGCAATTATGTGAATCTGGCTTCCCCATTGACTTTGCTTGTTGGAAACTGGCTGAGAAGGTCACAAATCCTGACCCCATGACTCATGAATGCTGCATCTATTGTAAATTCATGTCAGTTGCCAAGCACCAGAATTTTAATCACATGACCATGAGTATTAAATAAACAAACAAACAAATAAATAAATACTGCAGAAATAGGACAAGACAAGAGAAAAGAAAAGAAAATGGCCAAACCAAGCTAAGGACTACAGAGGAAAAAAGATAAAAAATATTCTTCAATTCATTCCTTTGAAAGAAGCAATCAGGCAGCAAATCAGAATACTGCTGCCTTTTCCATTGTTAAATCCACCCATCCTCCAAAGTAATGCCTCAAAAAACAACTATTGAAGAGAAGACCAGAAGCATTGTGCTGTAGGCTTACCCTATTTGGTTTAAAGCTGTATTTTTCAAACTTGGCAACTTTAAGTTGTGTGGATTTCAACTCCAAGAATTCCCCAATCAGCCTGTTGAAGTCCACACATCTTAAAGTTGCCAAGTTTGAAAAGCACTTAGAGTTTACAGCTCCTAGTTTACATACAATCTTTGATTTTAAAATGCATGGGTAAAAAATTGAAATCTTTCTAGCTTTGTACCTTTTCTCCCACACCAAACTTATAAAATATGCATTAATTTGGCATATAATCAGCATGATGTAATCAATTAAACATACTTTAGAAAATCTCAAATCAAGGATCAGTGTGTGGGCACAGCCAGCAATATGGGAGGACCAACTCATTTTCCTAATGGCAGAACTGTACTTCCTTGCCAATTGAATTACATCTCATTATAATTGCATTGGTTTCAATGCAGCAGGAACAAAATAAGTTCCTCTAAACAACTAACACAGTCCATTCAAACATCTGGCACTGATTCTGAACTAGTGCAAAGTCCTCATATTGAAGTTCTCTACTGTAATTCATTCCATTGCTTCCAGATGGATCTAGTCATTACTAAGTAAACTAAAAACTGAACCTAGGCCCAAAAATAGAACACACTTTTCCTGCCCATCTGGTTATTTTCTACTTTATAGTCATCATCCCTGAATATTATCAGCTGAGCTTTAAGGGAAACCACTTGTAATCTCTAAATC